>JALGPY010000010.1:2400000-3600000 GCA_023055425.1 Linanthus parryae | reverse complement strand
CGTTGGTTAACACCATTGTTGCCACCAGAAGACAAGGACAGTCGTTCTTGTTAGCATCGAGGATGGACCCCGAGGTCGAAACCAGGATTCGCGCAGTCATGAATGCTTTTGCTGACTCGCTGATAGATAATGCTCCGGCCTTGTCTCCACCCAAAGATAATCCATCTCCCCCAGCGACTGCCGCGCCGAGAGCGAAGAGACCCAGGCAAAAGGGAATTACAATTTCTTCCCCTAGAAGTGCTCCAACTTCCCCTCCAGCGGGGTCCCTTTCTGTCAAGGATAAAGGAAAAGGTCGCATGCCCAGTAGAGCGCGGAAGGAGCTCGCAGTTGAGACCTTTGTTCCATTCAACCAGGAGGAAGAAGAGGAGAGGCAGGAGCCCAGAGAAGGTGATGAAGAAGAAGAAGAAAGAACAAATGTGATACATGAGGAAGAATCAGGAGGTACCTCCATCGCGTTTCCCTTCTCATTATCGTAATTCTTTTGCAACTCTTTCTTAAACCAATCGTTTCTTTGCAGATGATGATGATTATGATGAGACCATCGGTGGCCTTTTGGCCAAGAGACAAAAGAGGAGGAAGCTGCCGAAAGAAGAAGGCAGCGCGAAGAGGAGGAGCTCGAGCGTGTGAGACAGCGGAGCCTCGAAGAGCAAAATGTTGACGACTTAGTGCGTCCAGCTGACGAGGAAGATGTGCTTCCCGAAGAGGTGGCTCCTCAAGCGGAGGAGGAGGATGCGGCTCCAGAAGAGGATGCAGCAGCTCTGGAGCAAGCCCTAGCAGATTTTGAAGAAATCGCAGGCGGCAATAAAGGTGAGATCTTCAATCTCGCAGTAACTTATAGAGATGTTGTAGTGGGTGCATTAAAGCATGGTGTGTCAAAAGCTGACATTCGCTAGTAGGCAAGTGCGGAGAACCTTCAGGTAATCATTTGAACGATATGCATGGACTAGACCTTAGCAACTTGAAACAGAATCATGACTGGTTTCTTCGTGTCCCAGGTCACGCTCATTTTAAGGACCTGCTTAATGAGGACACACTAATAAGGCATGGTTCCACGTCTTTAGTGTATGACGAAGATACTTCAATCCCACCTTCGCGTGGAGGTGCTTGCTCTTAGCTTTAGCAAAGATAGTAAAATAACGTACAATACGAGTTACCTCATACTATCGCATTTTATATCGCAGGCAATGCTGAGGAACCTGTGCTGGAGCAAAGAAGTCAGCCTTCTGCGTCCTATGTTCCGATTCCGAGTTCCCATACCGAGAAGCCCGTCGCAGCTGCTGAACATGCAGGAGAGCCTCTTGAGGACATCATCGAACTTTCTGATGATGCTGAAGCTGACGCTGTGCTAATGGAAGAAGATGCCCGTACTGGCGCTGAGGAAGTAAGAACAAGTACTGTTGATGCTACCGCATCTGAAAGTGTCCCTCGCCAAGCAACTTCGGCTGTCACTTCGCCTCCGGCGATGACTGAGTCGGTGGAACCTCTTCCTGCGTGGAGCTTTTGGGGCTCGCAGGTCGGGAATGCAGTCGCAGCTGGTGCGGCTTATACTCTTCCTCCTAACTATGAGGGGTTAGAGCTCGCAGCTGACAGGAGAGCTATGGAGCGAGGACAGTCTTCGACTACTCCAGCAATGCGCATTCCTTCTCTTCGTGAGATTCTTGAAGGAACTGGTAAGTAGAGATTTGCTGTTTGCATCTCGCATTATTCATTTGCGAGTTTGATAGCATAACTTAGCTTTTGCATTGCTTTAGGTTTGAAGCAAACTGATGTGGACTGGCTAGTTCGGATGCGCCTCACCTACCCCCAATCATTTGCGAGATCTCTGGAGATAGGGCCCTTTGACAGGAGGCTGTTTCTTACCGAAGCCATTTGGATTTTGGAGCAGCTGTCTGCGGCCACGCCTGCGACCATTTCTGTCCAGAGTGCCGAATTGCTTTTTGGCATGTGCCAAAATCTTCTTACCAAAGTTCAAGGCAGACTGGGTTTCAGATTTCTTATGAAAAGAGTTACCCTGATTCGCGCAGCCGTAACTTTGAAACTCGGCCAACAGAACCTCGCGGCTGAGAAGCAGAAGGTGGAGCAGCAGAAGCAAAAGGCTGAAGAGGCTATGAAGCTTTATCATGAGATGAATGCCAAGTGCGAGCAATTGAAGCAGGAAGTGGAGCAGGTAGAGAATCTGAGCCATCAGTTCGCCCACATGATTCCTTGATCAAGAATTTGCTTTAACTTTTGAATTTTGAAAAGTAGAAAACGAATAGCTGAAACATTAATGTAATGCTAAAGCATTAATGTAATGGTGCTAGGGTTTCTCCCCCTTTTTTTTAACCAAAGAATCGATATGCCCGTTTTGCCCTTTCCGGGATTTGATGGGATATCTCTGTGCATATCCAATTATGACATCAGCAATTGATATTCTGCTTGATTTTCGCGCTAATTTCTCGTAAGATAAGCACGCCTTCCTTGGGAAGTCCATCCGAATCATGACCATCCGTCATTTATTAGGATACGCCACTAAATCGTCGTAGCCTTTAGTAGGGTAATTGATCGTTACCGCTTTTCAAGGCCTAAGTGATTGACCTTACCCTCTTTTCAAATTCTGCTGACTCATCTTGGCAACTGAAGAGTCTCCACAAGGTCTATATAAACCCTGTCTTTGTCATTTGGGTTCTTCATCCCAAAAATGTGCTTTGCCGTGAGTCCTTACGACTGCTGGCTTCAACGCTTGTTTTCCGTTGATTCATGGCAACTCCGAGTTTTGAATCCTGAGTTTGCGCTTTGTGCTATAGAAATAGTTTCCAAGATCCGCTTTATGAGGCTTATTGATCTTTATAACCATCATAAAGAAGATGGAGATGATATCTCATGTGTGTTCGAAGAATTTTCTTCGTGTATTATGTTTGCAGGTCATGTTTCCGACCGCCTCCCGGAGAGGTGCAGCGCCGTAGTGACCGTTCTACCGATTCGTAATGAACGGCGGAATTCTCCTCCAGCATCCCTGGAGGAGAATTTACTGCCCCCACGTTCGTGAGCTCAGGGTGGCGAACCGTTGCGTTCATCCCCGTCTACAAGGAACCCTTGCCCTTCGGAGCTTCTGCTTGCCTGTTGAACGCCGGAAGCGGTGGTTCCTCAAGCACATCTCATGGGATGTTGATCAGACAAGGGCCTTGTCAAATACTGGGATCTTGAACGTATGGCTTCATGTGGCTCTTTGGAGCAAGGCCCTACTTGCGATAGATAATCGGCCGCAGATCTGTGTATCGCATAGCCGGTGTTAGGACCGTTGGGTTCATCCTTTCTCAGTTAGGATTCCCTCGGTGTGTCACTGCTGGCTTGTCAGTTACTTTTCGAATGCATTGTAAGCCATGTTGGCTGCGTAGTTAGATTTGAGCTTTTTCGCTTGTAAGCTGTTATCTAGACAGATAAGTTGTAAGTCCTTTTGACTCATAATGATAAATGGCTTTTGTATCATCTGCTGTCTCGTTACAACAAAATACAATTTCGCATGCGTATCGGCATATTTCGCCTTGTGTAATGCTATATACATACTTCGCATTTGCTGTCTGCCTCATTAATTCGCAGATGTCTTATTAGATCGTTCGAGATCGTGTTTGCGCAGCTGTGCCATCTTGGCAGATGGGCTTGTGATTTGCTTTCAGATTCAAATGTAAGTGCTATCATATCAGATAGACCTTTGTAGATCACTTGGGATCATTTCGTATAATGTCGCTATCGCAATAGATAGTCGTAAGGACGAATTTTAAATCGCATTTGTATAACGCTGCTATCACAGCAGATAGGCTTGGAAGATCGTTTTACGATCACGTTACGCATATATTGCTAGCGTGGCAGATAGGTTTTGGAAGATCAATTAAGATCGTTTTTCGCATGAGTTGCTATCATGGCATATAGGCTTTAGAAGATCAACTAAGATCATTTCGCGTAGGCTGCTATCGTGGCAGATAGGCTTTAGAAGATCAATTAAGATCGCATCTGCATATGCTGCTATCGTGGCAGATAGGCTTTAGAAGATCAATTAAGATCGTTTTTGCATAGGCTGCTATCGTGGCTGATATGCTTAGAAGATCAGTTAAGATCGCATTTGCATAGGCTGCTATCGTGACAGATAGGCTTAGAGGATCGATTAAAATCGCGTTTGCATAGGCTGCTATCGTGACAAATAGGCTTAGAAGATCAGTTAAGATCGCATTTGCATAGGCTGCTATCGTGACAGATAGGCTTAGAGGATCGATTAAGATCGCGTTTGCATAGGCTGCTATCGTGGCAGATAGGCTTAGAAGATCAGTTAAGATCGCATTTGCATAGGCTGCTATCGTGACAGATAGGCTGAGGATCGATTAAGATCGCATTTGCATAGATTGCTATCGTAACAGATAGGCTTAGATGATCAATCAAGATCGCATTTCGCATGGGCTGCTATCGTGACAGATAGGCTTAGAAGATCAGTTAAGATCGCAGTTGCATAGATTGCTATTGTGGTGGATAGCCCATTGTTAACAGTAATAACAAACTAAATAAAGCAACATTAATAGCTTGAAATATGAAATTCTCATTTGGAAGAATCCTTTTATTATAATGCTCTCATATGGGAGAGATGAGATTACAATCCTCTCATATGGGACAGGAGATTGTGTAAATCATAGCCATACAAGACATGAAGCAACGTTATAATAAAACGCATGAAATGAGAGAAGTCAAGGGTAGTACTTCTTAATCCAGCGCATGTTGACTGAACTCGGGGTTGAGGTTGTTCCGTGCAACCTTCGTATGCTGCAGTAGCCACTGTCAAAGACTTCTGTGACTTCGAAGGGTCCTTCCCAATTGGCTGCGAACTTTGGGTGAGCCGCTTCTCGCATGCAGTGGTCAGATGCGCGCAGGACCAAATCTCCAATTGCGAAATCTCTTCGCTGGACCGTCTTATTGTAAGCACGAGCGATCCTTTCTTGATACCGCTTGTTGGTCCTTTTAGCTTGTTCTCGCTTTTCCTCCAGCAAGACTAAGTCATGATCGCGTTGATTTTCGTATAGTGCGTGGAGGGCCAATCTCGCCGAATTGACTCTCATCTCCACAGGTACCACATCTTCGGCCCCATAGCATAGTAGGAATGGTGAGACCCCCGTGGGTGTCCTTGGAGTAGTTCGGTAAGCCCACAGAGCTATGTTTAGAGAATCGGCCCACTTCTTGTGGTCATCTGCGACCATCTTGCTCAAAATCCTCAACAGCATTTTGTTGGTCGCTTCGGCTTGCCCGTTCCCCTTCGGGTAGTAGGGGGTGGAACATATTTGCCTGATATTGTACTCCGCTAACCTCGCAGCTACCTGGCGATTAACTAAAGGAGTACCATTATCTGAAAGAATGGTGTTTGGAATTCCGAACCTGCATATGATGTTTTCTTGGATGAAGTTGACCACAGCTAGCGCATTTGCCATCTTTAGTGGTATCGCCTCCACCCATTTGGTAAATAGCTCAGTTGCGGTGAGAATGAAATGATTCCCATGCGAAGTTGGTCGGATGGGACCAATGAAATCCATTGCCCATGTATGAAATGGCCACGGCGTTCCTAATGCATGTAGATCCACAGCAGGAGCGTGCACTAGGTTTCCTTTGAATTGACACTCCTGGCAGCGTCGTACTTTGGTGCGACAATCAGCCTCCGTCGTGGGCCAGAAATATCCAATTGAGAGGAGCTGCCCGCATAATTTCGCACCTCCTTGGTGTTCCACCGTATGAGAAAGGTCCATGACTTCTTGTGCTTCCCTGCCGTCTAGGCATCGCAGCAAGTTGCCCTCATGACCTCTTCGCCAAAGTAAGTTCTCCTGCACCACATATCGGGATGCTTTCCTTTTTAACTTCTCCGCTTCTTTTCTCAATTCGGGTAAGGTGCCCTTAGTGAGAAAGTCAAAGAGTAGCTTCCTCCAATCCGTGTCATCATCGGTTAGAGCGATGAGTAGAGAATCTTTGATCAGTGCGCAACTCTCGCACTTCCCTTGTATCAGGGCCGCGGCTGTTGACATGTCTGGCCAGTGAATGCCATATCTCTGAGCCTTCCGATAGATTGACACCTCGCTTTCTCCGCAAGCATGTTGGTGAATCTTTTCTAACAACAGTTGTCCCTCCTGCTCGGAGACGCATCGCATGAGTATTCCGCCAGGACCCTTGTATTAAAGGGTGTTGTCATGTATGCAATACCCCTTTGTGAGTGCCCAACTTTCACTGCTTGTGCCTTCTGCAATAGCTCGTAGGACTGCTTTTCTCCAATCCGTGTCATCCATGTGTTCGTCATCGCACGCATATTCTGTCAATGCCGACGATGTTCGCACTTCGATGGAGATCCTTGCGGGACATTTATATGTACTGACCTTGGCTCCCAAGGTGACCAAAGCATCTGCATGCCTGTTGTCTGCTCGGGGCTTGTGCTCGTACCTCACGTCGCAGAATTGCTGCACCAGCTTTTGTACTAGAGTCCGGTAGGACAAAAGGTTAATCTCCTTCAAACCGTACTCGCCCGAGGCTTGCTTGACGATCAACTTGGAGTCTCCCATGACCGTCAGGTTGCTTACTTCCAAAGCTTTCGCCGCACGGAGTCCCGCGATGAGAGCCTCATATTCTGCCTCGTTGTTAGTGACTGCGAAGTCGAGCTTTGCGGACATCTGTATGACCTCCCCATCTGGCTTGGTCAAGACTATCCCAACGCCCTCGCACTTCCTTGTTGACGAACCGTCGAAATGGAGCGTCCAATAGGGCACGTCAACTGCATATATCTCAGGTCCCTCGAGCTCTTCTTCGACTATAGGCTCATGGCTATTGTCGGGGAACTGTGCCAACAGATCAGCTACTGCCTGCGACTTGATCGCTCGCGGCCGCACACATGTGATATCGTATTGAGATATGGTCATGTACCATTTCGCCAACCTTCCTCCAGGAGTAGTATGAGTTAACAGATATCGTATGGGATCACTTTTGGTGACCACTACTACTTTGTGCGACGCAAAGTAGTGCTTCAGCTTCTCTATCACGAAGAACAAGGCAAGGCAATGACGTTCGATGTCTGTGTACCTTGATTCAGCAGGTTGCACAATGCGAGAGATATAGTAGATAGGCCTTTCTTGGCCCTCCTACTCTTGAGCCAAGAGTGCTCCTATGGACCTCCTTGTTGACGTCAGATATAGCAGAAGCGGTGATCCCAGTTGAGGTGCGATCATTATTTTCGAAGACGTCAACAGATCCTTTAGCTTTTCGAACACAGCTTCGTGCTCCGCAGTCCAGCTGTATACGGCATCTTTCTTGAGAAGGGCACTAAAACAGCAGGTGATTTCGGCAATCGCTGGGATGAATCTCCGCAGATATGATAGCTTTCCCAAAAATGTCTTCAAGGCACTTTGGTTATGGGGCGGCGTCATGCCAGTGATGGCTGATACTTTTTCAGGGTCAGGTTCGATTCCTTGGCGATGAACCACGCATCCCAAGAACTTCCCCGATGTTACTCCGAATGCGCACTTCATGGGATTCATTTTCAGTTGAAAGCATCTACATCTATTGAACACTTTCCGCAAATCCGCGAGGTGATCTGCTTCCTGCTTGGATTTAACCACCAGGTCGTCCACATAAAATTCCACTTCCTTGTGCATCATGTCGTGGAACAGGGCCATCATGGCCCGCTGATAGGTTGCACCCGCGTTTTTGAGACCGAACGGCATTACTGTGTAGTTGAACACCCCCACCGGAGTGATGAATGCAGTTTTCCGCGCGTCTTCAGGGTCCATCTTGACCTGGTTGTACCCGCTGAAGCCGTCCATGAAACTGAACATGCGATGGCCCGCTGTTGAATCGATAAGCAAATCGATGTTGGGCAGTGGAAAATCGTCCTTTGGGCAGAAACGATTGAGATCCCGGAAATCCACGCAGATGCGAAGCTGTCCGTTTTTCTTTAACACTGGCACAATATTGGCCAGCCATGTGGGATGATGATTCGACTCTATGAACTTGGCATCCAGGAGTTTGACAATCTCCTGTTTGATCTTCACGTTAAGCTCCGGCCTGAAGCTTCTTGTGCTCTGCTTTACCGGTTTAGACCCTGGGATGATGTCTAAACGGTGCATAGTGATGCTTGTATCCAGACCTGGCATCTCATCATACTCCCATGCAAACACATCCTTGTATTGAGTTAGGAGCTGTAGCAGTCCTTGCTCCTCCTCGCTTGTGAGGTCCGCACTTAGAAAGACTGGCCTCTTCTTTTCCTCGTTCGGGCTGAGGAACACTTCCTTTAGCTCTTGCTTTTGTGGCCTGGGCCTATCTTCCATGCATTCAGGTGCTTCTTTGAGCTTCTCATCCGGAGTGCCCTGCATTCGCTTTTCCGTTACCGCAATCTGCTCGATTTGGTTGATTTGCCCAGGGATATACTCATGCCCGTGTGAGGACATCCCCGCGCACCTTCATATGCGATAGCAATTCTTCCCATTGGCATAGAATCTCTCTATCTCCTTGCCTTCGGGGTCATGCTTTGAAATTCTCTTCTGTGTGTACACACTCTTTCGCTGGTAAGCAATTCGTGGCGCCTCTTCGCGTGTGGGCGGCTTTTCCTTGGCATATTCCCTCGTCACCATCACTCCCGCAGGTGACTGGTCCTTGATATCTTCCCATAGAGGTAAAGGAGTGGGATTGAATGGTCCCGGTGTTTGCTCGTCCGCCATCTCGGTGAACCATACCGCCTCGCTGAGATGTGCTTCATCCAAGTTAAATGGATTTGTTGTAGCCGGTATCTCGACTATTCTGTCGTTCCAGATAGCTTTCATAACCTGGTGAGTTGTCGAAGGAACCGCGTCGAAGTGATGAATCCAGGCTCGACCTATGATCATGTGATACGTAGTGTTCGCATCTATGACATAGAACTTCGCTGAGCACTTGATTTTGCCTATCTGAACGCCCAGGCGGATCCATCCGATCGTCATTCTAGAGTCGCTTCCAAATCCCATCAGCGGAGATGGACGCCTGACAATCTTGTGCTCGGGGATCCCTGCTAGCTTCAGTGTGTGTAGCGAAACAACATTGACCGCTGCTCCTCCGTCTACAAATGCTCGTTTGAACTCGACACCGTTGATGATGGCTGTCACATACAGAGGTCTCTGGGGGCTCGCATCTGTCTTTTTGTCGCTGGCAGAAAAGGTCATAATCTTTTCTGTAGAGCGGGACGCCCTGATGACTTTCCCGTTAGAGACTACAAGATCCTCCTCGTAGTCCTCTGCTATCCTCAAGATTGCTTTCGCCATTTCTGTCCGGCACTTCTCCGAGAAGTTCATCTCGTCGTAGAATCTGCTGAAGCCGTGCGACCCCTTCATCCGATCAGCACGTTCGTCCTCTGTGTCCACGCTGTAGTCCTCGTCTTCATGGACTTCAGCAATGATGGGCAGACCATCTTCTGCGACTTCTTCTAAGTCCACAATCGAGATCATAGCGACCTCTTTCCCTTTCGAGTCTTGCTCCGCATGGGCAGGAAGTGGATTGTTGCGCACATCCTTCCTGTGATCACTGATGATCAGCTCGCCGTTCTTCATCTTCTGATTGAACACAATCCTGAGCTTCTTACATTTTGCTGTAGGATGCATGACCTTGCCTTGGTACTCGCACCACTTCGGGTCCCTCACCATCTCCTTGGAGGGTACCTTTTCGAGCGGCGGTAGGACACCGTCCTTGCGCCATTGTCTGCAGAGGTCGCTTGCCTCCTCCACCGAACATGACAAAGGTGGTACGTCGAAGTTCACAACCTTCGCCTGCTTCTGGGGTGAAACTGTATTGACCTTAGCTCCGCGTCCCCTCTTGTAACTGAATCTCCCGATCTTGTAGGTAGTGCCGCTCGAAGATCGCTCCGGTGCGTTCTTCTTTTTCTGCCTCTCAACTATAGGCTCGATGTTCTTCGTGCATTCGATTAGCTTTGAAAACGTAGGTGCTTGCAAATTGATGAGCATACCTTTGTATTCTTCTCGCATGCACTGCAGGCATATCTCTACAAGCCGACTTTCGAGCATTGGATCTTTGCATTCCAATGACTTCGCCCTGAACTTCTTGATGAAAGTTATCCCGTCCTCCTCGCGCTTCTGATACATCCGCGAGAGGTGGATCATTGTCACCTTTTCTTCCATTTGGAAGAACTTGGTATAGAACTTCTGGACCATGTCGTCCCAAGTCTTCACGGATCCGGCCTCCAACGTTCGGTACCACTTGTATGCTACGTTCCCCAAGGATTTTGGGAACTCTCGCATTAGCAATTTGGGATCAGCTCCGTATGGTCCCATGACATCGATGAAACGCATGACGTGCTCATGAGCGTTCCCGTTGACGTCCTCGAACTTGTCCCATTTAGGAGCCTTATACCCCCACCGGGTTAGGCTTGAGATAGATCTCCCGCGGGATGGGTGGATCGTTGTCTAGCTTCGGGATGATGGTATCCGCGAATGATTGGTGAGCCAGAATAGTGTCCATGCGCTTCTGCAGAGACGTCATGCATTCTGGAATGCTTCCCTTGGTAGCAGAAGGAGGGGTTGCCGCAGGCGGAGGCGACACATACGCCGCCGGAGGATTGGGGACATATTGGCCGCTCGCGTTACCCCAGATCGCCGTTGACGGAGGCAAGGGATACTGCGACGCCGAATTAGGTACCAAAGACGGAGGTTGAGGAGTAGGAGCAGTGAGAGGCAACATCTGAGCCGTTGACCCCTGAATTGAAGGCAGCTGCGTAGTCGCCGGTGGAGTCTGTAGATTAGGGTTGGGAGATGTGGTCGGTACTCCCAGTCCTGGAGCAGTAGGGGCTCCTCCCCCTTGAGAGACGGCGGTGGCCGGTGAAGGGTTTGGTGCAAGGGTGCCGAGAACGGCCAGGATCCATTCTAGCTGCGCAGACTGAGCTTTGAGAGCTTTCGCCTGACCTTGGACGGTGGCGTCCAAGGATTCTAGCGTCGGTGCCTCGCCGGGGATCGCAGGAGTACGGCGGGTCTCCTCTCCTGAGGCAGCTTTGGTGGAAGGCGATCTGTTGCTAACATCATCCTCCTGAGACATGGTTGCTTTTGTTGGTAAGTTCACGTCGGGTTCACCAAAATGTGCACAAGAGATTCCGGCGGGGAGACCTCCGTGTACACAGTATGTAGAGGATCAGAGATAGCATAGGAAAAGTTGGGTTGTGTGTAGGGAGAGAGTAAGGCAGTAGTAATGTCTCAGAGAGAGACAGAGGTTTGGCAGAGCTTCCGCGTATGGCTAGCGTGTTCTCCCTTGTATGGAAAGGTTAACGTCCTATATATAGCCGGGAACGTGACCGTTGTAGTGTGGTTAATGCGCCCATTAATGGCGGCTTAATTAGCTTAACCACAACGGCACGTTTGTCCTCATATATAGGGACCGTTACAGCACGTTATGCGCGAATACCGGAACCGTTATGGGGTTGACCGGGTTTGACCGGATTGACCGGGTTTATGGAGCTCGTGCCACAAATCTCTCAAAAGCAGTTACTAAAGGTCGCGTGCGGGCTTGGCTCACACGCGACAGGACTTACTCTAGCCTCCAAACCACTAAGTCCCTACAAGTCCCGTGCAGTGGTATGCGAGGGCTCTGTCTCGCAGCCCCCACATGGATCAGCGCGGCTGGTGATCCAGTGTGTATGGAGCACAATATGGTGTGCTGGATGGTTGCCACGTGGCCAAGATCTGTCAACTCAGAAAGCACTATCTACAGTTGCGAAAAGAGATCTTTTGGGGTGAAAAAATAGAAGGAGAAGAAGCACAACACCCGCAGGTGGCTTTATTGATCAATCAGATGGGTCAGTTTGTTCAGGCAGTGAACAACGGCACCAAGAGCAACAACAACCAAAAAAACAACAATAATGTTGTTGTTGAACGGGAACCTGATAGGGCCAAGAAGGTAGCTCAGTGAAACCCAATTTTCTTCTATGGGCAAGAGGATCCCGTGTTGCTTGAGAATTGGATAAGGGATTTCGACAAGATTGTCCAGGCCATGGAATGCCCAGAGGCCCGCACGATTAAAGAGGCCGCATTCTACTTTAATGGAAAAGCTGATGATTGGTGGACAGCCAATCGAGCAAGATTCTTGGCTCAAGCAGGTTTCAACTGGGAGACACTAAAGACTACGATGAGAATTGCCTTCTATCCGGAGCATTTCAAGGAGAGGAAGTACCAAGAGTTCATCACACTAAAGCAAGGCAACGACTCTGTAACAGAATACTATTACACATTCGTGGAGTTAGCCCGGTTTGCAGAGGACACGGTGCCTAGTGAAGGGTGCATGGTCACTCGCTTTATAGGAGGTCTGAAACTTGAAATTAAGAGAACCATGCTCACCAGAACCTACGACACCTTGTCAGAGGCATACGGAATCACAGCTAACATCTGGAGTGTCGACTAGGTGATGATGCAAAAATTGAAGAAGAGAAAAGAGGAAGGTTCATAGGCTGACAACCATGGCCAAGAAGGGAACAACCAAGGGGCATATAAACGTTTCAATGGGGGAATTCATCATCATAATCGCGCAGATGGAGTCAAAAAGTACCACTCTATCCGCAACAGATGCAGTCGCAGTCATTGTGGATACGCTTTCGACGGAACACTGATGATTTGTAGGTATTGTGGTAACCAGGGCCACATAGCTTGTAATACCCCGTTTTAATTTAGGGGTGATTATTGGCTTTTATGAAGAGTAGATGTTAAATATACGCTAAACGGGGATGTGGTTGTAATTTGAGATAATATAAACTAGTTAATAAACGGGGGTTGTAGTTGTATTTGAAGAAAGCCTATAACCTAGCGGGTAAATAGGAAATAGTGGATTAAATAATAATGAAAAAAAAGAAGAAGAATAAAAAATTGTCTCCTACCCATTTTTCGGTGCCTCCCCCGTTCCCCAACATTTCCTCATTCCCCAACAAATTTTCTTTTTTTATTCTCTCTCTCTCTCTCTCTCTCTCACTCTCTCCTCCCCCATCCCCTATTTCTTCTTCTCTTCTCTCGGCAACGCACCACCCCAGACACCACAAACTCCATTACTACCCTCACCTCCCTCTCCACTCTTCCTCCCCCCCTCTGTCTCTCTTTCCATATGACGACCAGCAAGCACAGCAGCAGCAGCGGCGTTGAGCCGCTGCCATCTCCGACGAGCGCCACCACCCCAATACCGGAGCCAACTCCACCACACAGACACCACACCACCTCCCTTACTCCCCTTCACCCTCTACTTCTCTGTCTCGCTAAGAACCCCAAGAAAACAACAGCAGCAGTGGCCGGCCAAAGAAGCCGACCAACAGCCACCGCCGACGAAGCCGACGGGAAAAGCCCACCGGACCACCACCTGCCTCTTTCTCTCTCCCACGACCTCCCTGATCCTCCTCCTCCCCTCTGTAGCGACCGAAATATGAATCATAAGAACTAAAAGGCAGCAACAGCAGGGAACCACCAAGCCGCCGCCACTGCCATTAACGCCGGCAAACAACCCGACCCTCCAATCCGGCGACACCCAGCCCCATATCCTTATCTCTCCTTGTTTGTGAGCACCCAAGGAGCACGAAAATACTCTCAGCATCACCCAGAAGCAGCTTGAGTCGAAGCCACAACTCGCCGCCGCCGCCGTACCTCCATTAACGCCGGCGAGGGAGCTCGGACCGAGCTAACTGAAGCGACCCATCTTCTCAGATTGCTACCATTCGCCTCCTGAGAACCTGAGGAGGCCATTAGCAGCCTCAAATGGAGCCATTAACGCCGGAGTAATCGCCGTCGAGCACCACCACCGGCCACCACCTTCGGAGCCGCGACCCACTCCGTGTGTTAACCATTTCTCGCGATTTTTCGATGGGGTAAACTCTAAATCACCCTCTGATTCATTTTTGATCATCAAAATACGATTTCGTTAGCTCTAGATCAAATCGGGTTATTGGGTTAAGAAATCTATATGCTTGTTCATGTTGGGGGTAGTTTTTGTACTTTCTGAAAAGTTAAGGGTATGAACAGTCACATGTGAAACTGCTATTTTTTGGTGGGGAGGTGATTATATGTCATTTATGTGAACTTGGGGGGATCCACTTGTTGTTTTTATAAACTGAATATAAAATATGAAGTTAAAAATGTAATTTTAGTATTAATTAATTCCTAACATTTCTAATTATTTTTTAATTATATAAAAGAAGTTTGGCTATTAATATTATATATGAGTTATTTGATATGTAAAGTTGTATTTCTCTTGAAAAATAGACAAGATAAAAATATAAGTTGCGAATTAAATACTCTCAAGTACTTGTAAATTAGTATTTTAGGTAAAATAGGTTATTTATTCAAGATGAAATAAGTTAGAAGGTTAATTTGGAAAATAGGTAATAATTAGACTCCTTAATTAAAAATCGGTATTTCTCTTATTTTAGAATAATTTTCCAAGATAGTGGAAAATTGTTTCTCCAGTTTCAATTAATAATTACGTGCGGTTCACTACTTTTATTTGAATAAATGTTTTATGAGTTTCATTTACAACTTAAATTATTTCATAAGAATATAATTTTCTAATAAATTATTTGCTATAATTAAATTATTTTGAATTTAAATGTTGTGGTCACTTACAAATAAATAGTTTGTTTAATAAATTATTATTTTATAACTATAAGAGTGTATAAATCCGATATACGATTTCTTGCCCAATCATTTTTACGAATTAGTATTTATATCATTCGGAATATATTATGAGGAAAATTAACTATTTTGGCACAAATTTGTTATAATGTGGCACCCTAATAATTAATGGGGTAATGAGGGATAATTTCAAAAGAGACTCGTTAAGAGTCATAGCACTTTTCTTACCATACTTGCACAATTGGACTTGTAATTGATTTAGGGGATATAAATTGTAGGTGACAAGTTCATAGAAAGGGACAACGTATATCCGTAGAAGCGTTATCGCGTTGTTTTCTTGGCTACTCAAGGTAAGTAAACATGCCTAACCTAGTGTGCCGTCCTCCTTTCGTGTCCAAATAATGTTTATGATTTTATTTCTCAAAATGTGACTTGTGATATACGTTTCGACTTGAGATTTCAGATACTTGTCTAAATGATTCTTTTGGAAACTATCACTTGAAATTAATAATACGTTATAACGTAAAGTGGAAACAGTTGTGCGGTGGAACCATATTTGGATGCTTTTATATTGTGATATATTGCTCGGTTGCAATTAGCCCCGGGCTGCTCAATGTACTCACCTCTCTGGCCGCATGAAGTCTTAGGGGGTGCCGGCACTTAAGGTCTTGGATGCATGGGATATGGTTGGTTACTTATGAGATACTGTGATGGATTATTGCGATGGATTGGTTCGTTCCCCGCTACAACTAATTAATAAACGTGGATTTTCATGATAAAATTAAAAGGAATTACATACTTGAGATTTTCCCATAATTGGGACAGTATTATGAGATTATCCCTAATCGGGACAGTATGGTGGTTTGGAAATATTTCATTGGAATCATAAATGGTAATATTTTGAGAATATTGGAAATTTATATCTTCTCATACTTGGTCATTCGCACTACTAAATATGATTCCTTGTTATTATTCGTGTTCTTTAAAGAAAAGCATGCCTCTTTCCTGTTTACACGTTGGGTGTTTACTTATTCAGCATTTCTTGCTGACTTTGGAAAAACTGCGGTCTTGTTTTCCTTCCCCCGCAGGTCTAAGAGCTGGCATTATGGAGTAGCGGGATTCGAGACTCACCTAGTACTTGATATCACTTTTAACAAAGCGCACTCTTAGTATAATATCATCTTGTGTAACAGTATATTGCAGACAAATTAAGAGTTGTAATATTTAAATATCGGATGTGTTGTTCTTGATTTCCGGCGCTTCATTTTGAGTAGCACCTTCCCGGGCTCTCCGGCCCGGAACGGAAAGTTTGGGAATCGTGGGGTGTTACAGGTGGTATCAGAGCAGTTGGTTCTAAAAGGAAATTTAAAACCTGTAGGGCAAACTAAATTCAACATAGGTAAGATAATAAAACTGGAAAAGCCGATCGGATTATGGGTAGTCTAAGTCCTGGTATTGGTCCCACCCACGTCCTTTCTTGATAATTATTACGTATTTAAAGGGTACTTGGATTATTTTGTTTGAGTTGATGACGTCACTTCCGATGGATTGATTGACCAGTGTTACTCCTGTTGTGGAGATTGAGAACTATGGAATATCAGAACCACATTCTGAATTGCAAGCGATTTGAGAAGATGATGTATATATCGGTGAAAATAATTATCTATTACACAATTTGACCCCCATGAGGTCGTTGATACTTGAACTATTTGGAGTCTTTATCTTTTTGATTGGTTATTGGATAAATAATGCTCTTAAAATAAGAGGAAATTGGTTATGAGTTATAAAAGTTGGATTGTGAATTATGGATGATGCATTGCTCTATTTTAAGATTTATATGTTGTGTATAAGATTCGTATGAATTGCTGAAAGTGATATGATATTTATCCATTTATATGATGATTTAAATCCCTGAGACCAGGATGGAATAGATAAAATCACCATAGGTGGCTACTGAAATTATGACTAATAAACCATCGCGGTAATATACTGGGAGGACCCGATAAGGATAGACGGCCCAGGGCAATAACTACATGGAGTAACTCTTCGCCTTATAGTGATTTTGTAGATACATGAATCTTATAATAACTCTTGGGGGGAAGTATTGGGTTTCTACCATTGGAGACTTTGGGTCAAAGAGACATAGCGAGAATGTTGAAATATTTGACTGGTGAACCCTAGTTTCATTAGTTAGATTTGAGAGGACTTTGAGGATATATTTGAAGTACCGTTTGAGATGTTAATTTAGAATCAGGGGTCAAGGATAAAAATTTATTTTTGGAGTCTTTTCTGGTGATCAAAGAAAGTAATTCGAACAAGGTCCCACCCACCCTCACCTGAGAAGTTATGAAGACGATCCGTTGAGCTTTGACTTGTTTTTAATACAGTTTCACAGCCTTGGTAATTGGAGAGATTTTGCTACGTTAAAGGTTGATTGTAGTCTACTTTTTCATGGTTAATATTTGGAGAGTCACGCTAGACTGCTTTGTCATTTGAGGTTACTGTCGATATCTAACTATTGGATGTGTTACTTGTATTCTGGTTACTCTAATGTTTCTTGATGATTGGGATGTCTGTTCGGCTACGTATTAATTATAGGGTTTAAATGGGAGAAACGGTGTATAAACTGTGAAAGAATTATTGATGGTTCATTGATGGTCGCTTATAATATTTGGACGCACCCTAGGAAAGATCTAAGCAGGTTTATTATGAAGTTACACATTTATTGTTGTATTGGAGTTCTGACGCAGGCTTTGAAATTTATTTTTAGAGCCTAATAAATTTATATTTAAGGTCTCCTATTTTAGAAGATTGCTCGAGAGATATTATTGTACGAGGAATTATGGATGCTTCTCATATATAATTATTGTATACTAGGAGTGTTGTAGCAATACTGTTTCACATAGTCGGGGTATGTGCTCAGATATGGATTGTTTCTAAGGAATGTATGCTTCGCATATGTCATTCTAAATTTCTGTTGGGGTTAGGGGAGATGATGTGCATTCTTCAAACTTCGCGTTGTTTGGTTTATGGTGTGAGATAAGAACTGTACGAAGATGATGCTACTAGTTACCAAGACAGAAGACGTTAAGAAAAGCTTGGAGTCCGTGTAGAAAAATTGGAGGCAATACTAGCTTTATATTTGGAGACTTGTTAGGATATAGCCACAAGGTCAGTAAGTGTTATGAGGCTCTATCATGAAGGATCTTGAAGTACTTCGAAGAAATGTTGGCAGCTGGATCAAAGGTCAGGGGACCAAACCACTAAGTTTTAGATACCCTCAGCTAACTTGGTTTGGAGACAGTAAGTTCGGTTTTAAGATGTCTATTTGGAGTTCTATTATTTAGATCAACCACCCTAAGGAATTTGGTTATTGATGTGGTCGGGAATTCTCTACAATGTGTATGGACTAGCAAGTTTGTGAGCCTTCTGGAGTTATGTAGCAGAATGATATGTCTCGGTAGCCTAACTTTCCCTTCTTAGTGGTACCTACTCTTCCAATAAATCTTAATTGAGGTCCTGTTGTTAATGTCTTGTTGTGATATACATTCTTCATTAATCAAGGTTTGGTTACTAGAAATGAATCTTGATAAGTTGTTTGGGAGTTCGCCTTCAGAATCGGGCTTTCTCTAGTCATTTGACACGGTATTTTGGGATTCTTGGGAGGTGTCACGAAGTTTGGGTCGGTAGCTAGATTTCAAATAACCGATAAAAACTGTATATTGCGAAGGCTTATTCTCTATTTTTCTTAAATCATGTTTGGAGGAAATAAGTGATTTGAGTTATTAAGAAGTTGATAGTTCCTTTGAACATGGCTATATGGAGTTGTGTCGCTTGACCATTACCAGAGGAACACAAACTTTGAGTCATGAATTACAATTGGAGTCAGAGAACCCGTAGGATTATGCGTTATGTATCGTGGGAACACATTCTAATTCATTTATTGATTAATTTTCTGGGCTATTGGTAATATCAAGTAAGCATAACATGTGGCTTTAGTAGTTTATAAAGACTTTGGAGGTTTTTCTTGAAATAGTTCTATGACTTTGTGCAATTAGGCTCTGTCTATCGAATTATGGTACAGATTCGGATTTCGGGTAGTTAGTAAAATCCGCCAGTGGAAGTGTGCAAGTTGAAATCTTATCGCTAAACAGACATTTGGGAGCCATGGGATGATCGTTCACTTATGAACTAATCCTTGATGTTATACGATTTTATCGGGCCACTTACGTATCATTTGAACCAAGGGTAATAACTGTTATTTAGAAAACTCGGTGAAATGGGTTATCTTGACGGAAGCGACTAGTGAAGACAATACATTTCGTGGTAAAATGGTAGATAGTTAGTGGGTAAGAGGAGGAAGGAGACTTCTTAAATTTTTGGAAAAAAACTGAATTCAACTCAATCTGGAAGATTAGGCATGATTTTACGTCGTAGCTTCTTAGACCAGTACGTGACAGTCAGTCAACCTTGGAACAAGAGTAATAGCATCTGTGAACACAACTGGCGACATGTATTCTCTAAGTATGACCACACATTGTGACTACAGTTCCGGGGACGTCACTCTCTAAGGGGGAGAGGATGTAACCTTTCGCTTTAATACCCTTACGATCCTAAAATAAATCTTAACGTCTTATGTTATCTCTGGTTAGTTTCATAATAAATTTTGTGCATCATCATATAGATATACCTTTGCATCGTATATAAACTATTTGCGCTTTGAGTAGCTTTAGCTTCGGGGACGAAGCTCTCTTTAAGGGGGGAAGGATGTAATACCCCGTTTTAATTTAGGGGTGATTATTGGCTTTTATGAAGAGTAGATGTTAAATATACGCTAAACGGGGATGTGGTTGTAATTTGAGATAATATAAACTAGTTAATAAGGGCGGGGGGGGGGGGGGGGTTGTAGTTGTATTTTGAAGAAAGCCTATAACCTAGCGGGTAAATAGGAAATAGTGGATTAAATAATAATGAAAAAAAGAAGAAGAATAAAAAATTGTCTCCTACCCATTTTTCGGTGCCTCCCCCGTTCCCCGACATTTCCTCATTCCCCAACAATTTTTTTTTTATTCTCTCTCTCTCTCTCTCTCTCTCTCTCTCTCTCTCCTCCCCCATCCCCTATTTCTTCTTCTCTTCTCTCGGCAACGCACCACCCCGACACCACCAAATCCGTCACCACCCTCACCTCCCTCTCCACTCTTCCTCCCCCCCCTCTGTCTCTCTTTCCCTCTAACGACTAGGAAGCACGGCAGCAGCGGCGGCGTTGAGCCGCTGCCATCTCCGACGAGCGCCACCACCCCACTACCGGCGCCAACTCCACCACCACAGACACCACACCACCTCCCTTACTCTCCCTCACCCTCTAATTCTCTGTCTCGCTAAAAACCCCAAGAAAACAACAGCAGCAGTGGCCAGCCAAAGAAGCCGACCAACAGCCAATGCCGACGAAGCCGACGGGAAAAACCCACCGGACCACCACCTGCCTCTTTCTCTCTCCCACGACCTCCCTGATCCTCTTCCTCCCCTCTGTAGCGACCGAAATATGAATCATAAGAACTAAAAGGCATCAACAGCAGGGAACCACCAAGCCGCCGCCACTGCCATTAACGCCGGCAAACAACCCGACCCTCCAATCCGGCGACACCCAGCCCCATATCCT
Organism: Linanthus parryae; assembly: GCA_023055425.1. Taxonomy (NCBI): domain Eukaryota; kingdom Viridiplantae; phylum Streptophyta; class Magnoliopsida; order Ericales; family Polemoniaceae; genus Linanthus; species Linanthus parryae. The sequence continues at coordinate 3,579,717 of JALGPY010000010.1, read as the reverse complement.
TATCTCTCCTTGTTTGTGAGCACCCAAGGAGCACGAAAATACTCTCAGCATCACCCAGAAGCAGCTTGAGTCGAAGCCACAACTTGCCGCCGCCGCCGTACCTCCATTAACGCCGGCGAGGGAGCTCGGTCCGAGCTAACCGAAGCGACCAATCTTCTCAGATTGCTACCATTCGCCTCCTGAGAACCTGAGGAGGCCATTAGCAGCCTCAAATGGAGCCATTAACGCCGGAGTAATCGCCGTCGAGCACCACCACCGGCCACCACCTTCGGAGCCGCGACCCACTCCGTGTGTTAACCATTTCTCGCGATTTTTCGATGGGGTAAACTCTAAATCACCCTCTGATTCATTTTTGATCATCAAAATACGATTTTGTTAGCTCTAGATCAAATCGGGTTATTGGGTTGAGATATCTATATGCTTGTTCATGTTGGGGGTAGTTTTTGTACTTTCTGAAAAGTTAAGGGTATGAACAGTCACATGTGAAACTGCTATTTTTTGGTGGGGAGGTGATTATATGTCATTTATGTGAACTTGGGGGATCCACTTGTTGTTTTTATAAACTGAATATAAAATATGAAGTTAAAAATGCAATTTTAGTATTAGAATTAATTCCTAACATTTATAATTATTGTTTTAATTATATAAAAGAAGTTTGGCTATTAATATTATATATGAGTTATTTGATATGTAAAGTTGTATTTGTCTTGAAAAATAGACAAGATAAAAATATAAGTTGCGAATTAAATACTCTCAAGTACTTGTAAATTAGTATTTTAGGTAAAATAGGTTATTTATTCAAAATGAAATAAGTTAGAAGGTTCATTTGGAAAATAGGTAATAAGTAGACTCCTTAATTAAAAATCGGTATTTCTCTTATTTTAGAATAATTTTCCAAGATAGTAGAAAATTGTTTCTCCAGTTTCAATTTATAATTACGTGCGGTTCACTACTTTTATTTGAATAAATGTTTTATGAGTTTCATTTACAACTTAAATTATTTTATAAGAATATAATTTTCTAATAAATTATTTGCTATAGTTAAATTTTTTGAATTTAAATGTTGTGGTCACTTACAAATAAATAGTTTGTTTAATAAATTATTATTTTATAACTATAAGAGTGTATAAATCCGATATACGATTTCTTGCCCAATCATTTTTATGAATTAGTATTTATATCATTTGGAATATATTATGAGGAAAATTAACTATTTTGGCACAAATTTGTTATAATGTGGCACCCTAATAATTAATGGGGTAATTTCAAAAGAGACTCGTTAAGAGTCATAGCACTTTTCTTACCATACTTGCACAATTGGACTTGTAATTGATTTAGGGGATATAAATTGTAGGTGACGAGTTCATAGAAAGGGACCACGTATATCCGTAGAAGCGTTATCGCGTTGTTTGCTTGGCTACTCAAGGTAAGTAAACATGCCTAACCTAGTGCCGTCCTCCTTTCGTGTCCAAATAATTTTTATGATTTTATTTCTCAAAATGTGACTTGTGATATACGTGTTCGACTTGAGATTTCAAATACTTGTCTAAATGATTCTTTTGGAAACTATCACTTGAAATTAATAATACGTAATAACGTAAAGTGGAAACAGTTGTGCGGTGGAACCATATTTTGATACTTTTAAATTTTGATATTTTGCTCGGTTGCAATTAGCCCCGGGCTGCTCCATGTACTCACCTCTCTGGCCGCAAGAAGTCTTAGAGGGGTGCCAGCACTTAAGGTCTTGGATGCATGGGATATGGTTGGTTACTTATGAGATACTGTGATGGATTATTGCAATGGATTGGTTCGTTCCCCGCTACAACTAATTAATAAACGTGGATTTTCATGATAAAATTAAAATGAATTACATACTTGAGATTTTCCCATTATTGGGACAGTATTATGAGATTATCCCTAATCGGGACAGTATGGTGGTTTGGAAATATTTCACTGGAATCATAAATGATAATATATTGAGAATATTGGAAATTTATATCTTCTCATACTTGTTCATTTGCACCACCAAATATGATTCCTTATTATTATTCGTGTTCTTTAAAGAAAAGCATGCCTCTTTCCCGTTTACACGTTGGGGTGTTTACTTATTCAGCATTTCTTGCTGACTTTGGAAAAACTGCGGTCTTGTTTTCCTTCCTCCGCAGGTCTAAGAGCTGGCATTATGGAGTAGCGGGATTCGAGACTCACCTAGTACTTGATATCACTTTTAACAAAGCGTACTCTTAGTATAATATCATCTTGTGTAACAGTATATTGCAGAAAAATTAAGAGTTGTAATATTTAAATATCGGATGTGTTGTTCTTGATTTCTGCCGCTTCATTTTGAGTAGCACCCTCCCGAGCTCTCCTGTCCGGAACGGAAAGTCTGGGAATCGTGGGGTGTTACATAGCTCGCGACTGTAGGAAAAGGATGTCAGATGAGGATCAAAAAGGCAATACTGGAGGATATGATCTGAGAAATGACCAGAACAATGGGTGGAACTCCCAAGGGAACCCGCCAGAATCAGAATAGAGAGGGTCTCCGACTGAACAACTGGAATGGGGGAAATCAGCCACGTAACAACTATGGGGGTGGCGAAATGGGTTAGCAAGGCAACTGTCGTGGCAATGGAGGGCAGAATAGGAATGTGAATGCTAACAACAAAGCTGGCAATAATGATAATAAAAATGGAGGGAACGCAGCTCAAGGCAGCAACCACAGGCCGCCTAGTCAGATCTTTGTGATGAGCGAAGCCGAGGCTCGAGAAAGAAAGAACAAAGAATGTAAGTGTTCAGACCTTAATATTTGTGCACTTCATTTAGAAAACCATTGAGACTTTAGTGACATGTCCCAGCTTCGAGGACAAAGCGTATTCTAAGGGGGGAAGGATGTAATACCCCGTATAATTGGTAGGGTTAAAATAGTAATTTGAGAGGCGGAATGTGCATTTAAATGTGGGTAGTGATTTGGGGGAAATATCGTGTTTTTAGTCTTTAGATCGTGTTAGTAAATTTTAAGATAGCACGCGTAGCTTAATTCGAGTGTGTTTATTTATTCGTGAGCGCGTACGTGACCACCGCGAATTACATTTCACCCACCATACCACATTATTTTCTCCTACCTTCCTCTTCAATATTTTCAATATTCTCCCATACGATTTCACCACCCTTCTCCAACACAATACCAATTCCTTGCTCCCAAATCTGAAATTGTCTATTTGAATAATCATCTCTTCTACCTTACTCCTTCAAAAACCTCACAACAACAAATCACAACCACCACCATCACCACTTTCACCATAATCAACCATCACCGCCACCCCCACCCTTCTTTCCCATCTATTTATCTACCTATCTCTTAACTTATATCTCTTTCCCGGTGAAGGCAGTGGAAGCACCAGGAACAACAACAGCAACTAGCAGCAAGCCACCACCACTTTTCCCATCGGGAACCACCGAAACACCACTAGCTCTGTTCTCCACTCCCCCACTGTACTTTATTTCGTTTTATCTCTCTATCTATATCCCCTCCTTTCTCGACCTTAGAACAAGAAGAAAATGCTGTAATCAAAGCCATGGCAGCAGCAATCCAAGCTCCTTCGGACCTCCATGAAAGCCGGCGGGTGAGCTTCGCCGGAGTGAACCCGCGCCACCCATTCCCTCTCGTCCCTTCCAATAGACTCCTAGGGGCCTGAACAGTACAACAGAAGGCTCAATTACTACCAAGGAGGCAATTAACGCCGCTTTCCAGCTCCACCTCCGGTGACCTTGATGAGGGTTCGACCCGCTCCGTTTCTTAACAGATTATCGCGTATTTTGGGTTTGGTATGCTCTAAATCTTCCCCTATGTTGTTTTATGTAATCAAAATCATGTTTTTGTAGCTTGACATCGCAATTCGTTTGGGTGAGATTGATGAGTACGGTGGTTTCAAATAGTTCTTTGTCAACCTTTCACAAACAAGTATTAAGTTAAATATTGTCGTATTTCAAAAATAGTGTTTCAAGATTTTCTTTATTCAATAAAATGGCTCTTTTCGTATTATTTACAGTAATTATAATATAATTTCAAGTATTATTTTATTATTTTGATAAATATTTGTAAGTGTTCTTTCAATCACTTAATGTCATGTTTACTTTTTAAAATGTTTCTTTGTATATGTACAGGACTTTAGCTTAAGGCAGGTTTCATCGGGGAAACGTGAGAGTAGGACTTAGGACTCGACCTAGGCGGACGAGCATCCATGCATGAGTTTATTATAAGTAGCCTCGTTGTGACTAGAATTTGAAAATTGTAGGGGACGGATTCGTGGACATAGGCTTTGTCGACGCCTCTTCGTACTAACAGTTAAGGCAATAACATGTGAGTTTACATGCCTATCCTTGAGTGCCTAGCTTATTTCGTATAGAAATTTGATTTTATAACTTGTCTGAAAAAGTATTTTGTGATTTACATGCTTTACTTGAGTTTGGCTACATTTTGAAACGACCACATTGAAACTGTTACAGAAAAAAATTGTTAATAACATAGAATAGAATATCACATTTACCGTATCTAGTGTATTTACTACAGGTGGCTCAGGCCGGGAACAAGGATATGAGCGAGTTCCCCTTGACTACTTGTTACAGTCTTGGACCTTGATTTGTTACAGTTGGCTCTGGCTGGGAACACCGATATCAGCGAGTTCCCCTTCTCTTCTAGGCCTTGGACTTATAGTTGGCTCCGTCCGTGAAAACCGATGACAGTGAGGTCACCCTGACTTCTTATTGATGTTTTGGACTTATGGTCGGCTCCGGTTGTGGACACCGATAACAGCGGGTTCACCGTGGCTTCTTGCTGAAGTCTCGAACCCGTCGTTGCCATTGTTTTGCATTATTATTTGGGAGGCCCTTTGTTGGCATTACTAAATCCTGTTACTGAACATAACATTGGTTTCTTGGTTTGGGAGACTCATAATTAGCATTACTGTTCACAATGTTACAAACTTTATTAATTGTTTTACTTTTATTCTGTTACTTTTATTATACTTAACTTATGACCCAGCACTTCATATTTTCTTTCCTGTTTGAACATGATAAGGTGTATCTCACTCAGTATTCCGTTGCTGATTTTAGAAAGTTCGGTTATTTTTTTCCTTCCCACCGCTGGTCTAGGGGTTGGGGTCTATAGCATAGAAGGGTTTAGCTACTCACCTAGACTGACAACATCACAAGTAGTACCTAGTAACGTTTAGCTAATGTGTAATAGTAATCAACTAGTGTGTAAGATTTCAAGTTTAATGAAGATGTTTAATATTATTATAAGTATGTGTTGTGGTTTGATTTCTTTTCAGTTCCGCCGATTCTATTTAGCATCGCCCTCGCGGTCTTGTCAAGACTCGGATAAGGGGGTTGTTACAAGTGTAGTTACCTGAATTAATTAGAATAGAGTTAACGCGTTACCTTGCTTATCCGAGAATTGTCTACATCCCTACGTGATATAAAGATCACCCGGTTTCTCCATAGTATGATTCACAATTTATGAAATAAAAATCCAAATAAATTAGTTAGTTTTTTTTATTTCATTTCAAACACTAGTTTGAGGGTGGTAATCTCTTTGATCATTCAATATTCCTCCCTGGTACTTCACTCTTAACTAATTGCTTAGATAAGTAATCTCGATTTTTTTTTTCTCGTGGGATCGATAAATCGGAGTTGAAATACCACTTGTATATTAGTTGATCGTGCACTTGGGCATATACGTTAAGAAATTGCGTCAGGTTTTTGGCGTCAATGCCGGGGGACAGCGGTAGATTATTTTGTTTGGAGTTAATTTAGAGTATTTTTATTTTTGTTTTGTTTCTGTTCTATCTATTCGCTTCATGGTGTGTTATGAGTCTGTTTCCTCAGGAACAAATGGATCTAGAGATACCCTAAGCATGTGGAGCTAAGATTATGATTAGGTTTCCCCTACTGTTTCTACAGTAGGGGTAATCACGAAGAAGAATAAGACGCATGCATAAGTTGGTGCTATCGATGCATCATGTATCATGACAACAAGGACCCATTACGAGTTCATCCTCCCCAGATTCAAGAGGATTCAATGCCTAGTATGGAGCTCCTGCGGAATATGATATAGATATATATGAAGCAAGCAGAGGAATTGGAGATGTTAGTGGCAGCGTTGTATGATAGACTAGAGCAACAAGAGGAGCCAGTGCCATATGACATTGGGCCTCAAATGGAGCCTCCATCACCATCACCATATGTAACACCCGTGGATTAGTATCCCAACAACTTCTTTATCCGTACCACCGGATAAAAATTCTTAAGCCTTGAAGGTGCTAATAGTAATCCACAAGGTATACCATATACCAGATGTAAAACTCACAAATCTCCAATGTGGGACATAAACGCCAGCCATATATATGTATATATATGTATGTATATATATATATCTAATCCACAATATCAATCCACAATATCTCGATGTGGGGCAGGATATTACAATCTCCCCACCTTATATACTCGACGTCCTCGTCGAGTGTGCCCAATCAGGTATCCCCTTGGCTGGCTGCGAACCGCCACGGAGTCCTTACGGACCAGGGTTGGCTCAGATACCATTTTTTAACACCCCTTGGATTACTGTCCCAGCAACTTCTTTATCCGTACCACCGGATAATAATGCTTAAGCCTTGAAGGTGCTAGTAGTAATCCATAAGGTATACCATACACCAGATGTCAAACTCAGAAATCTCCAATGTGGGACATAAACCCACAATCCCCAACCCTATATATATATATATATATATATATATATATATATATATATATATATATATATAATCCACAATATCAATCCACAATATTACGATGTTGGATGGTATATTACACCACAAGAGGACGATTTAAATGTTCCTCACTTGCTTCTAGCAGTATGAAAGACGCATGAGATATTTTGGACCAAGATTGTGCAAGAACAAAATTATGCATCAGAAGCTACAGTAGTGAAAGAAGAGGTACATGAGCCAAGCGAAGCGTGCAAGGTCCATGAACCAGTTATGGACTTTATCACTTAAGGACTCAGAATCTAATTTCGACTACGGGTGGACCGCTGTGTCAAGGATGGGCGATATGATGTTTTGTGAGATGGAACCTCAAATTATATTAAATCCTTGGAATAATAGGGAAGACACCGACATTGGGAGCTTGTGGTGCGCTGATGAGGAAGCTGATGAAAAAACATTGCCCATTGTTATTAAGGTAAAATCCCCAACTAAACTTAATGAAAAATTCTCCATATATCATGTTACGCTAGTCTGTGACGAGTTTGAACAATTACTATATATGGATTCATATGGGGGATAATATCATGGGCAGTCCACAATTCCTTGTTCGATGGACTATTCTATTAGGAATCTACATTCCATAGTCAAGGAATTGTTAATCACTCAGGTGGGGGTGTGGATGAATTGCGTTCATTGGAAAAAGAGCATAAAGCAAGAACTAAGTAATATTGGGATGACTTTATGGAGATAGGTGCATTTGAGTGAATTAGTACTATATGGAACTTGATTAAGAAGATAAACTGCAAGATGAAAGAAGTTAGCTTCAATAATTGTCCACCATACTCAAAGCACATGGGTGCACTTGAGAAGAAAATTATTGAGAAAATATGGTAGAATATAAAGAAGTGGAGGGATAAAGAAGCCTCCACTATCCATTTCGGTAAAGGTAACCGGGTCGGGCCGTCGACCTTCAATTATTAGCGCTGGTTGGGAGGCAACCCAACATCGGAGTAGGAATTGAGTATTCTTTTTTTTGAGTTCTCCATATGAATGTTTTTGAGGGGTGAGAGAGAGTTGTTGTAATATTTCTAATCATTGTCCAGGGACAGGGGTACAAAAGACTCTTTGGATTCCCCTTCTTGATGCGTGTGTTAGTGAACTTCGAGCTGGCACACATCGGAATCCGGTCATGAGGTGAGATTCTCCTGAAATTGTCAACGGTAAATGTTACCCCTTATTGTCGCAATTTTATAGAAACAGTGCCCATGATAGCTGTGAGCACCCAGGTACCTCTTACTTTCTCTTTTTTTCACCGTTCTCAAGTATATCTGAGTAAATCCACCTCCCATGAATTTAAGATCTGATTCTCCTACTTGCTCTCTAAATTTGGTGAGGAAAAAAAAAAACTGAAGTTGGAAGGGGGGGGGGGGGTTAGCCATTTTCTAGCCATATCTGTTTTGCATCGCCAATTACATGCAGTATTTGTACTATTATGTGTCTTTGTAATGTTTTAGATATATTGGCTTATTGTGTTAGATTGTTTAATTTATGCATTGTTTGCACTTTCACTTATTGATTCCCCCTACTTAAATGTTATGTAGTTAGTAGAGTTGGCCTAGCATATAAAGTTTAGGAAAACATGAAAAATAATTAGAGAATAATAATTTTTTTTTTTGAGAAATAAGGCAATCTATGAACTAGCAATCAAAGATAGTTCAATGAAAGAGTTTGTGAGAGTAAGAAGCACCATAATAGGATAACTTTTATTCTTTGTATCCTATGTGCCGGCTTCACAAAAAGATGTCCCGAGTATTCGGGGAATTATGAAAAGATTAGACGCATTGGGCATACCATTAGTTTCTTTATTGTTGTTGAAGGATTAGGTCCTATGGCAGATGATTATACTATTTTTAGTGGAAACTTGTGCTTTATTATAAATATGGGTTGGACTTTTGTGTGGAGTTTGTTCTATGTGGTACACTGCTTCGGTCTAAGCAAAGCTGGGGAGTGTACACCACCATCCCTTTCGGCGGTTTCAAGAGTTAACCGAAAAATCCGACACTTTTTTTTCCGTAAGTGCACAGCTGAAATAAAAAAAAAAAGAGAATGCAAAACAAATTATTAAAATATCTTCGTGGATCCATACGGTGAACAACCTAATGTGCCTATATTCACGTGGAGAATTTAGAAATAAGATACATCCTAATATTCGAGTCACAAAATCGAACACTGTAGGGATGGAGTAGATCTGCAAATATGCTCAAGTGCCCATTTCGACACGCCCAACACTCTTCTCGTGCTGTAGATAGATGATAGTTCAATATGTGTCCGAACTTCTTAACCTCAGAACTCCGAAAGATTGGAAAAATCTGACACATTCACCAATTGACTCCTTCTTCACCACCTAATCCAATGTGATATAGATGAAGCACAACAACTCTCCTACTCATGTGATCATGGTGTAATGCCATCACCTCTGTAATTTCTTACATCATTGCCTTCTCTCTCACCCTGACTCATCCCTCAAAATATAAAGTAATGCGGAAATCCATGTAGAATTTTTGTATGTGTATTGATGCTCTCGATGAAGATCCATCCATGCAAAAATTACTCCCTCGACCGACGCGCATGAATTGTTTTTCTACTCTGTAAGACAATTAGTTTTCTGCAAAAACAGTCAATGTGGATCAAGCAAATGCGAACATTTCTATAAGACCACAAAATGCTTCATCTAGTGCGAACACTCCTCATGCAGTGAATGAGACTCAAGCATGGATGACAAATACTTCAGAGAATCGAAGTAGCGGTTCATTGTTGAGGAATGTGTCTTCTTCTAAAGGAATCAATGGAAGATCTCAGAGTGAGAACCTGTCCCTTTCTGGCATAATCAGCGAAGAATCTAATGATGAGGATCGATCATTTGATCCCAATTTGGAAGTATTTTCTCGCTCATAATCCTTGGGGAGCCTGGGCTACATAAGCCTATTAAACTTTTGAAACTGAGGGAGATTGTGTCATTCCCGAGGAGTGTTTTTCTAAAGAAATTCTCGCGGATAAATGATTAACCTAAGAAGAGGCCTCTAATAGTGATCAAGCAACATCAATTTCAGTTCCTTCTCTCCGTGAGATAGTCAAAGGCACTGGTAATGTTCTTAATAAGCATGCAATTATAATATGGCATGTAATTTTATTTAATTCCTTGAATGACTTATGTTGACTCAAAGACCCTTGAATGTATTTTGGATAGTAATTGTTTTGAGTGATGAAAGACAAAGAAAAAGACAAAGACAAAGACATAGGCAGCAATGCATTTTTGATGCTCCAAGGCCTTGAGATACTGACAGAGATCTGTTTTTATTCTTCTGAATGTTCTAACAATTTTGTGTTGCAGATTGGATACATGATTTTATAGATCAGATTTGATGCATATACTCATGTTTTACATTATCTACATATCTAACACAAATACAGATGATCAGAACAGGGAGAATCAAAGTTTTCTGGATTTAACTGTAACAGACTGTGAAGCATGTTCAGAGCTTCAAGGCCTTGAGATGTGCCTTGAGCTACTGACAATTTTACAGAACTAAGTTGATTCATTCTTGCAGGTTTTGATCCTTATTATTGTGATTGTTTATTGACTTCTAAGAGTCTTAAACTTGTTTATCATGATTTATATGTGTCAGAAGTTAATCAGATTACTGTTCTAATCTTTTAACTAGTTTATATTAGAAACTGGAAAACCAAACAGTCATAGTAATGTTATATTTCTGGACGTTTTTGTTGCTGTGTTTTAATGTTGTTGCAGGTTTGTTAAACGTGCAAGAGAAATCTCAAATAACTCCAATGGATATCCACTTAGAGCTGTTTGAATTTCAGTTGAAAACAGAAGGAGGATTTGCAGGAACTGAGATCCTAAAATCTCTCATTCAGTTGCAGCTGGTGGAAAAAGAGATTGGTTTGAATTTCGAATGGGGAGGCTTGAAAAATACTGAGAGAAGTGTGACAAATTTGTGGGAGATCATTCATTCCAACACAGAGGAACTCAAGCTTCAATTCCAGATTCAAAAGATCAAGTCATTCCAGTTTCCAGAAGAACACATCCAGGCTTCACTAGCTTATTTCTTCTACTGTGTTCTTCACCTGTTTTGTAATCTGTGTATTTTTTAAATATCTTAAACCTCACTAAACCTAGTGGTTGGTTGTTCAAGTGAACAACAAGAGGTTCTTGTTAGCTCAACAGTTAGTAGCTGGAACTGGATAGGTTTGGAACCACAAGCTGTATAGGTGTAAGGGAAATCACTTAGGCTTGAAGATCTAGGGCTGCTTCTGTGTGAGTAATAAGAAGTTTTTTCCCAATCCTTGTGGAATTAGATCCCTCAAGCATAGAATAGGTCCATTGGGACTGAACTCTGTAAATTTCTTTTTGTTCTTTACTTTACAGTTTTGTTATTTTGTGCTGCAACTCAATCAAACTAGGGTTTATAAGCTGTTTAGATCTGGTAATTGTTTAAGGCCTTGAAGCTTTCTAATTAGCCTTTGAAAGTTTCTGACGGTTTTCTAAAATCTCAAGGCCTTGAGATTTGAGTTTCACACAAAGCTAATCTGTTAGAATCTGAGTTTTGCAAAAAGTTTCCATACTCTATTCAACCCCCCCCCCCTTCTAGAGTATTTAGGTCCTGTATTTAGTCTACATTACACACTTTCAACTTATCCCTCTTTTGAAATGCAAGCATAAAGCAATCGTCTCTAAAATGGCTTACGAAGATGCGAATTTCATACCCTAAGACATTCGTGATAGTAATGGAATTGGCACCTAAAGATAGGAAAGATCTTCTCACTGAGATAATAGATATCATGGAAAGGACAAGCAATACAACTCCAACAACCATTTCTCTTACAAACCCTGGATATTTCTTGGAGACGGTTCAAGGTGTTCAGCACATTTCACAAGGTCGTCTCAACTTCGATTATCTTATTCAGATACTGAAAACTTCCATGTATACAGGATCAAATTTCGCGCCCAAAATGAAGCAATTGAAACGGCCATAGAGCAATATAACGAAGGAAAAGCAAAGCATGATCAGATGAAGAAATATCTCGACTCATGGAAAAAGGACTCCATCACTTTGGGAGCTCAAGATTCGCTCATGATGGATCTGTTTGAGGAAAATTAATCTCCTTTCATGTAGTCAAATATTATTTTAAGGGTAAAAGACAAAAACCACCCCTTGAGTATGGGTGATATACAAAAACACCCCTAGTGTTCGGGGATATACAAAAACCACCCCTGCTAACTGACGGAACTAACGGATGAGCTGAAAAGACAAAACTATCCCTAATGTTGATTCATAATTACAACATATAAATACTACTTCTTCCTCACAACTTCTCATTTCCTCTCCTCTCCACCTAGACTTCGTCTCTCTCTCCCTCCCTCCTCATCCTCTCCCCATCTGTAAATAAAAACCCTAGCCACCATCTTGGCCTAATATTTTTTCTCCCTCTTCTCTCTTTTCTTTCCCTGAATGTTCTTCATTTCTTCACTTCACAGTTTTCATTTCTCTGAAACAACCAGAAGTCATCGCGAGAGAGGGTTGGGAGAAACAAAACGGCCACCACCGCCACCGGTCTCTGCCTATCTCTATCTCCCGTCTCTTTCTCGATCTGGTGAGGCGGCGGCCGTTCGATTTGACGAACGACGCCAAACGGCGACGAACCAACAAATCGACCGTACCCAAATTTGGATCTGTTCGAGGAGTCCGACGGGACCTGTTTGACGATCGACGAATGATGAATCTCCCGTCCGGTCCGAGGGAGAGGACCGCTGAGGAGCTAGACCGATCGAAGCTCGGCGGAGGATTTAGATCTGGAGGTGGTGGCGGCAGGTACGGCGACGAGTCTTCTCGATGGGGTTCCGGGAGGAGCGAGAAGAGGTTGGCTTGTTTGAGATTCAGAATTGAAGGTTGGAGGGAGCAACGAGGAGGAATCATCAGCTGATTCTTTTGTTGATGTTGTTGTTGATCTTCTCCCTCTGTTCTTCTGTATATCATTCTTTTTTTTTTTACTTTACTTTTTTTATTTTTTTGGTCTGTAAATCTGTTATGTCTTAGTTATTTAAGGATTGGCAGATTAGTTCTTTTAAATGGAGAAATTGAGATCCGATAGGTATGAGATGGTGGGTTTGAAATGGTGGAAGAGAAGTAGTTGTGGTGGCTGTGGTGGTGATGTTGAAGAATGTGGTGATGATGATGATCCTCTTAGTGACGGAGGAGACTTTTCTGGGTTTCTTTGTGGTGTTGGTTGTGTTTCTAGTGGTGGTTGTGTTTCTGTTGGTGTTGGTGTTGGTGTTGGTGTTGGTGTTTCTTGTGGTGTGTTGGTGTTGGTGTTGGTGTTGGTGTTTCTTGTGGTGTGTTGGTGGTTGATGTGGTGGTGATGAAGAACACCAACAACATAAATCACAATAAATACAAAAATACAACTAGGGGCAAAAAAGTCATAAAAAAGTCATATTGCACCCCTATACTAACTGATTGTAACAGAAGGGTGGTATTTGTCTAACGTCCGACGCTGACCGGGGTGGTTTTTGTATATCCCCGAACACTAGGGGTGTTTTTGTATATCACCCATACTCAAGGGGTGGTTTTTGTCTTTTACCCTTATTTTAAAGTGTGAACTTTGTAAATTCGACGTTTGGTTGGCCCAATTTGGAACATTTATTCTGTAAGGCTATTTGCCAAATTATGAAATTTAAGGTTTGTCAAGGTATTCTTTGTTTCGCGGATCTCTCGATCCATGTTTGCTATTTTAAGCAGTTAGACTTTGATCAACAAATCTGTACAGACAATTGATATTGCACTTTGCTGCTATATGAAACAGATAGACTTAGATCTAATATCGTTGTTTTCTAAGCATATAGGCTTTATCTTTGTATCATTGTTATCTAAAATAGATAGAATTATATCGCTTTTCTGCTATCTAAAAAGATAGGCTTAGTTCGAATATGGCCGCTATCTAACCATATAGGCTTTCATTAAGTAATTACTGCTATCTAAACATATAGGCTTGCTCAAATATTGCTTCTATCTAGACATATATGTTTTATCGAACATTGCTGCTATCTAGACAAAATAAGCTTGATCTAATATTACTTCTATCTAGACAGATAGGCTTTGATCGAATATTGTTGTTATCTAGACAGATAGGCTTTATCGAGCATTGATGCTATCTAGACAGAAAGGCTTTCATCAAGTATTGCTTGCAGTTTATAAAAGATATTAAAATAAGAGACAAGTGAAGTAGATAACTGATCTCTCATATGGGAGAGTCATTATCATTAATGTAGAGTCCTCATATGGGAGGAAATCAGCAGAATGCAACATGTTTTTGCAAGAAACATAACTGGTTCTCGTACGACGATGGGCGGATGTGACAGATGAAGTCGAGGGACCATGTGTGAAATGGCCAAGGGGTTCCAAGTGTGTGTACATCGACTGCGGGAGCATGCACTAGATTGCCGTTGAACTAGCACTGTTGACATCGATTAACCTTCGTGCGGCAGTCAGCACCCATGGTCGGCCAAAAATAACCCACAATCAAAAGTTTTCTGCAAAGTTTCGCGCCTCCTTGATGTTCCACTTGATGGTACAGTTCCATGACCTCTTCTATCTCCTGACCAATCAGACATCTAAGTAGTTTTCCATCGTTTCATTTTTTGCCATAGTCGGTTCTCTTTAAGCACATATCGAGTCGATTTATTCTTAAATTTTTCAGCCTCCTTCTTATCACTGGGCATAATTCCATCTCGCAGGTAATCGCTCAAAGGATTGCGCCAGTCAACATCATCGTCGATCGCAGAAAACTCAAGAGAGTCCTTCACTAATGCACACTTCTCGCAATTGCCTTGCAGAATTGCAGCATAACATGACATTTAAGGCCAATGAATCCCATACATGTGGGCCTTTCTATAAAAGGAGACCTCATTTTATCCACAAGAGCTTTCGTGGATTTTTTCTAACAGAGCTCGACCTTCCTCTTCTGCAACGCTTCGCATAAGGATTCCCCCGGGTCCTTTGCAATAGAGAAAGTTGTCGTGTATGCAAAATCCCTTTGTGGAGACTCAACTTTCCTTGCTTGTTCCTTCAGCGATAACACGTATGACAGGATTTCTCCAATCTTCAACTTCGATGAATTCGTCTTCGCACAAGTCTTTCATCAAGGAAGGATTAGTCTTGACCTCGATTGAAATCTTTGCCGGACAATTGTCTGTACTGATCTTTCACCCAAAAGTAGCTAATGCATCCGAATGTCGATAATCGGATCTGGGAGTGTGCTCGTACTTGATTGAGTCAAACTACTAGACCAACTTCTGCACAATCGACCTGTAACTTAACAAGTTGATCTGTTTTAACCCATATTCGCCCGAATGTTGGTTCACAATTAGTTTAGAGTCTCCCATCACGATCAAGTTCTGAAATTCTAGAGCCTTGACCGCGAGGAGACCTACAATAAAGGCTTCATATTCGGCCTCATTGTTTGTTACTAAGAAGTCTAGGTTGTTCGAAATACGAATGACTTCCCCTTCAGGCTTAGTCACGGCAATCCAAGTTCCTCCTCCTTCTCTCGTCGACGAACCATCAAACTGAAACTTCTAGTAAAGCGACTTTATCGATCCAGTTCTGGTCGTTCACGCACTTCCTCTATCATAGGTTCTTGATTCTCGTCTGGTGACTGAGCTAGAAAATCGGCCACTGTTTGATATTTAATGGCCTTTGGACGCGCGCATGTGATGTCGTACTGCGATATGGTCATGTACCATTTTGCCAACCTCCCAGAGGGAGCATAATGTGTAGGGTTTTGATCATGGATACTCAGTAGAATAGACAATAATTAAACTGATCAAGATCCTCAAAGGATCACAGGAAGAGAATTCGTAACAATAGGAAAGGATGATAACAAGTACCTTGTGGGTCTCTTGTGATGACTTCAAACACAAATATTGTTGTGTCTCTTTAGTTGATCCACGCCTAGGATTGAGATCTATATCCTCCAACTCCTTGTGCTAGCTAGTAATGATGGAAGAGGAAGACTAAATCACGCAACGGAGACCAAAATAGAGGCTCGGCCTCTTCTTTTTGGCCGAAGGGTAAGGGGCAGACAAGGGCGTCGAACAACCTCCTTTGTCTTGCACTCTCTCCTTCATTCTCTCGTACTCAAGTAATGTTATGAGCTTTATTCTCTAGGAAGGTAGATAGGATCATCCTTTATATAGTCCACAACTCTTGTTTAATACATAAAGGCCCTCTCCTATTCCTACTCATGTTCGGATTAGCCGCACTTGCATATTAGTCCTACTAAGTTAGCAAGTTGTTGCACTTTGATCCTTCTAATTTAATTAGTCATATCAATTAATTCACAATTCTAGTTCAATCCATATAGCGTGTGACCCCATAGGTTTCTAATTAGTTGGTGGAAACTATTTACTAACATGGAGCGGTGTCTAGCAAAAGATCCATTCCACGCAACTAATTGAAATAGTCATCCGACAATCCTTGTGAAAGTATTTTCTCATCCCTTTGTCTCTATATCAGAATTGGACAAGAGGCATACAATTAACTTCCATATTTCTCGATCATGTGAATAGCCTTATTCGTGAAAATAACATCAATATCCCATATTGATTTATTTGAGTCTGGCCAGACATTTTATAAGCACTAGCCCTCGAGTTGTCGCGGATATTCGCTCCCGTTATGTGGGAGGGACAAATTATTTCTACATAACAAAGATATCTAAGCTTGCTTCTTATTGTGTCCGATACTCGCCTTTATGGCAACCCAGTCACGGTGTAGCGTTTGACGCTGCCAAAACACGATATTCTACAACTAGATAATCTAGTGACTTCAAGTCTTAGGATGACAATACCGTTGTCACCGCGAGAAGCACTTGTGACTTTTACATAACCAGTATGTAGCCTTCTCGGAGATGGGTCAATCCCGTATGCCATTACCCCTAATGCATACGCATGTGTTGGATCTTCATATCTCCATATCAATCCAACCCCATACTAGTTTATAGATGATTGTTCTGTTAATCAGTATAATGGACCAGGGATATTTAAGATAAACTACACAATTGTAAATCTAAGGACTTCATTATATTAAATATCTCCATAAATAAGACAATGAATATTCTAGCCAATTATTGTTCATCCTAAAGAAGATTGCCTCTAGGGAATATTCCAACAGTCTCCCACTTGCACTAGACCTAATTTGGTGCATCTCATATGCCAATGCTCCTAGTGATACCTTCATGCTTGCGCTGAACAATCAGCTTTGTAAGTGGATCTTACCGATTCTCATCTTTAGGAATCTTGCATATCCGAACATCTCTTCTATTGATAATATGTCGAATTAGATGGAACTTCCTGAGTACGTGCTTGGATTTCTTGTGTGACCTGGGTTCCTTTGATTGCGTAATCGCTCTAGTGTTGTCACAATACAACTCTACTGGATCCGCAATGCTAGGAACCACACCAAGCCCAGCGATGAACTTCCAAATCGAAACAGCCTCCTTTTATGTGCCATTTGCAGCAATGTACTCAGCCTCAGTTTTAGAATCAGCCACCGTCTCTTGCTTGGAACTCTTCCAGCTCACCGGTGCTCCATTCAGGCAAAACACAAACCCCGACTGTGATCTGAAATAATCTATGTTGATTTGGAAGCTAGCATCCGTTTAATCCCTTACACGGAACTCCTCATTACCTCCAAATATCAATAACGCATCCTTAGTTCTTCTCAACTACTTTAGGATGTTCTTGACTGCAATCTAGTGACTCTCACCTGGATTGAACTAATATCTTCTTGTCATACTCAATGCGTATGAAACATATGGTCTAGTACATAACATGGCGTTCATGATGGATCCTATGGCCGAGGCATAGGGAACGCTACTCATGTGTTCCTTCTCAATCTCATTGGAAGGACAACCACTCTTCGAAAGAGTGATTCCATGCGACATGGGCAAGAATCCCTTCTTGGAATCTTGCATGTTGATCCGTTTCAACACGTTATCTAGATTTGTACTCTGACTTACGCCGAGCAGCTTCCTAGATCTATCTCTATAGATCTTGATACTGATTAAGAAGATGCTTCACCTAAGTCTTTCATTGAGAAACACTTTCCTAGCCAATCATTAACACATTGAAGCATAGGAATGTCGTTTCCAATTAGTAGTATGTCATCCACATACAAGACCAGATAAACAACAGAGCTCCCACTAACCTTCTTGTAGACACAAGATTCATCTTCGTTTCTGATGTAGCCAAACTCTTTGACTACTTTATCAAAAACTTCGATTCCAACTCCTAGAAGCTTCCTTTAACCCATAAATGGCTCCTTGTAGTTTACAGACTTTGTTGGCTTGCTTTGGATCTTAAAAACCCTCAGGATGTGTCATGTACACGTCCTTGAGGAGATTCCCATACAGGAATGTTGTTTTGACATCCATCTGCCAAATCTCGTATTCGTAGTAAGCTGCAATAACAAGTAAGATTCGGATGGATTTGGTCATTGCGACTGGTAAAAAGGTTTCATCATAGTCAATACCATGAATATGTATAAATCTTTTAGAAACCAATCGGCCCTTATAGGTAATCACATCAACATCCATGTCGATCTTCTTATTGAAGACCCACTTGCACCCTATGGGCCGAGCCCCTTTGGGTGGTTCCACCAAAGTACATACTTTGTCGGTTTACATTAATTCCATCTCGGATCTCATGGCCTCAAGCCACTTCTGAGAGTCCAGCCTTTTTATGGCTTCTCCATAGGTAGTAGGCTCATCATCTATGTGCAACGTGTCGCAAGACTCAGCCACGAGAAGTCCATACCTCTCTGGCTCCAGGCGCACTCTACTAGATCTACAAAGTTCTTCTGTTACTTGAACAGGCTGCTCCACAGCCTCTTGTGGTTCGTGTTCATGTTCCATAGTAGGATTAATGCTTTGTGGTTCTTTAAATTCATCAAATTCTACAGTCCTCCCACCTACTTCTTTAGATACAAACTCTCTTCCTAGAAAAATGATGGACCAATCAGCAAACACTTTGTTATCAGTTGGATTGTATAAATAATATCCCTTCGTTTCCTTAGGGTATCCCACAAACTTGCATTTTTATGACTTATGCCCTAGCTTGTCTGATTGTAAACGTTTTACATAAACATCACAACCCCCAATCTTCATGAACGACATTGTGGGACCACTCGCACTCTTCATTTCATGTGATTTCTTCATGACTGACTTAGAGGGAATACGGTTAATGGTGAAAGCTACACTCAATAGAGTATATCCCAAAACAATAATGGAAGATCAGTTTGACACATCATAGATCAAACCATATCTAATAGAGTTCGATTCCTACTCTCGGACACGCCATTCCATTGTGGCGATCCGGGTGGAGTACGTTGGGATATTATCCCACACTCTCAAAGATAGTCGTCAAACTCTTGGCTGAAGTAGTCTCCTCCACGATCCGATCGTAGAGCCTTAATTCTTTTGCCAAGTTGCTTCTGTACTTCATTCTTGAATTCTTTGAACTTTTTAAATGATTCAGATTGGGCCTTCATAAGGTATACAAATCCAAATCTACTTAATGATCAGTAAATGTGATGAAGTAGATGTAACCACCCCTGGAAGGCGTGGAAAATGGCAAACATACATCAGTATGCGCGAGTGGCAATTTCTCACTAGTCCTGTCTCCTTTCTTATTGAAAGGGGACTTTGTCATTTTTCCTAATAAACAAGCCTCACATGTCTCATATGATTCAAATTAAAATGCTTCTAGGAATCTATCCTCATGGCTTCTAGATACACATTTCTCGTTTATATGGCCTAAACGACAGTGCCATAGATAAGCAGGATTTAGATTATTTATTTTAATCCTCTAGGTATTAAAGCAATAGACAGGATTGCTTAGATCAAGAATATGTAATGCATTAAATAATTTCCCATTACAATAGTGAATAATATCAAAATATATGGAACAACAATTTTTTTTATTGAAATAGTAAAGCCATCCTTTTCCAAACAAAAAATAGAAATAATGTTTCTGCTCATAGGAGGCACAAAATAGCAATTATTCAATTCTAAAACTAATCTTGAAGGCAGAGACAGCTCGTACATGCCTACGGCCAATGCAGCAACTCTTGCTCCATTCCAAACGCGCAGGTATATCTCCCCTTTAGCCAATCTTCTACTTCTCTTTAGATCATGTAAATTTCGACAAATGTGAGATCAACATCCATTATCCAATACTATGATGAAGAGACAGTTAAATTGACATCTATAACAAAAATACCTAGTGGTGGTGGAATCACTGTTCCAAGCCTCTTATCCTCCAGATATTTTGGGTAGTTCCTCCTCCATTGTCCAGGCTGACTGCTGTAGTGACACTCACCTTTGCCACCAACAGGCTTAAGGGCAGATTCCTTGGGTTTCGCATCTGCTTTGCCTTTTCCCTTGGAGGTCGAGGCAAACCATTTGCCCTTTCCTTTTTGCACCATAATTATGGATTTGGCCTTACCCTTGTTGATGCTTTGTTCAGCAGTCCTCAACATGTTGAGTAAATCTAGCAGAGGTTTCACGATGTCATTTATGTTATAGTTCATGATGAATTATCCATAACTTTCAGGCAACGATTTCAAGATGAGATCGGGGGCCAACTCTTGACCCACCGGAAACCCTAGGCAGCCGAGGCTCTCAAGATAGCCAATCATACGCAACAGGTGTGGCCCCACCTAGTTTCCTTTTGACAGATGAAATTTGAACAATGCCTTGGAAACTTCATACCTCTCAACCCTAGCCTGCTCTTGGAAGAGTTGTTTCAAGTGTGCGATCATATCGACTTCATTCATGTTCTCATGATGCTTCTAAATCTCATAGGACATGGTGAAAAGCAATAGGCAGGCCGCATCATCAGCATCATCAACACGCTTTTGATACGCCTTTAGGGCTGCAAGAGTATTGTTTCCAAACATTCAGGAACTTGCTCCTTTAGAGCGTACAGTTTCTTTTCCTCCTTGAGAATGATTCTCAAGTTTCTTACCACTCTAGAAAATTGGTCCCAGAGAGCTTGTAATTCCCAAGGACAGAGCGTAGGGACTGTGATGAGCTTGATGAGTTATTTTCCATTGGAATTCTACAAAAAGGAAATACGCAAGTTTTAGTATTTGTGAACGATTTAGCTATATTTACTAATGGCTAGATTATAAATCCCTCACTATTTTTCTACGGATTAATTACCCTCAAGATATTAATACAGAAAATATCATTATTTTTTCTAGTGGGCCAAGACCCATTTTACACTTCCTTTTGAGCTTGCTTTGGCAAGTCAACCAAAAGTTAGTTATTTAGGTAGGAACAATTCCAATTGATCCCATGCAACTCTTGGTTCAATTGGGAAATTACTCATTATTTATCTATCACATAGATAATCCCAATTGAGTGCCCCTAGGATTTTAATCGTTATTCAAATTACCTAGTTACGTCCAACCTCTTAATCCAACAATCGCACATTACATGAGCCATCGCACCACATAATGATGAATCAAGTCGCCTTTCTTTAGAACGCACGAACTTGATTAATCAATTTGTGATGAGTGTTTAAGTAAGGAGAAGGCAAAACGTAATATTTAATTTTGAAGGATTTTTCTTTCAATTTTAATTAATTTGTTGATGCATATCAATTGATCGACTTATTTGAGTTGGGCAAATATCCAAATAAAAGATCCGGGTTGTTGAATTATCTTATCATCAAATTGCATGCATCATCCATACACCTAAAACAATAATAAGACAATAAAGTAACATCCACAAAAATAGAAATTAACGTGATATGTGAAAGTGTGTAATGTAGGTGTAAACCAGTATCTAAATACTCTAGAAGGGGGGTGAATAGAGTATGCTAAATTTTGCTAAAAAATCCTTTTGTAACTTAAGTAAAGCACACTGTTAATATCTCAAAGTTTTGAAAAAGATTTGAGAAGCATAAAGATATAACAGCAAAATAAGAAGGCTTCAAAGCTTTGAGATTTGGAAAGCTCCAAAGCTTTGAAACTTCCAATATGAACTGAAAGTAAAGACAACAAAAATAAATAGCATACACATAGAGATTTTAAAGAGTTCAGTCACAATTGGACCTAGTATCTGCCTGAGGGATATAATCCCTCCATGATTCAAACACAACTTCTTATTAATCACCCAGATTTAGCCCTAGATCTCAAGCCTAAGTGAGCTACCTTACACTTATAGAGCTTGCGGTTCCCAACCTATCTAGCTACAGGCTACAAACTGTTGAAACAATAAGAACCTCTTGTTGTTCACTTGAACAACCAAACTAGTAAGTTTAGTGAGGTTTCAGAAATGAAGAATGAATGATTCAATTAAGCACAAGAAGAAGAACTCAGAATAGATAAGCTATTTAAGCCTGGAAGAGTTCTTCTGAAATGAGTGATCTTTAGTCTGCTGGAGAGTTGATTGTCATGAATGATTTGAAGAGCTGTGTAAATTGATCTTTCCAGTTTGTTGCTCTCTTCAAAAACACGATCGGTGTCTCTTTTCTGACTTTCTCTCATTCAAATTTGAATTGCTGATCACTTAAGAAACAGTCTGGAACCAACTGAGAAAAACCAGGAACACAATTCCAATATTATCTTTTTCTCTGATAAGCTCCAATCAACAGCTATATTAGAATGGATTTCTGATCTGTTTATGGATGTTAGAGCGTCCAACAAACATGCATATACTCAGCAAACAAAATAAACAAATAATAAGAAAATCTAGAAACAATATCTGTTTAAGCAACAACACTTAGTTCATGAGAAAACTAGGCTAGATTTTTCTACGGAGAGTTCTGAGTTAATAAATATATTCAACCTCAAGAATATATCAAGTTATAGGTTATAGAGCACACAATAATAGACAATAATCAGCTTATATCAACTTCTAAGTCTCACAAAATTCACCTGCACTCACAAAGGTAAATAAATGAACTAAGCAAACAAAATATCTCAAAGCTTTGAAGCTTTGTCTGCTAATTCACCAGAGTGAATCATGGATTTTCAATCCAACTTAGTCTTGAAATAGTTATAGCTTAGAACAAAAATTACTAGTGCATTCATATAATTAATTCACATCATAACCAAATCTGCACAAAAACAGTTAGATAAATAAACATATAAGCACTGCTACAGTTACTCAAAGATTTGAAGCTTTGGTACTTAGCAATATCTTCTGCTTATGTTTAGGCTGTCATGATATTTAGTAAGATCTTCTGTTTTTGTTTCTGGCTTTCATCATAAAGGAAACAAAGCTCTCTTCCTGTTCATTCACAAAATAATGTCTAGGAGCTTCAGACTTATCAATATGCATATGGCCTCCTAGACTAAGATATTCCCAAGCTAATGAGAATAGCTATGGACCCTAAAATAGCAAGGGCATCTCCATGTGCTTCCATATTTTGGTCCATCCTCCGTAGCCTTGTGGAATAATCTGTGCTCCATGTTGTGGCTCCTTTAATTCTTTGGGCTTCTTTTCTCCAATCTTGGCTATCTATTCTATTTAGTACTAGCTAGCATCTAAACTAAATAAATAAATCTCACGAGTTGAGGAAAAAAAATATACCGGATCGCAGTCCGTAAATCCTAATTAAGTATTACATCAAATTGATCAGCTCGGAGGCTGTGTACAAACTACAAAATAAACAGTCACAACAAACCACATCT
Organism: Linanthus parryae; assembly: GCA_023055425.1. Classification (NCBI taxonomy): domain Eukaryota; kingdom Viridiplantae; phylum Streptophyta; class Magnoliopsida; order Ericales; family Polemoniaceae; genus Linanthus; species Linanthus parryae. The sequence goes on along the minus strand of JALGPY010000010.1, from coordinate 3,556,178 downwards.
AAGGCCACATCCAATCACCATAAAAATTGCACATAGACAGATAAAATCAATTTTTGACGCGCTTAGTCAATTTATATTGATTTTACGATTACTGGGGTCAAAACGGTCCAAGAGGCCCAACCAACTAAGTGGCCGAACCCCTTGGAGCCGCCTGGGCCAAGAGTAGGCCGGTCGGCCCAACCTGTGGGGCCGGCCAAACCGCCTAGGCCTTCGGGCTAGGTGGCTTGGTCGGCAAGGAAGGAGGGGCGAACCCCATAGGGGGCCGAACTCATAGAAGTTGTTTCCAAAACAACTTTTTCCTTGTTCCCCAAGTCCAAAACGTTTCCAAATTGAAACTCCTTTCCAATTTGTGCCCAAACCCTAGATTCAAGATCCTAAAACTTCTCGAACTCAGTAATTCATACATCCCATGTAAAATTAGGTCTTTTTTGGTTGAATCACCTCCAACATGCATCTAATATGCCTTAATTTGTTGTTTTAACGCAATAATCAACAATGATAGGTGAAAGAGGTTGTTGATCAAAACACTCTTTTAACTTAAAGATATGCTGATCTAAAGACTAATTCTTAGGATTTAGAACAACAGATCTGCTCTTTGACTGAGAAACTTCAAGAGTCCAAGAAGGTCCTAGCTTGGTTTACAGGCTCAGAATATAATCTGAATCTCATTCTTGGAGGAAGTCTGAAATCAATGCATAAAAGTGGGATTGGCTATAATCCAAATTTTCCAAAGAAAGGCCAAACTACTTTTGTCAAATCTGGTAGCAGACATTCTCCAAAATGTCATTACTGTGGAAAAATTGGTCATGTCAGATTAAATTGTCCGTTCAGAAGATCAGAACCTCACATTATGAGGAATACTTATCCTCATCAGCTTAAGGGACAGGTCAGGCAGATTTGGGTTCTAAAAGGAATTAGGCCACCAAATATGGCTGATTCTGAGTATGACTCAAAGTTCCGCACTTGTTCTAACAACCTATTAAGGCAATGATTTGCTTTTGCAGGATGTCACCAAGGACTTGAAAGATCATAAATGGATTTTAGACAGTGGATGTTCCAGACACATGAGTGGAAAGAAGTCTCTCTTTACTGAACTTACAGAAAAATCTGGAGGAACAATCAGACTTGGTGATAAAGCAAAATGCAATATCATTGGTATAGGTAGTTTTGGTAATGGTTCTACAAATTCTATATATGATGTTTATCTGGTAGATGGACTTAAGTATAATTTGCTTAGTATCTCTCACTTATGTGATAAAGGTTATAAAGCTATATTTGGAAAGGAGAAAAATGTGTGGTGCCATATGAGAAATCTGGTGATTGCATACTCACTGCTCCTAGATCATATAATCTATATGCTATGAATACTAACAGTGTTGCAAGTGACAAGCTAAAATGCCTCAAGGCCTTGAAGGGAGATTCAAAGCTTTGGCACAGAAAGCTTGGGCATATTAGTATACATACATTAAATAAACTCATCTCAAAAGACTTGGTAAGAGGTTTACCATCTCAGAAATTTTCTGATGATGAAGTTTACAAGGCATGTGTACAAGGTAAACAGACAAGAAGCTCATTCAAGCCAAAGAACTTTGTAAGTACTTCTAGACCCTTAAAATTGCTTCATATGGACTTGTGTGGTCCTATGAGAGTTCAGACTCCAAAAGGTAAGACGTATGTGCTTGTTATAATTGATGATTATGCTAGATTTACTTGGGTGATGTTTATTAGAGACAAAACTGAAGCTTTATCTGAATTTTCTAGACTATGCAAAGAGCTTCAAACTTTGAAAAATTTACCTGTTGCATCCATTAGAAGTGATCATGGTAGTGAGTTTGATCAACTTGACTTTGATTTGTTTTGTGCAAAGCATGGCATTTCACACAACTTTTCTGCACCTAGAACTCCACAGCAAAATGGAGTAGTTGAAAGGAAAAATAGAACACTTGAGGATATGTCCAGAACCATGCTTCTTGAAAGTAATTTGCCAAAGTTTTTTATGGGCAGAAGCTGTTAACACTGCCAATTATGTGCTGAATAGATGCTTGATCAGACCTATTTTGAAAAAGACCCCCTATTAACTGTTTAAAGGGCGAAAGCCTACTGTTTCTTATTTTAAACCCTTTGGTTGTATTTGTTTTGTGCACAATAATGGTAGAGACAATCTTGGTAAGTTTGATGCTAGAAGTGATGAAGGGGTATTTCTTGGATATTCTCAAACTAGCAAAGCTTATAGAGTTTATAATAGAAAAACCAAGATTGTGGAAGAGAGCATTCATGTAATTTTTGATGAAAGTACTAAGGATTCTCTGAGTGAAGTTTTGCAGATCTAGATTTGAACAAGCATGAATCAGATGATGATGTTGTGAAAGAAGACAAAGGCAAAACTAATGTACATAATCAATCAGCAGAATCTCAAGGCCGTGAACCTCTTGCTGAACCAAAATCACAAAGCTTTGAGACAGAAGCTGAAACTTTCTATGATGCTCCCTCTACTGTTTCAAGGACTCAAAGCCTTGAAGGAGAATACTCCTGGGTACCAAGAAAGAAGTTCAAGTACCTTGCAGACCATCCAGCGGACAACATTATATCAGATCCATCAACTGGAACTCAGACAAGAGGACAGTTACAAAACTTGTGTGCTTTTAGTGCATTTGTATCTTTGATTGAGCCTAAGAATACCACGGAAGCTATAGAAGATGCAGAATGGATCATTGCAATGCAGAGTGAGCTGAATGAGTTTGAAAGGAATAAGGTTTGGAATCTGGTCCCCAGACCTAAAGAGAAATCAATTATTGGAACCAGATGGGTATTCTGAAACAAGCTTGATGAGAATGGCAAAGTGGTAAGAAATAAAGCTAGAGTGGTAGCTCAAGGATATAATCAGGAAGAAGGTATAGATTATGAGGAGACTTTTGCTCCTGTTGCCAGGTTAGAAGCTATTTGAATACTTCTTGCATTTGCATCTCACAATCACATAAAGCTTTCTCAAATGGATGTTAAATGTGCTTTTCTGAATGGATATTTACAATAAGATGTTTTTGTAGCACAACCTCATGGTTTTGAAGATGAAAATTTTCCTGATCATGTTTATAAACTAGATAAATCTCTCTATGGTTTAAAACAAGCTCCAAGGGCTTGGTATGACAGACTTTCAAAATTTCGACTTGAAAATAATTTCAGAAGAGGTTTAGTTGACAAAACTCTTTTCATTAAACACCCAAAAAGTGATCTTTTAGTAGTTCAGATTTATGTAGATGATATATTATTTGGTGCTACTAAAGATGCTCTTTCAAAAGAGTTTTCTAGTCTGATGTGCAGGGAGTTTGAGATGAGCCTAATGGGTGAACTGAATTTCTTTCTTGGACTTCATATATTACAAATGAAGAAAGGAATTTTTGTGCATCAAAGGAAATATACCAAGGACTTATTGAATAAGTACAATATGTCACGGTCCAAGGTGCTTAAGACCCCTATGAGTTCATCACTCTCTTTAGACAAAGATTCAACTGGTAAGAGTGTGAATCAGAAGGAATACAGAGGTATGATTGGATCATTATTGTATTTAACTGCTAGTAGACCTGATATTATGTTCAATGTCTGTATATGTGCTAGATTTCAAGCAGATCCTAAGGAAAGTCATTTAACTGCCGTCAAAAGAATTTTTATATATTTGCATGGAACCTGAGACTAAGGGCTTTGGTATCCAAGAAAATCTAATTTTATGTTGAGTGGATATTCAGATGCAGATTTTGCAAGATCCAAAGTAGACAGGAAAAGTACTTATGGATGCTGTCAATTTCTTAGATCTTCATTAATTAGTTGGCATTCCAAAAAGCAAAATTATGTAGCATTATCAACTGCAGAAGTTGAATACATTGTAGCTGGTGCTTGTTGTTCCCAAGTGTTATGGATTGCTCTGCAACTTAGAGATCTTGGCTATAACTTTAGAAATGTGCCTATTCATTGTGACAATACAAGTGCTATTTCAATCTCTAAGAATCCAGTTCAGCACTCAAGGACAAAGCACATAGATGTGAGACATCATTTCCTTAGAGATCATGCAGAACAAGGTGATGTTGTTTTCAATTTTATCTCTACTTCAATGCAGATTGCTAATATTTTCCCTAAACCTTTGCCAGATGATAGGTTTTCATCTCTAAGGCTTGAATTGGGGATATTAAAAAATGATGCATTGGTTTGGGGGAGTATTATTACTTATATGTGTTTATGTGCTGGAATCTCAAAGCCTTCAAAGTATAACTCAATGCTTTGAAATTGCTCAAACTGCAGAAAATCTGAAGGCCGTGAGATTGTTCTCCAGGTCTTGATAATATCTGTATTTATTTTTAAATGGATCATCAAATATTATATCTTATCTTTTTAGATAACTGTATAATATTTAAATTACTCAGAGAATTTTCTAAAATATCCCAAAAAGATTTTTCAAGATCCTATTTTGCATGTTGATATTGCAGAGTCCTTTTATGACTCATCCTTTTCAACCTACTTAAGCTGAAAGTCAGGGCTTTTTCTTCTCATTCTCTTTCAATTTTATGCGACTCTACTCTCTCTCTCTCTCAATTCATCTCAATCACATTCTCTTCTCAAAACTCTAAACCCTAAGATGGAGCGCAAATCAGCCAGAATTCAGCAACAGGGAAAGCCCTCTCGCAGATCCAAGAAGAGAGCAAATAAGAAGGATAAGATAGTGATTTCTGATTCAGATTCAGAAAACACTCAAAGTTTGCATGAGGATACCCCTCCTGCAAAGAAGTCCAGAACAGAGAAGGGAGATGAAGGTTCAAGTGTTGATCCACAACAAAATACTCAGGGTGGTGATCAACCTAGGTCAGAGAAGAAGAAAGGGGGAGAAAAGAAAAAGACTGGTGAAGACGAAAAATGGAAATCAACTCAGGAAAGCCAGAAAAAACCAACTGAAGGAGGACAAGAAAAGACCAAACCCTCAGAGAAGAAGACTAGGGTAAAGCAAGTTGCTGCTGCAACTAAGAAAGGATATCAAGGTAAGAATGTACTTCCTATAGAGTGGTTTGTTAGTTCTGAGGTTAGAACTGTTTGGATGCAAGGATATGCTTCATCTAAGGTAGCTTTCTGTAGCATGATTTATGATGAATTAATTGATAAATTGGACATAGACTGTATGAGAAAGTTAAGAGAAACTGCTGTTTGGAAGGTGTTGAATCCTATTTCAAAGGCCTATCCTAGGTTAACTAGGTTATTTTATCTGAACTTGGTTTCTGAAGGTGATTATAGAATGGTATTAACTTCAAAGGTGTGGATTTGAGATTAGATCATAGGACTTTTGCCAAAGTCTTGGGCATTCCTAGGAAATACAATGTTGGAGATTATCCTAATAGGAAGGAGTGTCTGGACAAGGCAAAAGAGATGTTCTTTATTGATGGTATTCCCTCTGGTCCAAAGAAGTTGACACACTCTGTGCTCAACTGTGAAGCCTAAATCTTGTTTACAATTATGATGAGGAGTGTAGTTCCTAGGGAGAACTCAAGGGAGTTGGTAACTAATGAGGTTCTGATTTTGATGTATCTGATATCTCAAGGGTTTGAGATAGATTTGCCAACAGTTGTTATGGAGCATATGATTTATTGTGCAACCAGGAATAGAAACCATCCTCTTCCATATGCCAACCAGTTACATCTTTTCTTTGAATATTTTTATGTGCCTGTGAAAGGAGAAGAAAAGATTACTGGAGATTTTGGGTTGATAGATGAGACTGCACTTTAGAGGATTGGAGTAGTTCAGACTGGAAAAGGGCATTGGAAATTTTATTCTGATTTATCAAAGGAAGAACTTGCTGAGAAGGAGTTTGTGAAGCCTAAGGGGACTACATCTGGGAAAGGACAAGCCAATGAGGATTACTCTCTGCTGGTTGAGAATTTAGAAGATCAGCAGGTTGAGATTGAAGATCGCAGACAAAGGTTATTTGACCTGTCAACTGAATTTAACCACTTCAAGGGCTTGATGAATGTTATGAATGGAAAGCTGGATGTTGTCATCAAGGGCTTGAATCTGGAGAAGATACCTTCTGCTACTAGTCATGACACCAGTGTGGATTCAGAAGAAAAGCTGGGAGATTTTCTGAAGAAGAAGAAGAAGCCAATTCCAGTGGTGCTAACTTTTAAAGATTTGTATGAACAAACTGATGAAGAAGATGTTGGTGAAGACACAGGTGTTGATGCAGCTACAGAGGTAGATTACAGGCTAAGAAGAAAGTGGATGGGATAATCCAAGAAGTGGTTGCTTAAGTGGAAGCTGAACGAGAAGGTAATCAGTCTGCAGAAGATGCTGCAAGTGAAGAAGAAATTGGAGAAGGCTCAGAGAAAGGCCAAACATCAAAGAAGAAGTGAAGATCAGAGACTGCCAAAGCCTTGACCCTCTATCTCTTTCTCTTCTATCTTTTCTGTTCTCAAGGTCTTGACTTTCTAGCTATATTTTTTTGTTTTGAGTTTATTTTCAGACTCTAAGTAATGATCCAACATTTCTTCAACCTTATTTGTTGAAAGTCAAAAAGGGGGAGAATTTATGTGTGGGTTCTTCTATGTTTCTTCCGTGTTTCCAGTGTTTGGAACAGTGTTTGGAATAATAATAATAAGAATGCCTAGTTTTTTTGTGGTTTAATAAGCTGTGTATTTATATTTCTGTGGTAATGTGTAATTTTTATTCTTATTGGTTATCTGTTTGGCATTAATATATATTGTATCTGCAATTTGTGGTTATCTAATTTTTTAATATGAGTGGCAGGAAGATCTATACAAGACTGTAGGTTTTGTCTTTCATCAAGGGGGAGACTGTTGAGTCAAGATCCCAGAGTGTGTTTTGGTTTGTAATTATTTTGAGTGATGAAAGACAAAAGACAAAGACATAAGCAGCAAAGCATTTCATTTATCTCAAGGCCTTGAGATATTGACTGAACTTCAAAGACTTGAGTTATTCTATTCTGCTATAAGTTCTAACAATTCTGTGTTGCAGATATGATATCTGATTATACAAATCAATGGTTTACTGCATATACTTTTGGATTACACTATTTATATATCTAACACATTTGAAGATGATCAGAACAGGAAGAATCAAAGTTATCTGGGTTTAACTTTGAAATTCTGTGAAGCAGGTTAAGAGCTCCAAGGCCTTGAGATGTGCCTTGAGCTGCTGACAGTTTTTACAGAACTTAGTTGATTCTTTTTTGCAGGTTGTGATTCTTAGTATTGTGATTATTTACTCACTTCTAAGTGTCTTAAACTTGTTTTTCATGATTCATATGGTTAAGCAGATATACAGGTTATTGTTCTAAGTCTGTTAAACAGTTTTATCGGAAACTGTATAACCAAACAGTCATAGCACTGTTATCTTTCTGGATTTTGTTGTTGCTGTGTTTCAATGTTGTTGCAGGGTTGTTAAACGTGCAGGAGCAATCTCAACAAACTCCAACGGATATCCACTTGAAGCTTATTGAATTTCAGCTGAAAACAGAAGGAGGATTTGTAGGAACTGAGATCCTAAAATCTCTCAATCAGTTGCACTTGTGGATAAAAGAGACTGGTTTGAATTTTGAAGAGAAAAGAGGCTTGCAGAATACTCAGAGAGGTGTGACAAAATCGTGGGAGATCATTCATTCAAACACACAATCATACAAGCTTCATTCCAGACTCCTGAAGATCAAATCAATCCAGTTTTCCAGAAGAACACATCCAGGCTTCAACAGCTTACCTTCATACTGCTTTCTTCACTTGTACTTCTATCTATGTATCTTTAGATTATCTTAAACCTCACCTAAACAGTGGTTGGTTTTTCAAGTGAACAACAAGAGGTTCTTGTTAGCTCAACAGTTAGTAGCTGGAACTAGATAGGTTTAGAACCACAAGCTATATAGGTGTAAGGGAAATCACTTAGGCTTGAAGATCTAGGGCTGTTTCTGTGTGAGTAATAAGAAATGTTTGCCCAATCCTGGTGGGATTAGATCCCTCAGGCAGAGATTAGGTCCATTGGGACTGAACTCTGTAAATTGCTTTGTGTTCTTTACTTTATAGTTTGATTATTATCTGCTGCACACAACTCAAATCAAACTAGGGTTCAAAAGTTGTTTAGAATTGTTTACAGTTCAAGGCCTTGAAGCTTACTATTTTGCCTTTGTAAGTTTCAGATAGTTAACTAAAATCTCAAGGCCTTGAGATTTGAGTTTCACACAAAGTCTTTCTGTTAAACCTTAAGTTTTGCAAAAAATTTCCATACTCTATTCAACCACCCCCCCTTCTAGAGTATTTAGGTCCTGTATTTAGTCTACATTACACACTTTCATTAAGATAAACAACACAATTGTAAATCTAAGGACTTCATTATATCAAATATCCAATAAATAATAAATGAATTTTCTTGCCACAAATAAATTCATACTAAACTAGATTGCCTCTAGGGCATCTATTCCAACAGTCTCCCACTTGCACTACAGCCAATCTGGCGCATCTCATATGCCCATACTCCTAGTGTGCCCTTCATGCTTCCACTGCGTGAGCGGCTTTGTATGCGGGTCTGACAGATTCTCATCTGTAGGAATCTTGCATATCCGAACGTCTCTTCTATCGATAATATCTCGAATCATATGAAACTTCCTGAGCACATGCATGGATTTCTGGTGTGACCTGGGTTCCTTCGATTGCGCGATTGCCCAGTGTTGTCACAGTACAACTCAATTGGATTCGCAATGCTAGGAACCACACCAAGTTCAGAAACAAACTTTATGATCCAAACAGCTTCCTTTGCTGCGTCGTTTGCAGCAATGTACTCAGCCTCTGTTGTAGAATCATCCACCGTCACTTGCTTGGAACTTTTCCAGCTCACCGCTGCTCCATTCAGGCAAAACACATATCCCGATTGTGATCTAAAGTCATCTCTGTCGGTTTGGAAGCTTGCATCAGTGTAACCCCTTACACACAAATCTTCCTCACCGCCAAATATCAAGAAAGCATCCTTAGTTCTTCTCAAGAAGCTTAGGATGTTCTTGACTGCAATCCAGTGACTCTCACCTGGATTGGATTGGAATCTGCTTGTCATACACAAGTCATATGACACATCTGGTATAGTACATAACATGGCGTACATGATAGGTCCTATGGCCGAGGCATAGGGAATTCTACTCATGCGTTCCTTCTCAATCTCATTGGAAGGACAACCACTCTTCAAAAAGTGATTCCATGCGACATGGGCAAGAATCCCTTCTTGGAATCTTGCATGTTGAACCGTTTCAACACCTTGTCAATATGTGTACTTTGAATTAGGCCTAGAAGTCTCTTAGATCTATCTCAATAGATCTTTATACCGAGTATATAGGCTGCTTCCCCTAAGTCCTTCATTGAGAAACACTTCCCTAGCCAATCTTTAAAAGATTGCAGCATGGGAACGTCGTTTCCGATGAGTAGTATGTCATCCACATACAAGAACAGATAAGCTACAGAGCTCCCACTAACCTTCTTGTAGACACAAGACTCATCTTCGTTTCTGATGAAGCCAAACTCTTTGACTACTTCATTAAAACGTCGATTCCAACTCCTAGAAGCTTGCTTCAATCCATAAATGGTTTGTTGCAGCTTACATACCTTGTTTGCTTGCTTTGGATCCTCAAAACCCTCTGGCTGTATCATATACACGTCCTCAAGGAGATTCCCATAAAGGAATGCTAATTTGACATCCATCTGCCAAATCTCATAGTCGTGGTATGCTGCAATTGCAAGTAGGATTCGGATGGATTTGGGCATAGCGACTGGTGAAAAGGTTTCATCATAGTCAATACCATGAATCTTACTGAATCCTTTAGCAACCAATCGGCCCTTATAGGTAATCACATTACCATCCACGTCGATCTTCTTCTTGAAGACCCACTTGCACCCTATGGGCCGCGCCCCTTCGGGTGGTTCCACCAAAGTCCATACTTTGTTGGTATACATAGATTCCATCTCGGATCTCATGGCTTCTAGCCACTTCACAGAGTCTGGGCCTTTCATGGCCTCTTCATAGGTAGTAGGCTCATCATCTATGAGCATCGTGTCACCGGAATTGGTCACGAGAAGTCCATACCTCTCGGGTTCCTGGCACACTCTACTAGATCTACGAAGCTCTTGTGTTACCTGAACAGGCTGCTCCACAACTGATTGTGGTTCCTGCTCATGTTCCATAGTCGGGTGAGTGATTTGTGGTTCTTGAACCTCTTCAAGTTCTACAGTCCTCCCACTTGCTTCTTTAGAGACAAACTCTCTTTCTAGAAACACGCCTGTCCGAGCAACAAACACTTTGTTCTCGGTTGGATTGTAGAAGTAGTAACCCTTAGTTTCCTTAGGGTACCCCACAAATTTACACTTATCCGACTTTAGCCCTAGCTTGTCTGATTGTAAGCGTTTTACATAGACATCGCAGCCCCAAATCCTCATGAACGACAGTGTGGGACGCCTCCCACCTCTACATCTCATATGGTGTCTTCATGACTGATTTAGATGGAACACGTTCAAAGGTGAAAGCTGCACTTAATAGAGCGTGGCCCCAAAATGATAATGGATGATCGGGTTGACACATCATAGATCGAACCATATCCAATGGGGTTCGATTCCTCTTCTCAGATACACCATTTCATTGTGGCGTTCCGGGCGGAGTGAGTTGGGACACGATCCCACACTCTATGATAGTCGTCAAACTCTTGGCTCAAGTATTCTCCTCCACGATCTGATCGTAGAGCCTTGATATTTTTGCCAAGTTTCTTCTCTACTTCATTCTTGAATTCTTTGAAAACTTCAAAGGATTCGGATTTTGCCCTCATGAGGTACACAAATCCATATCTACTTTAGTCATCAGTAAATGTAATGAAGTAGACATAATCACCCCTGGCAGGCGTGGCAAATGGCCCACATACATCAGTATGTATGAGCGCCAATTTCTCACTAGTCCTCTCACCTTTCTTATTGAAAGGGAACTTTTTCATTTTTCCCAATAAACAAGCCTCACATGTCTCATATGATTCAAAATCAAATGAGTCTAGTAGTCCATCCTTATGGAGTCTAGATACACGTTTCTCGTTAATGTGGCCTAAACGACAGTGCCATAAATAAGCAGGATTTAAATCATTTATTTTAATCCGCTTGGTATTAATGTTGTAGACAGGATTGCTTAGATCACGGACATTTAGTCCATTAAATAATTGCGCACTAAAATAGTGAATATTATTCAAATAAAAGGAACAACAATTGTTCTTTACTGAAATAATAAAACCATCCGTGTGCAAACAAGAAATAGAAATAATGTTTCTGCTCATAGCAGGCACAAAATAGCAATTATTTAATTCTAAAACTAATCATGAAGGCAGAGATAGCTTGCACACGCCCACGGCCAACGCAGCAACTTTTGCTCCATTCCCAACACGCAGATCTATCTCCGATTTAGCCAATGTTCTACTTCTATTTAGATCCTGCACATTTCGACAAATGTGAGATCCACATCCAGTATCTAATACCCATGATGTAGAGACAGTTAAATTGACATCTACAACAAAAATACCTGGTGGTGGTGGAATCACTATTCCAAGCCCCTCCAGATATTTTGGGCAGTTCCTTCTCCAGTGTCCAGGCTGACTGCAGTAGTGACACTCACCTTTAGTCACACCTTTGGCTATGCCACCAACAGGCTTAAGGGCAGGTTCCTTGGACTTGGCAACTGACTTGCCTTTTCCCTTGGAGGATGAGGCAAACCTTTTTCCCTTTCCTTTCTGCACCATAATAATGGCTTTGCCCTTACCCTTGTTGATGCTCTGTTCAGCTGTCCTCAACATATTGAGCAAATCTGGCAGTGGTTTCACGATCTCGGTCATGTTATAGTTCATGATGAACTGTCCATAACTCTCGGGCAACGATTGCAACACGAGATCAGTTGCCAACTCTTGGCCGACCGGGAACCCTATTCGGGCGAGATTCTCCAAGTACCCGATCATACGGAGTACATGGGGTCCCACCGGGTTCCCTTCTACCAGATGACACTTGAACAGTGCCTTAGAGACCTCATACCTCTCAACCCTTGCCTGCTCTTGGAAGAGCTGCTTCAGATGCTCGATCATATCGACAACATTCATGTTTTCGTGTTGCATCTGGAGCTCAGAATTCATGGTACATAGCATAAGGCATGCCGCATCATTAGCGTCATCAACACGCTTTTGATACGCCTTTTAGGGCAGCAGGTGTTAGGTTCTCTGGACCTGCTGGAACATGCTCCTCTATTGCGTACAGTTTCTTCTCTTGCTTGAGAACGATTCTCAAGTTTCTGTACCAATCAAGGAAGTTGGTTCCAGAGAGCTTGTCCTTCTCAAGAATAGATCGTAGGGAATGTTGTGAACTTGATGAGTTGTTTGCCATTTGGAATTCTACAAAAGGAAAATACACAAGTTTTAGTATTTGTGAATTTTTTACTATATTCAATAATGGCTAGTTTATCAAATATAGCTCCCACTATTTTTCTACGGATTAATAACCCTCAAGATATTAATGCGGAAAATATCTTTATATTTTCTAGTGGGACAAGATCCACGTTTCATCTCCTTATGAGCTTGCTTTGGCAAGTCACCCATAATTCGATTACTTTAGGTAGGAACAATTCCAATTGCATCCCTTATGCAACTCTTGGTTCAATTGGGCAAATAACTCCTTATTTATCCATCCATATGGATAATCCCAATTGATTGCCTCTAGGTTTCTTAATCATATTAACAGCCTAGTTGCGTTCAACATCTTATTTAAACAATTGCACATTACTAACTTGTGACATCGCATTCCATCATTATGAATCAAGTCTCCATGCTTTGGCACGCACGAACTTGATAGATCATGATGATAATGAGTTTTTAAATAACGAGAAGACAAGAACACAATATTTGAATTTTGAGGGATTTTAAATTCAACTTTTAATTGTTTTGTTGATCAATATCAACTAATCTATCTATTTGAGTTTGGGCACAACTCCAAATAATAGATCCCGGGTTGTCTAATTATCTTATTATCCTAATTGCATGCATCATCCATACACCAACCACAAAATAATAAGAAAATAAAGTAAACAACCACAAAACATAAATAAAACGTGATGTGGATATGGCCTTTGCTAGACTAAGAAAATTCAAAGCCATTGGAATTTTCTATGAACCCTAAAAGCAAACACATCTCCATGCGTCTTGATCTTTTGGTCCATCCTTCATAATCATGTGGAATGCTCCATGCTCCATGCTCCTTCTTTTTTGCCTCCTTTTGGCTTTGGGCTTCTTTTCATCAATCTTGGCTAACAATCTACTTTACCTAGCACAAGCTAACTTCTATACTAAATAAAATAAATCTCACAAGTTGAGAAAAAAATGGCTCGCAGGCCATAAAACCCTAATTAATTATTACAATTAATTGATCAGCTCGCAGGCCGTAAACCGAAACACAAAAATTAAACATCCACAACAAACGACATCCTAAGGCCATATCCAATGACCATGCAAATTGCACATAAACAGTTAAAATCCAATTTTAACGCACTTGGTCAATTTTAATTGATTTTAGGATGTTCTAGGGTTAAAACGGTCCATTGGGCCCAACAATCCAATTGCCCGGGCCCAAAATGTGAACCGCAAGGGCCTAGGGCCGGCTGGCCCCTAGCCCACGCGTCTAGGCCGCGGGCTAGGGCTGCCCCGGCCCCTAGGCCGGCCTTGCTTGGGCGGAAAGCAAGGAGGGGCGGTCCCCTAGGGGGGCCGAACCTCCTTTTGGAGTTGTTTCAAAAACAAGTCCCTTGCTTGGTGCCGAAGTTTGGTTGTTTCTTTGTTTGGGAAGAACTCCTTCTTCCCCAAGGATGCCCAAACCCTAGATCTAAGATCCTAAAATTTCTCAAACTCACTAATTCATGCATCCAATGCAAAAACTAGATCTTGTTATGATAGATTATTGACAAATTGCATCATATGCTTGATTTGTCTTGTTTTACGCGATAAAAAACAATTTTTAAGGTGTAAAACTATCAAAACGTAACACATAAACCACGTTTATGCTCTACAACCTGTGGCTCTGATACCACTGTAGGTTTTTGATTCATGGATGCGCAACGGAAACAATAATTAACCATGCAAAACCCTCCAAGGATCACAAGTCAAGAGACATAACGATGGTAAAGGAAAAAATCAATTAACACACCTTAGGGTTCTCCTTTGATGACTTCAAACGCGAATTGTGTCACGTTCTCTATAGTTGATCCACGCCTAGAGTTGATTTCCAGATCTTCCAATCCTTGGTGCTAGCCCGGAAAGAGGAAGGGGAAGAAGAATCACGCAAAACGAGACCGAAACAAGGAGGTTTCGGCCTCCTTGTGGGCCGACGGGAAGGGGCGGCGAGCTCCTTGGCTTGCTTGCTCTCTCTCCCTTTGTTCTCTCCCACTCAAGTTATGATCAATTGAATCATAAGTGTGGGAAGGAAGGAAGGAGTGTCCTTTATATAGTCCAACAAATCCTTTCCAACTACCTAAAGGACTTATTCTAGTCCTACTAGAATTCAATTTAGTCCCTTCCTTGCAAATTAGTCCCTACTAAGTTTGCTAGGTATTGCAAAGTGATCCTTCTAATTACTTAATCCAATTAATTAATTCCCAAATCTAGTTAAACTCTATATAGCGTGTGACCCCATAGGTTCTATCTAGTTGGTAGCAACAATTTGCTAATATAGAGTGGTTTCTAGCAAAACATCCCTTCTAGCCAACTAATAGAATAGTCATCTTGAGAACCTTTGTACAAGTAATTGTCTCATCCCTTTGTCTATATATCCGGATTGGACACGAGACATACAAGTCACACTCGTATATCCAATCCACAGTTTCTCGATCCATGGGAATAGCCTTATTCGTGCAAATAACATCAATATCCAATATTGATTTATTTGAGTCTGGCCAGACATTCTATAAGCACTATCCCTCGAGTGTCCTAGGATATTTGCTCCCGTTATGTGGGAGGGACAAATTATATCTACGTCCACTACGATCTCTAAGCTTTCTTCTTATTGTATCCGGTACACGCCTTTATAACTACCCAGTTACGGTGTAGCGTTTAACGCTACCAAAATCACAATAATCCACAACTAGAATATCTAGCGACTTCAAGTCTAAGGATGACAATACCATTGCACCGCGAGAAGCTCTTGTGACTTAACATAACATGTTTGTAGCGTTCTCGGATATGGGTCAATCCAGTGCGTCATTACCCTCAATGCACACCTATGTGTTGGATCATGATATCTCCATATCAATTCAACCCCATACTAGTCTATAGATGATTGTCCCATTAATCATTATACTGGACTAGGGATATTTAAGATAAAGAACACAATTGTAAATCTAAGGACTTCATTATATTAAATATCCAATAAATAATAATGAATTTTTAGCCACAAATAAATTCATACTAAACTAGATTGCCTCTAGGGAATCTATTCCAACACCGTATTGATTGGATTTTAGCCACTAAATCCGTTCATAAATCTGAACATCTAGTGACCTGAATTGGAATCAATCAACAAATCTATGTTTGGCAGTGGGAAGTCATCCTTCGGACAATACCGGTTTAAATCCCTGAAGCCCACGCAAACTCGAAGCTGTCAGTTCTTCTTTAAAACCGCTACAATTTTGGCAAGACAAGTGGGATGTTGATCAAGCTTGATGAACTTCGCATTTTGCAACATAACAATCTCTTCCTTTATCTTCACATTGATCTCTGGCCGAAAAATCCTCGTGCTTTGCTTTATCGGCTTATTTCCTAGAATGACATCCAACCTGTGCATAGTGACCCTTGTATCTAAACTGGGCATTTCCTCATATTCCCAGGCAAACACGCCCTTGTACTCTGTTAGAACCTTCAGCAAGCCCTCTTCTTCCTCAACATCAAGATCTGTGCTCAGGAATACTGGTCTTTTCTTTTCTTCCATCGGGCTTAAGAACACCTCTTACCATTCCTGTTTTTGCGGTTTTGGCTCGTCTTCCATGCATTCGGGCACCACTTTCAACTTCTCCATTGGTGTCTCGACCATGTCTCTGCCTGTCACTTCCTCTTCTAACTCATTGATTTGCTCAGGGAAATCTTCGATGGGCGGGGTTGAAGATATCCCCACGCACCTCAGATGCGATAGCACTTCTTTCCGTTTGCATATAAATTGTCTAACTCGTTGCCCTCATCGTCATGTTTGAAAATTCTCTTGATGGTATAGACATTCTTCTTTTGGTAGGTCACCTTCGGCACTTCTTCATGCGCGGGCTTCTTCTCCTGCTAGGCTTCACTCATAAGCATTAATCCTGCTGGCAATTGGTCCTTGATGTCCTCTCATTTGGGTAAAGGAGTTGGCTTGAATGCTGCTGGCATCTCTTCTTCCCCCATCTCTGTGAACAAGACTGCCTGTGTGAAGTGTGCTTCATTTAGGTTGAATGGATTTATCGAGGCTGGTATATCCACCACTCTATCTTTCCAAATCGCCTGCATCATCTGATGCGCAGTGGATGGCACAGAATCAAAGCGATGAATCCATGCGCGCTCAATAATCATGTGGTAGGTAGTGTTTGCACTTATCACATGGAATTTGGCTGAGCACTTAATCTTCCCAATCAGGATCCCCAAGCGAATCCATCCTATTGTCATCTTCACATCACTTACAAAACAAAGTAAAGGATGTGGCCGCCTCACAATCTTCTTTCTGGGATGCCAGCAAACTCCAGCGTGTTGAGTGGTATTACATTTACTGCTGCTCCTCCGTCAACGAAGGCTCTATTAAACTAGAAGCCATTGACCACAACTGTCACGTACAATGGCCTCTGGTCGTTCACATCTCTCCTCTTATCACTTTCTCCAAAGGATATTACCGGGCCACTCGATCGCATAGCCTTTATAACATCCCCGCTCGACACAACCAATTTCTCTTCAAAATCTTCCGCAACTCTCAGGATCGCTTTGGTCATCTCCTGGCGGCACGCATTCGAGAAATTCATATCATTATAGAATTTCTCAAACTTGGGCGACCCAACCATTCGTCCTGCTCACGAGTCCTCTGTGTCCACACCATAATCCTCGTCTTCACAGATTTCAGCCACAACTGGAAACTCTTCTTCACTCACCTCTCCGTGATCTATAATTGAGACGACTGCGATTTCTTTCCATTTGGGCTCCTTTTCAGTGTGTGACTGTAACGGTTTATTGCGCACATCTTTTGTTGGTTCATCGATGACCATTAATCCTTCCTTCATCTTTTTGTCTACCAGCCTCTTCGTGATCAATCAACCGTCAGGTGCGAGACCTGGCCGTGATATTCACACCATTTTAGATCTATCAGCTGTTCTCCCGTAGGGGGTCTCTCAAGTGCGGGTAGGACTCCATCTTTCCACCACTGTTTGCACAACTTCGTTATTTCCCCAATCAAACATGGTAATGGGGGTGCCTCCCTGGGTTGACCAAAATGCTGTTTTTGTGTCGAGACCGTATTTACTTTAGTCCCTCGCCCTCTCTTGTAGCGAAACCTTCCAATTTTGAAATCGGAATTTCCTGATCCTCGATCGTTTGAGTAATACCGCATTTACTTTTCCACGATTGGCTCGATGTTCCTGGTGCGGTAAATTAATTTGGATAAAGTAGGCATCTCCAAATTAATCAACATACCTTTTGTACTTATCATGCATCCTTTGCAAGCAGATTTCGACTAGGCGGCTTTCGACCACCTCGTCCACGCACTCCAGCGACTTTGTCCTGAACTTCTTTATAAATGCGACCCCTTCTTCGTCGGATTTCTGGTGCATGCGCGATAAATGTATTGTTGTGACCTTCTTGGTGTAAAATTTCTTGACCATGTCCTCCCATGTTTTGATGGAGCCAGCCTCCAAGGTCTTGTACCACTTGTACGCGACGTGCCCCAAATATTTTGGGAACTTGCGCATAAGTAGACGTGAGTCTATCCCATGTAGGCCCATCATGTCAACGAACCGCATCACATGCTCATGCGCGTTTCCGTTGATTTCGTCAAACTTCTTCCACTTTGACGCCTTGTATCCAACGGGATAAGGCATCAGGTAAATTTTGCGTGGGATTGGTGGCGCGCACTGACCCTTGGGATAACCGTATTTGCAAAACAGTGGTTAGCGAGGAAACTGTCCAAGCGCTGCTCCAAAGCTAACACGTTGGCAGGCGCGCTTCCTCCTGTAGCCGATGATGGAGTTGCAGCGAGCCCACGTATATAAAGCATACTAGGGTCATATGATGGTGGCACTGGGTATGATGGTGGATAAATGGATGGATTTCCAACAGGCCCGCGTTCTGGCTCTAAGCCATGCGCGAGTGGGGGTTCTGATGGCTGTCTTGGTGGTTGGGGCGCAAGCCCATGGGGAAGAGGCGGTTGGGTTGAAGACGTTGGGTTTGATGGGACAGGGTTATGTGGCGGGGGTGCCATGGTTGCTACTGAAGGGACTAAAGCCCCTTGGGTGGAATTATGTGCAAGCCCTCCTAGAATTGCCATGATATGGGCTATCTGCGCAGATTGGGCCTGGATGGCCCTTGCTTGGCTCTGAATTGTTGCATTCAGCATCTCCAAGGTCTGATTGTTTCCAGTGGCTGCTTGTGTCTGGACGTTAATGTTGGTGTTGATGTTGAGTGGAGCCTCCTCTCTTGGCACTACTTCCCTTGGGGGAGACTGGTTGCCTTCACTACGGTCGCCGTCGTAAGACATTGTTGCAGGGTTGTTTTGGAAGCTTCGAAGGTTGTGTTCACGTTGGGTTCACCAATGTAGACAAGGAGATCTCGTAGGGAAGATCTAGATGTACACATGTAGTAGACAAGAACGGTATAAAGCACAGAGAGGTTGAGACCAAGTGTGAAGAGTAAGCCTTTGCTAATTGCCTAAGAGAGAGACAGTGTGTGATGATTAGCAAAAGAGCCGAACCAATAATAGAAGGAAAACGTTCCCATATACAGGGTCTTAGAGTGGCAGTTAGGAGGAGTTACATGGCCGCATATGACGGCTATGTAATTACCTCGCACGTTGCACGACCAACCGTATATGTAGGACACGTTCGACCGTATATATAGGGCACGTTCGCACGTTTGACCGTATATATAGGACACGTGATCATCGAGTCTCTCATACAATTGACAAGGGTCGCACGCGAGCGCAGTCGCTACTCGCATGCGACATGCCTTACTCTAGCCTCCATGCCACTCGAACCCTACAACTCCCGCGTTGTTAGTATGCGAGGGTGACCCTGTCTCACAACCCCCATATAGGTAAGTGTGAACATAAAGATAATGATAGAGTAGTAGTGGAGTATGAAGAAACCTGCTCAATGGCTGCCACGTGGGTGACGATCAGACTGTCCTAGAACGCACTATCTACACTTGGTCTAGGTTTTAAGTGGTTCGGTTCGGTTCGGTTAAACTCGCGGTTTACATATTAATACACATTCTAACTTAAAATTAAATATTTAACATAAAAGATAGAATTTTTTGTAAAAATAAATTAAAATAAAGAGAGTAAAGTAGACTCATCCGAATCTACAACCTTTTTCTTGATATTCTAAGAATATTTTATGAAAAATTCATGTAATAATTAAATGACTACGAACAAATTTCAACATTTTACGTGAGAGAATAATTTTATTATGTTGTGGGTACTCGAATTCTATGAAATAAGATTTGGTGGGTCTTAAACGGTCCGGTCCGGTTTGTGTTTTGTACGATTTATCCTCGGTTCGGTTTAACTCGGTTTGATTCTCAATAATTATAAGCTTTGTATTTGGTCCTAAATTTCACTAAAGAAACATAAATGGTTCTTTAGCATTCCATTGCCCCTTGTATTTTCATAACGTTATGTAGTTTACCGGATGAACACGTATTACCTAGACAAACGAGTGATTAAAAATGAGTGATTCAAACCACGTTCTGATCTTAATCTAAGATCCCCACGCAATGCTTAGTAAACTGGTCCACGTGTGTAAGCTACATTTGTGCTAGTGTGTTGTGGTCTTCCTTCTGACCAAGTCTAAGTTACTAGTAATATCTATCAGCTAGCTTAACGGACACTGAAATAAAATACATCAAAATGATTTCGTGTTGACGCAGCTAGTGCATTGTCACTGGCTTCGTCATTTGATTTTTCTGGGACACGTGTATTAGTATTAGGGTTGTCAACGATGCACACTCTATACCACACCTGTAGGGTTAGCTTGCTATTTTGGTGAAAGGGAGTTGAAATGTTTTGTTTAATTTTGTGAGTATTGCACCTAACTAATTACATTTTTTGACTGGAGTGTGGTGAGTGGTCACTCATCTACAACATGGGTAAATTTTAGTAGTCTAAATTGCAACAGTGAAACTAAGCAGCAGGTAGGAATGAGGCGAGCGATCTGAATTTGATACCCACAGTTTCAATTGTAGTATCTGTAATCTATACTTTCAATTTGTTGCAAGAGTCATAGCATTCCTTAACATCTATTCATATATTCGAAAAAAATATGTAAAAAGACTAACATACCCGTTTTCCCTCATTAGTTTTGTAAGATTACAATTTTTTTCTCACAAAATTAAAAATTATAACCTAACGTGTTCTCACATTTAACATATGTCTTTAATATAAATGTTCATATTATCTTCCACACAAAAAATCTAAGGCTGTTTCTTTTTATAATACTTGTAACTATATTGGGAACTAAGAATATATAAATGTATTTCATATATAAAAATATATAAATTAATTGTTTTTTACGATATATAAATTCATCATTATGTTGGTTATGACACCTACTCAAGCAAAACAGTTTCAGATTCAACGATACATATCCTCCAAGTGCAAATAATACCCCCCAACCAATTTATTTAAAGATATAGTTACTAATTTTAAATAATCTAAACATATTAACGAAAAACTAAAATTCTAAATGAATCTGAAATTATAAATTGCATCTAGTACCCCCAAAAATTTATGAAATGACAGCACCCTCCCCCTAAGTTTCTGAAAAGACATTATAACCCCCTAGAAAACTTTCAGAAGATGACACCTTAACCCCCTAAGCATGAACATTAAAACTAACCAATTAAAACGTGGATTCGAGGCCTTAAAACTTGATTTTGATTACTTAAAATAACCCAGGAGAAGATTTAGAGCATACCCAATGCAAGAAACGTAAGAAACGTTCAAGAAACGAGGCGGGTTGAAGCACTCGTTGGAATGGTCGGCAATGGAGGTCGATTCCGGCAACCTGGGCTTCCTTGGCTCCGGATTGGGTTGAAATTCATCTCCTCAGACTTCTAGGGAGCGATTGGGACCAGTTTGGAGGGGTGGGTAGCACTTGTTGGGCTTGACCCACTTCCTCGCCGATTTCCATGGAGTTACCGGCGGCGGCGATGATGTCTTTTGTTGTTGCTGCTTCTACACGGCTCGTCGGGGGCTTCTGGAGTTACTTTTGATCTCATCAAGACCTAAATTGAGTGGGAGAACGAGTGAGAAGATGGTGGTGGTTGCGACGGTGATTCCCGTGGGGGACACTGGGGGCGGTGGTGGCCTTTGGACGCTGCCACCAGCTGCTGCTGCTGCTCCTGTACTGTTGTTGTCTCAGGTGGCGGAGAGAGATATAGATGAGGGAGATGGAGGTAGTGGTGAGTGGTGGTGGGTCTTCTCTGACGGTGGCAGCGGCCGTTGTTGCCGCTGCTGCTGCTGCTGGGTTTATCGCCGCATGGACCAGAGAGAAGAGAGAGTGAGGGACAGAGAGATGGAGGAGGAAGAGAGCTGTGGTGTTGGTGTTGGGAGTCGTGGAGCAGATCTCGAGGATGGGTCTGTTTGTGTTGCCGAAGAAGAAGGAGAAGAAATAGGTAAGGGGAGAGAAGCGTACAGGGAGAGAGGGAGAGACAGAAGGGGGTGTTGGGAACAAAAATTAAGTCTCCCTAAGTAAATTTCTAGCTAACTTCAAACACATCCCCCCTAGTTCTCATAACTATATGAATGACCCCCAACATAACGATTATATATTGTCTAAAAATACAACTACCTCCCAAAACTATATATTTTCCAAAATAACTGATTAAATTTTACGAAAAATTACGTCGAGATTCTTTGAAAAATACGGGGTGTTACAAAGAGTTTGACAAGCATCTTTAGGATTTTGAGATATTATCCCAACTCAGTCCACCTAGAACACTATTATGGAATGTTCTGTCTGAGAGGAGGAAACGGACCTTGTTGGACACGGTTCAGTCCATGATGCGTCAAAGCAAAACTTCCTTTTTCCTTTTCGAGCCATGCTCTACTTAAAATAATTTTCTCCCTTAACCTTGTTTCATCTAAATCAGTTGTGGAAAAAACATATGAAATTTGGGCTAGGAGGCGTCCTAGTATGTAGTTCATAAAGATTTGGGTTTGTGAAGTTTACGTAAAGCGTTTACAGATAAACTTGGACCCAAGTCGGATAAAGATGTTTTGTGGGATATCCTGAGGAAACAAAAGGATATTGAAAGACAATAATGTAGGAACAAATACAGGATCAATACTCTAGAGGGGGGGGGGGGTTGAATAGAGTATGGAAACTTTTGCAACTTTTGATAAAAGAGTGATTTCAAAGAAGTTTGTGAAAACTATTGAGTCCTTGAAATAATTTTCAAGTCCTTGGAATCAAAACAGATAACAGAAAGAATGCTTAGAGTTTTCAAGGCCTTGAAATGGCTTTCAAGTCCTTGAACTAAAACCGGTTTTGTGTAGCAAATAAGTTAAGTATAGAACAACAAGATAAATGAGAGAGACACAGAGATTTTTAGAGTTCATTCAACTTGGACCTACGTCTCTACCTCAGAGACTTGATCCCTGCAAGATTTTCAACTCAATTACTAGTAATCAAAAGCTAAGCCCTAGATCTCAAGCATAGAGAGTTCCCTTACTATGTTACATCTTGTGGTTCTCACAAACCTATCTAGTACATGCTCTAGCTAACTGATTCAAGGAATTCTCTATTGTTCACTCGAACAACTCACGAGAATAAGATGTGAGAAGTAAAATCTAAATGATATACAAATACATATTAGAAAGTAGAACACTGAGAACTGATAAAGCAGTTAAATGTGCAGTGATCTTATGATGAGTGGATTTAGTGAAATGAATCTCCTCCTGTGTAGCTTGTCAATCCTGAGAATGTCTGAGTCTCTCTTCGTGTGTGTTCTTTTCAAAATTCTTCGTTCATTCCCTCTTATGCAGCTAGTTTGTATTTCAGATCCTCAAGATCTTCTCATGAAAAATTTCCAAAAAATCAGATGCGTATCTTGAATTGTCTAACAACTCTTCCCAATGGCTATTTTCTCAATATCCTCAAAGATGTTGGCATCATCTTGTAGATAATTATGTGAGGAGGGTCCATACATATTTTTATTGTCACGGAATCAATCTATCAATCCTAGTTCCTCTTATGTAAGAACACAGTTTAGGAAATTGTCCTTGCAAAATAGTTAACAACTTATGCCTGCAAAAACTTGTTCAAACAGATGGATTAGCAACAGTTTAGATCATCAAAATAGTTTGCCTTTCATCATCAAATAACAAATAATCAAGTATAGGGGTTTAGGAATAAGATTAAAATCGAAAGCTCCCTCTAAGTTCATGTCGTATACTGCAATGTATATTTCAAACCTTTGAAAAAAGTTTAAAGGCCTTGTAAGCTGTTTCAAGCCTTTGAAACAAGCTGTTTCAAGCCTTTGAAACAAGCTGAACTTACAATCTCCCCCTTGATGAAAGACAAACACAATCCTTGACAAAACCATAATCATTTAAAGAACTGAGTCTCTGTAAGAAATATTCATTACAGCATAGCAGAGAGTAACCATGATGATCAACTGTAAGACAAAATACCCAAAAAATCCAACTTATTAAACAAATAAGTAGCAAAATCCAGCAAATCCTACTGATCTAAACTCCATCTCTAAGCTAGCTAAAAAGTACCAAATAAACACATAAACACCTAAGTTTCTCCCCCTTTTTGACTTTCATAAAAAAAGAATAAGAAAATCTTGGATTGAAGTTTTGAAAACATAAAGGAAAATAGTTTTTAAAAGAAGTTTTTTTTTTCAAGTCTTTGAAGAAAGATTCAAGGCCTTGAAAAATATAGAAAGAATAGGCAAGAATCAGGGGGTTGGGTCTCTATCTCCCTTTTGCTCTGCATATTCTTCTCCATTGTAATTTTCATCATCCTCATCATCTTTTGTTCTTCTTCTTGAGCATCTTTATTACCTCCTTCTCCAGAATATCAAGTCTTTGAAATACCATGATAAGGTCTTGAGATTGAGAGCGTTATTTTGAAGGAGAGGTCAAGGCCTTGGGTTTTGGAAACTTCTTTGATTGCAGCTTTTCTTCAGACATATCAGATTATAACTTCAAATTTCCCTCACTGGTTTTCATTATTCCAATCCTTTGAAAGTCTATTTCATCAAGCATACCAAAATTAGTGGTAACAGTTTCTTCTCTCTCATTTGGAATATCAAGGTTTTGAAAGAAAGAAGATTGCAGGTGTGCATAAGGCAAAGGGTGCTTTTTGGTCTGGGAATAAAGCATGTCTTCCATAACAATTGAAGAACGATCAATCTCATACCCAGGCATGATGAAATAAATCAAGTACAACACCATGTTAGTTAACAACTCTTTTTAATTCACCTTAGGAACTACACACCTCATCAAGATGTAAACAAGACTTCCATTTCAACAGTTAGCACATAGTGTGTTACTTCTTAGAGGAGGTCGGGACATTGGGTAAAAATAATTTTGCCCTAGCCAGTTTCAAGGCTTCACTCTTGTTCGGATAGTTGTCTGTTTTATTCTCTTGGCACAGCCTAAAACATTGGAAAATTTTGAGTGATCTAACTCCATATTAACACCAGCCACTTTGGATTGAATCACCAAACTTTTAGCCTTGATTTGCTTCTTGTTCAGATAGAAAAGCCTAGAGACCCTAGGGTAGGCAACTTCTAGAGGGTTTACAACTTTCCAAAGATAAATTTTCTTAACACATGAAAGATTCATGGTTTTAAACATGTTAAAATTAACCATGCTACAATAGGCTACTGGTCTAGAAGCAAACCCATCTAACCACAATCCTCTAGCAAAATTAGAAACAAACCACTTGCTATTAATGAGAGATTTCTTACCAGGGAATTGTTGCTTCTCTCAATAGAAATGTAGTTCTTTTCCAGTTCTTTTCTCTGGCTCTTCCTCTGTGGCTTTTAATTTTACTTTGTCAGCTTTTTTAGGCTTGTTCTTCTTCACCTTCTTAGGACTAGCAATCTGTTCCTCTGCCTGTTTCTCTGGATCAGATTGAACTGTCTTCTTCTTATTGCTGGAGTTGGAGTCTGATCATTCTTGATCTTCTTCTTTGTAGGAGAAGGAGCCTTCTGTGCACTTGGTGTTCTGCAACTGGAATCATCACTGAGTGTTTGAATCTCTTCCTCAGTAGTCTTCCTCTTCTTGTCCGAAAATTTCTTTGATCCTCCAGCAATCTTGATCCTGTCAGAGGTTCTTCTCGTCCTCATTAGGGTTTGAGGGTATAGAATATACGGATAGGAGTGATACGAGAGAGAGATAGAGAGAAGAAGAAAAGAGATAAATACTGAAAAGTTTAAGTTTGAAAGGAAATAGAGTATTTCCAAATTATTTAAGATGTGCAGAATCAGTTAAATTCAACATAGTGTGTGTGTGACGTGGGAAAGTAATTAATACAATACTAATTTTCATAGGAAATTAATTTCAAAAGTAAAGGCAATATTGAGAAATTATCTACAAAGATAACGCCCAACATTGAAAGATCCAGGTTATTGACTGAACAGCATATAGACTTATTTTCAAGGTTTTGGAAAGGGTTTCAAGGCCTTGAAAAGCTATACAACTGAAGCAGATAAATTCAAGGATTTGAAAATATTTTCATGGCTTTGAAAATCAACTCAAAACTTTGAACCACATAGTACTTACCTGATACTCTCCCTTAACCAATGCTTCCTTATTTAGCATGCCCAATTCTAATCTCAAGGCTGAGAATCTATCATCTGGCTGTGTTATAGTGAATATATCTGCCAATTGCATGTCACTAGAATTAAATTCAAGAGTAACATCACCATTCTCAAAATGATCTCTGATGAAGTTCTATATAACATCTATGTGTTTGGTCCTTGAGTGCTGAACTGGATTACTTGTGATTGATATTGCATTGGTGTTGTCACATTTGATAGGTATATTTCAAAAATCAAATCCAATATCTCTCATTTGCTGAGCTATCTATAACACTTGAGAACAGTAAGATCCAGCTGTAAGGTATTCAGCTGCTTCTGTTGATAAGGCTACTGAGTTTTACTTCTTTGAATGCCAGCTAATCAGGGATGTTCCAAGAAATTGGTATCACTCAGATGTGATTTTTCTATCAAATTTGTAACCTGCAAAGTCAGCATATGAATAACCACACAAAGATAAATTAAATTGTTTAGGATACAGAAGCCCTAAGTGTTTAGTACAATTGAGATATCATAAAACTCTATTAACAGCAACCAAGTGTGATTCTTTAGGATCAGCTTGAAATCTAGCACACATGCAAACACTAAACATAATATCAGGTCTACTTGCAGTGAGATATAGCAATGATCCAATTAATCCTCTATACTCTTTCACATTCACACTCTTACCAATTTGATCCTTGTCTAGGGTAAGTGTAGAGCTCATTGGGTTTTTGCTACCTTCGACTGATACATATTGTACTTGTTTAACAAGTCCTTGGTATATTTTTTTTGATGCAGAAAGATTCATTTCTTCATCTGACGTATCTAAAGTCCAAGAAAGAAGTTGAGCTCTCCCATCAAACTCATCACGCATTCCCTGCTCATAAGACTTGAGAAATCCTTGCAAAGAGAATCATTAGTAGCATCAAATAGAATATCATCAACGTATACTTGAACTACTAGAATATCTTTCTCATGGGTCTTTATGAAAAGGGTTTTTATCTTAAAGTCATCTTTTTAAATCATTTCAAGTAGAAATTTTTACAGTCTTTCATAGCCAAGCGATTGGAGCTTGTTTCAAACTATAAAGAGCTTTGTCAAGTTTATAAACATAGTTTGGAAACTCATCATTTTTAAAACCAAGGGGTTGAGCAACATAGACTTCTTCTTGCAAATATCCATTTAGAAAGGTACATTTCACATCCATTTGAAAGAGTTTCATATTTTTATGAGATGCAAATGCAAGTAATATTCTAATTGCTTCTAATCTTGTAACAGGAGCAAAAAATATCCTCATAATCAATACTTTCTTCCTGGTTGTATCCTTGAGCTACAAGTCTTTCTTGGTTTCTAATTACCTTTTCATTCTCATCTACCATGTTTCTGAAAACCCATATGGTACCAATGACAGACTGATCTTGAGGTGGATGAACCAGATACAAAACCTTGTTCCTCTCAAATTCATTGAGTTCACATTACATTGAAATGATCCGGTCTGCTTCTTGTAATGCTTCTTTCACATTCTTAGGCTCCATAAGAGAGACAAAAGCATTGAAAACACATAGGTTCTTCAATTGTGATCTTGTCTGTGTACCAGTGGATGGATCATATAAAATGTTGTCGACTGGATGAGATGAAAGATATTTGAATCTCTTTCTTGGTGTCCATGGTTCACGTTCTCCAGGAAGCTTCTTAGGTATTTGTGAGTTTGAAGTAGTTGCTTGTTCACTCTGATTCTCTTGATGTTCTTTTTCAAGGCTTTGAGACTCATTTTCAAGGACTTGAAAATTCCTTATATTCTGTTGCAAGCTATCTTTGGAACCATTTGAAGGATTCGCTTCATCTTCTGACTCGTGCTTGTTTAAACTCAAGTCTGCAAAACTTTCACTCAAAGAACCATCGTAGTTTTCATCAAAAATAACGCGAATACTTTCTTCAACAAGCATGGTTCTCTTATTATAAACTCAATAAGCTTTGCTATTCAGTGAATAACCTTCATCACTTCTGGCCTCAAACTTACCAAGAGTGTCCTTACCATTGTTGTGAACATAAAAAATGCAGCCAAAAGGTTTGAAGTAAGAGGTGTTTGGCTTTCTTCCTTTGTAAAGCTCATAAGAAGTCCTTTTCAGGACATGCCTGATCAATAACTTATTAAGTATATAGTTGGCAGCGTTCACACCTTCTGCCCAAAAGGATTTTGGCAATTTTTTGTCTAGAAGCATTGTCCTCGACATATCTTCACGAGTCATGTTCTTTTTTTCAACAACGCCATTATGTTGATGAGTTCTAGGAGCAGAGAAGTTATGAGAGATGCCATTCTTAGAAGAAGTCAAATCAAACTCAAGTTGATCAAATTCTCTACAATGATCACTTCTGATCGAAGCAATATGCAGGTTTTTCAGTGTCTGAAGCTCTTTACAAAGCTTTGAAAATTCAGAAAGAGCTTCAGATTTTTCTCTACAAACATCACCCAAGTAAATCTAGAAAATTCATCTACAATAACTAACATGTACTTCTTACACTTTGGATTTGGAGTTCTCATAGGACCACAAAGATCCATATGCAATAATTCAATGGGCCTAGTAGTACTTACAAAATTCTTTGGCTTGAATGAACTTCTTGTCTGTTTACCTTGAGTACAAGCATTGCATACCTCTTTATCCTTGAACTTGATAGTAGGTAGACCTCTTACTAGGTCTTTAGCAACTAACCTGTTCAAAGTGTGCAAGCTAATGCGTCCAAGTTTTCTGTTCCAAAGCTTTGAATCCTCTTTCAAGGCCTTCAGACACTTTAGACTTTCTCCTGCAACCTTGTTAGTGTGCAAAGTATAAACATTGTTTGACCTTGAGGCAGTGAGGATGTACATTCTAGATTTCTCATTTTGTACCACACATTTTTATTTTTCAAAAATAACTTTGTTGCCATTGTCACATAACTGAGATACAGTAAGAAAACTAAATTTCAAGCCATCAACTAAATAGACATTAGAAATAGGATTTTTAGAATATGTACCAATTTTATCAATACCTAGTATGTTGTATTTTCCTTTGTCACCAAGTGTGATTGAGCCTTAAGATTGCTTTTTCATTTCTTAGAATAAAGATCTCTTTTCACTCATGTGTCTGGAGCAACCACTGTCCATAAATCATTTTCGTTCTTTGCTCTCGGTGACATCCTGCAAACACCATTCAATACTTACCCAGCTTTTAGACCAAGTGTGGAATTTAGATTCATATTCAGGGTCAACCATATTATGTGGTCTAACAATTTTAGGAACCCAAATCTGTCTAACTTGTCCTTTAAGTTGAACAGCAAAAGTCTTCCTCATTATGTGAAGGTCTTTTCTTGAAAAAAATACATTTCATCTTAACATGACCAATTATGTTTCAGTTCACTTTGGAGAAGTGCTGATACCAGCCTTCACAAATCTGGCGTTGTTCTTTCTGGGAAAGTTGGATTTTAACCAATACCAGTTTTGGGAAAAGACTTTAAGCTTCCTCCGAGAATCAGGTTTAAATTGTGTTCTGAGCCAGCAAGTTTGGTAATAATTTTCTTAGATTCTTGAAGTTTTTCAGCTAGAGTAGTCATTTGTTCCTCCAATTCATCAAACTAATTTCTTAGAGCAACAACATTGTCACTCAAAAGTGAGTTCTCAGTGACTACTTCCTTGACTTGAGTTTTCAAGGCTTTGAAATTGATTTTCAAGATTCTGATTTTGGTTTTGACAAACAAGATGCAAATTCTCTTTTGCTTGCTCTTGTACCTTTTCCTTCAAATTCCTGATTTCTTTCAGATAGTTCTCTTCATTTAAAGAAATTTCTAAGATAATCATAGAGGACATATGTTAGTTTTGAAATCAAACAGTTTACCATTATCTCAATGTTATTTTGAGAACTAAAATCATGCTTGGCCATAAGGCAGGGGTTGGCATGTTCTTCCTCAGATTAAGAATCACTTGAGGAGCCTGAGTCACTCCAAGAAGATATCATAGCTTTCTTTCATCTGTCTGGTCTTTCTTTGAAAAGTGTTTGCTTTTCTTGTGTGGACAATCTTTAATCAAATGTCCTACATCACCACACTCAAAGCAATTCATTACTTTAGGGTTATTACATGGGAAGAAGAGTTACCTTTGTAGTCTTTGCTACTGAAAGATTTGTGTCTATCCCTGCTGAAGTCTTTGTTTCCAATGTTTTTCTTCATCATGGGAATTCTTGTCAAGGCTTTGGAAATTAGGGAGAAATGATCTTCATCATCATCTTCTTCAGTTTCAAGGCTTTGAGATGGCACATTTTCTTTAACCTTGAGAGCTAGATTCTTGACAGTATCTGGCAGTTCTCCATCAACTTCATTCATGGAAATCTCATGTGTAAGCAGCTCTCCCTACAATTCATCAAGTTGAAGTGATGATAGATCTTGATCATCTTCAATAGCAGTAGTCTTTGGTTTCAATTTGGCTTTAAGAAGGCTTCTTAAAATCTTCCTGACTCTATCTTCATTTGAATAGGATTTTCCCAAGGATTCCAGGTTGTTAACAATTTCAGTGAACCTCTTGAGCATGTCCTTGATGGACTCATCTCCATTCATTTTAAATATTGTCTAAGAAATATGTTAATATTTGTCTGCTTGACTTGACTGGTTCCTTCAAAGGTTACCACCAGTTTGTCCCAAATTTCTTTAGCAGTCTTGTAACCTGAAATCATGTTGAATTCATCTGCACTCAAAGCACAATAAAGAGATTCACGGCTCTGTAATTTTTAGATAATTGTTCTAACTCAGAAGTAGAAAGTGAATCCTCTGTCTTGGGAGTTCCGATCCCATATTTATATGTGTCGAATGTATGAGGATCATTCTGTATGATAGTCCACAACTCCATATCTTGATCAATGATGAACATATTCATCAGGGCTTTCCAGTGCACAAAATTGTCACCACAGAATAGAGGAGGTCTGTTAGCTGCTCTTCCCTGAGAGAAACCACCAAAACTACAAATAATCACCATATGGCTAAATCTATGCAGTGATACGAGCTCCGATACAAATTCAAAGACCATAATGTAGAAATAAACTAGCTTTTAACCCGTGCGATGCACGGTTCAATTCCAAAACAAAATTGATATCACTTAAACAGTTGATGACTTATGCAATTTTCAATTATTTTAGAAATTCAATTAATTTGGATTTAAAGAACAAATAATTAAGGCCACATGTAGTTTAACCTACTCATTTATACATATTTTTTAATCCTCCCATATGTAGCTAATATACTAATTTCCATATATAGTTAATCTACTCATTCATATCATATTTTTCATACTGTAGATAGTACTCTGTTACAGATATTTAAATTCGTTCTACTTTTGAGTTTAAGCTGTAGTATCTTTGGTTAGTAAAGTTATTTGAAAAAGGATCGGGTACCATTTATCCATCTTGTTGACCTGTGTTAATTAAAACTATTGAGCATGATCATGCTCGTGTTAAATTCGGCTCCTAAGATTTCCGTGTGGAAATTATCAGTTTCATATTTTTCCAAGATTAATACTTGTTGTTTTCCTAAATAAAAAGATTAATACTATTTCTTGACTATCATTTTTACTTTTGGAATTGAAAACTAGCACGATCATGCTCGTGTTGAATTTGGCTACTAAGATTGTTGTGTTGAATTTATCAGTTTCATATTTTTGTAAATATTAATACTTTTTGTTTCCAAAATAAATAGATTAATACTAATTCTTGATATCATTTTTACTTTTGGATTTGAATCGAACATTAAGTTGAAGTAAAATTTTGATTACTTTTGAATTTTATAACTATAAATTTGATGTTACATCTTCCAGTTTGGATAAGTTATTGGCACAGTTACAGGGTCAAGTTATTATATCATCAAATTTATTTCACTTCCTTATCTCCCAGGCTCTTAAGTTCCAAATTTTGTTCAAACTTCAAAGATTAAAGAATCCAGCAATTGCTCCCTTAGGTGTTCAGATTGCTGGAGTAGACATGGGATCCTCCGTGGAACAAAAAATAAGTTCGGCTAATAATTTTGTTTTCCCTTGGGTTCATTTATGTTAGGAGTGTTGAGTATTTGCTTCTCTGGAATTTTTTGTTCTTCAATGATTTGAATTTGTGTGTAAGAAGTTAATTGTGATTTTCGTTAGTTAAAGAGGTCCAACTACTAATTTAACATGAAAATCTCAGTACTTAAATTTGATTACTTTTGTATTTTATCACTATAAATTTGAAGTTACAGATTCCAAATTTGAAAAAGCTAGTGGCACATCTTTTTCTGTGGTAACTTACTGGAACATTTTGATTTCACTATAAGACTTCAATTGAAATTAACGTGAAGCCGCTGATTTAGATTATACGTTTTCGACAACCCATTTTGGACTCTTTCGTCAATTTATAGGTAGTCAATCATTTTCATACATTTTTTAATCAATCAATTTTAAAAATGTCGATCATTTTCATACCTTTTTAATTTATCAAATTCATATATATTGTTAGGATTAATACTTTTTGTTTCCTAAATATATAGATTAACACTATTTCTTGAATATAAATTTTTACTTTTTGATTTTAACCCAACATTAAGCTGAATTAAAATTTTGATTATTCTATTTATCTATTTTTGGGGAAAATTTCTAATATTTGATTTGAAGTCCGTATTATTATTCTAAAAATAATTTTTTACCATCAGATTATTACCAATACGAAATTAAATTATTATTCTACAAATTCATTTGACCCCGCTGATTTCAATTTATAATAATACATTTCTACATTTTTTTAGGAACATACGTTTATACTTTGAGGCCTCGTTTGGGTAAGGTACACAAATTATGGGGATAAGAGTTGTACTGGTATAAGAGGTATGATATGATTGTACTGGTATAAGGCAGGATAAAATTGTACTGGTGCTGAGTGATTGGTTAGAGCAGGATATGAGATAGGATAAGCTGCAGGATATGTGTGCAAATGACCACATTGGCCTGCTTGTTTAAAATATGTTTTTTTAAAATTAATTTTTGTCTTCTGCTGTAGAATGTAAACAACAAATAATATTACACAGATTTTGACATGTTAACTATGACAATATTAGAGTAGAGATAATTATAAATCTTAGCTCAAGATATCGTGATCTTAGTCTATTATTCTTTGCTTCATAACATAGGTGTTGTTGCGTATTGAAATCCTAATTGTCATGGTTTTGCTTTCATATTTACATATAAATGTGTGTGTATATGTATACACACACATATATATACATACATATGTATTTTACATATTTATGTATACATATATCTTATATATATATACATATCTTATATGTATATATATATATATCTATATATGTGTATATATACATAAATATACATATATGTATATACATAATATATACACATAAATATATATATGCGTATATACATAATATATGTATATATATGAGGGCAATTTTGTCATTTCAGAATATCATCCTTATACCCTCACCCCTTATCCTACCTTATACCACCTCCTAGGTGGTACAAGGTTGTAGGCAAAATATTTTAGAATTGTACCTAAGGGATAAGAAAAGCTGTTTTGTACCTTCTCCTTATCCTGCACCCAAACACAGGATAAGGAGCAGGAGGTACAGTTATATCCTTATCCCTCCTCCTTGTACCTTACCCAAACGAGGCTTCAAAAAAATTGAGGCCTCTAATATCTTTTATACCTTTCGATCAGCACTTACCGTTTCAAGCAATTTTTTTCCACTGATTTCAATTTTCACTCGCCATTACATTTTATTAAATCTAAGTTCTCATCCTAAATTGGGTATGAAAAAGAAACGGTCACTAAAAATAAATAATACAAAATGTAAAAATAAGTAATACAAAATGTAACAACTATGTGCCCTGCAACTTTTTTTTAGATATAATCTATGAAAAAATACATACCGTTGTGTTGAACCTTGTCCCTCAAAACCGAAGATTCCGCGTGATGAACATCTTCACCTCCACCACCAAAACAAACGATGTAAGCAACAACTAAACAAAACAGGAGGAAGGAAAAGAACATAACATACACCAATCTATTTTCTTAGTATTACCTATACGGGAATGGCAAGTGACTCTTTCACGCAATTGTATGCCTTCGGCGGCGGCCATGAGAACTTCACATAGGCGAAGCATAGATTTTTTCAGAAATAATTCACATAGACAAAACATACGACTCTAAATTATGAAGGAAAAACTAATGCGGGCTTGTCTTTACTCATCTAATTTTCTCTTCCGCGCCAAGCGAGCTAACTTACACTGTTGTCTCCGTTCCTCATTTTCGTCCATGACTAGGAAATAAGAGAAAGTAGTGGGGAAGAGAATTACCTTAGAAATGTAAACAACAAACACAATTTGAATGGAAGAATCATACCTCCAAACAGCAAACAGTACTTTTTTTTACTCCAAACACAAAACACGATTTCTTTCACACTATATGAATGAAAAGAGTGATACCTCCATTATATGGGTGAGATTCCTAGTTATTTATTTTTCCATTTTGGAGACGAAAAAGTGTGGAATTCACCATCAGTTTTGGTACCATTTTGGTAATGTCACTATCAATGCCACATAATGGAGGTCAAATTATATAGCATGATTCTTCCCTTTAAATTCACGTGTAATTTGAAATTTCACCGTCCATTTTGGAGGTGCCAAATTTACGGAATTTACAATCAATTTTATCAACTAAAATTATGATTTACTTCTACAAATTTTTTTGGTGGAAATTTCCATAATTTTTGCCAACTAACATCTCCAATAATATTATACAGGCTCAATTAAATTTACACGTCGGAGCCAATTTTTTCATGTTAGTTCAAACTTTGCAAATCTGATGTAAATTTAAAGGCGCCAAATTTTTCATTTTCAGTTCAAACTCTGAAGATGTGATTTAAATTTAAATTTCAAACAATATTTTTTACATTATTTATTTGTAATTTTCACGTGGCAATTCCTGAGGAAAAGTTGGAGTAGGCATTCTCAAATAGTATATACAGATATAGGACCAATACTCTAGAAGGGAGGGGTTGAATTGAGTATGGCAACTTTTGCAACTTTTGCTAAAAGAGTGGTTTCAAAGAAGTTTGTGAAAACTAGTGAGTATTCCAAGGGCTTGAAATGAGTTTCAAGTCGTTGGAATCAAAACAGGCAAAAGAAAGAATGCTGAGAGTTTCAAGGCCTTGAAATGGCTTTCAAGTCCTTGATCTGTAAACTTGTTTTGTGCAACAAATAAGCTAAGTATAGAACAGCAAGATAAATGCAAGAGACGCAGAGATTTATAGAGTTCAGTCCACTTGGACCTACGTCTCTACCTCTGGGACTTGATCCCTGCAGGATTTTCAACTCAATCTTATTAATCAAAAGCTAAGCCCTGGATCTCAAGCACAAAGAGTTCCCAAACTCTATTACAGCTTGTGGTTCACACAAACCTATCTAGTACATGCTCTAGCTAACTGATTCAACAAGAATTATCTATTGTTCACTCAAAAAACTCACGAGAATAAGATGTGAGATGTAATATCTAAATGATATATAAATATAGATCAGAAAGAAGAACACTGAGAACTGATAAAAGCAGTTGAATGTGCAATGATCTTCTGATGAGTGGATTGAGTGAAATGAATCTCCTCATATGTAGCTTGTCAATCCTAAGAATGTATGAGTATCTGTTCATGTTTGTTCTCTTCAAAATTATTCAGCCATTCCCTCTTATGCAACTAGTTTTAATTGCATATCTTCAAGATCTTCTCATAACAAATTTCCTAAACATCAGCAGAATATCTTGACTTGTGTAACAGCTCTTCCAGACGGCTAGTTGCTCAATATCCTCAAATATTGACTTGATCTTGTAGCTAATTATGTTAGGAATGTCCTGAAATGTTTGTATAGTCACATAATAAATCTATCAATCCAGTTTCCTTTTTTGTAAGAACACAATTTACGAAATTGTCCCTGCAAAATAGGTAACAACTTATCCCTGCAAAAACTTGTTCAAACAAATGGATTAGCAACAGTTAAGATCATCAAATAGTTTTTATTTTATCATCAAATAACACATAACCAGGTTTAGGGGTTTAGGAGTCAGATTAGAATCAAAACACCCCCCTAAGTTCATGATGTATACTGTAGTGTATATTTCAAACATTGGAAAACAGTTTCAAGGCCTTGAAACAGACAAGTTGTTTCAAGACTTTGAAACAAGCTGAACTCACAGATATCATCTCCACAATCTGATCGAGGACAAAGTGTTTGTTGCTCGAACCGTTGTGTTTCTAGTAAGAGGTTGTCTATGAAGGAAAGAGTGCGAGGACAATAGAAATTGAAGGAATTCAAGAACCACAACAAATACTTAATCTTTTGATGGAACATGAGCGGGATCACAAGATGTTGTGGATAAACCTGCTCAGGTAACACAAGTACCTTGTTGGTAAGGTAGGATACATCCAGTATCGAAGAAATATGGATTTCTCGATCAAGATGAACCTACAGCCTATGAGGAGGCCACGAGTGGGCCATACTCTCAGAAATGGCTTGGAGACATGAGATCGGAAATGGAATCCATGTATACCAACAAAGTATGAACTTTGGTGGAACTACCTAAAATGGTAAGACCCATAGGGTGCAAGTGAGTATTAAGAAAACTAACTTGTATGGTACTATGATTACTTTTAAGGGATGATTGCTGGCTAAAGGTTTCAAAAAGTTCATAGTATAGAATACGATGAAACTTTTTCCCCAGTTGTGATTGCTTTCAATTGTAGCTTACACAATTTGGCAGATGGGTATAGAAACTGTTGGAATAGATTCCCTGGAGGAAATCTAGTTTAGTATGAACTTATTTTGGCTAGAATATTCATGGTATTATTTATTGGATACTAATGAATTCCTTAGATTTACAATTGTGTTGTTTATCTTAAACATCCCTAGTCCCTTATAATGATTAAATGGGACAATCATCTATAGATTAGTATGTGGTTTGATTGATATAGAGATATCATGATCCAACACATGGGTATGCATTAGGGGTAATGGCATACTGGATTGACCCATCTCCGAGAAGGCTACATACATGTTATGTAAAGTCACAAGCGCTTCTCGTGGTGACAACGGTATTGTCATCCTTAGACTTGAAGTCACTAGATTGTCTAGTTGTGGATTATTGTGATTTTGGTAGCGTCAAACGCTACACCGTGACTGGTGGCTATAAAGGCGTATATCGGATACAATAAGAAGCAAGCTTAGAAATCGTAGTAGACGTAGATAGAATTTATACATCCCAAATAACGGGAGAAAATATCCTAGGCCACTCGAGGGATAGTGTTTATGGAATGTCTGGCCAGACTCAAATAAATCAATATGGGATATTGATGTTATTTGCGCGAAGAAGGCTATTCCCAGAATCGAGAAACTATAGATTGGATATACGAGTGTGACTTGTATGTCTCGTGTCCAATCCGTATATGGAGACAAAGGGATGAGACAATACTTGCACAAGGTTTTTCGGATGACTATTCTATTAGTTGGCTAGAATGGATGTCTTGCTAGAGACCGCTCCATATTAGCAAATTGTTGCTACCACCTAGATAGAACCTATGGGGTCACACGCCCAATAGGGTTGAGCTAGGTTTGGGAATTAGTTAATATAATTAATTAATTGGAAGGATAACTTTGCAATACCTTGCTAATTTAGTAGGACTAATATGCAAGGAAGGGACAAATCTGAATTCATGTAGGATTAGGAAGGGGCCTTTAGGTAGGTGACAAGGATTTATTGGACTATATAAAGGATGCTCCCAGCTTCCTTCCCACACAAATTCTCATAACATAAGTTGAGTGGGAAGGAAACAAAGGAGAGAGAGCAAGACCACAAGGAGGCCGAAGCCCCCTTGCGTCAGCCCCCTACCCGTCGGCCACAAAGAAAGGCCGAAGCCCTCTCTTTGATCCTCGTTGCATGATTTCTTCTTCCTCTTACTCTGGTCCAAGCTAGAACAAAGGAGTTGCAAGATCTAGACATCAACCCTAGGCGTGGATCTACTGTAGAGACGTGAAACAATTCACGTTACAAGTCATCACAGGAGATCTCTAAGGTGTGTTACTTGTTTCTTCCTTTACCATCGTTATGATTCTCATCCTGTGATCCTTGGAGGGTCTTGAATGGATAATTATTTCTTCTTCTGTGTATCCATGATCAAAACCCTACAGTGGTATCAGAGCAACATGTCGTATAACATAGACGCGGTGTATGTATTACGTTTTATGTCCTTTACACCCATAATTGTTATATTATTGCGTTAAAACGGATGAATTAAGCATTAAGATGCATATTGAATGTGATTCTTCCAAAAAAGATCTTGTTTGTTCATTGGATGCATGAATTAGTGAGTTTGACAAATTTAGGATCTTACATCTAGGGTTTTGGGCACGAATTGGAAACTTTTTCTTATTTGGAAACGTCTTGGACTTGGGGAACAAGGAAGGAGCTATTTTTGAAAAAACCTAAGAGGTTGGGCCCCCTAGAGACTGCCCCCTCACCTACCTTGTCACCGAAGCAACCTAGGACGAAGGCCTAGGTATTCGGCCAACCCCATGGGTTTGGCCGGCCGGCCTAGGCTCGGCCCGGGGCGGATGCAAGGTGGTTCGTCCATGCTATGGTTTAGAATCTTGGACCGTTTTGAACCTAGTAATCCTAAAATCAATTAAAATTGACCAAGCGCGTTAAAATTTCATTTTAACTATTTATGTGCAAATCGCATGGTGATTGAATATGGTCTTAGGATGTGGTTTGGTGTGATGGTACAATTTTGTGGTTGGCTTGCGAGCCGATCAATTTGATGTAATAATTAATTAGGGTTTAAGTCCTGCGAGCCGATTTTTTTTCTCAACTTGTGAGGTTTATTTTATTTAGTATAGTTGTTCGCTAGTGCTAGATAGAATAGATTGTTATTCAAGATTGGAGAAAAGAAGCCCAAAGAAAAAGAAAGCCACAAAGATTGAGCATGGAGCATTCCACAAAACTATGAATGATGGACTAAAAGATGGAGGCGCATGGAGATGTGTTTGCTATTTAGGGTTCATAGATATTCCCATTGGCTTTGAATATCTTAGTTTAGAAAGGCCATATCCACATCACGTTTTATTTATTTTGTGGTTGTTTATTTTTCTGTCTAATTATTTTGTGATTGGTGTATGGATGATGCCTGCAATTAGGATAATAAGATAATTAACAACCCGGATCTATTATTTGGAGTTGTGCTAAAACTCAAAAGAGATTCATCAGTTAATATGGATCAACAAAACAATTAAAACTGAATTTTAAAATCCCTAAAATTCAAATATTGTGTTTATGCCTTCTCGTTATTTAAACACTCATCATCATCATCATGATTTATCAAGGTCGTGCATGCCAAAGCAAGGCGACTTGGTTCATAATGATGTGATGCGATGGCACAAGCAAGTAATGTGTAATTGTTTAAATAAGAGGTTGGACACAACTGGTTTATTAATACGGTTAAACCCTAGAGGCAATCAATTGGGATTATCCATGTGGATGGATAATAAGGAGTTATTTGCCCAATTGAACAAAGAGTTGCATGGGATGCAATTGGAATTTTTCCTACCTAGAGTAGTCAATTTTTGTGTGACTTGCCAAAGCAAGCTCAAGAGGAAATGAAACATGGATCTTGGCCCACCAGAAATTATGATGATATTTTTCGCATTAATATCTTGAGGGTTATTAATCCGTAGAAAAATAGTGGGAGCTATGTTTAATAATCTGGCCATTATTAAGTATACTCAAAAGTTCACAAATACTAAAACTTGCGTATTTTCCTTTTGTAGAATTCCAAATGATAAAAACCTCATCGATTTCACAACATTCCCTACGCTCAGTCCTTGATAAGGACAAGATTTCAGGAAAGAATTTCCTTGTCTAGTACAGAAACTTGAGAATCGTTCTTAAGCAAGAGAAGAAAATGTACGCTGTAGAGGAGCAAGTTCCGGCAGGTCCAGAAAACAATACTCCTGCAGCCCTTAAAAGCGTATCAGAAGCGTGTTGACGAAACTAATGATGCGGCCTTCCTCAAGCTTTGCACCATGACCTCTGAGCTTCAGAAGCAACATGAGAACATGAATGCAGTCGATATGATCGAGCACTTAAAGCAGCTTTTCCAAGAGCAGGAAAGGGTTGAGAGGTATGAAGTTTCTAAGGCATTGTTCAAATTTCATCTGTCTGAAGGAAACCCTTTGGGACCTCATGTACTCCGTATAATCGGGTACTTGGAGAATCTCGCACGACTAGGATTCCTGGTCGGATCTTGTGTTTCAATCGTTTCCTGAGAGTTTTGGATAGTTCATCATGAAGTATCACATGAACGAGATCGTGAAACCACTACCAGATTTACTCAATAAGTTGAGGACAGCTGAAAACAGCATCAACAAGGGTAAGGGAATGGCCATTATGATGGTACAGAAAGGAAAGGGCAAAAGGTTTGCCTCATCCTCCAAGGGTAAAGGCAAAGTAGTTTCCAAGTCAAAGGAACCTGCCCTTAAGACTGTTGGTGGCATTGCCAAAGGTGTGACCGAAGGTGAATGTCACTACTGCAGTCAGTCTGGACATTGGAGGAGGAACTGCCCAAAATATATGCAGGACAAGAGACTTGGAATAGTGATTCCACCACAACCAGGTATTTTTGTTGTAGATGTCAATTTACTATCTCTACATCATGGGTATTGGATACAGGATTTGTGTCTCACATTTGTCGAAATGTTCAGGATATAAAGAGAATTAGAAGATTGGCCAAAGGGGAGATAGACCTGCACGTTGGAAACGGAGAAAAGGTTGCTGCATTAGCCGTAGGCGTGTACGAGCTGTCTCTGCCTTTAGGATTATTTTTCGAATTAAATAATTGCTATTTTGTGCCTGATCTAAGCAAAAACATTAATTCTATTTCTTGTTTGGACAAGGAAGGTTTTATTATTTCAATAATTGACAATTTTTGTTCCATTTATTTTAATAATATTCACTATTGTAGTGCGCAATTATTTAATGGATTATATTTCCTTGATCTAAGTAATCCTGTCTACAACATTAATACTAAGAGGATTAATATAAATGATTTAAATCCTGCTTACTTATTGCATTGTCGTTTAGGGAACACAAACGAGCAACGTGTATCTAGACTCCATAAGGATGGATGTCTAGACTCATTTGATTTTGAATCATATGAGACATGTGAGGCTTGTTTATTGGGAAAATGACAAAGTCCCCTTTCAATAAGAAATGTGAGAGGACTAGTGAGCAATTGGCACTCGTGCATACTGATGTATGTGGTCCATTTGCCACGCCTGCCAGGGGTGGTTACGTCTACTTCATCACATTAAGTGATGATTTCCGTAGATATGGATTGGTATACCTTATGAAGGCCAAATTCGAATCCTTTGAAAATTTCGAAGAATTCAAGAGTGAAGTAGAGAAGCAACTTGGCAAAAGTATCAAGGCTCTACAATCGGATCATGGAGGAGAATACTTGAGCCAAGAGTTTGACGACTATCTTAGAGAGTGTGGGGTCGTGTCCCAACTCACTCCACCCGGTACGCCACAGTGGAATGGCGTGTCTGAGAGGAGGAATCGAACACTATTGGATATGGTTCGATCTATGATGTGACAAACCGATCTTCCATTATCATTTTGGGGATATGCTCTATTAAGTGCAGCTTTTACCATTAACCTTGTTCCATCTAAATCATTCATGAAGACGCCAATTGAGATGTGGAGCGGGAGGCGTCCTACACTGTCGTTCATGAAGATTTGGGGGTGCGATTTCTATGTGAAGCGTTTACAATCAGACAAGCTACGGCCCAAGTCAGATAAGTGTAAATTTGTGGGGTACCCTAAGGAAACTAAGGGCTACTATTTCTACAATCCAACTGAGAACAAAGTGTTTTCTGCTCGGTCCGGCGTGTTTCTAGAAAGAGAGCTTGTCTCTAAAGAAGCAAGAGGGAGGACTGTAGAACTTGAAGAATTTCAAGAACCACAAAGAACTTGTCCTCCTATGGAACTTGAACAAGAACCACAAATAGTTTTGGAGCAACCTGTTCAAGTAGCATAAGAGCGTCGTAGATCTTGTAGAGTGAGCAATGAGCCAGAGAGATATGGACTTCT
The DNA here is from genome assembly GCA_023055425.1 of Linanthus parryae. Taxonomy (NCBI): domain Eukaryota; kingdom Viridiplantae; phylum Streptophyta; class Magnoliopsida; order Ericales; family Polemoniaceae; genus Linanthus; species Linanthus parryae. Next base: position 3,513,932 of record JALGPY010000010.1, on the reverse strand, counting down.
CGTGACTGACTCTGGTGACACGATGGTCATAGATGACGAGCCTACTACCTATGAAGAGGCCATGAAAGGGCCGGACTCTCGGAAGTGGCATGAAGCCATGAGATCCGAGATGGAATCCATATATGCCAACAAAGTAAGGACTTTGGTGGAACCACCTGAAGGGGCGCGACCCATAGGGTGCAGGTGGGTCTTCAAGAAGATGATCGACATGGATGGTAATGTGATTACCTATAAGGGTCGATTTGTGGCTAAAGGATTCAGACAGATTCATGGTATTGACTATGATAAAACCTTTTCATCAGTCGCTATCACCAAATCCATCCGAATCCTACTTGCTAATGCAGCAGACTACGACTATGAAATTTGGCAGATGGATGTCAAAATAGCATTCCTCTATGGGCATCTCCTCGAGGACGTGTAATATGATACAACCTGAGGGTTTTGAAGATCCAAAGCAAACCAACAAAGTTTGTAAGCTGCAACGATCCATTTACGGGTTGAAGCAAGCTTCTAGAAGTTGGAATCGACATTTTGATGAAGTAGTCAAAGAGTTTGGCTTCATTAGAAATGAAGATGAGTCTTTTTTCTACAAGAAGGTTAGTGGGAGCTCTGTTGCTTTTCTTGTCTTGTATGTGGATGACATACTACTCAATGGAAACAACATTCCATGATGCAATATTTTTAAGATAGGCTAGGAAAGTGTTTCTCAATGAAGGACATGGGGCTAGTAGCTTGTACACTTGATATCAAGATCTATAGAGATATATCTAGAAGACTGCTAGGCCGAAGGCAAAGTACATATATAGACAAGGTGTTGAAGGGGTTCAAAATGCAAGGTTCCAAGAAGGGATTTTTTCCCATGTCACATGGAATCACTCTTTAGAAAAGTGATTGTCCTTCCAATGAGATTGATAAGGAACGCATGAATAGAATACTCTATGCTTCGGCCATAGGATCTATCATGTACGCCATGTTATGTACTAGACCATATGTGCCATATGCCTTGAGTATGAAAAGTAGATACCAGTCCAATCCAGGTGAGAGACACTAGATTGCAGTCAAGAACATTCTTATGTACTTGAGAAGAACTAAGGATGCTTTCTTGATATTTGGTTTTGAGGAAGAGTTGCGTGTAAAGGGTAACACGGGTGCAAGCTTCCAAACCGACAGAGATAATTTCAGATCACAATCGCAATATGTGTTTTGCCTGAATGGAGCAGCGGTGAGCTGGAAGAGTTCCAAGCAAGAGACGGTGGCTGATTCTACAACAGAGGCTCAGAACATTGCTGCGAATGGTGCAGCAAAGGAAGCTGTTTGGATTAGGAAATTCGTTTCTGAACTTGGTGTGGTTCCTTGCATTGCGAATCCAATAGAGTTGTATTCTGACAACACAGGGGCGATCGCGCGATCAAAGGACCCCCGGTCACACCAGAAATGCAAACACGTGCTCAGGAAGTTCCATCTTATTCGAGATATTATCGATAGTGGAGACGTTCGGATATGCAAGATTCCTACAGATGAGAATCTGTCATATCAACTTAAAAAGCCGCTTATTCAGCGCAAGCATGAAGGCACACTAGGAGCATTGACATACATGCATCAAATTGGCTCTAGTGCAAGTGGGAGACTGTTGGAATAGATTCCCTAGAGGCAATCTAGTTTAGTATGAACTTATTTTGGCTAGAACATTCATTGTATTATTTATTGGATACTTAACATAATGAAGTCCTTAGATTTACAATTGTGTTGTTTAACATAAATATCCCTAGTCCATTATAAAGATTAAATGGTACAATCATCTATAGACTAGTATGGGGTTGGATTGATATGGTGATATCATGATCCAATACATGGGTATGCATTAGGGGTAATGGCACATTGGACTGACCCATCTCCGAGAAGGCTACATACATGTTGTGTAAAGTCACAAGCGCTTCTCGTGGTGACAACGGTATTGTCATCCTTAGACTTGAAGTCACTAGATTGTCTAGGTGTGGATTATTGTGATTTTGGTAGCGTCAAACGCTACACCGTGACTAGGTGGCTACAAAGGCGTGTACCAGATATAATAAGAAGCAAGCTTAGAAATCGTAGTAGACGTAGATAGAATGTTTCCCTCCCACTTAACGGGAGAAAATATCCTAAGCCACTCGAGGGATAGTGCTTATGGAATGTCTGGCCAGACTCAAATAAATCAATATTGGATATTGATGTTATTTGCGCGAATAAGGTTGTTACCAGGATCGAGAAACTATGGATTGGATATACGAGTGTGACTTGTATGTCTCGTGTCCAATCCAGATGTGGAGACAAAGGGATGAGACAATACTTGCACAAGTTTTGTCGGATAACTATTATATTAGTTGGCTAGAATGGATGTCTTGCTGGAGACCGCTCCATATTAGAAAATTACGGCTACCAACTAGATAGAACCTATGGGATAACACGCCCAATAGGTTTGAGCTAGATTTTGGAATTAATTAATATGTAATTAATTAGAAGGATCACTTTGCAACACCTTTCAAACTTAGTAGGACTAATATGCAAGGAAGGGACTAATCCGAATTCGTGTGGAATTAGGAAGGGGCCTCTAGGTAGTTGACGGAGTTGTTGGACTATATAGAGGATGCTCCGAGATTCCTTCCCACACTAATACTCATAAAATAAGTTGAGTGTGAAGGAAACAAAGGAGAGAGAGAAAGACCACAAGGAGGCCGAAGCCTCCTTGCGTCCGCCCCCTACCCGTCGGCCATAAAGAGAGGCCGAAGCCCACTCTTTGATCCTCGTTGCATGATTTCTTCTTCATCTTCCTCCTGTCCAAGCTAGCACAAAGGAGTAGGAAGATCTAGACATCAACCCTAGGCGTGTATCAGTCGTATAGACGTGACACAATTCACGTTACAAGTCATCACAAGAGATCTTTAAGGTGTGTTAGTTGATTCTTCCTTTTCCATCGTTATGATTCTCTTCCTGTGATCCATGGAGGGTCTTGAATGGATAATTCTTTCTTCTGCTGCGTATCGATTATCAAAACCCTACAGAAACCTCCTCAAGGATGTGTATGACGCACCCAAAGGGTTTTGTAGATCTAGAGCATGCCCAAAAGGTGAGTAAGTTGCAGCGATCTGTCTAAAAGATCAAAGCAAGCTTCTAGAGTTGGAATCTTTGACTCAATGGTGCAATCAAAGAGTTTGGTTTGATCAAGAACGAATATGAAGCTTGTGTTTACAAGGAGGTTAGGGGGAGCACAGTTCTATATCTGGTGTTGTATGTGGATGACATACTATTCATTGGGAATGAAGTCCCTACTCTGCAATCTGTTAAAGATTGGCTAGGGGATCGATTTTCAATGAAAGGAATTAGGAGAAGAAACCTATAAATGTGTATGGAGATAGATGAATAAATGTTTTCGACTTAAGTCAAAGTACATATAATGACAAGGTGTTGAAACGGTTCAAAATGCGAGAATTTGGATTCTTACCAATGTCACATGGAGTAAGTCTTTGAAAGGCTAATTGTCCTTCCAATTAGATTGAGAAAGGACCGTATGAATAAGATTCACAGGATACGCCATGTTATGTACTATGTCATTTGAGCATCACATAATGATACCAGTCATATCCAGATGAGAGTCATTGGATAAATTATCAATAAAAACCTTATGTACTTAATAAGCACCAAATATGAATTCTTGATATATGGAGGATAGGAAGGGTTCACTATAATGAGTTGCAGTGATGCAAACTTCCAATCCGACGAGGATGATTCCAGATCATAGTCAATTTTTTTGTTTTTAGCCTTAGTGGAGGAATGTGAGCTGGAAAGGTTCCAGGAAAGATTCGATTGTCGATTCTATCACAGAGGACTGAGTGTATTGCTTTATGAGATGCACGTAGTTAGAAAATTTCATCTCATTCGATTGTCGATAGAGGAGATGTGAATATGCAAAGTACCAGCATATGAATCTCTTACTAAACCCCATGCGCAGAGAAAGCATGTGGGCCGAGCTAGATAATAGGCATACGTGTTGGAATAGATGCCCTAGAGGCAATCTAGTTTAGTATGAATTTATTTGTGGCTAGAAATTCATTTATTATTTATTGGATACTTAATATAATGAATTCCTTAGATTTACAATTCTGTTGTTTATCTTAAATATCCCTAGTCCAGTATATTGATTAATGGGACAATCATCTATAACTAGTATGGGTTGGATTGATATGGAGATTTCATGATTCAACACATAGGTGTGCATTAAGGGTAATGACGCACTGGATTAACCCATATCCGAGAAGGCTACATACACGTTATGTTGAGTCACAAGAGCTTCTCCAGGTGCAATGGTATTGTCATCCTTAGACTTGAAGTCACTAGATATTCTAGTTGTGGATTATTGTGATTTTGGTAGTGTTAAACGCTACACCGTAACTGGGTAGTTATAAAGGCGTGTAACGGATACAATAAGAAGCAAGCTTAGAGATCGTAGTGGACGTAGATATAATTTGTCCCTCCCACATAAAGGGTACAAATATCCTAGGCCACTCGAGGGATAGTGCTTATAGAATGTCTGGCCAGACTCAAATAAATCAATATGGGATATTGATGTTGTTTGCACGAATAAGGCTATTCCCATGGATCGAGAAACTGTGGATTGGATGTACGAGTGTGACTTGTATGTCTCGTGTCCAATCCGAATATAGAGACAAAGGGATGAGACAATTACTTGTACAAAGGTTGTCAAGATGACTATTCTATTAGTTGGCTAGAATGGATGTTTTGCTAGAAACCGCTCCATATTAGCAAATAGTTGCTACCAACTAGATAGAACCTATGGGGTCACACGCTATATAGAGTTGAACTAGATTTGGGAATTAATTAATTGGATTAATTAATTAGAAGGATCACTTTGCAATACCTTGCAAACTTAGGAGGGACTAATTTGCAAGGAAGGGACTAAATTGAATTCTAGTAGGACTAGAATAAGTCCTTTAGGTAGTTGACAAGGATTTGTTGGACTATTTAAAGGACCTTCCTTCCTTCCTTCCCAAACTTATGATTCATTAGATCATAACTTGAGTGGGAGAGAACAAAAAGGAGATAGAAAGCAAGCAAATAGGAGCACGCCGCCCCCCTTTGCCGCCGCCCGTCCCCGTCGGCCACAAGAAGGTTGAACCTTCTTGGTTTGGTCTCGTTTTGCGTGATTCTTCTTCCCCTTCATCTTTCCGGGCTGGCACCAAGGATTGGAAGATCTAGAAATCAACTCTAGGCGTGGATCAACTATAGAGAACGTGACACAATTCGCGTTTGAATTCATCAAAGGATAACCCTAAGGTGTGTTAATTGATTTCTTCCTTTACCATCGTTATGTCTCTTGACTTGTGATCCTTGGAGGGTTTTGCATGGTCAATTATTGTTTCCGTTGCGCATCCATGAATCAAAACCCTACAGTGGTATCAGGGCAACAGGTCGTAGAGCATAAACGTGGTTTATGCGTTACGTTTTGATAGTTTTATACCTTCAAATTGTTTTTTATCGCGTAAAACAAGACAAATCAAGCATGTGATGCAATTTGTCAAATAATCTATCATAACAAGATCTAGTTTTTGCATTGGATGAATGAATTTGTGAGTTTGAGAAATTTTAGGATCTTAGATCTAGGGTTTGGGCATCCTTATGGAAGGAGTTCTTCCCAAATAAGGAAACTACCAAACTTGGGCACCAAGAAAGGGAGTTGTTTTGGAAAAAACTCCCAAAGGAGGTTCGGCCCCCCTAGGGGACCGCCCCTCCTTGCTTGCCGCCCAAGCAAGGCTTAGCCTAGGGGCCGTGGCAGCCCTAGCCCGCGGCCTAGCCGCGTGGGCTAGGGGCCGGCCGGCCCAAGGCCTTTTCGATTCTCTTTTGGGCCCGGGCAATTAGATTGTTGGGCCCCATGGACCGTTTAAACCCTAGAATATCCTAAAATCAATTAAAATTGACCAAGCGCGTTAAAATTGGATTTTAACTGTTTATGTGCAATTCGCATGGTGAATGGATATGGCCTTAGGATGTGGTTTGTTGTGGATGTTTAATTTTGTGTTTTAGTTTACGGCCTGCGAGCTGATCAATTAGTTGTAATAATTAATTAGGGTTTTATGGCCTGCGAGCCATTTTTTTTCTCAGCTTGTGAGATTTATTTTATTTAGTATAGTTGTTAGCTAGTGCTAGATAAAGTAGATTGTTAGCCAAGATTGGAGAAAAGAAGCCCAAAGCCAAAGGAAGCCACAAAAGATGGAGCATGGATCATGGAGCATTCCACATGACTATGAAGGATGGACCAAAAGATCAAGACGCATGGAGATGTGTTTGCTTTTAGGGTTCATAGTTAATTCCATTAACTTGGAATTATCTTAGTCTAGAAAAGGCCATATCCACATCACGTTTTATTTTTGTTTTTGTGGTTGTTTATTTTATTGTCTTGTTATGTTGTGGTTGGTGTATGGATGATGCATGCAATTAGGATAATAAGATAATTAGACAACCCGGATCTATTATTTGGAGTTGTGGCCAAACTCAAATAGATAGATTAGTTGATATTGATCAACAAAAACAACTAAAATTGAATTTAAAATCCCTCAATATTCAAATATTGTGTTCTTGCCTTCTCGTTATTTAACCACTCATTATCATCATGATTTATCAAGTTCGTGCGTGCCAAAGCATGGCGACTTGGTTCATAATGATGGAATGCGATGGCACAAGCTAGTAATGTGCAATTGTTTAAATAAGAGGTTGAAGGCAACTAAGCTATTAATATGATTAAGAAACCTAGAGGTAATCAAGTGGGATTATCCATATGGATGGATAAATAAGGAGTTATTTTCCCAATTGAATCAAGAGTTGCATAAGGGATGCAATTGGAATTGTTCCTACCTAAAGTAGTCAAATTATGGGTGACTTGCCAAAGCAAGCTCATAAAGAGATGAAACTTGGATTTTGGCCCACTAGAAAATATAAGGATATTTTCCGCATTAATATCTTGAGGGTTATTAATCCGTAGAAAAATAGTTGGAGCTATATTTGATAAACTAGCCATTATTGAATATAGTCAAAAATTCACAAATACTTAAACTTGCGTATTTTCCTTTTGTAGAATTCCAAATGGCAAACAACTCATCGAGTTCACAACATTCCCTACGATCTGTCCTTGAGAAGGACAAGCTCTCTGGAAGCAACTTCCTTGATTGGTACAGAAACTTGAGAATCGTTCTCAAGCAAGAGAAGAAATTGTACGCAATAGAGGAGCATGTTCCAGCAAGCCAAGAGAACCAAACACCTGCTGCCCTAAAGACGTATCAAAAGCGTGTTGATGACGCTAATGATGCGGCCTGCCTTATGCTATACACCATGACTTCTGAGCTTCAGAAGCAACACGAAAACATGAATTCTGTCGATATGATCGAGCATCTGAAGCAGCTCTTCCAAGAGCAGGCAAGGGTTTAGAGGTATGAGGTCTCTAAGGCACTGTTCAAGTGTCATCTGGCATAAGGGAACCCAGTGGGACCCGATGTACTCCGCATGATCGGGTACTTGGAGAATCTCGCCCGACTGGGGTTCCCGGTCGGCCAAGAGTTGGCAACCGATCTCCTGTTACAATCGTTGCCCGAGAGTATGACAGTTCATCATGAACTATAACATGAACGAGATCGTGAAACCACTGCCATATTTGCTCAATATATTGAGGACAGCTGAACAGAGCATCAACAAGGGTAAGGGCTAGGCCATTATGATGGTGCAGAAAGGAAAGGGCAAAAGGTTTTCCTCATCCTCCAAGGGCAAAGGCAAGTCAGTTTCCAAGTCCAAGGAACCTGCCCTTAAGCCTGTTGGTGGCATTGCCAAAGGTGTGAATAAAGGTGAGTGTCACTACTGCAGTCATCCTGGACACTGGAGGAGGAACTGCCCAAAATATCTGGAGGACAAGAGGTTTGGAATAGTGATTCCGCCACCACCAGGTATTTTTGTTGTAGATGTCAATTTAACTGTCTCTACATCAAGGTTATTAGATACTGGATGTGGATCTCACATTTGTCGAAATGTGCAGGATCTAAAGAGAAGTATAATATTGGCTAAAGGGGAGATAGATCTGCGCGTTGGATATGGAGCAAAAGTTGATGCATTGGCCGTGGGCGTGGGCGAGCTATCTCTGCCTTCAGGATTAGTTTTAGAATTAAATAATTGCTATTTTGTGCCTGCTATGAGCAGAAACATTATTTCTATTTCTTGTTTGGACAAGGATGGTTTTATTATTTCAATGAAGAACAATTGTTGTTCCTTTTATTTGAATAATATTCACTATTTTAGTGCGCAATTAGTTAATGGACTGTATGTCCTTGATCTAAGCAATCATGTCTACAACATTAATACCAAGCGGATTAAAATAAATGATTTAAATCCTGCTTATTTATGGCACTGTCGTTTAGGCCACATAAACGAGAAACGTGTATCTAGACTCCATAAGGATGGACTAATAGACTCATTTGATTTTGAATCATATGAGACATGTGAGGCTTGTTTATTGGGAAAAATGACAAAGTCCCCTTTCAATAAGAAAGGTGAGAGGACTAGTGAGCAATTAGCGCTCATACATACTGATGTATGTGGGCCATTTTCCACGCCTGCCATGGGTGGTTAAGTCTACTTCATTACATTTACTGATGATTACAGTAGATATGGATTTGTGTACCTCGTGAGGGCAAAATCCGAATCCTTTGAAGTGTTCAGAGAATTCAATAATGAAGTAGAGAAGCAGCTTGGCAAAAGTATCAAGGCTCTACGATCTGATCGTGGAGGAGAATACTTGAGTCAAGAGTTTGACTACTATCTTAGAGAGTGTGCGATCGTGTCCCAACTCACTCCACCCGGAAGGCCACAATGGAATGGCGTGTCTGAGAGGAGGAATCGAACCCTATTGGATATGGTTCGATCTATGATGTCTCAAACCGATCTTCCATTATCATTTTGTGGCCACGCTCTATTAAGTGCAGCTTTCACCATTAACCGTGTTCAATCTAAATAAGTCATGAAGACACCAAATCAGATATGGAGTGGGAGGCGTCCCACACTATCGTTCAAGAGGATTTGGGGCTGTGATGTCTATGTGAAACGTTTACAATCAGATAAGCTAGGGCCAAAATCAGATAAGTGTAAGTTTGTGGGGTACCCTAAGGAAATTAAGGGTTACTACTTCTACAATCCAACCGAGAACAAAGTGTTTGTTGCTCGGACCGGCGTGTTTGTAGAAAGAGAGTTTGTCTCTAAAGAAGCAAGTGGGAGGACTGTAGAACTTTAAGAGGTTCAAGAACCACAAACCACTGAACCGATTATGGAACATGAGCAGGGACCACAAACAGTTGTGGAGCAACCTGTTCAGGTAACACAAGAGCTTCGTAGATCTAGTAGAGTGCGCCAGGAACCCGAGAGGTATGGACTTCTCGTGACCGATTCCGGTGACAAGATGCTCATATATGATGAGCGTACTACCTATGAAGAGGCCATGAAGGGCCCAGACTCTCAGAAGTGGCTAGAAGCCATGAGATCCGAGATGGAATCCATGTATACCAACAAAGTATGGACTTTGGTGGAACCACCCGAAGGGGCGCGACCCATAGGGTGCAAGTGGGTCTTCAAGAAGAAGATCGACATGGATGGTAATGTGATTACCTATAAGGGCCGATTGGTTGCTAAAGGATTCAGACAAATTCATGGTATTGACTATGATGAAACCTTTTCACCAGTTGCTATGACCAAATCCATCCGAATCCTACTTGCGATTGCAGCATACCATGACTATGAAATTTGGCAGATGGATGTCAAAACAGCATTCCTTTATGGGAATCTCCTCGAGGACGTGTATATGATACAGCCGGAGGGTTTTGAAGATCCAAAGCAAGCCAAGAAAGTCTGTAAGCTGCAACGATCCATTTATGGATTGAAGCAAGCCTCTAGGAGTTGGAATCGACGTTTTGATGAAGTAGTCAAAGAGTTTGGCTTCATCAGAAACGAAGATGAGTCTTGTGTCTACAAGAAGGTTAGTGGGAGCTCTGTAGCTTTTCTGGTCTTGTATGTGGATAACATACTACTCATTGGAAACGACGTTCCCATGCTGCAATATGTTAAAGATTGGCTAGGGAAGTGTTTCTCAATGAAGGACTTTGGGGAAGCAGCCTATATACTCGCTATAAAGATATACAGAGATAGATCTAAGAGACTGCTAGGCATAAGTCAAAGTACATATATTGACAAGGTGTTGAAACGGTTCAACATGCAAGATTCCAAGAAGGGATTCTTGCCCATGTCACATGGAATCACTCTTTCGAAGAGTGGTTGTCCTTCCAATGAGATTGAGAAGGAACGCATGAGTAGAATTCCCTATTCCTTGGCCATAGGATCTATCATGTACGCCATGTTATTTACTAGACCAGATTTGTCATATGCCTTGAGTATGACAAGCAGATACCAATCCAATCCAGGTGAGAGTCACTGGATTGCAGTCAAGAACATCCTAAAATACTTGAGAAGAACTAAGGATGCTTTCTTGATATTTGGCGGTGAGGAAGAGTTGCGTGTAAGGGGTTACACTGATGAAAGATTCCAAACTGACAGAGATGACTTTAGATCACAGTCGGGATATGTGTTTTGCCTGAATGGAGCAGCGGTGAGATGGAAAAGTTCCAAGCAAGAGACGGCGGCTGATTCTACAACAGAGGCTGAGTACATTGCTGCAAATGGCGCAGCAAAGGAAGCTGTTTGGATCAGAAAGTTTGTTTCTGAACTTGGTGTGGTTCCTAGCATTGCAGATCTAGATGAGTTGTACTATGACAACACTGGGGTGATCGCGCAATCAAACCCAGATCACACCAGAAATCCAAGCACGTGCTCAGGAAGTTTGATCTGATTCAAGATATTATTGATAGAGAAGACGTTCGGATATGCAAGATTCCTACAGATGAGAATCTGTCAGACCCGCTTACAAAGTCGCTCACACAGTGGAAGCATGAAGGGCACACTAGGAGTATGGGCATACGATATGCGCCAGATTGGCTGTAGTGCAAGTGGGAGACTGTTGGAATAGATGCCCTAGAGGCAATCTAGTTCAGTATGAATTTATTTGTGGCTAGAAATTCATTTATTATTTATTGGATATTTAATATAATTAAGTCCTTAGATTTACAATTGTGTTGTTTATCTTAAATATCCCTAGGCATGTATAATGATTAATGGGACAATCATCTATAGACTAGTATGGAGTTGGATTGATATGGAGATATCATGATTCAACACATAGGTGTGCATTAAGGGTAATGACGCACTAGATTGACCCATCTCCGAGAAGGCTACATACACATTATGTTGAGTCACAAGCGCTTCTCGCGGTGTAATGGTATTGTCATCCTTAGACTTGAAGTCACTAGATATTCTAGTTGTGGATTATTGTTATTTTGGTAGCGTTAAACGCTACACCGTAACTGGGTAGTTATAAAGGCGTGTACTGGATACAATAAGAAGCAAGTTAAGAGATCGTAGTGGACGTAGATAGAATTTATCCCTCCCACATAACGGGAGAAAATATCCTAGGCCACTCGAGGGATAGTGCTTATAGAATGTCTGGCCAGACTCAAATAAATCAATATGGGATATTGATGTTGTTTGCACGAATAAGGCTATTTCCATGGATCGAGAAACTGTGGATTGGATATACGAGTGAGACTTGTATGTCTCGTGTCCAATCCGGATATATAGACAAAGGGATGAGACAATTACTTGTACAAAGGTTGTCAAGATCACTATTCTATTAATTGGCTAGAATGGAGGTTTTGCCAGAAACCGCTCCACATTAGCAAATAGTTGCTACCAACTATATAGAACCTATGGGGTCACACGCTATATAGAGTTGAACTAAATTTTGGAATTAGTTAATTGGATTAATTAATTAGAAGGATCACTTTGCAATACCTTGCAAACTTAGTAGGGACTAATTTGCAAGGAAGGGACTAAATTGAATTCTAGTAGGACTAGAATAAGTCCTTTAGGTAGTTTACAAGGATTTGTTGGACTATACAAAAGACCTTACTTCCTTCCTTCCCACACTTATGATTCATTAGATCATAACTTGAGTGGGAGAGAACAAAAAGGAGAGAGCAAGCAAGCAAAGAGGAGCACGCCGCCCCCCTTTGTCGCCGCCCGTCGGCCACAAGGAGACCGAACCTCCTTGGATTGGTCTCATTTTGCGTGATTCTTCTTCCCCTTCCTCTTTCCCGGCTAGCACCAAGGATTGGAAGATCTAGAAATCAACTCTAGGCGTGGATCAACTATAGAGAACGTGACACAATTCGCGTTTGAAGACATCAAAGGAGAACCCTGAGGTGTGTTAATTGATTTCTTCCTTTACCATCGTTATGTCTCTTAAATTGTGATCCTTGGAGGGTTTTGCATGGTTAATTATTGTTTCCGTTGCGCATCCATGAATCAAAACCCTACAATACGATGCACCAGATTGACTTTAGTGCAAGTGGGAGACAGTTGTAGTTTTTCCCTAGAGGCAATCATTTACTGTGACATTTATATGGGCTTGCTATTCATTATGTTATCGATATGGAGATACGTTTACATGGACGAACTCCTTAGAATATAAATGTTATACTCTTAAATATCCTTTGTCGATTACAACAGTTAATTAGGACGATTGTATTGCATCGAGACTAGTATGTGTGTAGATTGGTATGCGGATATCAAGTATAACACATTGGTGCGCATTAGGAGTAATGGCGTACTTGATGACCCACCATGAGAAGGCTACATGGGAGTTATGTGAATGTCACAAGAGCTTCTCATAGTGACAATGGCGTTGTAATCCTTCGACTTGAAGTCACTAAATACTCTAAATGTGAATTATAATGTTTTAATATCGTCAAACGTTCCACCATAACTGGGTAACTATAAAGACGAAAATCGAATATGATATGAAGCAAGCTGAGAGATGGTAGTGATGAAGATAGGATTTTTCCCTCCTACATAACGGGAGTAAATATCCACAGCCACTCGATGTGTGAGACTTAGAGAAGTGCATAACCATTCTCAATCAAATCAATATATGATATTGATGTTATTTGTTTGTCTCAGTCTACTCACGGATCGAGAATTTATAGATTGGATATACAAGTGTGACAATCCATGTCTTGTGTCCAATCTGTATAGATGAGATAAAGCAATTATACAAAGCGGTAACATTGGTCACATAGGTTAGTCAAATCACTGACATTCCTATTCCCTGGGTAGCATTGATGTATTGCTAGATGCCGCTCAATGTTTCTAATAATTGTTATTACTACCAATATAATTAGTGACCTACACGGTCACACGGAAGAATAGATCAGACGGGAATTAGTTGTCAATTAGTTGGACTAAATAACAATAATGAATTGATTTGACTAATGTGTAAAATGTGCTCATCAGTTGGACTGGAGAGCGATTTGTGGACTAGAATGCAAACTAATCCAAATTATTGGATTTAAGAGAAAGATGAATTTCTCTAGCTATAATTAGGATTTTTGGTCTATGATAATTCTGTCTAGATTCATTCCTACTCTACACGGTATAGTAGAGAGATAAGAGAAAAATGCAAATTTCTAGGGTTCTGCCAACAAGGGTGCCGCCCCTTCCGTGGTGCTCACAACAATACATAGTCGGCCCCTCTTGTTGCCCACGGCATGGTGATGTCGTGCTCGTAACCTTTCTGCTGCTTGAATGTGATTTATCTCTCGTACGTGTCCAATTCAACATATTAAATGACAAGATCCTCCTTCTTCTCAAGATTGCTAACACCATTCCAGAAGAAGTCCAGTTGAGGTCTCTTCCATGTGGATACCTGACGCGTGTCTACTAACGCGCTCGGACACAAGTATACGGTCAAGTAATATAATGGAGTATTTTGGACTAAGAGTTATCGAACCCAAGGGAAGGATGTTTACTTTGCTCTAAATTTAACAATTAAATCCAATTTACCCAAGTAACCGGTAAAATGGTTGTTGAAAGGAGTGTTGTCACCCTCAATCAAGTGACTAGATCAACAAGTAAAACTAACGCAAAAGAAATGATTTAGGATAAATCAATGAAGATGAGACTAGGCAATCTATAGATCACCTAGGGTACTTTTGACAATTCTGGATTTCATGTTCTAACACGACAACTCTTAGTAACCTATGTTGGGTAATGGCACTGTAAATTACCTCTCGGTCTCTTGTCGTTCTACACACCGGTACCGTTCTGTCCCTCTCAGATCAACACCAACTACCGATACGTTCTAGTAGGCTAACGATCGTGAACGGAATAATGTCCTCTCAGACAATCACCACACGTACACCTCACTATTTCCTACCGAATCCACCCTCTTCTAGCCATTCCTACTCAACTCACCTTTCAGTCTAATTGATTAAGAATGATCTTGTTTACTCATCCCAACTAGGGTAGAGTTGCTTTCACACACTCACTAGTTAATTAGCAATTTCGGGCCATGACTCCAATGTTACTAAGGATTAAGCACAATAAATAAGATATCTAGGCTAAAAAAATCATCATTAAGCCTAATTCATGATTGAATTGAGAAACACATAATAAACATCATACATATTGGTCCTAACTTGTCAATGGAAGAACTTAACATGATGAAAACCAAAAAAATCTTCATCGAATCATAACCCCAACATGAAAGTTCATCCAAAATCCGGAAAATATCATCAAAACATAAACCCTGGGCTCTCCATAGATGCCTAGGTATGAGTTTAGCTACTCATAGCACAAGTTAACATATTGTTTGAATAGTTCATACAAGAAAATAGAGAGAAAATAGATCAAACTCTAGAAATCGTGATTTTTGTGTGATCCGGGCTCGTCTCCTTGCTTGATGATGCTCCCAACGAAGTCTCCTTGCTCTCCTTAGTGTTCTTGGCTCTCCACAATGGTCTATTCACGTCACTTCTCATTAGGTCGAAGTAGGGAAGCCAAAAATCCAAGAATTGAACTTTTGGCCCTCAAATCCGGCCATTTCCCCAGCTATTTCGGCCTCCATTTCGAGCCGAAATGCTGGCCGAAATGGCTGCTTCATCTCATTCTTAAGTCTTCGTGTTCTTGACTCCTATGCTCTCGAGCCTCTTTTGTTGCCCTTCCTTGCTTCCAAAGCTCATATTCTTGGTCCAATAAAGTAATCAAAAGTAATCAAAAGTATGCCCACAATCTACCTTCACCTTTCCCTAAATACCCAAGCCATCCCTTCGTGAGACTTTTGCACAAAATACTAGAATTAAAGTCTCCCTACTACAGCGCTTCTTACTCTCATGAGCTCTTTCACTGGATTCTCTTCGGTTTTTAGGTCCTAAGTTGCCCTTTCTAAGAAAATTAATTTTTATAATTTTTCAATTTTTAGTTTTTTTTCAATTTATTTTCGTAACTCTATATGCTTGGGCCAACTCGATTAAAAACAAAATAGGTTAGGTGGACTCAATAAATAAAAGTGCAAAAAAATTATATAACATGCATAAAATAAAAATGCAAATGCAAATGCAAACACGTATCTAACGGACTGACATCTACATGCAAACTAACTCACTAAACTACGTGTAACAAGGCTATGCAATGGCTAACTAGCGGATAGCTAAAAATCCCCCACACTTAAGCGCTTCGTTCTCCTCAACAAAAAATAAAGTGAAATCAAGAGGAGTCGGATGCCTAAGCGTAGGGCCGGTGGGTCTGGTTCAACTCATAACGAAATGGAGACGAAGGCACCTGATGACGGTTGCCTGAACCGTCTCCCTCGTCCACGTTCTCCTCGTTACTCTTAACTACATCCTCCTCAGGATTGAAGACGGGGTGATCATCAACCACTATACCCTGTCGCCTCTTAGCACATCCCGATGTAGACATAATGATAGAGAAAAGAAAAGACGAGTGCACGTGAGGTCTAGAGTGAACTAAGCAAGTATCCAACAATTCAAGTATGAGCATGTAAATTTTTTAAAGAAAATTAAGCCCTAATAGTTTTTAAGCAAGAATTTAAAGCGAGAGAGAGATTTCGGTACCTACGGTCCCGGAGTACCGTTCTTACAGGACTGGTTTCGCAAAAATTGGTCAAGAATGGACCAATTGTTCGACCCATTTTTCAAAAACTCGAGAAAGGTGAAGCAAGACTACCTCCTTATGCTCCTCGGTGTCCCCGTCGAAAGTCCCTTCTTGAGCTAAGGCTGAATCCTCCTCCAAAGCAACTAATCGGAAATTTCGGCGTTCCTGGAGTTCTTCCTCTTTGAATTCCCCCACACTCAAACCGCTCACTATCTCTCAAAATCTCAAGAGTTAATTCTGTAGTTGGGTTTGCAAGGAGAAAAACCCAACCAAAAGTTTGAAATTTGGTTAAGTTTCGGGTTTTGGGTGTGTGGGTGTTCTTGAGGGTTTGAGAGGAAGAGGATGAAGAAGGGGGCTTTTGATCCGAAAATGGGGTGTGGAGGATTAAAATCTGGTTTTTGGGTTTTATGCACCCACCAAAAGGTCAAAAATACGCCCAATTAAGGAGAAGACCCGCCCATTTCGGCCCGAAATTGTAGCCGAAATGGCTGGCGATTTTCGAATCAGTAGGCGTGTTTCTATTCGGCCCGAAATAGGGCCATTTCGGCCTCCATTTCGGCCCGAAATGGGGGCCTAAATCACTGGAATTCAACATTTTGTTTTTGCTCTAATTTCTTCATCCGACATCCGTTTCGCGCGATTCTTGCACCGATGGACCCCATATTCAACGAAGATTCCATTTTTTATGAGAAAATTACCAAATCCATGGAAATTTACGTTTCTTCTCAAATTCTCTTTCATGTACAAGAATCTCGCCTCCAAAGCTCTTGAACTCTATCCCCACTCCGGATTCTGATGCGTGCAAACCCGATAATCCAACTTGCTACCATGTTTCTCATATATAATAAGCTACTCCTCGACCTCGAGTAGCTCCTTTATCAAGCACTCTTTTTCTATTAGCTACTTTTTCCTCGATTCGCGTGCAATCGCGCACATGCATCAAGATAGGGAATCCGGAGGGTTCATCGGTACCTATGTCATAACCCTAGCATGAAAGTTCATCCAAAATCCGGAAAATATCATCAAAACATAAACCCTAGGCTCTCCATAGATGCTTAGGTATGAGTTTACCTACTCATAGCACAAGTTAAAATATTGTTTGAATAGTTCATATCAGAAATAGAGAGAAAATAGATCAAACGCTAGGGCTCGTTAGTGTTCATGTTAGCACAAGTTAACATCTCCATTGATGATGCTCCCAACTATATCTCCTTGATCTCATTAGTGTTCTTGACTCTCCACAATGGTCTATGCACGTCACTTGCTCATTAGGTCGAAGTAGGGAAGCTAAAAACCAAGAATTGCACTTTTGGCCCTCAAATCCGGCATTTTCCCCAGCTATTTCGGCCTTCGTTTCAGGCCGAAATGCTGGCCAAAATGGCTGCTTCATCTCGTTCTTGAATCTTCGTCTTCTTGCCTCCTTTGCTCCCGAGCCTCTTTCCTTGCCCTTCCTTTCTTCCAAAGCTCATGTCCTTGGTCCAATCACTCCAATAGCCTTGTGTCCCTATCAAATCAACAACACAAACTATACCAAGCGATTAAGTCTGAAAAACTAAGCATAAATCAACATAAAGAACATGCTTGGACTAAAATTATGCACATGAAGGAACAAGTGATAAATCATGCTCATCTCAACAAAAATAGGCTCAAAAACTCTCCAAAGACCTATCAATCATGTGGTAAATGCTAAAGAATTATAGATCCTAAAAGGCGCTATCAAGCTCCCACAGACTTACTCTTTTGCTCGTCTCGAGCAACCATGAAGCACAAGACTCCCACACTTGAGACATTGCATACATACCACAACCAAATCAATGCATACCCCACCACTTTGCATACTTCACATTTCGCTAGCCAACACGACTCACGACTCAATACACAAGACACGACTATGCATACTACATGAAATGTAAAATGCAACTCAAGTATGTAGAATCCAAGGAATTAAAGAACATAGATTTTTTTCTTTTTTTTGGTAGTGATTGGGAAACCTCTCTATCACTAACTGAAAGTTCTCAAATCCTCACTATCTCATTTTGAAATTTCACAAATCGTAGCAAGAAATAAGATATGACGATCCTATTCACAAACTCACTAAGGTGTCCCCAAACATCCATCAAATCATACCAAGATACGGCACAACTTTTGATTCAAAGCGTCTAGGTTTTCAAGTTTCGAAGTGATCTTCCTTTGCAAATTCATTTGAGGTTTTCGTACCCTCTTAGCCGTTATTTCTTTTGAAATGCAAATTATCCCATTGACGGGAGACACAACTCCTATGTAATACAGCTTGACTTTAGTTTCCCTCTTAAGCTCTACGTTTGATTGAATCAAAATTTTCCGCGGACACGGAAGCACATTAGGTTGTTTTACATTTAAGCACAATTTTTTTTTAGATTTTTTATTTTCTTTTATTTCTTCCTCTATTTTTACAACCGTGCAATAGAGCTTAAGAGTGGGGGCTTTTTTGGATTTTCTCTTAGAACCACCTTAAGGGATGGTGGTGTACGCTCCCCGACTTCACTTAGGCTAGAGACTCGTACCACATGGAACCAACTCAACACAAAGGTCCACCCCAGATTCTAAGAGTCCAAAAGTTTCTACCAGAAACAGAATAATCAATCACTGTAAGAACTTAATTATCCTAGCACAATAAAGTAATCAAAAGTATGCCCACAATCTACCTTCACCTTTCCCTAGAAACCCGAGACATCCTTTTGTGAGACTTGTGCACAAAATACTAGAATTAAAGTCTCCCTACTACAGCGCTTCCTACTCTCATGAGCTCTTTTACTGGATTCTCTTCGTTTTTTAGGTCCTAAGTTTCCCTTTCTAAAAAAATCAATTTTTATGATTTTTCAATTTTTAGGTTTTTTTCAATTTATTTTCCTAACTCTATATGCTTGGGCCAACTCGATTAAAAACAAAATAGGTTAGGTGGACTCAATAAATAAAAGTGCAAACAAATTATATAACATGCATAAAATAAAAATGCAAATGCAAATGCAAACACGTATCTAACGGACTGACATCTACAGGCAAACTGACTCACTAAACTACGTGTAACAAGGCTATGCAATGGCTAACTAGCGGATAGCTAAAACTCCCCCACACTTAAGCGCTTTGTTATCCTCAACAAAAAATAAAGTAAGATCAAGAGGAGTCGGATGCCTAAGCGCAGGGCCGGTGGGTCTGGTTCAACTCATAACGAATTGGAGACGGACGCACCTGATGGCGGTTGCCAGAACCGTCTCCCTCGTCCACATTCTCCTCCTTACTCATAACAACATCCTCCTCAGGATTGAAGACGGGGTGATCATCAACCACTGTACCTCGTCTCCTCTTAGCACATCCCGATGTAGACATAATGATAGAGAAAAGAAAAGACGAGTGCACGTGAGGTCTAGAGTGAACTAAGCAAGTATCCAACAATTCAAGTATGAGCAAGTAAAATTTTTAAAGAAAATTAAGCCCTAAGAGTGCTTAAGCAAGAATTTAAAGCGAGAGAGAGATTTCGGTACCTACGGTCCCGGAGTGCCGTTCTTACGGGACCGGTTTCGCAAAAATTGGTCAAGAATGGACCAATTGTTCGACCAATTTTTCAAAAACTCGAGCAAGGTCAAGCAAGACTACCTCCTTATGCTCCTCGGTGTCCCCGTCGAAAGTCCCTTCTTGAGCTAAGGCCGAATCCTCCTCCAAAGCAACTAATCGGAAATTTCGGCGTTCTTGGAGTTCTTCTTCTTTGAATTCCCCCACACTCAAACCGCTCATTATCTCTCAAAATCTCAAGAGTTAATTTTGTAGTTGGGTTTGCACGGAGCAAAACCCAACAGAAAGTTTGCAATTTGGTTAAGTTTTGGGTTTTGGGTGTGTGGGTGTTCATTAGGGTTTGAGAGGAAGAGGATGAAGAAGGGGGCTTTTGATCCGAAAATTGGGTGTGGAGGATTAAAATCTGGTTTTTGGGTTTTATACACCCACCAAAAGGTCAAAAATACCCCCAATTAATGAGAAGACCCGCCCATTTCAGCCTGAAATTGTAGCCGAAATGGCTGGCGATTTTCAAATCAGGAGGCGTGTTTCTATTCGGCCCGAAATAGGGCCATTTCGGCCTCCATTTCGGCCCGAAATGGGGGCCGAAATCACTGGAATTAGATATTTTGTTTTTGCTCTAATTTCTTCATTTGGCATCCACTTCGCGCGATTCTTGCACCGATGGACTCCATATTCAACGAAGATTCCATTTTTTACGAGAACATTACCAAATCCATGGAAATTTCCGTTTCTTCTCAAATTCTCTCTAATGTACAAGAATCTCGCCTCCAAAGCTCTTGAACTCTATCCCCACTCCGGATTCCGATGTGTGCAAACCCGATAATCCAACTTGCTACCATGTTCCTCATATATAATCAGCTACCCCTCGACCTCGAGTAGCTCCTTTATCAAGCACACTTTTTCTATTAGCTACTTTTTCCTCGATTCGCGTGCAATCGCGCACATGCATCAAGATGGGGAATCCGGAGGGTTCATCGGTACCTGTGTCATAACCCTAGCATGAAAGTTCATCCAAAATCCGGAAAATATCATCAAAACATAAACCCCAGGCTATCCATATATGGTTAGGTATGAGTTTAGCTACTCATAGCACAAGTTAACATATTGTTTGAATAGTTCATACAAGAAAATAGAGAGAAAATAGATCAAACGCTAGAAATCGTGATTTTTGTGTGATCCGGGCTCGTCTCCTTGCTTGATGATGCTTCCAACGATATCTCCTTGATCTAATAAGTAATATTGACTCTCCATAATGGTCTATGCACGTCACTTGCTCATTAGGTCGAAGGAGGGAAGCTAAAAACCAAGAATTGCACTTTTGGCCCTCAAATCCGGCCATTTCCCCAGCTATTTCGGCCTTCGTTTCGGGCCGAAATGCTGACCAAAATGGCTGCTTCATGTCGTTCTTGAATCTTCGTCTTCTTTCCTCCTTCGCTCCCGAGCCTCTTTCCTTGCCCTTCCTTTCTTCCAAAGCTCATGTCCTTGGTCCAATCACTCCAATATCCTTGTGTCCCTATCAAAACAACAACACAAACTATACCAAGCGATTAAATCCGAAAAACTAAGCATAAATCAACATAAAGAACATGCTTGGACTAACATTATGCACATGAAGGAACAAGTGATAAATCATGCTCATCTCAACAAAAATAGGCTCAAAAATTCTTCAAAGACCTATCAATCATGTGGTAAATGCTAAAGAATTATAGATCCTAAAAGGCGCTATCAAGCTCCCACAGACTTACTCTTTTGCTCGTCTCGAGCAACCATGAAGCACAAGACTCCCACACTTGAGACATTGCATACATACCACAACCAAATCAATGCATACCCCACCACTTTTCATACTTCACATTTCGCTAGCCAACACGACTCACGACTCAATACACAAAGACACGACTATGCAAACTACATGAAATCTAAAATGCAACTCAAGTATGTACAATGCAAGGAATTAAAGAACATATATTTTTTTCTTGTTTTTGGTAGTGATTGGGAAACCTCTCTATCACTAACTGAAAGTCCTCAAATCCTCACTAGCTCATTTTGAAATTTCACAACACGTAGCAAGAAATAAGATATGACGATCCTATGCAAAAACTCACTAAGGTGTCCCCAAACATCCACCAAATCATACCAAGATACGGCACAACTTTTGATTCAAAGCGCCTAGGTGTTTCAAGTTTCGAAGTGATCTTCCTTCGCAAATTCATTTGAGGTTTTCGTACCCTCTTAGCCGTTATTGCTTTTGAAATGCAAATTATCCCATTGACGGGAGACACAACTCCTATGTAATACAGCTTGACTTTAGTTTCCCTCTTAAGCTCTACGTTGGATTGAATCGAAATTTTCCGCGCACACGGAAGCACATTAGGTTGTTTCACATTTAAGCACAATTTTTTTTTTAGATTTTTTATTTTCTTTTATTTCTTCCTCTGTTCTTACAACCGTGCAATAGAGCTTAAGAGTGGGGTCTTTTTTGGATTTTCTCTTAGAACCACCTTAAGGGATGGTGGTGTACGCTCCCCGACTTCACTTAGGCTAGAGACTCGTACCACATGGAACCAACTCAACACAAAGGTCCACCCCAGATTCTAAGAGTCCACAAGATTCTACCAGAAACAGAATAATCAATCACTGTAAAAACTTAATTATCCTAGCACAATAAAGTAATCAAAAGTATGCCCACAATCTACCTTCACCTTTCCCTAGAAACCCGAGACATCCCTTCGTGAGACTTGTCCACATAATACTAGAATTAAAGTCTCCCTACTACAGCGCTTCCTACTCTCATGAGCTCTTTCACTGGATTCTCTTCGGTTTTTAGATCCTAAGTTGCCCTTTCTAAAAAAATCAATTTTTATGATTATTCAATTTTTATTTTTTTTTCAATTTATTTTCCTAACTCTATATGCTTGGGCCAACTCGATTAAAAACAAAATAGGTTAGGTGGACTCAATAAATAAAAGTGCAAACAAATTATATAACATGCATAAAATAAAAATGCAAATGCAAATGCAAACACGTATCTAACGGACTGACATCTACATGCAAACTGACTCACTAAACTACATGTAACAAGGCTATGCAATGGCTAACTAGCGGATAGCTAAAAATCCACCACACTTAAGCGCTTCGTCTCCTCAACAAAAAATATAGTAAAATCAAGAGGAGTCGGATGCCTAAGCGTAGGGCCGGTGGGTCTGGTTCAACTCATAACGAATTGGAGACGGAGGCACCTGATGGCGGTTGCCAGAACCGTCTCCCTCGTCCACATTCTCCTCCTTACTCATAACTACATCCTCCTCAGGATTGAATACGGGGTGATCATCAACCACTGTACCTCGTCTCCTCTTAGCACATCCTGATGTAGACATAATAATAGAGAAAAGAAAAGACGAGTGCACGTGAGGTCTAGAGTGAACTAAGCAAGTATCCAACAATTCAAGTATGAGCAAGTAAAATTTTTAAAGAAAATTAAGCCCTAAGAGTGCATAAGCAAGAATTTAAAGCGAGAGAGAGATTTCGGTACCTACGGTCCCGGAGTGCCGTTCTTACGGGACCGGTTTCGCAAAAATTGGTCAAGAATGGACCAATTGTTCGACCAATTTTTCGAAAATTCGAGCAAGGTGAAGCAAGACTACCTCCTTTTGCTCCTCGGTGTCCCTGTCGAAAGTCCCTTCTTGAGCTAAGGCCGAATCCTCCTCCAAAGCAACTAATCGGAAATTTCGGCGTTAATTTTGTAGTTGGGTTTGCACGGAGCAAAACCCAACAGAAAGTTTGCAATTTGGTTAAGTTTTGGGTTTTGGGTGTGTGGGTGTTCTTGAGGGTTTGAGAGGAAGAGGATGAAGAAGGGGGCTTTTGATCCGAAAAATGGAGGATTAAAATCTGGTTTTTGGGTTTTATACACCCACCAAAAGGTCAAAAATACCCCCAATTAATGAGAAGACCCGCCCATTTCAGCCTGAAATTGTAGCCGAAATGGCTGGCGATTTTCAAATCAGGAGGCGTTTTTCTATTCAACCCGAAATAGGGCCATTTCGGCCTCCATTTCGGCCCGAAATGGGGGCCGAAATCACTGGAATTCAATATTTTGTTTTTGCTCTAATATCTTCATCCGGCATCCGTTTCGCGCGATTCTTGCACCGATGGACTCCATATTCAACAAAGATTCCATTTTTTACGAGAAAATTACCAAATCTGTGGAAATTTTCGTTTATTCTAAAATTCTCTGTCATGTACAAGAATCTCGCCTCCAAAGCTCTTGAACACTATCCCCACTCCGGATTCCGATGCGTGCAAACCCGATAATCCAACATGCTACCATGTTCCTCATATATAATCAGCTTCTCATTTACCTCGAGTAGCTCCTTTATCAAGCACACTTTTTCTATTAGCTACTTTTTCCTCGATTCGCGTGCAATCGCGCACATGCATCAAGATGGGGAATCCGGAGGGTTCATCGGTACCTGTGTCATAACCCTAGCATGAAAGTTCATCCAAAATCCGGAAAATATCATCAAAACAAAAACCCTAGGCTCTCCATAGATGCTTAGGTATGATTTTAGCTACTCATAGCACAAGTTAACATATTGTTTGAATAGTTCATACAAGAAAATAGAGAGAAAATAGATCAAACGCTAGAAATCGTGATTTTTGTGTGATCCGGGCTCGTCTCCTTGGTTCATGATGCTCCCAAAGATATCTCCTTGCTCTCATTAGTGTTCTTGGCTCTCCACAATGGTCTATGCACGTCACTTGCTCATTAGGTCGAAGTAGGGGAGCTAAAAATCCAAGAATTGCACTTTTGGCCCTCAAATCCGGCCATTTCCCCAGCTATTTCGGCCTTCGTTTCGGGCCGAAATGCTGACCAAAATGGCTGCTTCATGTCGTTCTTGAATCTTCGTCTTCTTTCCTCCTTTGCTCCCGAGCCTCTTTCCTTGCCCTTCCTTTCTTCCAAAGCTCATGTCCTTGGTCCAATCACTCCAATATCCTTGTGTCCCTATCAAAACAACAACACAAACTATACCAAGCGATTAAATCCGAAAAACTAAGCATAAATAAACATAAAGAACATGCTTGGACTAACATTATGCACATGAATTAACAAGTGATAATTCATGCTCATATCGACAATAATAGGCTCAAAAACTCTCCAAAGACCTATCAAACATGTGGTAAATGCTAAAGAATTATAGCTCCTAAAAGGCGCTATCAATACCGTAGAGACTCCGTTCTTTTGATCTTTGTATGTGATTGTCACCAGTCGGTACTGTAAGTTCAAAGTGTTTACAACGCTTTGAAACTAGTTTCAAAGTCTAGATACTTCACAACAGGAACTAAGGGGGAGTTCTTACTCCTATTTATTCTCTAATCTCCTGAACTTGATCATACTATATTATATGATGAAAGGCAAACTAATTATTTGATATAACATGCTTTAATCTCATATTTTTCCTAAGTTATGTTGCATGGATTGTTAGCTAACTCTATGTTGCAGGTTTATCTTGAGTTTCCGTATTTACGGGAATACAGAATTGGAAATAAATGCTTGCAGATTTGTGCTACAGTTATGGGAATTTTTCTGGACTTGCCTTAGACTTGCAGATTGAAGATCTGATCAAAATAAGTTGAGAAAATCAAGCAGATAGCCATTGGAAGCAAGTTGTTGAGAATAAAAGATTTGCAGGAGGATTTTTAGGGATTTATGTTGAAGACTTCCTATATAGTTTGCAACTCATATTGAAAGACTAACCAGTGATTGAGAGAGATTCAGAAGTACAGAGTTTTAGAGAGAGATTCATACACTCTCGCGGATGGACAAGCATCATTGAAGGATATCATTTCATCAATTCAATCCACTCCAGATTCCTGAAGAACACTTCAAGCTCCGCTTCACTATATTCACTGTTTTCTTCATCCTGAGCTTAGTTAGTATATCATTATTTTATATTACCTAATCATCTGTTCTTGTGATTTGTTCAAGAGGAAGAACATAGATTCTTAATGTATCATACACCTAGAGCAGGTACTAGATAGGTTAGGAAGAACCAAAGGCTGAAAAGAGTAAGTCAATTCTATTGGCCTCGGATCTAGGGCTCAACTTTTGATAAATAGGAATTTTTTGAAATCCTAGAGGGTTTAGATCCCTCGGGCAGAGAGTAGGTAACTTGGGAACGAAATTTGTACCAAATCAATGTGTTCATTTTCTTGCTTTACTGTTCTTTACCTGTCTAACAAACTGCTTCAAAATAGGTTTCAGTTCAAAGGTTTTGAAAGCTTTTCAAAGCTTTAAAAAATATTAGTTTGTTTCAAACAGTCTATTTTGGTTTCAAAGCCTTGAAACTTAGTTCAAAGCTTTGAAACAATCTTGTATCACTATACAATACTCAATTGTTATCAGATCTTGTATCACTTTATAGATCTAACAATCTTTTGATAATGAGTAATGTATGTGAAGGTGGTGTCTCAAAAGGAAGAGCTTCTAACAGACCTCCTTTGTTCCATGGAGACAATTTTGTACACTAGAAAGCCTTGGCGAAGATGTTCATCATTGATTAGGACATTGAACTGTAGTCTATTATTCAGAATGGACCTCACATTTTCTACACAGAAAAGGATGGGATTAAAACACCCAAACCTGAAAAATCTCTTCTACTTCTGAATTACAACAGCTTTCAAAAAATTATAGAGCAATGAATCTTTTGTATTGTGCTTTGAATGCAGATGAGTTCAACAGGATATCTACCTGCAAAACCGCTAAGGAGATCTGTGAAAAACTTGTGGTCACCTTGAAGGAACCAGCCAAGTGAAGCAAACTAAGATCAACATATTCCTTAGACATTATCAATTGTTGAAGATGAATGGAGATGAATCCATCAAAGAAATATTCAAAATATTCACTGACATTGTCAACAATTCGGATTCCTTGTGGAAATCATTCTCAAATGAAGAGAAAGTAAGAAATTCTTGAGAAGTCTTCCTAAAGAAAAATGGGAACCAAAGACTACAGCCATAAAAGAAGCGCAAGATCTGTCATCTCTCCAACTGGATGATTTACAAGGAAAATTACTCACATAAAATTTCCATGAGTGAAGCTGATGGAGAACTACCAGAAACTATCAAGAATCGGTCACACAAGGCCAAAGAGAGTGAAAAACCTCAAAGCCTTAAAAGGAAGAATATGATGATGAAGTTCCTTTTTCTCTCATTTTCAAATCCTTGACAAGGATTCTTAAGATGGTGAAGAACTTTGGAAACAAAGACTTCATCATAGATAAATCCATATCTTCAAGTAGCAAGGACTACAAAATTAAGTCCTCCTCCCATGGAAATAAATCAAAAGTAATGAATTGCTTTGAGTATGGTGATGCAGGACACTTGATCAGAGACTTCCCTCACAAGAAAAGCAATTACTTTCAATAGAAGGAAAATGACAGAAGAAAGAATGTCATGGTAGCTTCATGGAGTGACTTTGATTATTCAAGTGAATCAGATTCGTAAGAAGATCAAGCCAACTTATGTCTTATGGCCAAGAACGATGAAATCAGAAACGAACATTGAGGTAATGGTGAATAGTCTAATGTCTCAACCTCCAAATGTGCTTTCTGAAATTTTGAAAACAATGTTTCTGAATGAAGAAGATTACTTAAATGACATCAAGTATTTAATAGATAAAGATCATGAGCAAGCAAAAGAGGATTTTCAATTAGTTTGCCAGAACAAGAATTTTAAAATTTGTTAGGCAAAAACTAAAAGAGATTTCAAATCATTGGAAACCAATTTCAGAGCATTGAAAACTCAAGTCAAAGAAGTTGTAACAGAGGAATCTTTTTTGAGTGACAACCTTGTTTCTCTAAGATATCAGCATGATGAATTAGAGGAAGAAAAGACTCTTGTGGCTGAGAAACTTCAAGACTCTCAACAGGTTATGACAAAACTTGCTAGCTTTGAACATAATCTCAACTTGATTCTTGGAGGAAGTTTGTAGTCTGTTCACAAAACTTGTATGGGATACAATCCAAACTTTCCAAGAAAGAACAATGCCAAATTTGTGAAAGAAAGCAGCAGACATACTCCAAAATGGCATTACTGTGGTAAAATTGGTCATGTTAAGATGACATATCCCTTCAGAAGAACAGATCCTCAGATCTTGAGGAATAATTTTTTCCATTTTATCTTAATGGTCTGTTGGTTTTGGATGCCCTAGAGGCAATCAGTTTAGTATGAGATTTAGTTGTTGGAATATATAATTCATAGTATTATTTATGGAGATTTTTAATACAATTAAGTCCTTAAATTACAAGTGTGTTGTGTATCTTAAATATCCCTAGTCCATTATATTGATTAACAGGACGATCAACTATAGACTAGTATGTGTGTAGATTGATATGGAGATATAACACATGGGTATGCATTAGGAGTAATGGCATACTGGATAGACCCACCACGAGAAGGCTACATTAGATTATGTCACATCACAAGCGCTTCTCGTAGTGCTAATGGTATTGTAATCCTTATACTTGAAGTCACTAGATACTCTAGTTGGGAAATATCATGCTTTGATATCATCAAACGTTACACCGTAACTGGGTAATCAGAAAGATAGCTATCGGGCATGATATGAAGAAATTTGGGAGATGGCAGTAATGTAGATAGGATTTGTACATCCTACATAATGGGAGAAAATATCCACGGCCACTTGAGGGGTAGAGCTTATGGAATGTATGGCCAGACTCTGATAAGTCAATATCGATATATTGATGTTATCTGCATGGATAAGCCAACTCTCAGGATCGAGAAACTATGGATTAGATATACGTGTGTGACGATTATGTCTCGTTTCCAATCCAAATATGGAGACAAAGGGATGACACAACATGGTAACATTAGGCACAAGGTTTGTCGGGATCACTGACTATTTCTACTAGGTGGGTGGCATATTGTGTTGCTAGACACCGCTCTGTGTTTTTAATGGTTACTACCAACTAAGTAGAAACCTATGGGGTCACACACCATATGGATTAAACTGCATATGGGTATTAATTAGTTTGACTAATTAATAAAAGGATCATCACGCAACCACAAGAAAAGTTAGTGGGACTAATTTGAAAGTGGACTAATCCATGTAAGGACATGATTAGCATTGGGGAAATTATGTAGTTAATAAAGAGTTATTAACTATGTAAAGGAACTCTAGCTTGTGATTTTCTCATCCAAGTAATTATTAAGAGAACATAAAAAAGCAAGAGAGAGAGAGAGAGAGAGAAAGCCAAGAAGGTTGAAGCCTCCTAGACCCCCCCCCCTCCCACTTGTTGTCGGCCTCCATAGGCGCCGGCTTGGTGTTCAGTTTTGCGTGATCACTTCCCTCCTTCTTCCGTTTCTAGCACTACAAGTGAAGAAGGATTCCAGTTGGAGATCCAAGGTGTGGATACTCGTAGAGACGAAGACGCTATTCTTCGTTGTGATCACACAAATTAAGGTACACATGTGTCTTCTCTAATCATGTTATGATTGCTTACCTGTGATCCTTTGAGGGGTTTGAGCAGGATTAAGTTTTTGTTATTCCGCTGCGTAACCTGCATCAAAAACCCTACAGGGTCAGGTGAGACAGATTTGGGTTCCTAAAGGGGCCAGACCATCTAACATGGTTGATCCTGAATATGAATTCAAATATCACACTTGGTCTAACAGCTGGGTAAGGCAGTGAATGGTGTTTGCAGGTTGTCACCAACAACAAAGAGCAAAAGTGGATTATGGATAGTGTTTGATCCAGGAACATGAGTGGAAAAAGTTCTTTATTCACTGAAAAAGAAAAATCAGGCAGAACAATCACACTTGGTGACAAAGACAAATGCAATATCATAGGAATTGGAAAAGGTGGTAATGGTTTTGAAAATTCTATTTCAGATGTGTATCTTGTATATGGTCTAAATTTCAATCCCCTTAGTGTATCTCAACTGTGTGATAAATGAAATAAGGTTATATTTGACAAGGAGAAATGTGTGGTGCAAGATCAAAAATCTAACAATTACATTCTCACTGCTCCAAGGTCAAACAATGTTTACTCTTTGAATACTAACAAAGTCGTAGGTGAAAGTCTGAAATGCAAAAAGGCTTTGAAAGTGGATTCAAAGCTTTGGCACAGAAAGCTTGGATACATTAGTTTGCATACACTCAACAAACTAGTCTCAAAAGACCGGTCAAAGGATTGCCATCCATCAAGTTTTAGGATGAAGAGATTTGCAAAGCTTGTGCTCAAGGAAAACATAAAAGGAGCTCCTTCAAGCCAAAGAACTTTTTAATTATAACTAGACCAATTTAACTAATTAATATGGATATGTGTGCTCCTATGAGAGTTCCAACTTCAAATGGTAAGAAGTTATGCTGGTTATTGTAGATTATTTCTCTAGATTTACTTGGGTAATGTATTTAAGAGAAAATTCTGAGGCTCTGTCTGAATTTTTAAAACTTTGTAAAGAGCTTCAAACTTTGAAAACACTTCATATTGCTTCAATAAGGAGAGATCGTGGCAGATAATTTGATCAACTAAAACTTGACTTATTATGTGCCAAGTTTTGTATTTCTCAGAACTTTTCTGCTCCTAGAAATCCTCAACGAAATGGTATAGTTGAAAGAAAAAACATGGCCCTTGAGGACATGTCTAGGACAATGCTTTTGGAAAATAAATTGCCAAAGTCTTTTTGGGGCAGAGGCTGTTAATACTGCAAATTACATTTTGAACGGGTGCCTGATTAGGCCTATTTTAAAGAAGGCTCCGTATGAACTTTTCAAAGGCAGAAAGCCATATATTTCTTATTTGCTACCTTTTGGATGTACTTGTTTTCTTGAAAACAATGGTAAGGATAATCTTGGCAAGTTTGATGCCACAAGTGATGAAGTTATTTTTCGTGGTTATTCTTTGACTAGCAAAGCCTATAGAGTTTACAATAATAGAATCTTGCTTGTTGACGAAAGCATAAATGTTTTATGTGATGAAAGAAATGATGGTTCTTTGAGTGAAGGTTTTGCATAATTAAATTTGAACAAGCATGACTAAGAAGATGAAGCAGATCCATAGAATGGTTCAAAGACTTATTGGAGTAGTTGCCCTAGAGGCAATCTAATATTTAGTATGAACAATGTTATTGGCTACAATATTCATTTATTATTTATTGTGATATTTAATATAATGAGTTCCTTAGATATAATGTATTTTTTATCTTAAATATCCCTAGTCCATTATATTGATTAATGGGACGATCAAATATAGACTAGTATGTGTGTAGATTGGTATGGAGATATGAAGTCTAACACATGGGTATGCATTAGGAGTAATGCCATACTGAATTAACCCACAACTAGAATGATACATTAGATTATTCTAAAGTCACAATAGCTTCTCGTAGTGCTAGTATAAATGCAATCCTTAGACTTGAAGTCACTAGAAACTCTAGTTGTGAAATATCGTGCTTTGATGTTATCAAACGTTACACCGTAACTGGGTAACTATAAAGGTATTTATCGACATGATAGGAAGAAAGATTAGAGATCATAGTGATGTAGAGAGGATTTGTCCCTCCCACATAATGGGAGTAAATATCCACGACCACCCGAGGGATGATGCTTATTAAATGTCTGGCCAGACTCAGATAAATCAATATGGAGATAATGATGTTATCTGCTTGCATAAGAATATTCCCAGGATCGAGGAATTATGGATTGGATGTACGAGTGTGACTATTTATTTATAGTGTCAAATTCGGATATGGAGACAAAGGGATACTGCAATATGAGATTGGGCACAAAAGGTTTGTCGGGATCACTTACTTATTTGTATTAGTGGGGTATCATGGATGTGTTGCAAGACACCGCTCCATGTTCGTAAAAGTTACTACCAACTAAGTAGAAACCTATGGGGTCACACGTCAAATAGATTTCAACTAGATTTAGGATTAATTAATATGATTAATTAATTAGAATGATCACTTTGCAACACCTTGAAAACTTAGTAGGACTAATTTACAAGGAAGGGACTAATCCATGTTCATGTAGAACTAAGAAGGGCCTTTATGTAGTTAACAAGGACTTGTTGGACTATACAAAGGATGCTCTAGCTTCCTTCCCACAGCTAATACTCATAACATAAGTGAGTGGGAGAGAGAGCAAAAGAGAGAGCAAGAGACAAGCTAGGAGGCCGAACCCCCTAGCCTTCCCATACCCGTCGGCCACAAGAGGAGGGCCGAAACCCTCCGTTGTCCTCAGTTGCTTGATTCGTTCTTCCCTCTTCCTCCGGTCCAAGCTAGAACTAGGAGGAGGAAGAATCTAGATCTCACCTCTAGACGTGGATCAACCGTAGAGACGAGGACAATATTATTCGTGTGATCTCCCGAACCAAAAAGGTGCACATCTTCTATGTCCTTCATCATGTTATGAATGTCTCTTCATTTGATCCTTGGTGGGCTTTGAGTTGGAATTAAATTTTGGTTATTCCGCTGTGTAACCTACGTCAAAACCTAACAGTGGTATCAAAGCCACATGTCGTACTGCATAACATGGTTTTATGTGTTACGATTTTAGTTTATACACCGTATTGTTAATTTTACAAAACTGAAATTCATTGGCATAGTAGATGCAAAATTGAATTTGATTCAGCATAAACAATATCTAATTTAACATTGGATGTTAGAAAAGGATTTTTTCAATTATGGAAACAATTATATGGAAATATCCATATGGAAACAACCAAGCTTGGGCAACAAGGAAGGAAAGGAAGGAGACTAGGGCCGAAACCGTAGCCGTCCGCCCCTCCTCCTTGCACGCCAAGAAAGGTCGCGGGTCACTAGGGGCAGCCGGCCTAGGGCCGGCCCATGTGACGGGCGGCGGTCCTTTTGGGGTTCGGCCTATGATTAGGTTGGACCCCTTGGACTGTTGTAACCCTAATTACCTAATTCAACTAGAATTAAACAAGCGCGTTAAAATTGGTTTAACTGTATTATGTGCTTTGTTGCATGGTGGATGGATATGGCCTAGGTTGTGGATGTTTTATGTTTTTGTGGTTTGGTTTACGGCCTGCGAGCTGATCAAATTAATGTAATAATTAATTAGATTTTACAGCATGCGAGTCGTTTTTCTCCTCAACATGTGAGGCTTTATTTATTTATTTATTTATTCTAGATGTTAGGCTAGAATTAGAAATATTTAGATGATAGCCAAGAGCATGGAGAAGAAGTCCGGAGAACGAAGAAGCCAAAAGACGACGAAGACACCCTACCCTAGGCGCGCGGCTATGGTGGAGCACATGGAGATGAGCTTGTAACTTTGTGGCACATAGATATTATCATTGGCTTGATAATATCTTAGTCTAGGGGCCATATCCATGCAAAGTTATTTTTCTTATTGTGGATGTTTATTATTTATGTCTTGTTATTTATTTTGTGTGTATGGCGATACTAGCAAAAACGTTAACAAGATATTAATAAACAAAGATGGTCTTTTATTGTGGATTGCACAATCCAAATAAGTAGATCATGTTGATTGGATCAACCAAAAAGTTTAAGATTGATTAAATTCCTCGAATAAGATATTGTGTTTTGCCTTCTCTTGCCTAAACACCCTTCATGATCGGGGTCTATTAAAGTCGGTCTTGCCAAAGCAAGGCCATTTTAATTCACCATGATGTGTCGCGGACGACACAAGCTAGTAATGTGTGTATGTTGAAGCAAGAGGTTGGACGCAACTAGGTAAGACTCAATTGGATTGATGAACCTAGAGGCATGACAATTAGGCGTTATCTAAAGGATACAGAATAAAGAGTTATTCACCTAATTGGACCAAGAGTTGCATGGGATGCAATTGGAATGGTTCCAACCTAAATAACCAATTCTTGGGTGACTTGCCGAAGCAAGCTCAAGAAGAAGTGAAAAGGGATCTTGGACCCACTAGAAAATATACGTGATATTTTCCGCATTAATGGTGAGAGCTGTTAATCCGAGGAAAATAGTGGGAGCTATATTTAATGATCTATCCATTGTTGAATATAATTAAATTTTTCAAAATACTAAAATTGCACATTTCTCGTTTTGTAAAATTTCAAATTGCAAACAACAACGCGAATTCATCCCTATGATCTGTCCTTCAGAAGGATAAACTGTCTGGAACGAATTTCCTTGAATGGTACAGAAACTTAAGGATTTTCCTTAAGCAAGAAGAGAAGTTGTACGTCTTGGACACTCCAATTCCAGCCCCACCACAGGATGAGTTTATTCTAGCAGATGTAAGGGCACGTCAGAAACATATTGATGATTCTGATGACGTGACTTGCCTCATGCTCTGCACCATGACTGCTGAGCTTCAGAAGCAACATGAGAACATAGAGGCCTATGATATGATCATACACTTGAAACAATTGTTTCAGGAACAAGCAAGGCATGAGCGCTATGAGGTGTCCAAAGCATTTTTCAAGAGTAGTCTTGCAGAAGTGAATCCAGTAGGGCCTCATGTACTCCGAACGATCGGGTACATAGAGAATCTTGAGAGACTGGGATTCCCACTTAGCCAAGATTTGTCAACTGATCTTTTCTTGCAATCGTTGCCTCAAAGTTGCAATCAGTTCATCATGAACTATAATATGAAAGATATCAGTAAGACTCTGCCGGACTTGTTGAACATGCTAAAGATAGCTGAACAGAGCATTAACAAAGGAAATGGCAAAGCCATAATAATGGTTCATAAGAGGAAGGAAAAAGGAGTTGCCTCTACTTCCAAAGGAAATCGCAAGAAAGTTGCAAAATCCAAGGAAGCCCTAAAGCCTAATGGAGGCGTGGCTAAAGGTGAGTGTCACTACTGTAGCCATCCGGGTCACAGGAGGAGGAATTTCCCTAAATATCTGGAGGATAAGAAGCTTGGAATAGTGATTCCACCACCACCAGGTTTTTATGTTATGGACCTCAATCTTTCAATTTCTTCATCTTGGGTATTGGATACTGGATGTGGTTCTCACATTTGTCGAAATATGCAGGATTTGAAAAGAAGTAGAAGATTGGCTAAAGGGGAGATAGATCTGCGCGTCGAGAATGAAGCAAGAGTTGCTGCATTAGCTGTAGGCGTTTATGAGCTATCTTTGCCTTCTGGACTTATTTTAGAAGTATAAAATTGCTTTTATGTGTCTGCTATGAGCAGAAACATTATTTCTATTTCTTGTTTGGACGAGAAGGGTTTTTCTATTTCAATAAAGGACAAGTGTGGCTCCATTTTGATAGTACGCACTATTGTGGTGCGCATTTGTCTAATGGATTGTATATCCTTGATCTAAATAATCCAATCTATAACATATATACTAAAAGGATTAAAAATAACGATTTAAATCCTACATATCTATGGCATTGTCGTTTAGGCCATATAAATGAGAAACGCATATCTAGACTCCATAAGGATGGACTTCTAGACTTATTTGATTTGGAATCATATGAGACATGTGAATCTTGTCTATTAGGAAAAATGAAAAAGTCCCCTTTCAATAAGAAAGGTGAGAGGATTAGTGAGTTATTGGCACTCATACATACCGATGTATGTGGACCATTTCCCACGCCTGCCAGAGGTGGTTACACTTATTTCATCACGTTTACTGATGATTACAGTAGATATGGATTTGTATACCTTATGAAGGCCAAATCCGAATCCTTTGAATTGTTCAAAGAATTCAAGAATGAAGTAGAGAAGCAACTTGGTAAAAGTATTAAGGCTCTACGATCGGATCGTGGAGGGGAATACTTACGCCTAGAGTTTGATGAGTATCTTAGAGAGTGTGGGATAGTATCCCACCTCACTCCACCTGGAACGCCACAATGGAATGGCGTGTCAGATAGGAGGAATCGCACACTATTAGATATGGTGCGATATATTATGTCTCAAACGGATCTTCCAGTATCATTATGGGGTCATGCTCTAATGACGGCAGCTTTTACCATTAGTCGTGTTCCATCCAAATTAGTCATGATGACACCATATGAGATTTGGACTAGGAAGCGTCCCATCGTGTCGTTTATGAATATTTGGGGCTGCGATGTCTATGTAAAGTGTTTACAAACAGACAAGCTCGGGCCCAAAGCGGATAAGTGTAAGTTTGTGGGATATCCTAAGGAAACGAAAGGATATTATTTCTACAATCCCACCGAGAACAAGGTATTTGTAGCTCAGACCGACGTGTTTCTAGCAAGAGAGTTTAACTCTAAAGATGCAAGTGGGAGGACTGTAGAAATTGAAGAAATTCAAGAACCACAAATCCCTGAATCGATGATGAAACATGAGCAGGAACCGCAAGTAGTTGTTGAGGAACTTGTTCAGGTAACACAGGAACTCCGTAGGTCAGGAAGAGTGCGTCATGAGCCAGAGAAGTATGGACTTCTCGTGACTGAGCCCAATGACGTACCACTCATGGATGATGAGCCTGCAACCTATGGGGAAGCCATGAAAGGCCCAGACTCCAAGAAGTGGCTAGAATCCATGAGATCTGAAATGAATTCCATGTATACTAACAAAGTATGTAATTTGGTGGAACCACCCTAAGAGGCTCGGCACATAGGGTGCAAGTGGGTCTTCAAGAAGAAGACCGACATGGATGGCAAGGTAGTTGCCTACAAGGGGCGATTGGTAGATAAAGGGTATAGACAGATTCATGGTATTGACTATGATGAGACCTTTTTCACCAGTCGCCATGACTAAATCCATTTGAATCCTACTTGCCATTGCACCATACTACGACTAAGTGATTTGGAAGATGGATGTCAAAATAGCGTTCCTTTATGGGAACCTCCTAGAGGATGTGTACATGACACAACCGGAGGGTTTGAGGATCCAGAGAATGCCAATAAAGTCTTTAAGCTACAAAGATCCATTTATGGATTAAAGCAAGCTTCTAGGAGCTGGAATCGACGTTTTGATGACGCAGTCAAAGAGTTTGGCTTCATCACGAACGAAGATGAGCCCTGTGTCTACAAGAAGGTTTGTGGGAGCTCTGTAGTATTTCTGGTCTTGTATGTGGATGACATACTAATCATTGGGAACGAAATTCCTACTTTGAAATATGTTAATTGTCTAGGAAAGTGTTTCGCAATTAAGGACTTAGGATATGCAGCCTATATACTTGGTATAAAGATCTGCATAGATAGATCTAATAAGTTGCTCGGCCTAAGTCAACGTACATATATAGACAAGGTGTTGAAGAGGTTCAACATGCAAGATTCCAAGAAGGGATACTTGCCCATGTCGCATGGAGTCACTCTTTCTGAGAATGAATGTCCCTCCAATGAGATTGAGATGGACCGCATGAGTAGGATTCCCAAAGCTTCAGCCATAGGATCCATCATGTACGCCATGTTATGTACTAGACCAGATGTATCATACGCGTTGAGTATGGTGAGCAGATATCAGTCCAATCCGGGTGAGAGTCACTGGATTGCTGTCAAGAATATCCTAAAGTACTTGAGAAGAACTAAGGATACGTTCTAGATATTTGGAGGTAAGGAAGAGCTAAGTGTAATTGGTTACACTGATGCAAGCTTTCA
This sequence comes from Linanthus parryae, assembly GCA_023055425.1. Lineage (NCBI taxonomy): Eukaryota > Viridiplantae > Streptophyta > Magnoliopsida > Ericales > Polemoniaceae > Linanthus > Linanthus parryae. The sequence goes on along the minus strand of JALGPY010000010.1, from coordinate 3,476,673 downwards.
AACCGACAAAGATGACTACAGATCGCAGTCTGGATACGTGTTTTGCCTGAATGGAGGAGTTGTGAGCTGGAAGAGTTCCAAGCAAGGGACAGTTGGTGATTCTAAAACAGAAGCTGAGTACAGTGCTGCTGCGGAAGCAGCAAAAGAGGCAGTTTGGATAAAGAATTTTATCACTCGGCTCGGTGTGGTCCCTAGCATCGTGGATCCCATAGAGTTGTACTGAGACAACTCTGGGGCAATTGCACAAGACAAGGAACTAAGATCACACCAGAAATAAAATCATGTACATATGAGATTACATCTTATTCGTGATATCATCGATCGAGGAGTTATGAAGATGTGCAAGATTCCAGCGGATGAAAATCTTTCAGATCCGCTCACAAAACCACTTGCGCAGCGAAAGCATGAAGGGCATGCGAGATCTATAGGCAAACGAGATGCACCAGATTGGCTCTAGTGCAAGTGGGAGACTGTTGGGATATGTTCCCTAGAGGCAATCTAATATTATGTATGAACAATGTTATTGGCTAGAATATTCATTGTGATATTTAATATAATGAATTCCTTAGATACAATGTGTTGTTTATCTTAAAAATACCTAGTCCATTATATTGATTAGTGGGACGATCAAATATAGACTAGTACTACCTCTGTTTCGCTTGTTTCATCCTACTTCACTTTTTGTCACTATTCGCTGGGTTACTTTTATCCAGGATTTGATATGCAAAACGATACAAGAATTTGGCAATCTTTGCATGGTGTTATAGAGGAAAGTTTATTCTAAAATACAATAAAAAAATTGTTAAAAAATTAAATCGTTTTGGTACCCAAATCACCAAGTCAAAATGACTCAGTTACGGGTTAAAAAGTCAAACGCATACGAAACAGACGAAACGGAGGTAGTATGTGTGTAGATTGGTATGGAGATATGAAGTCTAACACATGGGTATGCATTAGGAGTAATGGCATACTAGATTGACCCACAACCAGAAGGATACACTAGATTATGTTAATGTCACAATCGCTTCTCGTAGTGAAAAAATAATTGCAATCCTTGGACTTGAAGTCACTGGATACTATATTTGTGAAATATCGTGCTTTGATGTTATCAAACGTTACACTATAACTGGGCAACTATAAAGGTAGTTATCGGGCAAGATAGGAAGCAAGCTTAGAGATCATAGTGATGTAGAGAGGATTTGTCCCTCCCACATAATGGGAGTAAATATCCACGGCCACTCGAGGGATGAGGCTTATTGAATGTCTGGCTTGACTCAGATAAATAAATATGGTGATATTGATGTTATCTGCTTGCATAAGCATATTCGCATGATTGATGAACTATGGATTGGATATACGAGTGTGACTATTTATGTCTCGTGTCCAATCCGGATATGGAGACAAAGGGATAGTGCAATATGAGATATTGGGCACAAAAGGTTTGTCGAGATCACTGACTTATTTCTATTAGTTGGGTAGCATCGATGTGTTGCTAGACACCGCTCCATGTTAGTAAAAGTTACTACAAACTAAGTAGAAACCTATGGGGTCACACGTCAAATAGAGTTGAACTAGATTTGGGATTTATTAAGATGATTAATTAATTATAAGGATCACTTTGCAACACCTTGCAAATTTAGTAGGACTAATCTGCAAAGAAGGGACTAATCCAAGTTCATGTAGAACTAGGAAGGGCCTTTATGTAGTTAACAAGGAGTTTTTGGACTATATAAAGGATGCTCTAGCTTCCTTCCCACAAATAATGCTCATAACATAAGTGAGGGGGAGAGAGAGCAAAATAGAGAGCAAGAGATAAGCTAGGAGGCCGAACCCCCTAGCCGTCCCCTACCCGTTGGCCACAAGAGGAGGGCCGAAACCCTCCTTTGTCCTCCGTTGCTTGATTCGTTCTTCCCTCTTCCTCCGGTCCAAGCTAGAACTAGGAGGAGGAAGAATCTAGATCTCACCTCTAAACGTGGATCAACCGTAGAGACGAGGACAATATTCTTCGTGTGATTTTCTCAACCAAAAAAGTACACATCTTCTATGTCCTTCATCATGTTATGAATGTCTCTTCCTGTGATCCTTGGTGGGCTTTGAGTATGAATTAATTAATTGTTATTCCGCTGCGCGACCTGCGTCAAAACCCAACAAGATGAACATGCAGGAAACCAGAAGAGATTTTCAAAGCATGGAAAGTAGCACTCAAAGCGTTGAATCACAACCTCAAGGAGCACTGAGTGGTCAAGCCACTGCATCAAGTTCTCAAGGCCTTCAAAAGATTCCTGGAGAACTAGAACCATGGACACAAATAAATAATTTCAAATATATGTCATCTCATCCAACAGAAAAAATCATTCCTGATCCACCCACTGGTACACAAACCAGATCTCAGTTAAAGAAGTTGTGTGATTTTAATGCTTTTGTGACTCTTGTAGAACCTAAGAATGTGAAAGAAGCACTACAAGAAGCAGACTGGATCATTGCAATGCAAACTGAGCTTAATGAATTTGAGATCAACGAATTCTAGAATCTAAGTCCTCCTCTGAAAGATCAGTCTTTGATTGGAACAAGTTGGGTGTTCAGAAACAAACTAGATGAAAATGCTAAGGTTGTCAGAAACAAGGCGAGACTAGTAGCTCAAGGCTACAACTAGGAAGATGGTGGATTATGAGGAGACTTTTTCTCATGTTGCCAGCTTTGAAGAAATAATAATTTTACTTGCATTTGCATCACATAAGAACAACAAACTTTTGCAAATGGATGTTAAGTGTGAATTTCTAAATGGTTATCTGCAAGAATAATTATATGTTGCTCAACCTTCTGTTTTGAAAGCGATGATTTTTCAAATCATGTTTATAAGCTTGACAAAGTTCTTTATGGCCTCAAACAAGCTCCGAGATCTTGGTATGAAAGACTATCAAATTTCTTACTTGAAAATGATTTCAAAAGAAGCTTATTTGACAAAACTCTTTTCATAAAGACACGTGAGAAAGAAATTTTAGTAGTACAAATATATGTTGATGATATTTTTTTGGTGCTACGAATGACTCTCTTTCCAAGGATTTATCTAGTCTTATGATTAGGGAAGAGAGCTAACTTTTTGTCTTGGATTTCATGTACATTAAATGAAGAAAGAAATTTTCCTACACCAGAATAAGAACACCAAGGATTTGCCAATTCCTTGGATCATCCCAGATAAGTTGGCTCTAAAAATCAAAATCCAGTAGCATTATCAACAATATAAGCTGAATACATAGAGTCAGGATCTTGATGCTCACTACTGCTATCTCAATTACAAAGAATCCATGAAAACATTCAAGGAACAGGCACATTGATGTCATACATCTCTTTATTAGAGATCATGTGGAGAAAGGTGATGTATCTCTTGCGTTTGTGCCTACTAACATGCGATATGCAGGTATCTTCACTAAACCAGCCAGAGGATAGATTCACAACCTTGAGATTAGAACTTGGCATGTTGAATAAGGAATTAGTGGTTTAGGGGGAGCATCGGGTTACTTATTCGTGCTTCATTGTTTTGAAAAGATTTGAAAAGCTTTTCAAAACCTTGAAAATTTTTCTGCAGTATCACGGTTTTTAAAGGCCTTGAAATCCTTTTCAAAAATTTGAATATAAATTTGTGTACTATATGTTTCAGTGAATGGATCACTAATGTTGGGTGTTATCTCTGTAGATAATTTCCTAACACTATTTTTTATCTTATAAAAAAATCTATTTCAAATAACTATAATACTATTTCCTTTCCACACGTCACACACAAATTTGAATTTCAAACAAACTTCCCTTTATCAAATATTTAGGAAATATTCAGTTTTCTTCTTTCACTCAAACTCTTACGTATTTATCCTCTCAAATTTCTCTCTCTCTCTCGTCTATCTCTCCTGCCTCTCTCTTATAAACCCTAAACCTTGTGGACTCACGAAGATCCTCTCAAAGAATCAAGATGGCTGGAGGCTAAAACAATAACACATGGAAGAAAAGAAAAGCTGAAGAAGAAGACGAAGTTCAAGCTATTAGTGACAGTTCCAGTTCTTTAACTGTTAGTGCACCAAAGGTACCCTATCCTCCTCCTAAGAAGAAAAGAAAGATGGAAAAAGATGATCAGACTGCTACTTCCAGCAAGAAGAAGTCAGATCTAGTGGCTACTTCTTGGAGACAAAAGGGTATTCAGATTGGTAGTCCAAAGAAGGTGAAGAATGTAAAAGAATCTTAAAAATCAGGAAAAGGGAAGTAGATACAGGGATCAGAAAAATACAAAGGGAATGATATCCAAATTACACTGAGAAGAAATCATATTTTGGTGCGAGATCTATTGCTACTCATTGGTTTATCAGTCATGCTGCGTGAGAAATTTGGTTAGATGGATTTGCATCTACTCATATTGCTTACAGTAGTATGATCAATACTAGCATGCTGAATGATATAGATTTGGAGTGTATTAAAAGATTTAAACAGAGTTCAATTTGAAAAATCCTAAACCCCTCTGAGGCTTCATACCCAAGGCTTACCAGATTTTTCTACCTAAATTTGAAAATAGTGAATGCTTTGGTTTTAACTATTTCATCTACGGTAGTTGGTATTGAGATGGATTTGGATCATGCTAAATTTTCTAATGCCTTTGGTTGTCCAAAAAGGTACAATACATAAAACTACCTTAGTAATGGTGATGGTACAAAGATGGATAAGGAAGAGTTTTTTTTGCCTAATATAACCACTACCTCTAAGCAGTTAACTCATTTTGTGTTAACTGTTGAAGTCCAAATCTTATTGACAATCCTGATGAGGTGTGTGGTACCAGAAGAGAAATCTAGAGAATTACTATCTGATTGGGTGTTATATCTGGTGTATTTGGTGATGCATGGATATGAGATTGGTGTTCCAACTATTCTAATGGAACACATGATGTATAGTTGTACCAAGAACAGGAAACATCATCTACCTTATGCCAACTGTAGATAGTGCTTTCCAGACAGACAGATCTTGGCCACGTGGCGATCATCCAGCACACCTAGCTGTGCTCCACACACACTAGATCACCACACGCGCTGATCCACATGGGGGCTGCTAGACTGGGCCCTCGCATACCACAACACGGGACTTGTAGGGACTTAGTTGTTTGGAGGCTAGAGTAAGTCCTGTCGCGCGCGAGCGACAATCAAGCCCGCGAGCGACCTTTAGTAACTGCTTTGAGAGATTTATGGCACGAGCTCCATAAACCCGGTCAACCTCATAACGGTTCCGGTATACGCGGACGAAGTGCGTAACGGTCCCTATATATGCGGACAAACGTGTCGTTGTGGTTAAGGTAATGAAGTCGCCATTAATGGGTGCACTAACCCACTACAACGGTCACATTCTCCACTATATATAGGATCGTTAACCCTTCAATACAAGGACGAATCACCTGAACAACGCGGAAGCTCTGCCAAAATTCTGTCTCTCTCTCATACAGTTGCCATTGCCTTACTCTCTCCCTACACACATTCTACTATTTCCGTGTTCTTCCTATCCCCTTCTCTTGGTGTATATTGAATCTTCCTCAAAGGATTCTCTCGTACACATTTGGTGAAGCCGACGTGAACTTAACACTGCAAGCAACCATGTCTCACAAGGACGACGTTAGCAACAGATCTCCCTCCACTGAGACAACCTCGGGAGAGGAGACCCGTCACAATTCTGCGGCCGTCGGCGGAACTCCGACTTTGGAGACCTTGAACGCCACTATCCAGAATCAGGCGAAGGCTCTCCAGTCTCAATCTGCATAGATGGATCAAATAATGGCCATTTTGGGAACCCTTGCCCCGAATCCGGCATCGCGTGCTGCTGTCTCTCAGGGAGGAGGAACCTCTGCGACCTAGGGGACAGAGGTGATACCTACACTACCCAATCCTAATTCGCGAAACCCACCAGCAATGGTGCAACTACCCTCTGTCCAGGGAAAAATGGTCCAAATATCGTCCCTTACCTCACATATTCCCCAACCACCAATCGTTGCCTCCAATATCTCTTCACAGTATCCCTTGCCTCCCCCGACAGCACCGCTAAGCAATGTGGCTTACACCCCTAGCCCAACCGCGGCATATGTGTCTCCTCCAGCTGCAACCCTTCCTCCTGCTTCGGGAGGGAGTGCACCAGAATGTATGACGTCGTTGCAGTGGCGCATAGAGACTTTTTTGGCCAATCAACCTTTTGCAGACACTATCATTACGAAGGTCGACAACGTCCCACCTATCTCGCGCGAGATCTATCTGATGCCCAATCCCGCAGGGTATAAGGCCCCTAAGTGGGAAAAGTTTGAAGATGTCAACGGGAATGCTCAAGAGCATGTCATGCGTTTTATCGACGTAATGGGACCATATGGGGCCGACCCCAAGTTGCTGATGCGCGAGTTCCCAAAAACTTTGGGAAATGTGGCCTACAAATGGTATAGAACGCTGGAGGCTGGATCTGTCAAAACTTGGGATGACATGGTCCAGAGGTTCTACACAAAATTCTTCCACATACAGGAGAAGGTTACGACGATACATCTATCCCGTATGTATCAGAAGCGCGATGAGGATGGTGTAACCTTCATGAAGAAGTTCAGAGCCAAATCCTTGGAGTGCAGAGACGAAGTTCTTGAGGGAAGGCTCGTGGAGATATGTCTGCAAGGCATGCGAGATGAATACAAAGGGATGCTAATTAACTTGCAAACTCCTACCTTTTCAAAGTTGATTGAATGTACGAAGAACATAGAGCCTATAGTCGAAAGGCAAAATAAGAAGCACGCCCCTGAACGATCCTTAGGGGGACCCACTTTCAAGATTGGGAGGTTTAGTTATAAGAAGGGACGTGAAGCTGAAGTCAACACAGTTTCGCCACACAAGCAGCCCAGGGTTACAACTTCATATGCGCCGCATTTACCATGCTCATTAGAGGAAGTGATCGACTTATGCAAACAATGGCGTAAAGATGGGGTTCTGCCGCCGCTCGAAAGAATACCCTCCAAGGAAATGATGAGGGACCCGAAGTGGTGCGAGTGCCACGGAAAGATTATAAACCCCACAGCTGACTGCAAGAAGCTGTTGGAATAAATGCCCTAGAGGCAATCTAGTTTAGTATAATGAAGTCCTTAGATTTACAATTGTGTTGTTTATCTTAAATATCCCTAGTCCAGTATAATGATTAATAGGACAATCATCTATAGACTAGTATGGGGTTGGATTGATACGGAGATATCATGATCCAACACATAGGTGTGCATTTATGGTAATGGCGCACTGGATTGATCCATCTTCGAGAAGGCTACATACACGTTATGTTGAGTCACAAGTGCTTCTCGCGGTTCAATGGTATTGTCATCCTTAGACTTGAAGTCGCTAGATATTCTATTTGTGGATTATTGTGATATTGGTAGCGTTAAATGCTACACCGTAACTAGGTAGTTATAAAGGCGTGTACCGGATACAATAAGAAGCAAGCTTAGAGATCGTAGTGGACGTAGATAGAATTTGTCCCTCCCACATAACGGGAGCAAATATCCTGGGCCACTCGAGGGATAGTGCTTATAGAATGTCTGGCCAGACTCAAATAAATCAATATTGGATATTGATGTTATTTGCACGAATAAGGCTATTCCCATGGATCGAGAAACTATGGATTGGATATACGAGTGTGACTTGTATGTATTGCTTCCAATCCGGATACAGAGACAAAGGGATGAGACAATTACTTGTACAAGGTTTGTCAAGATGACTATTATATTAGTTGGCTAGAAAGGATGTTTTGCTAGAAACCGCTCTATATTAGCAAATTGTTGCTACCAACTAGATAGAACCTATGGGGTCACACGCTATATAGAGTTGAACTAGATTTGGGAATTAATTAATTAGAAGTATCACTTTGCAACACCTTGCAAACTTAGTAGGGACTAATTTGCAAGGAAGGGACTAAATCGAATTCTAGTAGGACTAGAATAGGTCCTTTAGGTAGTTAGAAAGGATTTGTTGGACTATATAAAGGACACTCCTTCCTTTCTTCCCACACTTATGACATTATTGATCATAAATTGAGTGGGAGAGAACAAAAAGGAGAGGGCAAGCAAGCAAGATAGGAGCCGCCACCCCTCCCTCGCCTCCGCCCGTCCCCGTCGGCCACAAGGAGGCCGAGACCTCCTTTGTTGGTATCGTTTTGCGTGATTCTTCTTCCTCTTACTCTTTCCAGGCTAGCACCAAGGATTGGAAGATCTAGTATTCAACCCTAGGCGTTGATCAACTATAGAGAACGTGACACAATTCGCGTTTGAAGTCATCAAAGGAGAACCCTAAGGTGTGTTATTGATTTCTTCCTTTACCATCGTTATGTCTCTTGACTTGTGATCCTTGTAGGGTTTTGCATGGTTTATGATTGTCTGTGTTTCCGTTGGGCATCCATGAATCAAAACCCTACAGTGGTATCACAGCCACAGGTTGTAGAGCATAAACGTGGTTTATGTGTTACGTTTTGATAGTTTTACACCTTAAAATTGTTGTTTATCGCGTAAAACAAGACAAATCAAGCATGTGATGCAATTTATCAATAATCTATCATCACAAGATCTAGTTTTTGTATTGGATGCATGAATTAGTGAGTTTGAGAAATTCTAGGATCTTAGATCTAGGGTTTGGGCATCCTTATGGAAGAAGAAGTTCTTCCAAAATAAGCAAACAACAAAACTTGGGCACCAAGCAAGGGAGTTGTTTTGGAAACAACTCCCAAAGGAGGTTCGGCCCCCCTAGGGGACCGCCCCTCCTTGCTTGCCGCCCAAGTAAAGCTTAGCCTAGTGGCCGGGGCAGCCCTAGCCCACGGCCTAGCCGCGTGGGCTAGGGGCTGGCCGGCCCAAGGCCTTTTCTGTTCTATTTTGGGCCCGGGCAATTAGATTGTTGGGCCCCAGGGACCGTTTTAACCCTAGAATATCCTAAAATCAATTAAAATTGACCAAGCGCGTTAAAATTGGATTTTAACTGTTTATGTGCAATTCGCATGGTGATTGGATATGGCCTTAGGATGTGGTTTGTTGTGGATGTTTAATTTTGTGTTTTGGTTTACGGTTTGCGAGCTGATCAATGAATTGTAAAAATTAATTGGGGTTTTATGGCCTGCGAGCCATTTTTTTTCTCAACTTGTGAGACTTATTTTATTTAGTATAGTTGTTAACTAGTGCTTGATAAAGTAGATTGTTAGCCAAGATTGAAGAAAAGAAGCCCAAAGCCAAAGGAAGCCACAAAAGATGGAGCATGGAGCATGGAGCATTCCACATGACTATGAAGGATGGACCAAAAGATCAAGACGCATGGAGATGTGTTTGCTTTTAGGGTTCATAGATAATTCCATTGGCTTAGAATTATCTTAGTCTAGAAAAGGCCATATCCACATCACGTTTTATTTTTGTTTTTGTGGTTGTTTATTTTATTGTCTTATTATTTTGTGGTTGGTGTATGGATGATGCATGCAATTAGGATAATAAGATAATTAGACAACCCGGATCTATTACTTGGAGTTGTGCCCAAACTCAAATAGATAGATTAGTTGATATTGATCAACAAAACAATTAAAAATTGAATTTAAAATCCCTCAAAATTCAAATATTGTGTTCTTGCCTTATCGTTATTTAAACAGTCATTATCATCATGATTTATAAAGTTCGTGCGTGCCAAAGCATGGCGACTTGGTTCATAATGATGGAATGCGATGGCACAAGCTAGTAATGTGCAATTGTTTAAACAAGAGGTTGAAGGCAACTAGACTATTAGTATGATTAAGAAACCTAGACTCAATCAATTGGGATTATCTATATGGATGGATAAATAAGGAGTTATTTTCCCAATTGAACCAAATGTTGCATAAGGGATGCAATTGGAATTGTTCCTACCTAAAGTAGTCAAATTATGGGTGACTTGCCAGAGCAAGCTCATAAGTAGATGAAACATGGATCTTGGCCCACTAGAAAATATAAGGATATTTTCCGCATTAATATCTTGAGGGTTATAAATCCGTAGAAAAATAGTGGGAGCTATATTTGATAAACTAGCCATTATTGAATATAGTCAAAAATTCACAAATACTAAAACTTGCGTATTTTCCTTTTGTATAATTCCAAATGGAAACAACTCATCGAGTTGAAAACATTCCCTACGATCTGTCCTTGAGAAGGACAAGCTCTCTGGAACCAACTTCCTTGATTGGTACAGAAACTTGAGAATCGTTCTCAAGCAAGAGAAGAAATTGTACGCAATAGAGGAGCATGTTCCAGCAGGTCCAGAGAACCAAACACCTTCAGCCCTAAAAGCGTATCAAAAGCGTGTTGATGACGCTAATGATGCGGCCGGCCTTATGCTATGCACCATGACTTCTGAGCTTCAGAAGCAACACGAAAACATGAATGCAGTCGATATGATCGAGCATCTGAAGCAGCTCTTCCAAGAGCAGGCAAGGGTTGAGAGGTATGAGGTCTCTACGGCATTGTTCAAGTGTCATCTGGCAGAAGGGAACCCGGTGGGACCCATGTACTCCGTATGATCGGGTACTTGGAGAATCTCGCCCGACTGGGGTTCCCGGTCGGCCAAGAGTTGGCAACCGATCTCGTGTTGCAATCGTTGCCCGAGAGTTATGGACAGTTCATCATGAACTATAACATGAACGAGATCGTGAAACCACTTCAAGATTTTCTCAATATGTTGAGGACAGCTGAACAAAACATCAACAAGGGTAAGGGCAAGGCCATTGTGATGGTGCAGAAAGGAAAGGGCAAAAGGTTTGCCTCATCCTCCAAGGGCAAAAGCAATTCCGTTGCCAAGTCCAAGGAACCTGCCCTTAATCCTGTTGGTGGCATTGCCAAAGGTGTGACTAAAGGTGAGTGTCACTACTGCAGTCAGCCTGGACACTGGAGAAGGAACTGCCCAAAATATATGGAGGACAAGAGGCTTGGAATAGTGATTCCACCACCACCAGGTATTTTTGTTGTAGATGTCAATCTAGCTGTCTTTACATCATGGGTATTAGATACTGGATGTGGATCTCACATTTTTCAAAAAGTGCAGGATCTAAAGAGAAGTAGAAGATTGGCTAAAGGGGAGATAGTTTAGCGCGTTGGGAATGGAGCAAAAGTTGTTGCGTTGGCCGTGGGCGTGTGCGGGCTATCTCTGCCTTCAGAATTAGTTTTAGAATTAAATAATTCCTATTTTGTGCCTGCTATGAGCAGAAACATTATTTCCATTTCTTGTTTGGACAAGGAAGGTTTTATTATTTCAATAAAGAACAATTGTTGGTCCTTTTATTTGAATAATATTGACTATTTTAGTGCGCAATTATTTAATGGACTGTATGTCCTTGATCTAAGCAATCCTGTCTACAACATTGATACCAAGCGGATTAAAATAAATGATTTAAATCCTGCTTACTTATGGCACTGTCGTTTAGGCTACATATACGAGAAATGTGTATCTAGACTCCAAAGACTCATTTGATTTTGAATCATATGAGACATGTGAGGCTTGTTTATTGGGAAATATGACAAAGTCCCCTTTCAATAAGAAAGGTGAGAGGACTAGTGAGCAATTGGCGCTCATAGATACTGATGTGTGTGGACCATTTTCCACGCCTGCCAGGGGTGGTTACGTCTACTTCATTACATTTACTGATGATTACAGTAGATATGGATTTGTGTACCTCATGAGGGTCAAATCCTAATCCTTTGAAGTGTTCAAAGAATTAAAGAATGAAGTAGAGAAGCAACTTGGAAAAAGTATCAAGGCTCTACGATCGGATCGTGGAGGAGAATACTTGAGCCAAGTGTTTGACGACTATCTTAGAGAGTGTGGGGTCATGTCCCAACTCACTCAACCCGGAACGCCACAATGGAATGGCGTGTCTGATAGGAGGAATCGAACCCTATTGGATATGGTTCGATCTATGATGTGTCAAACCGATCTTCCATTATCATTTTGGGGCCACGCTCTATTAAGTGCAGCTTTCACCATTAACCGAGTTCCATCTAAATCAGTCATGAAGACACCACATGAGATGTGGAGTGGGAGGCGTCCCACACTGTCGTTCATGAGGATTTGGGGATGCAATGTCTATGTAAAACGTTTATAATCAGACAAGCTAGGACCAAAATCGGATAAGTGTAAATTTGTGGGGTACCCTAAGGAAACTAAGGGTTACTACTTCTACAATCCAACCAAAAACAGAGTGTTTGTTGCTCGGACCGGCGTGTTTCTAGAAAGAGAGTTTGTCTCTAAAGAAGCAAGTGGGAGGACTGTAGAACTTGAAGAGATTCAAGAACCACAAATCACTGAACCGATTATGGAACATGAACACGAACCACAAACAGTTGTGGAGCAGCCTGTTCTGGTAACACAAGAGCTTCGTAGATCTAGTAAAGTGCGCCAGGAACCCGAGAGGTATGGACTTCTCGTGACCGATTCCTGTGACACGATGCTCATAGATGATGAGCCTACTACCTATGAAGAGGTCATGAAAGGCCCAGACTCTCAGAAGTGGCTAGAAGCCATGAGATCCGAGATGGAATCCATGTACACCAACAAAGTATGGACTTTGGTGGAACCACCCGAAGGGGCGTGGCCCATAGGGTAAAAGTGGGTCTTGAAGAAGAAGATCGACATGGATGGTAATGTGATTACCTATAAAGGCCGATTGGTGGCTAAAGGATTCAGACAGATTCATGGTATTGACTATGATGAAACCTTTTCACCAGTCACTATGACCAAATCCATCCGAATCCTACTTGCGATTGCAGCATACCATGACTATGAAATTTGGCAGATGGATGTCAAAACAGCATTCCTTTATGGGAATCTCCTCGAGGACGTGTATATGATACAGCCGAAGGGTTTTGAGGATCCAAAGCAAGCCAACAAATTCTGTAAGCTGCAACGATCCATTTATGGATTGAAGCAAGATTCTAGGAGTTGGAATCGACGTTTTGATGAAGTAGTCAAAGAGTTTGGATTCAACAGGAACGAAGATGAGTCTTGTGTCTACAAGAAGGTTAGTGGGAGCTATGTAGTTTTTCTGGTCTTGTATGTGGATGAATTACTACTCATTGGAAACGACGTTCCCATGCTGCAATCTGTTAAAGATTGGCTAGGGAAGTGTTTCTCAATGAAGGACTTAGGGGAAGCAGCCTATATACTGGGTATAAAGATCTATAGAGATAGATCTAAGAGACTGCTAGGCCTAAGTCAAAGTACATATATTGACAAGGTGTTGAAGCGGTTCAACATGCAAGATTCCAAGAAGGGATTCTTGCCCATGTCACATGGAATCACTCTTTCAAAGTGTGGTTGTCCTTCCAATGAGATTAAGAAGGAACGCATGAGTAGAATTCTCTATGCCTCGGCCATAGGATCTATCATGTACGCCATGTTATGTACTAGACCAGATGTGTCATATGCCTTGAGTATGACAAGAAGATACCAATCCAATCTAGGTGAGAGTCACTGGATTGCAGTCCAGAACATCCTAAAGTACTTGAAAAGAACTAAGGATGCTTTCTTGATATTTGGCGGTGAGGAATAGTTGCGTGTAAGGGGTTACACTGATGCAAGCTTCCAAACCGACAGAGATGACTTTAGATCACAGTCGGGATATGTGTTTTGCCTGAATGGAGCAGCGGTGAGCTGGAAGAGTTCCAAGCAAGAGACGGTGGCTGATTCTACAACAGAGGCTGAGTACATTGCTGCAAATGGCGCAGCAAAGGAAGCTGTTTGGATCAGAAAGTTTGTTTCTGAACTTGGTGTGGTTCCTAGCATTGCGGATCCAGTTGAGTTGTACTGTGACAACACTAGGGCGATCGCGCAATCGAAGGAACCCAGGTCGCACCAGAAATCAAAGAACATGCTCAGGAAGTTTCATCTGACTCGAGATATTATCGATATAGGAGACGTTCGGATATGCAAGATTCCTACAGAAGAGAATCTGTCAGACCCGCTTACAAAGCCGCTTGCGCAGTGGAAGCATGAAGGGCACACTAGGAGTATGGGAATACGAGATGCGCCGGATTGGCTCTAGTGCAAGTGGGAGACTATTGGAATAGATGCCCTAGAGGCAATCTAGTTTAGTATGAGTTTATTTGTGGCTAGAAAATTCATTTATTATTTATTGGATATTTAATATAATGAAGTCCTTAGATTTACAATTGTGTTGTTTATCTTAAATATCCCTACTCCAGTATAATGATTAATAGGACAATCATCTATAGTCTAGTATGGGGTTGGATTGATATGGAGATATCATGATCCAACACATAGGTGTGCATTAAGGGTAATGGCGCACTGGATTGACCCATCTCCGAGAAGGCTACATACACGTTATGATGAGTCACAAGTGCTCCCCGCGGTGCAATGGTATTGTCATCCTTAGACTTGAAGTCGCTAGATATTCTAGTTGTGGATTATTGTGATTTTGGTAGCGTTAAATGCTACACCATAACTGGGTAGTTATAAAGGCGTGTACAGGATACAATAAGAAGCAAGCTTAGAGATCATAGTGGACATAGATAGAATTTGTCCCTCCCACATAACGGGAGCAAATATCCTGGGCCACTCGAGGGATAGTGCTTATAGAATGTCTGGCCAGACTCAAATAAATCAATATTGGATATTGATGTTATTTGCACGAATAAGGCTATTCCCGTGGATCGAGAAACCATGGATTGGATATATGAGTGTGACTTGTATGTCTCGTGTCCAATCCGGATATAGAGACAAAGGGATGAGACAATTACTTGTACAAGGTTTGTCAAGATGACTATTCTATTAGTTCGCTAGAATGGATGTTTTGCTAGAAACCGCTCCATATTAGCAAATTGTTGCTACCAACTAGATAGAACCTATGGGGTCACACGCTATATAGAGTTGAACTAGATTTGGGAATTAATTAATTGGATTAATTAATTAGAAGGATCACTTTGCAACACCTTGCAAACTTAGTAGGGACTAATTTGCAAGGAAGGGACTAAATCGAATTCTAGTAGGACTAGAATAGGTCCTTTAGGTAGTTGGCAAGGATTTGTTGGACTATATAAAGGACACTCCTTCCTTCATTCCCACACTTATGACCTTATTGATCATAACTTGAGTGGGAGAGAATAAAAAGGAGAGATAAAGCAAGCAAGAGAGGAGCCGCCGCCCCTCCCCGTCGGCCACAAGGAGGCCGAGACCTCCTTTGTTGGTCTCGTTTTGCGTGATTCTTCTTCCTCTTCCTCTTTACGGGCTAGCACCAAGGATTTGAAGATCTAGTATTCAACCCTAGGCGTAGATCAACTATAGAGAACGTGACACAATTCGCGTTTGAAATCATCAAAGGAGAACCCTAAGGTGTGTTATTGATTTCTTCCTTTACCACCGTTATGTCTCTTGACTGTTGATCCTTGGAGGGTTTTGCATGGTTTATGATTGTTTGTGTTTCCGTTGCGCATCCATGAATCAAAACCCAACAGAAGCTTAGGCATCTTGTGAGTCTAAAAATGAAAGAAGGGGGGTTGATTGTTAGTGAACAGAGGCAGGATGTGCGCAATAATTCGCGGCGGGCCCATGCAGAACAAGAGCCGAAAGGAAAAGAGGTAGCCATGATTGCAATCATGGATCTTGAAGAGATTGCGGAAGATGGTCTACCTTGCTGAATTTCACGACGACG
The DNA here is from genome assembly GCA_023055425.1 of Linanthus parryae. NCBI lineage: Eukaryota > Viridiplantae > Streptophyta > Magnoliopsida > Ericales > Polemoniaceae > Linanthus > Linanthus parryae. Next base: position 3,460,974 of record JALGPY010000010.1, on the reverse strand, counting down.
AGGACTACAGCATAGACACGGAGGATGAGCGTGCTAACAGGATGAAGGGGTCGCACGGGTTCAGCAAATTCTTTGATGAGATGAACTTTTCGGAGAAATTCCAGAAAGAGATTACAAAAGCGATTCTAAGGGTAGCAGAAGACTTCGAGGAGACATCTTGGTCTCCAATGGAAAAGTTTTTAGGGCGTCTTGCTCTATATAAAAGATTATGACTTTCTCCGCAAGTGACAAGAAGACGGATTCGAGTCATCAGAAGCCCTTGTACGTAACAGCGGTGATCAATGACGTCGAATTCAAGAGGGCATTTTTCGATGGAGGAGCAGCCGTCAACATGGTTTCGCTCAACACTCTAAAGTTGGCATGTATCCCAGAGAAGAAGATTGTCAGGCGCCCATCCCCGCTGATGGGATTCGGGAGTGATTCCAGGATGACAATGGGATGGATTCGCCTGGGCATCCAGATAGGAAAAATCAAGTGTTCAGCCAAATTCTACGTCATTGATGCGAATACTACGTATCACATGATCATAGGGCGAGCTTGGATTCATCATTTTGACGCGGTTCCCTCAACAGCCCATCAAGTGATGAAGGCCATTTGGAATGGCAGAGTGGTAGAGTTACCAGCTTCAGTAAATCCCTTTAATTTGAATGAAGCGCATCTCACTGAAGCAGTATGGTTTACCGAAATGGCGGATGAGCAAATGTCGGGGCCATTTAATCCGACTCATTTGCCTCGATGGGAGGACATCAAGGATCAGTCACCAGCAAGAGTAATGGTGACGAGAGAAGATACTAAGGAAAAGGTGTCCGCACGCGAAGAGTCATCGCAAGTCGCCTATCAGAGGAAGAATGTGTACACTCTGAAAAGGGTGGTAAAGCATGACCATAAAGGCAAGGAGATAGAGAGCTTCTAATCCAACGGAAAGAAATGTTACCGCATATGAAGGTGCGAGGGGGTACCCCATACGAGCATGGGGATATCCCTGGGCAAATCAGTCAAATTGAACACGCCCCGGAGGCGGACAAGCCAAAATCAGAGATTTTGGAGGATAAACTGAAAGAAGCACCTGAGTGCATGGAAGACAAGCCGAGGCCCCAGAAGTAGGAACTGGAAGAAGTGTTCCTGAGCCCAAGCGAAGAAAAGAAGAGGCCTGTTTTTCTGAGCACCGACCTCACAAGCGATAAGGAAGCAAGATTGCTGCAACTGCTGACCCAGTATAAGGACGTGTTTGCCTGGGAGTATGATGAGATTCCCGGTTTGGACACGAGCGTGATTATGCATAGATTGGATGTCATCCCGGGATCTTAACCGGTGATGCAAAGTGCGAGAAGTTTCAGGCCAAAAATAAATAGGAAGATCAAACAAGAAATCGTCAAGTTATTGAATGCCCGGTTCATTGATCCAAATCATCATCCCACCTGGTTGGCCAACATCGTGCCTGTGGTAAAGAAGAATGGGCAACTTCGCATCTGCGTGGACTTTAGAGACCTCAACCGCTTCTGCCCTAAGGACGACTTCCCGTTGCCCACTATCGATCTGCTCATCGATTCTACTGCAGGGCACCGGATGTTCAGCTTCATGGATGGCTTCAGTGGATATAACCTTATCAAAATAGACCCTGAAGATGCACGGAAAACCGTGTTCATTACGCCGGTGGGGGTCTTTAAATATACAGTTATGCCCGTTGGACTTAAAAATGCGGGTGCGACTTATCAGCGAGAAATGATGGCTCTATTTCATGACATGATGCACTAGGAAGTGGAGTTCTATGTTGACGATCTAGTTGTCAAGTCCAAAGACGAAGTAGACCATTTGGGGGACCTGAGGAAAGTATTCGAAAGATGCAGGAGTTTCCAGCTGAAGATGAACACCATGAAATGTGCATTTGGAGTGACTTCGGGGAAATTTTTGGGATGCGTAATACATTGCCAAGGCATCGAGCCTGACCCCGTGAAAGTATCGGCTATCACTAGCATGACTGTGCCACATAATCAGAGCACTCTAAAGACGTTCCTAGGGAAACTATCTTACCTGCGGAGATTCATTCCGGCAATTGCAGAAATAACTTTTGCTTTGGCGATCTCCTAAAAAAAATGTTGTATACAATTGGACAGAGGAGCATGAAGCCGCATTTGGGAAGTTGAAGGACCTACTGACATCACCAAGGGTAATGATTGCCCCACAGCTTGGATCGCCGCTTCTGTTGTACCTGACATCGACGAAGAAATCTATAGGGGCGCTTTTAGCTCAAGAATATGAATGGCAGGAAAGGCCGATTTATTATATCTCTCGCATAGTACAGCCGGCCGAGTCAAAGTACACAGATATCGAACGCCATTGTCTTGCTTTGTTCTTTGTGATAGAAAAGTTAAGGCATTACTTCGCCTCGCATAAAGTTGTGGTGATTACAAAGAACGACCCCATACGGTATCTCTTGAGTCACACTTCTCCCTGCGGAAGATTGGGAAAGTAGTACATGACCATTTCACAATATGACATTACGTGTGTTCGACCACGAGCAATCAAATCGCAAGCAGTGGCAGATCTTCTGGCACAGTTCCCGGATAGCAACTATGAACCCATGATCGAGGAGGAACTGGAAGGGCCTGAAATATATGCAGTCGATTCACCATATTGGAAGCTTCATTTTGATGGATCATCAACAAGGAAAGGTGGCAGAATTGGAATCGTTTTGACCAAACCAGATGGGGAAGTCATCCAAATGTCCACCAAAATAGATTTCCCAGTAACCAACCATGAAGCGGAGTATGAGGCTCTCATCGCAGGACTTCGTGCGTCCAGGGCACTGGAAGTGAGCAATCTGACGGTTATGGGAGATTCTAAGTTAATTGTCAAACAAGCCTCAGGCGAGTATGGGTTGAAGGAGGTAAATCTGTTACCTTATCGTACTTCGGTGCAAAAGCATACAACAATTTTGCGATGTCAAGTACGAGCACACGCCTAGAGCTAATAATCGACATGCTGATGCTTTAGCCACTTTGGGATCTAAAGTTAGTGCAGACAAATTCCCTTCGAGAACCTCAATCGAAGTCCGAATGACACCGGCATTGACAGAGGAGGCATACGAGGATGAATCCAGGGACGAGGAAGATTGGAGAAAATTGATACTGCGTGCAATTGCCGAGGGAACGAGCAAAGAAAATTGGGCATCCACTAAGGGGTACTGCATACACGACAATTCCCTTTACTACAAAGGTCCGGGAGGAATACTCATGCGGTGCTTCTCGAAGCAAGAGGGGCAAGCGTTATTGGAAAAGATTCACCTGCACACCTGTGGGGAAAGTGAGGTGTCGATTTATCGAAAGGCCCAAAGATATGGGATTCATTGGCCAGACATGTCCACAGCTGCTGCAATCATTCAAGGAATTTATGAAAAATGTACATTAATCAAGGACTCTTTGGAAATTGTTATTGGTGATGATGACACGGATTGGAGAAATCCACTCTTTGATTTCCTGACAGAAGGAATCGAGCCCGAGCAAAGAAAGGAAGTCGAGAAACTTAAAAGAAAAGCGGCTCGATACATGGTGCAGGAAAACATACTCTGGAGAAGGGGTCATGAAGCGAATCTACTCAGATGCCTAGATACCCAAGAAGCGTAAGAGGTTATGGATTTATCTCACCAAGTGGAGAATCAAGGAGGCGCGAAATTATGCAGACAACTCCTCACAGTTGGTTATTTTTGGCCCACAATGGAAGCAGATTGCCGCACCAAGGTAAAAAGATGCCAGGAATGCCAATTTAAGGGCAACCTCGTGCATACTCGTGATGTAGATTTACATGCATTAGGAACACCATGGCCATTTCATACTTGGGCTCTAGATTTTATCGGCGCCATTCGACCGGCCTCGCATGGGAACCAGTTCATCTTGACCGCGACCGAGTTGTTTACCAAGTGGGTAGAGGCGGTACCGCTCAAGACAGCAAATGCGCTCGCAGTGGTCAAATTTGTTCAAGAGAACATCATATACCGATTCGGAATCCCCAATACAATTCTCTCAGATAATGGCACTCCTTTTGTAAATCGCCAGGTGGCCGTGAAACTGGCAGAATACAATATAAGGCAAGTCTGTTCCACTCCCTACTATCCAAAAGGGAATGGTCAAGCAGAAGAAACTAACAAGACGTTGCTAAGAATTTTGAGTAAGATGGTTGTAGATGATCACAAAAAATGGGCAAATTCCTTAAATTTGGCTTTGTGGGCGTATCGCACTTCGCCAAGGACCCCCACAGGAGTTTCTCCATTCCTTCTATGCTATGTAGCTGAAGCCGTTGTACCAGTGGAAGTAAAAGTCAACTCTGCAAGGTTAGCCTTTCATGCCTTCTATGAAAATCAACGCGACCATGACTTGATTCTATTAGAAGTGAAGCGCGAACAAGCTAAGCGGGCTAACAAGAGATATAAGAAGAGGATTTCTCGCACGTACAATAAAACGGTTCAACACCGAGACTTTGCAGTTGGAGACTTGGTTTTACGAGCTTCAGATCATTGCATAGAAGCAGCTCATCCAAAGTTCGCAGCTAACTGGGAAGGGCCGTTCGAAGTTAAAGAAGTTTTTGACAGCGGTTACTGCACCGTACAGAGACTTCATGGGACCGCAATACCTCGAGCCCGATCAATATGCGATGGATCAAAAAGTATTATCCCTAGCCTCTCTTTTTACATTTGACTCACATGTCTGTTAGATTTTATGTCTAGTCCTCCTAAGAACTCATGTGTAGTTTCCTCCCATATGAGGAATTTGTAGTCATGTTCCTCCCATAAAAGGGTGCTTTTAATAAAGAATTCTCCCATATGAGAAGAATTTATTATCTCGAATGTCTCTATCATTTTATTTACTTGTTTGCTTACTTATGACAAAAGCCTATCTGCCTAGATAGCAGCAATAATATACGATCCCATGCGATCCAATGCCTATCTACCGAGATGGCAGCAGTGTTGAGATATGATCTTAAATGATCTGAAAGCCTATCTCCTAGATAGCAGTGATGGTAACAACGCCCTTGTGCAAGCAAAGCCTATCTGCCGAGATAGCAGCCATGTTGAAATATGATCTTAAGTGATCTGAAAGCCTATCTGCCTAGATAGCAGCAATAGTAACAGCGCCCTTGTCCGAGCAAAGCCTATCCACCGAGATAGCAGCAATATTGAAATATAATATTAAGTGATCTAAAAACCTATTTGCCTAGATAGCAGCACCTTTCTACGTGCGAAGCCTATCTGCCTAGATGGCCGTAACATTGAATCATGATTTTAATTGATCTACAAGACTATCTGCCTAGATAGCGCCATAGCAACAGCGCTTTGTACGATGCAAAGCTTACTTGCTTAAGATAGCAAATTATTCAGACGACATCTGAATACAAAACGCGAAGGAAACATAACTTGTTTCGTCATATAGCAAACACGCATGCGAAATTACAATTTGTTGTATCAAACAAGAACAGCAAATGACAAAGCGAATTTCATTAAATGACTTACAATTTATCTGTCTAGATAGCAGCTTACAAGCAAAAGCTCATACTAAGAAACCTCCTACTCTAAAATAAACGACCTACGGGTCCTTACAAGAGCTATGTGACGGGACGCTATCGTCGAGGTCCTAGATCAGAACAGGGCTTTTGATTGATCTTCTGCCCAAGAGACATGCCAGATGAACCTCATGTCCTGACGGCTGCGGACGTGAAGAACAAGTGGAGAACAACTCCTATGACAGGAAGCTTATTGTGCAGAAAGACGAGCACCATGGCTCGTCGCACCTTGTTCAAAACAATAGTGGCAAATAGTTCTCCTCCAGGAAAGCTAGAGGAGAAACACACCATTCATTACGATTCGGTAAAAATGTCAGTACAAGACTGTGCCTCGCCGGAAGGCCACCGGAGATACGACTTGCAAACATAATAGACAAAGAAGAATCTTTGCAGAAGCATGAAATACTATGTAAATCTTCTTTAAAAATATCACACGGATCAGTAATCTTATCAAAGAAGATCTTGGGAGCTGTTTCTATGGCACAAGGCACAAACTCAGGTTTCACAGCCTGAAATTGACATGAATCAACAAAGGACAGGCACTGATGCCAGCAATCGTAAGGACTCATGGTAAACCACATGTTGGGATAAAGAACCCAAGTAGCAAGAGGCAAGGTTTATATAGACTCCATAAGGGACTCTTCAGTTCCCTGGCTGAGTCAGCAAAGCTTGGGAAACGGGTAAGAATCAATTACTTACGTCTCAAAAAGGGGGTAAAAATCAATTACCCTACTAAAGGCTATGACGATTCAGCGGCACGCCCTAATTAATGACGGAAAGTCATAATAAGGATGTGGCTCCCAAGGAAATCGTGCTTATCTTATCAATTACAAGCGCAAAAATCAAGGCAATTACGTCAGCATATGACGTCATAATTGATATGCATCAAGATACGAGTGCAAAATCTACAGAAGGGCAAAATAGGACATGAAGATCCAAATGTTTTAGAAAAAAGGGGGGGAGAAACACTAGCATTACAATAATATTTTTGTTTCAAAATAAATCCTTGATTAAATTATCTTCCGGGGAAAATGGGAGCAATGCCTCTTTCGCCTTGTTCACTTCTTGTTTCAACTTCTTATACTTGGCCTTCATCGCATGAAAGAGGTCGGCAACTTCTTCAGCCTTCTTCCTTTGTTCCTCTTGTAGGGTTTTGATTCATGGATGCGCAACGGAAACACAAACAATCATAAACCATGCAAAACCCTCCAAGGATCACAAGTCAAGAGACATAGCGATGGTAAAGGAAGAAATCAATAACACACCTTAGGGTTCTCCTTTGATGACTTCAAACGCGAATTGTGTCACGTTCTCTATAGTTGATCCACGCCTAGAGTTGAATACTAGATCTTCCAATCCTTGGTGGTAGCCCGGAAAGAGGAAGAGGAAGAAGAATCACGCGAAAGGAGACCAACAAAGGGGGTCTCGGCCTCCTTGTGGCGAACGGGGACGGGCGGCGGCGAGGGAGGGGCGGCGGCTCCTCTCTTGCTTGCTTGTTCTCTCCTTTTGTTCTCTCCCACTCAAGTTATGATCAATAAGGTCATACTTATGGGAAGGAAGGAAGGAGTGTCCTTTATATAGTCCAACAAATCCTTGCCAACTACCTAAAGGACCTATTCTAGTCCTACTAGAATTCAATTTAGTCCCTTCCTTGCAAATTAGTCCTACTAAGTTTGCAAGGTGTTGCAAAGTGATCCTTCTAATTAATTAATCCTATTAATTAATTCCCAAATATAGTTCAACTCTATATAGCGTGTGACCCCATACGTTCTATCTAGTTGGTAGCAACAATTTGCTAATATGGAGCGGTTTCTAGCAAAACATCCATTCTAGCCGACTAATAGAATAGTCATCTTGACAAACCTTGTACAAGTAATTGTCTCATCCCTTTGTCTCTACATCCGGATTGGACAGGAGATATACAAGTCACACTCGTATATCCAATCCAAAGTTTCTCGATCCATGGGAATAGCCTTATTCGTGCAAATAACATCAATATCCCATATTGATTTATTTGAGTCTGGCCAGACATTCTATAAGCACTATCCCTCGAGTGGCCTAGGATATTTTCTCCCGTTATGTGGGAGGGACAAATTCTATCTACGTCCACTACAATCTCTAAGCTTGCTTCTTATTGTATCTGGTACACGCCTTTATAACTACCCAGTTACGGTGTAGCGTTTAACGCTACCAAAATCACAATAATCCACAACTAAAATATCTAGCGACTTCATGTCTCAGGATGACAATACCATTGCACCACGAGAAGCGCTTGTGACTCATCATAACGTGTATGTAGCCTTCTCGGAGATGGGTAAATCCAGTGTGTCATTACCCTTAATGCACACATATGTGTTGGATCATGATATCTCCATATCAATCCAACCCCATACTAGTCTATAGATGATTGTCTCATTAATCACTATACTGGTCTAGGGATATTTAAGATAAACAACAAAATTGTAAATCTAAGGACTTCATTATATTAAATATCCAATAAATAATAAAATGAATTTTCTAGCCACAAATAAATTCGTACTAAACTAGATTGCCTCTAAGGCATCTATTCCAACACCTCTAACTTCCGTCTTTCAGATGTGAGGTTGTGGTAGCCATGTTTCAAACTCACATATGCGAGGATCTGGGTGACCATGTTGAGAAGGTACCCGAAGCCTAGTTTGCCTTGAACTTTAGCTTCAAGCCCCCTGCATGTGCTATACAGCAACTGTGCATTATCAGGAGAAATGGTTGCAGGGGTAGCTACAGATAGTTGTTCTAGAATCCAGATGGCTTTAGTCAAGAAAAGCCTTCTATCATAAGGTTCCAGCTACAGAGATCTCGCAAATGACCATGGATATGAGAGGCGCATCCTTATTATCCAATCCACGTCGAGTTGCCTCATTCCTGGCAAAAATAATAAGTTCAGGAGCGCGAAGTGATTAAAAAAAATATAGAATGCAAAAAATGGCAACATACCTGTTCCTTCAAGGATCTCACGCAAAGAGGGATTGCGCATCACTGGAAAAGCAGAAGCATGACCTTGCTACATTGCTTGCCTGTCAACTGCAACCTCGCGCTCATCATAGTTGGCAGGGATGGTATAAGTTGCAATAGGTGTGACGGCAGCTCCAACTTGCGAACTCCAAAAACTCCATATCGGGGGGACTTGTAAAGGTTCCACCTCGGTGGAAGGAACAGATAGACCTTGTGGAGGCTCAAAGACATTCACAGGAATTGGAGCACCTGAAGAAGTATGTGGAATAGTTTCAGCAGCGACTGTGGCTTCCACTTTCTCAAGAACTTCTTCAGCCGCGAGAGGTCTTTGTGGATCGGGAGCATCCATTTGAACATCGACATTTTCATGCGATGCTATGTCTTCCATGATCTGTTCATTCCCATGAACTTCAGCTCCAGCCTCCTCCGCTTCCATTTCCTCGACTTCATCATCAGCATCTTCCTCCCTTAACACAGTATCAGCATCAACATCATCAGATACCTCGATAATGTCCTCCAGAGGTTCTCCTGCATACTCAGTAGTTGCGAAAGGCTTCTCAATAGGTGAACTTTGCTCTGGGGCATAAGATGTAGGGAGCTGATTCCTCTGCTCTAGCATGTCCTCATCAGGGTTGTCAACACCTGCCTCGCTGATCACCTCTCTAGCAGTTGATACATTATCAGCAGAACCCTGTGCGATGACAGGATCACCTGCGAAACAAGACAAGAAAATGTTGAGGTAAACTTGCGTTATACATGGTATTTTTATTCTGATAGATCAAAAGCGAGCACCTCCACACTTAGGTGGGATCGCAGCTCCGTCATCATATGTTAAAGATGCGACACCATATCCTACTAGAGTATCTTCATTTACCACATCTTTAAGGTGAGCGTGACCTGGTGGTGCGAAGAAACTCGTTATAATAGGGAGTGGCTTACCAAGCCTGGTTTACAAACATTGTTTGAATGATTACCGGAAGGTTCACCACACTTGCCTACCAGCCTTCGGCGAATATCATTAATGCACCAATAATTACTTCTTCATAAGTCACAGCAAGGTTAAAAATCTTACCTTCCTTGCCGCCTGCGATCTCCTCAAAGTCCTCCTGGGCATGTTCCAAGGGAGCCACGTCTGCATTATCAGCGGGTTGTTCTTCCAGACTTCTGCTTTTCATGAGCTCGATGTCATCTTCCTCGAGCTTTCTCCTTCTCTCTTCTACTTCAGCAGCCATCTTCTTAGACTCAGCAATGATTTCTTCGTCTATAGTCTCGCTAGAAATGTCAGAGCGAGAGCCTTTGGTCTTTTTCTTCACCTTGGCCAGAAGGCCGCTGATGGTCTCTGTGTCATCATCTGCGAAAGAAAATTGATCAACAATCATTGTAAAAGCCAAAGCGCGAGGAAGCCCTGTTTATTTAACATACCTTCTGAGTTTTCTTCTCTTATCTCATCTCTTTCTTCTCCTCTTTCGCTTTCTCCTCTTTCTTCTTCATCATCTTCTTCTCTCACCTCTCTTTCTTCGTCCTCCTCTTCCTCTTCTTCCTGACCAAAAGGAATGAAGGTCTCAACCGCGAGCTCTTTCTACGTCTTGCCTGGCAAGCGGCCTTTGCCTTTGTCCTTGGATGCAAGAGACTTCACAGGAGACGGAGTTGGAGCATTTCTAGGATGGGAGGAGATCACAATCCCCTTCTGCTTTTGCCTTTTAGCCTTTGGGGCGACCTCTGCATCCGCTTCGGCAGCATTGTCTATTAGCGAGAAAGCAAACACGTCCATTTCCTCACGTATCCGAGCTTCTACTTGGGGAGCCAGTTCCATTGTTTCCCGTCTTGCCTTTTTGCGGCAACGATAGAGTTGACCAGCGATAGATCGTTCTCCAGATGCGAACCTCCTCAGATAACACTAAAAACAGAAAATGGGGTGTAAGTTTCAACGCGCCAAAAGAAAGAAGTTTATCATGCATAAAGGAAAATTGTTTACCTTGGCAAAATCTTCGCTATACTTGATTACATGCGAAATTCCCTCCCTAACAGCAGTCATCTTCTCCCCAAGAATAGTGGTTGGGCACAGGTGATTGTCAGAATCAGGCAAGGAATAAAAACCATATTGGGAATCATCCAAGGTGCAATTGGGGCGGAATAGAAAGGCATTTCTCTTAATCACATGAGCTTTACTAGGAGTAGGAGTCGAGTGCGTCTCAAACCTGGCCTGCTGAGCAGTCCAGTAAGCGATCCAATTCTTGGAAGAGCGACCTACACGACTACCTGAAGGTTGGATGAAGGCTAAGTTTCTCAGAAAGATAGTTTTGCACTTACCCATCAGCAGTCGCTTGTAGCAATTCCTTGCAATTGACTTAGGCCAAATGGAAGGCGCCACTGCATCAAAACCAAACTTAGGAGAGACGCGAGTTCAGTCAACGTCGACTGTGATCTTTTCATATCGGGGAGTTAGCTCAGAGACATTTTCGGCAAAAGCAGGAAGGGAACCTCTCAAGCACCAGCAGAAGAATTCGCGATAGCGATCATGCCCTTTGAGAAGGAGCTCTTCTGAGTAGGAACCTGATCTAGTGGGGTACAGCTTCAGAAACCATCTCACATTTTCAATGCGTGTGGCATAAGGCCTAGCTGTAAACTTGCTCCGGTCATCGCATATCAGACTCCATGTGCACTTGGGAAGATTGGTTATGAACCATCGAGCAGCTCTCCCACTGGGAAGTTCATTCTCCGCACGTGGAACGCACCACTTACTGGGCCTAGAAGGAACAGGAGCCTAAGAGGGCCATCGTTCGAAAACCCACATGGTAAGAAATGCAATGTTGAAAAAAGTAAACACATCAAGACGCCCACGAGAGTCCTTTATCGCCACCACCAGCTGGTCCAACCGATGATATAAGGTGCCTAGTACCAGAGGCCGAAGCGCGACTTTCTGGCCAAGGGCCAACTTAACAGCAAGGGGGAGAACATGATAAAAAAAACCCCCATCACGAGGATGATCATCAATCAAATACCTCGACAACCAGGCACAGAGAAAGCCGCACAAGCTCAGATGATACCCTTTCCCCTCTATGTAATTCTTCGTATTTGGATCTTTATCCAGAATTTCCTTGGTAATACTACCATTCGCATAGTTGCGAAAGAAGTATTGCACCCACTTTCCCCAAGTGTTCTTCGCAGAGGTTTCAACTAGCTGCCATTCAGTAAGTACTTTCGCAGATGTCCATCGTGTAGAAATTTTCTTTACCTCGGTCAAGCACTCCTCCATCTGCGCATATAAAGTAAGCTCTGGACCAGGTTTCAAAGCACTTAGGGGATCCACTTCGCCCATAGGAGAAAGATCGTATAGAATTTGAACATCTTCCAAAGTGGGGGCAGCTTCAAATTCAGCGAAGTGGAAGGTGTGGGTCGTAGGTGAATAGCGAGAAAGATGGTTTAGAAGCATGGATGGATCCAGCTTCACGACAGCACCCTTCATAGCAAGAATTGCGAAATAAATCCCAGCATTGTCTAATGTGATAGCATGGTGGGTCAATACATGGTCAATCCACTCATCCATAAAATCCATCTTTTATACAAAGGCCTGGGTAGAAATTGCAGTATGAGGGAAGAACCCATTTTCAACTCCTAACCTTAAAACATCCTTGGAATCGATTAACTCTAACATGGCTGCAGTGGTAGGCGGGGTCAGTGTTAGCAATTCTCCAGAGGGGGCAGGAGCCGGTAGATTCTTTACCTTAACCCTAGCATGATAAAAGTCCTTACCACCTAGATAGGGGGCTTTTCTCCACAGGGTCTTTGGAAGATCAGGTATTTCTTCAGGTTCTTTAACAGGCTTAGATCCTTTTGTCTTGGCCATTTCTACAGAAAAGCAAGAAAAATGGGGGAGAAATATACCCACTTTCAGTTTAGATTTCAGTTCAGATTCAGGAAGCAATTTTGGGTTGTTCTGAAACAAGAAGAAGATGAACAGTTCTTAGTTTGGAATGTCGGAATTGAAGAAATTTATCTCAGAACTTCAGAAGTTCATTGTTTGAAAATCGTTTCAATCTGGTGATTCGACCTTTTAGGGTTTAAGAAGAACCTCTTCGCAGATTTCAATAAATGGCGTATTCCAAATAGCTCTGGGTTTGCAGATCCAAGACAGTTCAAAGGATATTTGAATACATTAATGGAATTGAGCAAAGCCAACCTTGTTTTGATGAAGCAAGTTGAAGGAGACAATTGACAAGGAAGAACTGGCTGTTGATTACTTGAATCTGCTCTTGAAGGCTCTCAGGTAACATTCACTTTAGAGAGAGAAGTGATACTTTGCAACAATGGAGGGCATGGAGTGTTTATTCAAAGACACCGAAGAGTCGCGTCCTTTCAGTGGTCGAATCACAACCGTCACCGTCGAATCGCGCAATCACAGGTTAATGCTGACGTCACGCCTAAAACCCTAATAGAACAGACGGCACGACTCTAGGGATTCTTGGTCATAATGGCACGCACGGGGGCTGATTTTGCGTGTATTTGAATTGGTGCGTGGCAACGACGCGTGCACTGGTTTTTGCGCATTGAAGCCTATCTGGCTAGGTGTCTTCACGCGAAAAAAGGGGGCTAATGTAGATAGTGCTTTCCAGACAGATCTTGGCCACGTGGCAATCATCCAGCACACCTAGCTGTGCTCCACACACACTGGATCACCACCCGCGCTGATCCACGTGGGGGCTGCGAGGCAGGGCCCTAGCATACCACAAGACGGGACTTGTAGGGACTTAGTGGTTTGGAGGCTAGAGTAAGTCCTGTTGCGGGCGAGCGACAACCAAGCCTGCGCGCGACCTTTAGTAACTGCTTTGAGAGATTTATGGCACGAGCTCCATAAACCCGTTCAACCTCATAACGGTTCCGGTATACGCGTACGAAGTGCGTAACGGTCCCTATATATGCGGACGAACGTGCCGTTGTGGTTAAGGTAAGTAAGCCGCCATTAATGGGTGCATTAACCCACTACAACGGTCACATTCTCCACTATATATTGGATCATTAACCCTTCCATACAAGGATGAATCACCTGAACTACGCGGAAGCTATGCCAAAATTCTTTCTCTCTCTCATACAGTTGCCATTGCCTTACTTTCTCCCTACACACACTCTACTCTTTCCGTGTTCTTCCTATCCCCTGCTCTTGGTGTATATTGAATCTTCCTCAATGGATTCTCTCGTACACACCAACATCCTCCCACTTTTCTTTTACCATCTGGAAATACATGTTGAGAAGAAAGAGACATTACTACTGGTTTTGGACTGAGAGATGAGAAGTCTTTTCAAAGGATTGGAATTTTGAAAACCAATGAGGGAGTATGAAAATTCTACTCTGAATTGTCTGCTGATGAGTTGAAGGTCAATAAGTTTTTAAAGCCTAAATCCTTAACCACTCCATTTGCCTACCTTCTGCCTCTCAAGACCAGTCTCAGATTCTTCAGAAACTGGAATTTATTGAAAATGAATTGGATGAGCTAAAGTAGGGACAGTATCAGATGAGTACTATTTGATTAGCATAGTACTGTGGATGAGGCTATTTGGGATAAATTTATTGGCACAAAGGCTGCTGAGGCTAAGGAACTTGGTGAGGAAGACAGTATTGACTGAGGGGTACTACTCAAACAAGCTCTACAGCAAAAGAAATAGAAAGGAAAGGTTTCAGCAACTGTCACTTCATAAGACTTGTTTGAGGATGATGTGGTGGCTGAAGAGCCTCGTGGAGAAGCTTCACAGGAAGAGGATCAACAAGAGAATTAGGAAAATGAGAAAGAAGTGGAAGAAAGTGATCAAGAAGATGCTTCAGGGCCTAAGACTGATGCTGATCCAAAGCCTCGATTTTCTAGCCTTTCCTTTTTTCTTTTCAAAGCTTTGAGTCCTCTCTCTCAAAACTTCTAATTTCTTTAAATTTTTCAGTTTTTAAAATACGGTTGATCCAACATTTTCTAACTTTTTTATGAAAGTGAAAAAGGGGGAGAAATTTAGGTGTTAACTTTAACATTTATTTTCTCTGGTTATGTGGAGATCATGTTCTGGATCTTTGGAAGTTGAACTGATAGACTGCTTAGTTAGTTTTTCAGTTTGATTCAATTATTATAACTGTTGGTATTGCTATTTGATTTTGATCTTAGATAACGGTTTTTGCTATGCTACTAATGTTTGTGTTTTCCAGAAATACAATTCAAACAGAATAGTTGGTTTTGTCTTTCATCAAGGGGGAGATTGTAAGTTCAAAATGTTTTCAAAGCTTTGAAGCTGGTTTCAAAGCCTTGAAACTTCACATCATGAACTAAGGGGAGTTCGTACGAATATTTATTCTCTAATCTCCTGAACTTGATCATGCTATATTATATGATGAAAGACAAACTAATTATGTGATATAACATGCTTAAATATCATCTTTTTCCCAAGTTATTTTGCAAGGATTGTAAGCTAACTCTGTGTTGCGGGTTTATCTTGAGTTTCCTTATTTACAGGAATGCAGAATTTGAAATAAATGCCTGCAGATTTGTGCTACACTTATGGGAATTTTTCTGGACTTGCCTTAGACTTGAAGATTGAAGATCTGATCAAAATCATTTCAGAAAATCAATCAGCTATCCGCTGGAAGCAAGCAGTTGAGAGTCAAAGATCTGCAGAAGGATTTTTAGGGATTTCTATTGAAGACTTCCTATATAGTCGGCAATTCAAATTCAAATACTAACCAGTAACTGAGAGATTTTCATAAGTACGGAGCTTTACACAGAGATTCATACACTCTCAAGGATTGAAAAGCATCATTTAAGGAGATCATTTCATCCATTCAATCCACTCCAGATTTCAGAAGAACACTTCAAGCTTCACTGTCTTCACAATGTTCTTCGTCCTAAGCTTAATTTGTATATCATTCTGTTATATTACCTAATCATCTGTTCTCGTGAGTTGTTCAAGAATAACTACAGAGATTCTTATTGTATCAGTTAGCTAGAGCAGGTACTAAAAAGGTTAAGAAGAACCACATGCTGAAAAGAGTAAGGTAATTCTCTTGGCCAGAGATCTAGGGCTTAGCTTTTGATAAATAAGAAGTTGTAGAAATCATAGAGGTAGATCCCTCAGGAGGAGAGTAGGTCACTTGGGACCGAACTTCGTAACAAATTACAATGTTCATGTCTTGCTTTACTCTTCTTTACTTGTCTTCAAAACTGCTTCAAAACTGGTTTCAATTCAAAGCTTTGGAAAGATTTTCTAAGCTTTGAAAACGATCAGTTTATTTCAAACAGTCTGTTTTGGTTTCAAAGCCTTGAAACTGAGTTCAAAGATTTGAAAAACTTCAAGTAATTCTCAGTTGTTTTAAATCCACTCTTTTGTCAAAATTTGCGTACTCTATTTAACCACCCCATGCCCCTTATAGAGTATTTGATCCTCTATTCGCTACCTGCATTACGATCCTCAAGTATGGCTGAGGTAACATTTCTCCTTCATCATGTTATGATCCTTCACCTGCGATTCATGGAGGGTTTTGAGCATAAAAGTTTTGTAATTCCGCTGCGTAACCTGCATCAAAACCCTACAACCCGTTCTCAAAACGAGTAATTGTGTCCGCCGCTTGATAATCCAGTGGCACTTTTGCGTAGAGACCTGAGTAAGACAGTTCCTATGAAAGACCATAGAAATGAGATAGAAAGACTCCTCAAGCTTCCGGAAGATGCAGAGGCTACTAGATTCAGTAATGAGGCCAACACTGTCAATTCTAGGAGGGAAAATAAGCTACTTAGACCCCATATGGCTGCTCGAGAGCAAGTTTATAACCTACCGTACCTCCGATCCCACCTAATTAAGGAAATGGACAATGTGTAGTGGTTCGAGGGAACTGTAGGGTTTTGAACATGGACTCGCAGCGGAAAAAGATAATTACTCCGTTCAAATCCCTCCAAGGGTCACAAGTCAAGAACACATAACGATAGTAAAGGAACAATATGTGTTCACCTTTGGGTTCTCCTTTGATGACTTCAAACGCGAATAATGTCACGTTCTCTACGGTTGATCCACGCCTAGGATAGAGAATTGGACCTTCACAACCTTCTTGTGCTAGCTAGAACGGAGGAAGGAGACAAATAAATCACGCAACAAAAAACCACAAAGGAGGGTCGGCCTCCTTGTTGTGGCCGACGGCTTGGGGCGGCGGGTAAGGGGGCGGCAGCCTCTTTACCTTGATTGTTCTGAAGTCTTTTCCCTCCTCTCAATATGTGTTATGAATAACATATATTGAGAGGGAATTAAGTAGTTCCTTTATATAGTCCAACTACTCCTAGTTGTTTCCATAAAGGGCCCAATACTAATCATATCCATATATGGACTAGTATTATTTGCTAATTAGTCCTACTAAGTTAGCAACTTGTTGCAATATGATCCGTTTAATTAATCCTTATTAATTAAGTCTCTTGTCCAATTATATCCATATGGCGTGTGACCCCATAGGTTTCTACTTAATTGGTAGTAACTATTTACAAACATGGAGCGGTGTCTAGCAACACATCCATGCCACCCAATTAATAGAAATAGTCATCTTGACAAAACCTTGTGATCTTATTATCGCATCCCTTTGTCTCTATATCCGGATTGAACACGAGACATACAAGTCACACTCGTATATCCAATTCATGTTTCTCGATCCTGGGAATAGCCCTATCCATGCATATGACATCAATATCCCCACATTAATTTATATGAGTCTTGCCAGACATTCCATAGGCCCCATCCCTCGAGTAGCCTCGGATATTTGCTCCCGTTATGTGGGAGGGAAAAATCCTATCTACATCACTCACCATATCTAAGCTTGCTTCCTATTGTTCCCAACAAGCGCTTTTATAACTACCCAGTTACGGAGTAGCGTTTGACGTTGTCAAAGCATAATATTCCACAACTAGAGGATCTAGTGACTTCAAGTCTAAGGATGATAATATCCTATCACCGCGAGAAGCGCTTGTGACTTTACATAACTTGTATGTAGCCTTCTCGGATTTGGGTCAATCCAGTATGTCATTACTCCTTATACATACCCATGTGTTGGATCGTGATATCTCCATATCAATCCAACCCCATACTAGTCTATAGATGATCGTCCTCTTAATCATTATATTTGACTAGGGATATTTAAGATAAACAACACGATTTGTAAATCTAAGGACTTCATTAGATTAAATATCTCCATAAATAATACAATGATTATTCTAGCAAATTCATACTGAAATTAGATTGCCTCTAGGGCATCTATTCCAACAGTCTCCCACTTGCACTAGAGCCAATCTGGTGCATCGCGTATGCCAATCGCCCTAGTGTGCTCTTCATGCTTGCGCTGAACAAGCGGCTTCGTGAATGGATCTTCCAGTTTATCATCTGTAGGAATCTTGCATATCTTCACATCTCCTCTATCGATTATCTCTAGAATAAGATGGAACTTCCGGAGTACGTGTTTGGATTTCTGGTGTGATCTAGGTTCCTTAGATTGAGCGATCGCACCTGTGTTGTCACAATACAACATTGTGGCATCCCCAATGCTAGGAACTACACCAAGATCAGAAACAAACTTTATAATCCAAACAGCTTCTTTTGCTGCACCACTTGCAGCAATATACTCAGCCTCTGTTGTAGAATCAGCAACCATCTCTTGCTTGGAACTCTTCCAGCTCACAGCTCCTCCATTCAGGCAATACACAAATCCCGGCAGCGATCTGAAATCATCTTTGTCGGTTTGGAAGCTTGCATCCGTGTAACCAGTTACACGCAACTCTTCCTCACCTCCAAATATCAAGAACGCATCCTTAATTCTTCTCAAGTACTTGAGGATGTTCTTGAAAACTATCCAGTGACTCTCACCCGGATTAGACTGATATCTGCTCGCTATACTCAACGCGTATGATACGTCCGGTCTAGTACATAACATGGCGTACATGATAGATCCTATGGCTGAGGCATAGGGGATCTTACTCATGCGGTCCATATCAATCTTATTGGATGGACAATCACTTTTCGAAAGAGTAATTCCATGATACATGGGCAACAATCCCTTCTTGGAATCTTGCATGTTGAACCGTTTCAACACCTTGTCTATATATGTACTTTGACTTAGTCCTAGCAACCTCTTAGTCCTATCCCTATAGATCTCTATACCCAGTATATAGGCTGCTTCCCCTAAGTCTTTCATTGAGAAACACTTTCCAAGCCAATCCTTAACTAATTGCAGCATAGGAATGTCGTTTCCAATGAGTAGTATGTCATCCACATACAAGACCAGAACGCTACTGAGCTCCCACTAACCTTCTTGTAGACACAAGACTCATCTTCGTTCTTGATGAATTCAAACTCTTTGACAGCTTCATCAAAACGTCGATTCCAACTCCTAGAAGCTTGCTTCAATCCATAAATGGATCGTTGAAGCTTACAGAATTTATTTGCATGCTCTGGATCTACAAATCCTTCTGGTTGTGTCATGTACACATCCTCGAGAAGATCCCCATAAAGGAATGTTTTTTTGACATCGATCTGCCAAATCTCATAGTCATAGTAAGCCACAATCGCAAGTAGGATTCGGATGGATTTAGTCATAGCGACTTTGGAAAAGGTTTCATCATAGTCTATACCATGAATCTGTCTGAATCCTTTAGCCACCAATCGGCCCTTATAGGTAACTACATTACCATCCATGTCGGTCTTCTTCTTGAATACCCACTTGCACCCTATGGGGCGTACCCCTTGGGGTGGTTCCACCAAAGTCCATACTTGGTTTGTTTACATGGATTCCATCTTGGATCTCATGGCTTTTAGCCACTTCTGAGAGTCCGGCCCTTGCATGGCCTATCCATAGGTAGTAGGCTCATTTCCTATGAGCATAGTGTCACCAGTTTCCATCACGATAAGTCCATACCTCTCTGGCTCCTGGCGCACTCTACTCGACCTACGAAGCTCTTGTGTTACTTGAACAGGTTGCTCCACAACCTGTTGTGGTTCCTATTCATGTTCCATAGCCGAATCATTAATTTGTGGTTCTTGAACTTCTTCAAGTTCTAAAGTCCTCCCGCTTGCTTCTTTAGACACAAATTCTCTTTCTAGAAACACGCCGGTCCGAGCAACAAACACTTTGTTGTCGGTTGGATTGTAGAAGTAATAGCCCTTAGTTTCCTTAGGGTATCCCACAAACTTACACTTTACCGGTTTTTTCCCGATTTTATCTGGCTTTAAACGTTTTACATAAACATCGCAGCCCCATATCCTCATGAACGACACTGTGGGATGGCTCCCACTCCACATCTCATGTGGTGTCTTCATGACGGATTTGGGTGGAACACGGTTAATGGTGACAGCTGCACACATTAAAGCATATCCCCAAAAAGATAACGGAAGATCTGTTTGACACATCATAGATCTCACCATGTTCAACAGGGTTTGATTCCTCCTCTCGGATACGCCATTCCATTGTGGCGTTCCGGGTGGAGTGAGTTGGGATAATATCCGACACTCTCTAAGATAATCATCAAACTCTTGGCTCAAGTACTCACCTCCTCGATCTGATCGTAGAGCTTTGATACTTTTGCCAAGTTGCTACTCTACTTCATTCTTAAATTCCTTGAATTTCTCAAAAGATTCGGATTTAGCCTTCATAAGGTATACAAATCCATATCTACTGAAATCATCAGTGAATGTAATGAAGTAGACATAACCACCTCTGGCAGGTGTAGCGAACGGCTCACACACATCAGTATGTATGAGTGCTAATTGCTCACTAGTCCTTTCACCTTTATTGTTGAAAGGGGACTTTGTCATCTTTCCTAACATAAAAGCCTCACATGTCTCATATGATTCAAAATCAAATGAGTCTAGGAATCCATCCTTATGGAGTCTAGATACACGTTTCTCATTTATATGGCCTAGACAACAATGCCATAGATAAGCAGGATTTAAATCATTCATTTTAATCATGTTAGTATTTATGTTATAGATTGGATAGCTTAGATCAAGGATATATAATCCATTAAATATTTGCGCACTACAATAGTGAATACTATCAAAATAAATGGAACAACATTTGTTCTTTATTGAAATAGTAAAACCTTTCTTGTCCAAACAAGATACGGAAATAATGTTCTTACTCATAGCAGGAACATTAAAGAAATTATCTAATTCTAATACTAATCCAGAACGCAGAAACAGCCTATACACGCCTATAGCCAATGCAGCAACTCTTGCTCCATTCCCAACGCGCAAGTCCACCTCTCCTTTTGCTAATCTTCTACTTCTACTTAGATCCTTCATATTTCGACAAATATGAGATCCGCATCTAGTATCTAATACCCATGATGAAGAAGTAGTTAAATTAACATCTATAACAAAAATACCTGGTGGTTGTGGGATCACTATCCCAAGCCTTTTATCCTCCAGATACTTTGGGCAATTCCTCTTCCAGTGTCCAGGCTGACTGTAGTAGTGACAATCAAACTTGATCACGCCTTTGGCCACGCCACCAGCAGGTTTAAGAGCAGTGTCCTTAGGTGTAGCAACTGCCTTGCCTTTACCCTTGCAAGTAGAGGCAAACCTTTTACCCTTTCCTTTCTGCACCATCATTATGGCCTTGCCCTTTCCCTTGTTGATGGATTGTTCAGCTGTCCTTAACATATTGAGTAGCTCTATCAGAGGCTTGGCGATCTCATTCATGTTATAGTTCATGATGAACTGTCCATAACTATCCGCCAACGATTGCAGAATGAGATCTGTGGCCAACTCTTGACCAATCAGGGACCCTAGGCGATCGAGATTCTCAAGATACCCGATCATCCGCAACACATGCGGTCCTACTGGGTTCCCTTCCGCCAAGTGACTCTTGAACAATGCCGAGAAACTTCATACCGTTCAACCCTTTCCTGTTCTTGAAAGAGCTGCTTCAAGTGTTCGATCATATCGACTGCATTCATGTTCTCATGTTGCTTCTGAAGCTCAGGATTCATGGTGCAAAGCATAAGGCAGGCCGCATCATTAGCATCATCAACACGTTTCTGATACGCCTTTAGGGCTGCAGAGGTATTGTTCTCTGGACCCTCTGGAACGGCTTCTTCTAGTGTGTACAGTTTCTTTTCTTGTTTAAGAACTATTCTTAAATTTCTGTACCAGTCCAGAAAGTTGGTTCCAGAAAGCTTGTCCTTCTCAAGAACAGCCCGTAGGGAGTGTGATGAATTCGATGAATTGTTTGCCATTGGAATTCTACCAAAACGAGAAATATACAAGATTTTAGTATGTTTTTACTATACTCAATAATGGCTAGATTATTAAATATAGCTCCCACTATTTTTCTCGGATTAATAACCCTCCATATTAATGCGAAAAATATCCTTATATTTTCTAGTGGGCCAAGATCCATATTTCGCCTTTTTCGAGCTTGCTTTGGCAAGTCACCCGGAATCGTTTATTTAGGTAGGAACCATTCCAATTACATCATATGTAACTCTTGGTTCAATTGGGCAAATAACCATTATTAATTCATCCCGAAGAATAATCTCAATTGTATGCCTCTAGGTTCTTTTAATCTTATTAAATCTACCTAGTTGTGTCCAACCTCTTACTTAAACAATTGCACATTGTTCGTGCCGTCGCATATAATCACGATAAACCATGTTGCCATGCTTTGGCACGCACAATCATGGGATATAGTGATCATGATGAGTGTTTAAATAACGAGAAGGCATAAACACAATATTTTGATTGAGGGATTTGCCTTTCAATTTTAATTTGCATTGTTGATCTATATCAACATGATCTATATGTTTGAGTTTTGGGCAAAACTCCAAATCATAGATCCGGGTTGTCTAATTATCTTATTATTCTAATCGCATGCATCAACCATACACCAATCACAAAATAATAAGACAATAAAATAAACAACCACAACCAAATAAACGTGATGTGGATATGGCCTTTCTAGACTAAGATATTCCCAAGCCAATGAGAATATCAATGAACCCTAAAATAGATCACATCGCCATGAGCCTCCATCTTTTGGTCCATCCTTCATAGTTTTATGGAATGCTCCATGCTCCATCTCTATGGATCCAATGTCTTTGGGCTTCTTTTCTTCAATCTTGGCTAATAATCTATTTTATCTAGCTATTCCTATACGAAATAAAATAAATCTCACAAGTTGAGAAAAAGACGACTCACAGGCCGTAAACCTAAATTAATTATTACATTAACTGATCAGCTCGCAGGCCGTAAAACAAACCACAAAATAAACATTCACACACAAACCACAACCTAGGGCCATATCCAACCACCATGTGAATAGCACATAAACAGTTACAACCATCTTTTAACGCGCTTGTTAAATTTTAATTGTTTTGGAAGAAGTAGGGTAAAAAAAAACATTCCAAAAAGACTTCCCAAAGCCATATTGGATCACACACGGCCCTAGGGTCCGGCTAAGATCAAGCCACCGGTCACCCCGGTCGCGCCTAGGCCCGGCCGGCCCTTAGGCCGTGCGTGGTTTGGGCCGCAAGGCATAGGCAGCGGTTCCCTATGGGGGCCGAACCCTTTATGGGAGTTGTTTCCGAAAACAACTCATTCCCTGTTGCCCAATCCAAGTTGTTTCCATGTTTGAAAAACCCTTTTTCCAAACATGTGCCCAAACCCTAATCTTCAGACTAAGAAACTCACTAATTTGTTTCATCCAATACACAATTAGATCTTTTTGGATTGAATATCCATTCAATTGCATCTAATATGCTTAATTTGTCGTTTTACGCGATAAACAAGAATTTAGAGTGTTAAAACAACAAAATCGTAACACAAAAACAACGTTATGCTCTACGACCTGTGGCTCTGATACCACTGTAGGGTTTTGAACATGGAATCGCAGCGGAAAAATATAATTATTCCGTTCAAATCTCTCCAAGGATCACAAGTCAAGAACACATAACGATAGTCAAGGAGCAATATGTGTTTACCTTTGGATTCTCCTTTGATGACTTCAAACGCGAATTATGTCACGTTCTCTACGGTTGATCCACGCCTAGGATAGATAATTGGACCTTCACAACCTTCTTGTGCTAGCTAGAACGGAGGAAGGAGACAAAAAAATCACGCAACAACAAACCACAAAGGAGAATCAGCCTCCTTGTTGTGGTCGACGACTTGGGGTGGCGCGTAAGGGGGGGGCGGCCTCTTTACCTTGCTTGCTCCCAATTCTTTTCTCTCCTCTGAATATGTGTTATGAATAACATGTATTGAGAGGGAAGGAAGGAGTTCCTTTATATAGTCCAACTACTCCTAGTTGTTTCCATAAAGGGCCCAATACTAATCATATCCATATATGGACTAGTATTATTAGCTAATTAGTCCTACTAAGTTAGCAACTTGTTGAAATTTGATACTTTTATTTAATCCTTATTAATTAAGTCTCTTGTCCAATTATATCCATATGGCGTGTGACCGCATAGGTTTCTACTTAATTGGTAGTAACTATTTACAAACATGGAGCGGTGTCTAGCAACACATCCATGCCACCCAATTAATACAAATAGTCATCTTGACAAAACCTTGTGATCTTATTATCGCATCCCTTTGTCTCTATATCCGGATTGGACACGAGACATACAAGTCACACTCGTATATCCAATCCATGTTTCTCGATCCTGGGAATAGCCCTATCCATGCATATGACATCAATATTCCCATATTGATTCATATAAGTCTGGCCAGACATTCCATAGGCGCCATCCCTCGAGTGGCCTCGGATATTTTCTCTCGTTATGTGGGAGGGACAAATCCTATCTACATCACTCACCATCTCTAAGCTTGCTTCCTATTGTGCCTAACAAGCGCTTTTATAACTACCCTGTTACGGAGTAGCGTACGTTGTCAAAGCACAATATTCCACAACTAGAGGATCTAGTGACTTCATGTATAAGGATGATAATATCCTATCACCGCGAGAAGCGCTTGTGACTTTACATATCTTGTATGTAGCCGTCTCGGATTTGGGTCAATCCAGTATGTCATTACTCCTAATACATACCCATGTGTTGGATCATGATATCTCCATATCATTCCAACCTCATACTAGTCTATAGATGATCGTCCTCTTAATCATTATATTTGACTAGGGATATTTAAGATAAACAACATGTTTTGTAAATCTAAGGACTTCATTATATTAAATATCTCCATAAATAATACAATGATTATTCTAGCCAATTCATACTAAAATTAGATTGCCTCTAGGGCATCTATTCCAATAGGAAAAATGTGCCATAGGGGGTGTGCCCTATTGTTGATTATTACAGTTCCACGATAGTCGGGTACCAGCCCACCATTGTGTGCCTAACGATTAATGAAGCTCACTTCGAGTTGATCCAGTAGATGATTTCATGCTCCTTGATTGATTACGAAAATAGAATTACGAACCCGAACTAACCTTGATTGATTATGATTATGGAATTAGCAAAATCGCTTAAATAGGTCTGGTCCGATTTAAATTTTACATGAAAAAATTACCTAATTTAGTAAGATTCACCATCCACAAATAAAGTTCTAAAAGTTAGTTTGGTTTGGGTATCAAAAAGAATAGGGTGAGTTTGAGTTGAACATTCACCAAACTCATACATATTGGGTTGTGGAAAAAATTTCAGCAAAAAACCCGGCCAAACCAGTTCGCGCTTACCCCAAGCGCTAAATATGTCATGTATATAGACTAAAGTTTGCAAACGATTTGCAACCTTTTAAACCCGTCTATACATGGCGAACCAGTCCGAGTCAAAAGGCTTGTTTGGGTTTTTCGACTACTTGATTGGGTTTGGGTATCAATACGACCAACCTGCGATTATTGAGTTAGGTAGGAAACACAACCCTTACCCGCCCAACCCGGTCTGTGCTCTGCCCCTAGTGTGTATTGTGGGCATGGACGTTCTTTCTGGGTCAAATATTTTTCCAACACTCTATCTACTTCATTATTTTTGAAAATTGAAGGAAACTAAGTTTCTTTAAATTTATCCTTGATTTTTCACAAAGAAAAGAATTTCCCTACATTGAAATTTTTTTGTTCGTGAGGGATGTACATTAGATAAAAAATATTTCCAGCAAGAGAATTTGAGAAAATCTAAGATTAATTTTTTCTTTCCTCCCTAGCATGTGGTATATAAAAAATTTAGCTAGAGGGAGCATAGTTTTAAAAACCCGAACAGGATCGGCCAGTGTTGAATCGATAATCCCAAGTGTAGGATATCGCTACAAGTAGTAATTCGGTAAGAGCGGAGTCGAATCCACAAGTATTGGGAAAGAGAATAAACACTCTAACTAAGATACTAACTAAAAATTAAAAGGAAAATTTCTCATAGGCTTTATAGCTACCCAAGCTTCAAAATCCACCAAGAGAAACTTGATGGAGCAAGGATATTTGTTGAACAATTCAAGAAACTAAGCAACCAACTAGTAGATTAAAGAGACTCTAAAACTTGAAAAAGAGTTTGTAGGATTGAGAGAAAAGTTGGTCTTAGTTGAATGATATAGGTGTGTTGTGCATGAATCCAACACCCAAATGATATTACAAGGAGATGTGTGGATTCTAATGTCAAATCCAAGTATGATTCATGAGGAACACTAGTGAAATCCAAAACTAAGTTGTATCAACTATCAAGTATGTGTATTCAAGAATGAATCCACATACAAGATGAAGCTACAAATCGGATTTGTATTCCAACACTTGTTGAATCATGAATCACAAGAGGAACTTCTCAACTCATTGATTTAAAAATTGAATCCACACCCAACACACCTAGATTCATCAACTTAAACCAACAACAAAATTAGCTACTCATTTCTAAGAGAGTAACACAAGAGATATCAAGCATATTCATGAACATATTCATTCAATTCAAGTTCCAACTCAAGAATACACAAGATATTCTCCAATTTCAACTCAAAATGATGAACAAAGTCACTAATACTTGATTCGGACTACTAAATTTGATTCCAAGCTACAATAAATCAACTACTAATAGCCAAGTAACCCAAAATCATCAACTAAAAGTAGCCAAGTAACCCAAAAATGAAGAACAAACTAATAACAATGAAGAACAAGAGATGAGAACTAGCTAAATCTGAAATCTCCCTCCTCTATGGTTGTTCTTGGCTCTGCAATAGCTCAAAACGAGCTCAGAAACACCAAGAACAACCCAGAATTAGCCAAGGCCGAGAGAGAGAGAGAGAGAGAGAGAGAGAGAGAGGGCAGAATTTCGGCTTAGCTTTTGCGTTGGTAGAGAGCTCTCTTCTTCAATCTTCTTCCTTAGCTTATATAGGCAGTGGGTATGGGGTTTCCTGGCCTCCAAAAACACATCTCAACCCTTGAATTGAACCAATCTTCTCTCAATCGTTGATTTTAGGAAACTTCATGAACCCAAGGTGAATTGGGGCTTTTCTCTTCGTGACTTCTTGGGCAAATTAAGGGTTGGGCTATATAGAGAATTGATTGGGGAGAAACTTGGGAGAAATTTCATTCGATTTGGTGGAGTTTTGGTCGGGTTTTGGGGCTTGGTTCGAAGCTTGAAGGAAGCTTCAATGGCTTCTTCATGGGTTTGTTCTTGTCCAGCGACGGGGAGAGAGAAACGCATGAGAGAGAGGGTTGTTTCGCCCTAATTGCACCCGGCTCCCCCTTTGTTTGATGGGGGCTTTAAAAGGCCCCCACCTCTTCTTAAAAAGTTCTGAAAATGGCACTTAAACCCCCATCCGGTAGAGATGCTTCAAAATAGCTATTTAAAATGTTTAGAACCTTGCACTTTAGCCCCAATCCGTTAGTTTATCTTCAAATAAGCCCCTTTGATGTAACTTTGGCTTCTAACTTTCTTTGTCTTCAATCTTGGCCTCTCAAATCTTCACTATTATTCTAATCAAGCGGTCCAAGTACCTTCTTCATGTCTTTTGGCCCTCCTAAGCTCCCTTGAATCGCCTCTTGAGTTTTGTGGAATATTTCCTTGAGTTCCAAAGCGCAATATTTCCTACAAAATAAGGAAATTCCACACAAACTAAAAGAAACAAGCATAAGTCTAGAAATAGGTTTATAATACACAAGTTACACATAAAAGTAAGTTATCAAGAGTTCAATAACATACTAAAATGTGCAATTTACGTTCCTTAACACACACCCCCAACTAGCCTTTTGCTCTTCCTCGAGCAAAGAGAGCGATATAAATACTAAACTAGTTAAGAACCAATCATGAGAGACACACACTCAACTAGACAAGGCTTGACTCAATTCTAACTAGACTCAAATATTTACAAAAACGCACACACACATTATCTCCTTAAACAAATTCTCAAAGTCCACAAAGATTGACAAAGAAGCCTATGGACGTCTAATCATATACTCATACAAATGTGGGCGGTGTTTGGTAGCAGGGAACTCATGCGATCCACAAAACTTATTAATCAAGTCCAATTCGCAAGAAAGTATGACTTCAAAAATAAGGATCACATGAAACTAGTCATTCTCATACTTATTCCAAAGCACCCATGTAGGATGAACTTCCAAAGCTCTGAACAAAAACGAGTTTTAGAATGGGGGATGTGGTTGTGGGTTTGTATGATCATTTTGTGGATTTTTGGGAGGTAGCGCGATTTATCATAATTTCATCATTTTTTTTTCGAGATTTATAGCATTAACATATTTTTTTTCACCTCCAATCCAAGGCTCTCCAAGACCCACAACAAAATAGAGGAATATACAAGCGAGTGGGATTTTTAAGCTAAACCGAGGGAGCTATCTAGGTGGTGATGTAACATTATCCCCAGACACCCCTCTATTTCTTAGGCATCGCATGGGGTGCCATTGGTCAGCACCACTCCAATGGGCTACAAGTTTCCACCGTAAAAACGATTAGAGTAAAATCTTTTTGTGAAGTTCAAATACCTTTAGAAAATGCACCCTTTATCAAAAGTAGAAGACGTCAAAGTTTATGTGATCAACTTCGCTTGAAGGACTTGAACATGAAACGTAAATTTAGTGTGTCGCTTTGTGGGAACGCATGAATGTGGGATATTGGTGTAGATGTATTGAGTATAAGAAAAGAATTCCTTTAAAAAAAAAAAAAAAAAGAAAGAAAAAAAAAAAAAAAAAAACAACACGGACCAAGAGATTTCATTACTTGAAAACATCTAGTTTTCTAAAATTCCCCATTTTCACTTTTTCTCATTTTTTCTATTTTTTTTCTTTTTCTTCTTTTTTTTCAAAATAAGTGACTCAATTATAACTCTCTAAGACTCAATAAATCGATCAAAAAAGAAAATAAAATCTAGACTCAAGATGAAAGGTTAAAATAAATAAAACTACCAAAGAAAGAAAAAAAAAATCTATGGTTTGACACGGGGAAAGAGTGATGCTTCTCATGAAAGGTTCACATTTTTTTCATTTTTTTTTTTTTGTTTTCATTTTTTTATGTAAATCGCTAATGAAAGAATAATTATGCAAGTGACCATTTAACCAAGAAATAAGTCTATTCCACCCCCCCCCCCAACTAAAATATCACATTGTCCATAATGTGTGAGAACAATCGAAGAACATAAAAATTCATATAAGAGACGAGGGATAGATGGACCTCATTTTCGCTTTCTTGACCACCAAGCACAAGTCCTCCTACAAGACCAACCCTTGAATTGAACCAATCTTCTCTCAATCGTTGACTTTAGGAAGCTTCATGAACCTTAGGTGACTTCTTGGGCCGCATTAAGGATTGGGCTATGTAGAGAATTGATTCGGGAGCGATTTGGGACAAATGTCATTCGATTTGGTGGAGTTTTGGTCGGGTTTTGGGGCTTGGTTCGAAGCTTGAAGGAACCTTCAATGGCTTCTTCATGGGTTTGTTCTTGTCCAGCGACGGGGAGAGAGAAACGCGTGAGAGAGAGGGTTGTTTCGGCCTAATTTCACCTGGCTCCCCCCTTTGTTTGCTGGGGGCTTTAAAAGGCCCCCACCTCTTCTTAAAACGTTCTGAAAATGGCACTTAAACCCCCATCCGGTGGAGATGGTTCAAAATAGCTCTTTAAAATATTTAGAACCTTGCACTTTAGCCCCAATCCGCTAGCTTATCTTCAAATAAGCCCCTTTGATGTAACTTTGGCCTTCTAACTTTCTTTGTCTTCAATCTTGGCCTCTCAAATCTTCACTATTCTTCTAATCAAGCGTTCCGAGTACCTTCTTCATGTCTTTTGGCCCTCCTAAGCTCCCTTTAATCGCCTCTTGAGTTTTGTGGAATATTTCCTTGAGTTCCAAAGCGCAATACTTCCTACAAAATAAGGAAATTCCACACAAACTAAAAGAAACAAGCATAAGTCTAGAAATAGGGTTATAATACACAAGTTACACATAAAAGTAAGTTATCAAGAGTTCAATAACATACTAAAATGTACAATTTACGATCCTTAACAGCCAGCTCGACCGGTTGAACCGGTGAACCGGACCATGGCCGGTACAGTTAGCTAATTGGACCGCCCATGCAAGAACTGTTCAAAAACCGTTCAAAATCATTTGGTTCTTGATTGAACCAGTGAATCGGTTAATCCGGATCGACCGGTCGGATCAATTTACTTTAAAAAATTATTATTGTTGAGTGAATTGAACCCACATGTCATCATCGGCGTCAACAGATGAGGATTTGTTCGTCTCTTCTTCGCCGTTTCTTAGATTAGGGATCAGATTTTCCTTCCAACATCGCTTGATTCGTCCGCTGCTCTAATTTTGCAACCCCCTTTCTGTTTGGATTGTTAAAATCGACGATTGTGCTATGTTTGTTGCTCTTGTTTCTGGTCGTCATCGTCTGTCTCCTAGTGTGTCGTTGCCACCGCTTTCTTCATCATCATCGGATCATCGCCCACCATCATCGCCGCAGTGAGATCTCTGTCTTCCCATGACAGAGGATATGGTTAGTTGGAGATTTTTTGGGATTTTTTGACTTTATCTCCCACGGGTCATATTTGTGTATACCCCCTATTCCCGAATTGTTAGTTTGTTACCATAATTATGGGGTTATTATTCATGCCCCCCCCCCACCTTCGATTAAATTGCACACTTGAATATTATATTTTCTCCTCTCTTCCTCATAAAAATACTATTATATATAATTTTAAACACGTGCGGTGAAACCGGTTGAATCAGCGGTCCGACCAGTCCAACCGTAATTTAGTGCCCCGCCGGTCCGATGGCTGGTCCAGTTTTAAATCTTTGAGAGGCAGTACTTTTTTTAGAAGATTGTCAAAAATTAGCCTCTTTTCACAATTTCCTTACTTTTTCTCAAATAAAAATCTAATTTTTATCTTTATTACTTGAGAACATCAGCATCCTCATGGTGTAAGTCCAAAATTGATTCTTGGGTAGGTCATATTTAAATATCTTTGCATATTTTTATTCCCTTTAGACTCATATATTCACTAAAACGCTAGATTTTGCCTAAATTAGTTTCCTACTTGGACTTATACTAGTTTTGGAGATCTAGAGTTTTTCGGAATGAGTGTATCCCTAGAGTACTAGTTTTGGTAGGATTGAGTCTCCCATTAGTCCTTATTGAATCTCCCATTAGTCCTTAAGAACCTATATAAACACCATATGGGTGTAGGATTTGACTTAAACCGCATGTTTTGGACTCCCTCCTCATCCTTGAACTCTTTGAATTCTCCATAGCAGAATTTTCTACTCTTTTAGCCAAGAGCAGCGCAGTGGCCTGTCCTTGACGTGTTCTTGGTGATTTATCCTAAATTTATTATCTTCTTTGCGTTCCTAGAGATACTTCATGGCCTCTACAATGTTTGAATAACCTTTTGAATGGACTAAAGGAGGTCACGTTCACGTTTATAAAGGTGCGGGTCGCGTTTTTGGTCAAGGATGGCTAAGAGATGACTATGATTATTCATAATAAAATGAGGAAAATTATCAAGTCATGGTTATCTATCAGTTGTCATGGTTCAAATAAGAAGACTTGAACATAATTCATTGGTTTTATGCTGCATGTGATAATTGTGGAAAGGAATTTGTACTTTTTCGTTCCCTTGACTTTGAAGTCCTTTCACTACATGCTTTTAAAGACTCCTCTAGTCACATGGTTATTTATCATAGAAAGGACTTTGTTGACTATGCTGAAGAACTAAACAGGCACCCATGCTTTCCTAGAGAAGATGAGATGGACAAAGGGTGCGAATAATCAATCTCTGATGAAGAAGTGTTCGAAGATTAAATTTTTCTTTGTTCCACTATGATGATTGGTTCGGTTAAGGATTCTTACATGGAACACTCATGTTGCATGTTTTTACTGCATAATTCCGTTTGTTTAGTTGGATGTTTAACTCTTTATTAGTTTTGTTCAATTAAATATATAGTCATTTTGTCAAATTCGGGAAAAAAATTGGGGGAGTATTTTTAAGTTCAGATTCGTAGGAGAATTGTTTCAATTTTTGAAAGTGGAATAAAAACTTATGTTTTATTCAGGAGAACTGCTTACTGATTATGCTTAATTGTATCTCATGAATGTTTCCAATTTATTTTGAATCTTGTGGTGTTCATTCACGATGTTGAATCAATTGATGTGTGCTTCTTTATTCCATATGCTCTACCCTACTCCACCTAATTGATATATGTTTTCGATTAGCTATCTAAATAATTTCTCGTGCATATCTTGAATTGTTGCACTATATATGAACGTGAGAAACAAACAAGTATATTGTCCATCATAAATCACATTCTTTGTTATCATGTATACTTGTTGTTAATTTCATACATACTTGCTGTTGTTCTTCTTATTTATTTGTCAAAGGGCATCTTACAATTGGTCGTTTGTATCGAGTGTTTGACATGTAGGGTTTTGATCATGGACACGCAGCGGAAAAACAAATTTTATCCATGCAATACCCTCCAAGGATCACAGGACAAGAGACATAATGATGGTAAGGAAAGAAATCAAGTTACACACCTTAGGGTTTCTCCTTGATGACTTGTCACGTGAATTGTGTCACATCTCTACGGTTGATCCACGCCTAGAGGTGAGATCTAGATCTTCCAACTCCTTGTGCTAGATAGGAAGAATGGAAGAGGAAGAAGGAATCGCGCAACAATGGAGCACCAAAGGTGGGCGGCTCTCCTTTTAGGCCGACGGGTAGGGGGCGGTCCCAATGGGGGGTTCGGCCCTCCTTGGGACTTGCTCTCTGTCCTTGCTTTATTTTCTCCTACTCTGTCATATAGATGTGTGTACGTAGAGAGAAAAATAAGCTATGAGTGTTCTTTATATATTCCAACAACTCCTTATCCTACTACATAAAGAACCATCTCCTAATCCTACTCAAATAAGGATTAGTCCCTTTTGCAAATTAGTCCTAATCATGTCCATACATGGATTAGTTCTCTTTGCAAATTAATCCTAATTATGTCTCTACATGAATTAGGCCACCTTGGCAAATTCTAATCATGTCTATACATGGATTAGTCCAACTTGCAAATTAGTCCTACTAAGTTAGAAAGTTGTTGCGATTTGATCCTTCTAATTAATTAATCATATTAATTAATTAATTACCAAGTCTAGTTCACCCATATATGGCGTGTGAACCCATAGGTTCTATTTAGTTGGTAGTAACTATTTACTAATATGGAGGGGCCTCTAGCAAGACATCCATTCTGGCCAACAAATAGAATAGTCATCATGACAAACCTTGTGCAAGTAATTGTCTCATTCCTTTGTCCCAATATCCGGATTGGACACGAGACATACAAGTCACACTCGAATATCCAATCCATAGTTTCTCGATCCTGGGAATAGCCTTATTCGTGCAAATAACATCAATATCCTATATTGATTTATTTGAGTCTGGCCAGACATTTTATAAGCACTATCCCTCGAGTGGCCTAGGATATTTTCTCCCGTTATGTGAGAGGGACAAATTCTATCTACGTCTACTACGATCTCTAAGCTTGCTTCTTATCGTATCCAGTACACGCCTTTATAGCTACCCAGTTACGGTGTAGCGTTTGACGCTACCAAAATCACAATAATCCACAACTAGACAATCTAGTGACTTCAAGTCTAAGGATGACATAACCATTGCACCACGAGAAGCGCTTGTGACTCAACATAACATGTATGTAGCCTTCTCGGAGATGGGTCAATCCAGTGCGCCAGTACCCTTAATGCACACCCATGTGTTGGATGATGATATCTCCATATCAATTCAACCCCATACTAGTCTATAGATGATTGTCCTTTTAATCATCATAATCAACTAGGGATATTTAAGAATATAACACTTATATTCTAAGGACTTTATTCATGTTAACATATCTCCATATTGATAACATAATGAACCGTAAATCCACATATTTGTCACAATAAGTTGATTGCCTCTAGGGCACAATTCCAACAGTCTCCCACTTGCACTAGAGTCAATCTCTTGCATCATATGCCTATTGATCTAGCGCGGCCCTCCACGCTTCCGCTGTGTAGGGGCGTGGTTGGTGAGACATGCGCTGGTACTTTGAAAATATTCACATCTCCTCTATCAACAATTTTATTGAGATTGAATATTCTGAGTAAATGCATCTTATGCATTAATTTACTCAGTCCTCTATGTTAGAATCAGTGACTGAATCTTGCCTGGAACCTTTCCAGCTCACAGTCGCTCCCACTAGGGCAAAACATAAAACTTGACTATAATCTGAAATTTTCTTTGTCAGATTTGAAGTTCGCATCACTGTAACCCCTTACAGTAAACTCTTCATATCCTCTATTAATCAAGAATTCATCCTTAGTGCTTCTCAAGTACTAAAGGATAATCTTGATAATTTATCCAGTGACTCTTACCCGGATTTGACTGGTATCTTTGTGTCATACCATATGACACTTCTGGCCTAGTACATAACATGGCGTATCTCATGAATCTCATTCATACGGTACCTTCCCAATCTAATTGGAAAGACAACTAGTCTTCCAAAGACCAGTTCCACGTGACATAGGTAGAATCCATATTCTATACATGTTGAACAATTTCAACACCTTTGTCAATTTATGTACTATGACCTAAGTTGTACAACCATCTTGATCTATCTCCATAGATCTTTATAGGTTGTTTTGCCTAAGTCTATCATTTGAAAATCAATTCCCTAGTCAATCTACGTAAGATTGCCAAGTAGGGACATCATTCCCAATGATTAATATGTCTCCACATACAAGACCAGAAAAATAACTGTGCTCCCACTAACCTTCTTGTAAACACAAGTCTCATCTTTAATTTTTGATCGAACGTAACTCCTTTAATTGCATCATCAATTTGAAGAATCCAACTCCAAGAAGCTTGACTCAATCTATAAGCAGATTGCTACAAGCAAGATGTGAATGGATTTAAGCATCACAACTGGGGAAAGATTTCGTCATAGTCTATACTATGAACTCACAGGAAATCCTTACTCAACCAATTGTCCCTTAAAGGTAATCATATTACCATCCATATTGGTTTCCACTTGCACCTTTTTAGGTGGTTCCACCAAAGTCCATACTTTGTTGGTACACATGGATTCCATTTTGTATTCCATGGCTCCTAACCATTTCTGAGAGTATGGACCACACGTGGCCATTACATAGGTTGTAGGCTCATCTGGATGAGCAATATATCATGGGTTATGAGAAATCCTTATTTCTCTAGTCCCTCGGTATATCCTACCTAACCTACGAGGTTCTTGTGTTATCAGAATAGGTTGCTCCACAACACCTTGTGATCCTGCTTATGGTCCATCAAAAGGATCAATGTTCTATTGTGGTTCTTGAAATCCTTCAAGTTCTACTGTTCTCACACTGTTTCTTGTAGAGACATTCTCTACCTAGAAACACTGTGGTTCGAGCAACAAACAGTTTGTTCTCGATTAGGTTGTAGAAATAATTTCCTTTTCAGGATATCCAACAAAACATTTATCCGACTTGAGTCCAAGTTTATTTGTAAACTTCATAACCCCAAATCTTTATGAATGACATACTAGGACACTTCCTAGTCCATATCTCATATGGTTGTTTTTCATAATCTGTTTTTATGGAACAAGGTTAAGCGCGAAATTTGCTGTAATTAGAACATAGCCCCCAAAAGTAAACTGGAAGTTCTGTTTGACTCATCATGGACCGAACCGTGTCCTACAAGTTTTGAACTCTCCTTTTAGACACGCCAAACCCATGTGGTGTGCTAGGTGGAGAGATTTTTTGATAATATCCAACACTCCCATAGATTCTTGTCAAATTCTTTGCTCAAGTACTCTCCTTTACGATCGAATCGTAGAGTCATGATACTTTTGCCAAACTGGCTTTCTACTTCATTCCTGAATTCTTTGAATAATTCAAAGGATTCTGATTTGTTTCTTCATAGGATCACAAATTCGTATTTCTCTGATCCCATCAGTAAATATGATGAAGTACTGAAAACCATATTTATTATTTGTGCTTAGCGGCCTTCATACATCAATATGTATGTTTCTCAATAGATCATATTTTTGCCTAATAAGTCTTACATGTCTCATATGATTCAATAATCAAATGAGTTCCAGAAATCCATCCACATGGAGTTTCTAGATATGTATCTCTTATTTATGAGCCTTAAACAATAATGCTAAAGATAAGTGAAGTTCATATCATTATATGCAAAACTCTTGGTATTAATGTTATAGATGAAATTATCATGATCAAGGATATATAATCCACTTAGACAAAATTGCATTACAATAATGCGTATCATAATAAATGGAACAACATTTGTCCTTTATTATGATAAGGAGATTTCTTGTCTAAACAAGAAACTATGATAATGGTCCTACTCATAGCAGGGACATAATCGCTTTTGTCTAATTCATGAACAATTTCTTAAAGGTAGAAATAATTCCCTACGGCTTATTCAGCAACCCTTTTGCTTCATAGCCCCACGTGTAGGATTATTTCTTCCTTATCCAATTGTCTTTGTCTCTTGAGATCCTCCACACTTCTATAAATTTGAGATCCTTATCTAGTATCATATACTTATGATGATGAGATAGACATATTGAATCCAAAAAACAAAATACCTATATTGGAATTCATAATTCATTTACTACTTACTTCCAGGTACTTTGGGTAGTCTCTCTTCCTCTACACCACCTATGGGACTCCAAGGCAACTCGGTTTTAGCAACAAGCTTGCTTTATACCCATGGGGTCGATGCAAACCACTTGCCCTTACCCATGCTGTTAACCATTAACACATTTTCCCATGCCCATTATGAGTGTTTTGTTTAGTGATTTTCAATTAGATTGAGTAAAATCTCCTTTGAACAAAACTATAATTGCATCTAATGCAATTCTTGGTCCACTTGGGTGAATAACCGTTTATTCTTTATCTATCTCATAGATAATGCCCATTCACTAGTGTTTCAATCATATTGAATTAGCTTATTTGCATAACGCAAAGTGGAGCAACACTTCAAACCTTTCATGTCTAGCTCGCTCTTTTAAAAGAGTTTCTTTCAATGTATGATCATATCATACTTCTCCATGTTTCTCTTCTTGCTTCCAAAGCTCAGAGTTCATGGCTACTATCATGAGGCAAGTTACATCCAAAGAACCATTCTTTGATGTTTCTTTCCATTAGGCTTTAGTGTGGTTTGGGGTGGAAGAGAACTTTATGTTCTACGAAGTACAACAAATTCTCTTTTATTTGAGAACAATTCTCAATTTTATACCAGTCTAGAAATTAGATAAAGTCGCGTTTTTATTTGTTTAATGCCATGGGTATTCAACATAATAGGATTCTGCAAAGTTTGT
Source organism: Linanthus parryae (assembly GCA_023055425.1). Classification (NCBI taxonomy): domain Eukaryota; kingdom Viridiplantae; phylum Streptophyta; class Magnoliopsida; order Ericales; family Polemoniaceae; genus Linanthus; species Linanthus parryae. Next base: position 3,423,605 of record JALGPY010000010.1, on the reverse strand, counting down.
GACGTTTAACTATATTTAACAAGGATTTGAATTGTTAAACATAGCTCCCACTATTTTTCAACGGATTAATAACCCTCAAGATATTAATGCGTAAAATATCATTATATTTTCTAGTGGGCCAAGATCCATGTTTCATCTCCTTTTGAGCTTGCTTTGGCAAGTCACCCAAAAATTGACTACTTTAGGTAGGAACAATTCCAATTGCATCCCATGCAACTCTTGGTTCAATTGGGCAAATAACTCCTTATTTATCCATCTTTATGGATAATCCCAATTGATTGCCTCTAGGTTTTAATCATATTAATAGCCTAGTTGTGTTCAACCTCTTATTTAAACAATTGCACATTACTTGTTTGTGCCATCGCATGCCATCAATTATGAACGAAGTCGCCTTGCTTTGGCTTGCACGAACTTGATAAATCATGATGATAATGAGTGTTTAAATAACGAGAAGGCAAGAACATAATATTTGAATTTTGAGGGATTTTTAAATTCAATTTTAATTGTTTTGTTGGTCCATATCAACTAATCTATCTATTTGACTTTGGGCACAACTCCAAATAATAGATCCGGATAGCCTAATTATCTTATTATCCTAATTTCATGCATCATCCATACACCAACCACAAAATAATAAGATAATAAAATAAACAATCACAAAACAAAATAAAACGTGATGTGAATATGGCATTTTCTAGACTAAGATAATTCCAAGCCAATGGAATTATCTATGAACCCTAAGAGCAAACACATCTCCACGCGTCTTCATCTTTTGGTCCATCCTTCATAGTCATGTGGAATGCTCCATGCTCCATCTTTTGTGGCTTCCTTTGACTTTGGGCTTCTTTTCTTCAATCTTGGCTAACAATCTATTCTATCTAGCACTAGCTAACCTATACTAAATAAAATAAATCTCACAAGTTGAGAAAAAACGGCTCGCAGGCCATAAAACCCTTATTAATTATTACAATGACCAGCTCGCAGGCCGTAAACCAAACCACAAAAATTAAACAATCACACCAAAACACATCCTAAGGCCATATCCAATCACCATGCGATTTGCACATAAACAGTTAAAATCCAATTTTAACGCTCTTGGTCAATTTCAATTGATTTTAGGATTTTCTAGGGTTAAAACGATCCATTGGGCCCAACAATCCAACTGCCCGAACCCCAAAAGAGGACCGCCAAGGCCTAGGGCCGGCCGGCCCCTAGCCCACACGGCTAGGCCGTGGGCTAGGGCTTCCCCGACCCCTAGGCCGTCCCTTACTTGGGCGGCAAGCAAGGAGGGGTGGTCCCCTAGGGGACCGAACCTCCTTTGGGAGTTGTTTCCAAAACAACTCCCTTGCTTGGTGCCCAAGTTTGGTTGTTTTCTTTTTTTGAAAATAACTCCTTCTTTCCATAGGATGCCCACACCCTAGATCTAAGATCCTAAAATTTCTCAAACTCACTAATTCATGCATCTAATGCAAAAACTAGGTCTTGTTATGATTGATTATTGACAAATTGCATCATATGCTTGATTTGTCTTGTTTTATACGATAAACAATAAATTTAAAGTGTAAAACTATCAAAACGTATCACATAAACCACATTTATGCTCTACGACCTGTGGCTCTGATACCACTGTAGGGTTTTGATCAAAGAAACGCAGCGGAAAAACAAATTTTATCCATGCAATACCCTCCAAGGATCACAGGACAAGAGACATAACGATGGTAAGGGAAGAAATCAAGTTACACACCTTAGGGTTTCTCCTGTGATGACTTGTCATGTGAATTGTGTCACTTCTCTACGGTTGATCCACGCCTAGAGGTGAGATCTAGATCTTCCAACTCCTTGTGCTAGCTAGGAAGAATGGAAGAGGAAGAAGGAATCGTGCAACAATGGAGCACCAAAGGTGGGCGGCTCTCCTTTTAGGCCGACGGGTAGGGGGCGGTCTCAATGGGGGGGGTTCGGCCCTCCTTGGGACTTGATCTCTCTCCTTGCTTTATTCTCTCCTACTCTATCATATAGATGTGTGTATGTAGAGAGAAAAATAAGCTAGGAGTGTTCTCTATATTGTCCAACAACTCCTTGTCCTACTACATAAAGAACCCCTCTCCTAATCCTACTCAAATAAGGATTAGTCCCTTTTGCAAACTAGTCCTAATCATGTCCATACATGGATTAGTTCTCTTTGCAAATTAATCCTAATCATGTCTCTACATGAAATAGGCCACCTTGGAAAATCCTAATCATGTCTATACATGCATGAATTAGTCGAACTTGCAAATTAGTCCTACTAAGTTAGCAAGTTGTTGCGATTTGATCTTTCTAATTAATTAATCATATGAATTAATTAATTCCCAAGTCTAGTTCACCCCTATATGGCGTGTGATCCCATAGGTTCTATTTAGTTGGTAGTAACTATTTACTAATATGGAGCGGCGTCTAGCAAGACATCCATTCTAGCCAACAAATAGAATAGTCATCATGACAAACCTTGTGCAAGTAATTGTCTCATCCCTTTGTCCCAATATCCGGATTGGACACGAGACATACAAGTCACACTCGTATATCCAATCCATAGTTTCTCGATCCTGGGAATAGCCTTATTCGTGCAAATAACATCAATATCCTATATTGATTTATTTGAGTCTGGCCAGACATTTTATAAGCACTATCCCTCGAGTGGCCTAGGATATTTTCTCCCGTTATGTGGGAGGGACAAATTCTATCTACGTCTACTATGATCTCTAAGCTTGCTTCTTATCGTATCCAGTACACGCCTTTATAGCTACCCAGTTATGGTGTAGCGTTTGACGCTACCAAAATCACAATAATCCACAACTAGACAATCTAGTGACTTCAAGTCTAAGGATGACAATACCATTTCACCACGAGAAGAGCTTGTGACTCAACATAACATGTATGTAACCTTCTCGGAGATGGGTCAATCCAGTGCGCCATTACCTTAATGCACACCCATGTGTTGGATCATGATATCTCCATATCAATCCAACCCCATACTAGTCTATATATGATTGTCCTTTTAATCATTATAATCAACTAGGGATATTTAAGAATATAACATTTATATTCTAAGGACTTCATTCATGTTAACATATCTCCATATCGATAACATAATGAATCGTAAATCCACATATTTGTCACAATAAGTTGATTGCCTCTAGGGCACACTTCCAACATGACATGCAGGTTGTAGAAAAAGAACAAGGGATATATAAATGAGATAAGCTTTGAAGACAAACACTACTAGAAATATCACCTGAAATGGCGGTTCAAAACAGCCAAAAATACTGCCCAAAAACGCCTTAAAAAGAGATACGACGGCTTTTCTGGCGGTTTTGTTTGTGACGCCAAGAAAGCCGTCACTAAAAGCAAATTGGAGGTTATAGGCCACTTAAAAATAACGACAGTTTAAAGGAACTGCTTGAAACCAAATGGATTTTTCTAGCGGCAACGTCTGCTTTCTTAACTGCCTTATATAATTTTTGTATATGATAATTATTTCACCTTTTTATTATTTTGGTTTTTTTTTTAATTTAGTATTTTTTAATTATTTTAGTTTTTAATTAATTTTGTTTTGTTTCATCCAGACCACATCATTTCAAAGAAAAATATATTCATATCAGATCTTCAGTTTGAAGATCTTGAATTTGAAGAACACAAGTGATGAACCCTGATCGAGATATGGGAGGGCAGTGATTCTGATCGACGGGGGAAGAAACAGAGAGAGAGAGAGAGAGAGAGAGAGAGAGAGAGAGAGAGAGAGAGAGAGAGAGAGGAGTGCCGTGTTGGGTCGCCGGCGAAGTATTGAGAGAGCAGTGACGGCGGCGGGACTACTAGCTTCTTGAACCCAGATCTAAATATTCAGGTCTTTGGATCGAAAAGAGGAGAGAAGATAGAAAGAGACCAGCTTCTCTTCACACTACCTTTGATCTGAAGGACATCTCGTTATCTATCTTGTATTAGATATTTCGTGCAATGAAGTGTCTAGAACTTGTTGGTGCTAGTAGATGGGGTTTTACTCGTAACTATCTTTCTTGGGAGAAGAACACAGTGAAGGTTTCCCCACGGTAAAAATCGTGTGTGTCGTGTCTGTTACTTTTTGTATAACTAGTTTGACTATTAGATTAGTTCTACGCTTAAACGTTACACAACTGCATTTTTATTTATCTTTTAACATCTTCTTTTATTAACATAGACCCTGCCTTATAGTTCTATATATTACTCGATCTATCAAGTCTTCTACAAGAACCGGTCCTTTTGGCTCTACGATTGTAGCCTTTTGCTGATCGCGAGTGTCGCGAAGTGAGGGTATGTAGGAGCAGACACACTCGTACTCGTGTGGTCTATTGTATGCGCATGTGCTCTCCCCCTCCTTTTTAAGTATCTTATTCTCATCACTGCCTCATCTGATCTTCGGTTGTGGCATAATAAAAGGACTCTTTTTTTGTCCCTTCAAAAGCTTAATTTTTCATTTAAAGATCCTCTAAATTAATTTAGAGTTACGCTCGAACTGAATTTAGTAAAGGTTTCAAGTTAACCAAGGAGAGTTTCTTTGATTAAACCTGAAATGCACATGTTGAACATAAATGTGGACTGTTTAGTTTGTGAGAGGGGAGGTGGTTTGCTATTGGTTTAGTGAACAGAAATAATTAAAGGCTCCTAGGTGTGGCTTCAAAAGGGTATTGATAATATTCAAGTGTTGAATGGGGAGTTCTTGGCAATGTTAGAAGAGCAATAAACTCTATATGATCAAGGAGGGGTCAAATGTAGTTGTGAAAACTGACAGTCAAGAAGGGTTTGATTTGATTCTTTAAGGAAATGAGAAATTGCTTTAATGGCACTTGGTGTTGGCAATCAGGAGGTTATTGGAGCTTACTAAAAGATCCATCGTCGAAATCAGGAGAGAAGCAAATATTGTTGCATACTGTCTTGCTAAATCACGTGAAGATAGTCTTTGGGATATAATAACCAACCCGCCCACCCCCCCCCCCCCCCCCCCCCCTCCCCGGGGCCCTTACTGTAAATTGCTGGTGGACAGTGATAATAGGGGTGGAGGGAAAGTTAGATTAATTTTGTAATAGAGCTTAGTTCACTTTATTTACCAAAAGAAATAAGTTAGAAAAACACATAGGACCTGCATAGTTAGAATATTATAAAGCAAAACATATATATCAAAAATCAATATAAAAAAAATCTATCTATATATTTGGAGGCATTAAAGTTATTTTCCTCCTCCCACTCTATCCCATCATCTCTTATTTGGCTTATACCACATTGATATAACCTTTTAGGTCACTTTGAGAGGGGAGGATAAGTCGGAAAAAAGTTGTAATTGTTGCTTATCCCCACATCCAAACACGGGATACCTGCAACATGTATAATTTTATCGTCCTCCTTCCTTACACCTTATGCAAACAAGGCCATGGAGTCGAAGTGTTTGACGAATAATTTCACTTCTTAAGTAGAGTGGTTTTGAAGTGGTTGTCTATTGATTCCGTTACTTGATATTAAACCTGAAGGCAAATGATCGGAGAAGACAAATTCAGAATGCTGGGTCTAAGTTTACAGAAAGAGGGTTAAGAGAACCCTAGAATTCGACCCGCAAAGTTAAGCCCTGACTTCAACTCCAAAAATAAAATCGATTGAGGGCTTTTGCAAATCAAAGAAAGGTGAGTTAGAAAGAACCGAGTATGAGAGGACAGTGGGTCGGTGACGTCAACGGTTTTAATTTGCATCAATCCAGTGTTGCCAATGATGCACATGAGATTTTCTTTTCATTTAAAAAGAAAATGAAGCACTTGAGATGCATATCAATCCAGTGTCCTTGACTTTGTTGTTGTTGGGTCTGGAAAGAGAGAAGTGAAGAGGAGAGAGATAGGGATTTCTTTTTATTTTTTATTTTTTTTGGCTTTAGTGGGCTGTAAATTCTGATATGGATGAGGGATATAATCGACTTTTGATTCATTCCGTTAGTCCCGTTAGTCAGAAGGGTGGTCTCTGGTATTTTTCAAAGGTCAAGGTAATGACCTGGTAAATGCCCAAACTACAAGGGTGGTTTCTGTCAATTACCCTATTTATACTTCCCATACTCGGGGAAGGTTTTTTGTCTTTTACCCTTAAATCCATGGTCATAGATCAAATTTTAAGATGTTTGCAAGATAAGAACCGATAATTGATGTGTCGATTTTAAGGCTTAAAACCGATACTCCAAACATCAATTTCAAAACGAACATATTTTAGTGTTTCAAATAGGGATTGTTTCATATTTTTTTCAGCCGAAACAAACTTATTTAGGTGAACATTTTAATTCCTAACTCCTCCACTAACAATGATTTTTTTATAAGAAAAACTGACAATGAATATGATTTAAACGTCGTTTATGACTTGGACTAGCCATTTGTTATCAGACCACAAAAAAATTTAAGTCGACTCACCATAAATATCTGAGCCACGACACGCTATTAACTTGCGTCAGAATATATTTAACTAGCCACATATGCCCACGGAAAGATACGCATGGGTCCCACGAACGGCTCATCCCCGATGTCTGTGGTCCACCACTGAGCTTCGGCACACCGTTCCCTTAACGGACACACAATACGACCTCAGTATAAATAAGATCCAGCGGGTAAAGCTTCCTTCCTTCATTCCCATTCCCACCATATTCTTAGACTTCCAATTCATTTCATTCTCTGTTCCTCTCTCTCTGCATACACAACGAACTTGATTCTCTCATGGCAAATTCTCTCCACACCTCTTTGCCGCCGGTCTCATCTCCGATCATGCTCGTGTTGATAACATCAGTTGCTGTATCCACGACTCTGATGTTTAAGGACTTGTCTCAAATACCTCAGGCTTGGACCTTCGCCATGTCTTTGCTGAGGCCTCCTTATATTTATGTTGTCATTAATTCAATCATCGTTACGCTCATCGCCATCTCCAAGCTTCAGCAGAGTTTTGTGTTCAGAAAGCCATCGACCAATCACGAAGAGTTTGTGCCGGTTGATATCGGGCATGAGTTTGTGTATGGTTATCACGCGTATAATGTGACGGGTTCTCGTTGTATCTACCGGGAGGACATGGAAGGAGATGCTGATGATGGGGAATCAGATCAACCGGAGAAGGAATCTGAGATGGCTTTGGCATTAATTGATGATAAAACGGAGGAGATGACTGGATATAATGAAGTGACGGTTGTGTCGACAGAGAGTTCCTTGATTCCTTATCATGAGGAAACACCGGATTCTGGGTGGGTTGGTCATCTGGAACTGGAAGATGTGAAATCCATAGTTGACGGTAAAAACCACATTTTATACCTCCTCTCTATTTGGTTAGATTTAGGGGATAACCAGCCCATTTCTTCCATCTTTTATGCGTGATCTAATTTTAGAGCTAAAACATGCATGATCTGACATTTTGGGCTTCGAACCTGATGAATGAAAAAGTGAACGTAATAGTACTAAAGAGGACACAGGTAGGAAAGAGTAGATTCCGAGCTTTAGTTAGCTAGAAAGATTTGTGATAAAACCCTTGACAAAATAAGTGTTTGATTCAAAAAATTTGTTGCAGTAAAAGCCTTGGCGCCGTGATAGTTACATTTAACTACGTAGAGCTCTCTATGGTCTTTTCAACATTTTAGTAAATCAATCAATATCTTAACTATTCCTTTTTAAAACTAATCTTTAACAGAAGGTTTAAAATATAAACAAAAAGTCACTCAAAGAAGTTCGAAAATTTACATATCTGACTTCAAAGTTTATATGAACTTTAGGTGATGAAGAAACCAGAACAAACCTAACCTAAAGGACCTAATTATAAGTTTAGCGATACAGGACAGGTGTAGTCACTAGCTACTTGGTTTTCGTTTTGCTCAATTAAAACTAGAAAGGTTAGGTCAAGGTGGCACTTTATTAAATTGCCCTTTTACCCCTCGAACATATATTACACCTTAAATTAACCAGCATTTGACTTCAAAGTGCGATTTTGTAGCCTTCAGTAGTTCACTTTGAAAAAATCTTCTTCTTGCGCGACCAAGTCGTATACATTCAACTTGGTTATCTGGCCAATGAAATGAGGCCTCCTGGCAAGAGGCCACGATTTGCCAAATACATCATTATGTGATGGTTTATTCTATGCATCAACCACGCGCTAGATATGCAATAATATAATCATAAGAAAATTCAATTTTAATGATAGGGTTCAGATTTGAAGGTGTAGGATATGTTTATCAATTTCAGGATTTAGATCTCAGAATATAGGTTTTACGATTATCTCCTAGATACTTAGGGTTCTTGAAGTAGATGTTTCCGATTAAAATTAGATACAGGTTTACTACTTTTACTGCACCCACATAAAATTCTGTCCAATACAGTTTGGTCGGTTTAGTACAACTCCAATAGTGTTCTAACTTCACTCTGGGTACAAAGGATGTTAAAAGTTCTCGGGATTGTTCATATTTTTTCTCTCCAAGATAGATACTAACATGATCCCATTCCTTGTGTTTTACAGATACGAGGGCCATAGTACTGTCTGAAGGGAAACAGCACAACACTACGAAGCGAACATGGAAGAAATTATCAGAAAGCCAAACGATGCCCATGACAAGACAGCAAAGGAAACCAGGAACATCCAAGACATATGGTAACAGTCACGAACATGTTCAAGTTATGAAGAAACATGAGACATTCAGCAACCGTACCACAACAAGGTCTGCTAAAGAGCGTTCTACACAACCGAGGCAACTCACATGGGAAGACAGGAGCTTATGGAAACTAAGGAAAGAACCATCGCTAAGTCAAGAAGAGTTGAATAACAGAGTGGAGGCATTCATAAAGAAGTTCAACGAGGATATGAGGTTGCAGAGGCAAGAGTCTCTAAACCGGTACTCGGAGACCTAAGTAGTGTCATCCTCCTTGCGAAGTTCATAGTTTAGGCTGGTAAAAAATTAGGATACTTGACTTCTAAATTGGGAAACTAATGATGTGAGGGGCACTTTTATTGTATTCAAGCAATAGTCTCGGTATCAGGAAAGAAAAGCATTTCCCATTATAGTTTGATGAAATGGTAATGACAGGTTGAACACATTTGGGTGCTGTGAAAGGCAATGATCAGGGCTATCAGAGCCATGAATCAAATTGATTCCTACTTGAGCTTTCTAGGTCAATGTAACGTAAAAAGTGTGTAATTGCAAGTTTACTTTTGTGTTGCGATTTTTTTTAGTTGGTATATAAAGTTGTGAGGTTCCTAAGTATTTCAACCTTCTTCAAGATAATATGTAAATCCGAAGAAGTATACCCAACCTGGAATGTATCCGAGCTGAAGCCTTTATAAAGTTGTGAGGTTCTTAAGTATTACAACCTCCTTCAAAATAATATGTAAATCCAAGTAAGTTTACCCAACTTGAATGTATACAAGTTGAAGCGTCTAAACTAACAAAGAGTTTATTGCAGGAACAATGAGTTTATCGCAATCCTGCGAAGACCTAACTAGAAATAAGCAATAATGTTTTGAAACTAACCTCACAAGTTGTTGCCCAACAGTAGGCGAATTTCTGTCTGTGCATCACAACCTTACTGTTGGTCATTGTAGTACGATGGAGATCCACCTGGTGGGATGAAGATTTCTGAGGCCAGTAAGTTTAACCTGCTCTATGAATATCTGTAAATGGTTTTACTACCCCCTAAAACTGTGCAATGAGTTATCTCTGAAGGTTGGGAGGCCACACCCTTCAATGAAAATTGTACAGAAACAATCATCTATGCAGATTCAGACATGCCTTTGTTCATCATTTAGAAACAGCTGGTTTACAGAAATCCAGACCCATGGCCTAAAAAGCTGCTTGTTCAGAAGCTCCAAGTTCAAAAGATCGACTGATAAAAGAGAGGGTACATAGCTTTTAGGACAAGAAAATTGGGATGAAGCCAAACAACATAATAATATGGAAATGGCTCTTTCATATTCTCCAGACTGGTTTCTTCCTTGTCGGCACTGCAAATATGATCCAACGGCCGCATTTAAGAGCAGTACACGATCTTGCGCAAACATCAGGCTCGAATCTGGAAAATAGGAGCAGGAGGAAAAAAATAAGAGTTATTCTCATGCTTTCAGACAAATCATAGGTTGGAGAACGGTTAATTGGGTTACAGCAAAGCATCGGTAGAAAATTGTCTAGATGATTCAAAAGAAAATGATTTATCAATTGGACAACTATTTTCATGGTTCCCTCAGATACAATCACAAACTGTAGATTTGATGACAATAAGAGTTATTCTCATGCTTTCAGACAAATCATAGGTTGGAGAACGGTTAATTGGGTTACAGCAAAGCATCCGTAGAAAATTGTCTAGATGATTCAAAAGAAAATGATTTATCAATTGGACAACTATTTTCATGGTTCCCTCAGATACAATCACAAACTGTAGATTTGATGACATGGTAAAGTATTTAAGAAACCCTGATAATGGAAAACATACTCACAATTCTGACAGTATACAACTATTTGTCATCTAAGTTCCCCGAAACAAGAACTTGTACACACACTCCAGTCATCGTCCACAGAGAGTTATGAGCTTACATTATTTGTGGAAAATGCAGCTACACCCAACATCTGTCTGGCGCTGTATGGCGTCGTCTCTATTTATCGCTTACCCAAGGTGTTATCTCACAAAAGAATAGGTTTTCGACGTACTGTACAAAGTAGTCAAGAGGTGGGGTCCCGCATATACATTAGGGCAGTCAACCCCATCTTCATGCACTGCTTCAGTGCAAATAAAGATTTGGCATTCAAAATCCCTGGTTCTTTGATATCAAAGAAATCAAAGAACAAAGACTCACCGGTTCGTAGAGAGGCCAAAGGTGTACCATCATCATCTCGAGGTACCGGCAGACGGCTGTATGTAACTTCTAGATGCATTATGTATGAGACACCCAATTCTAGAAGAACGTATCTACCCTGATGTGGGTGTCAAAGATACTAATGAGCACATAATCAGTAAGTTAAATGAAATGGGTGGTTATTGACCACTGATCAGTAGCTCCGCGGTAGGGCGTTTAGCCCCAGGAGCCAAGGTTAAGGGTTCAAGCACTGTCATGCCATTCATCGACCCCTGGTATTAGAAAACAATTTCTGAAGACGAAAGCAAAAAGTTAGTTAGGGGATCAGATAGAAGTCCCTGTCTCAACATACTTCTTATATTCTTAAAAGGGATCATTAAAAGTTAATTCGCTGCCACTAAAAAGATAGATACTCAGCAAAGTTCCACGAGCGTATTTTCATGGAAATGAGTAAAACACCTTGCCAAATAACTACTGAACTCATTGTCTTATGGAGTCCTTTCTGATGTCGTGTATCATGGAACACAATAGGATTGGAGCTCTAATTCAACCTCTGAAAAAAAATTAAAAATTCCAAACCATTTATACCTACATCCTATGTTGCACGGGTGCTTCTGATTGGTTGCGCACCCGCACCGGGTGCTTCTGGGTGCTTCGTGGGTGCTTGGGTGCTTCGTGGGTGCTTTGTGGGTGCTTTGTGGATAAGGCAGGGTCATTTTTGAAAGTTTTAGTTGAGAGGTCTTCCATATACGACTAGAGTCTAACAAATAAATCTATGTGAACATTTTTAACCCTTAGATTACTCATCTCTCGACAGCTAAGAACGACGTGAAGAGATTATACTATTGATATAGTAACCTTGTATCTTCGAATGTGTATGAATTTCTGTTCGATTATAATATGATCCCTATTATTGTCGTTATTATATTAGTATTAGTATATATAATGGTATCACTAATAATATCAGATAAAAATATAAATAATGTAGCCGCACCCACGCCGCACCCGCACCATTGATTTTTGGAAATTTGCCGCACCCGCACCCAATTCCCGAACCAGCACCCGCACCGCACCCGCACTCGTGCTACATAGCCTACATCAGCTATTCGGAAAAGTTCCAATTAATCTATACATCAAAACAAAATGTCACCATGTCAAATCCTCAGACCAGAGCTAAAAGTTATACCAGTAGTCCTAGCAACATCAGCTACATGCGCCTATGGGTAAAAAAAAAAAAGTGTCCTTGGTAGTACTAAATTAGTAATTTTATGTGATAGTTAAAAGGCAATTTTGATATTTTAACAAGTATGTTTTTGTTTAATTCCCTATATATTTAGGTTTGTTATCTTTTCGCTCAGATGTTGACAATTATCAGCATTTTCATGCATGAAATTGTCTAACTCTTGCGAGAGTAAAGCATTCTTCTTTCTGCTTCTTGTTCTTCATATTTACTCTTGACATAACTGCTCATAGATGCTGTTCGTTCACAACAAATAACAGTTCTCACACATTTGATACAAACTCAAACCTTTTCCCAACCCTTGTGGCCTTGTTCCACATTTTTTTCCCATCACCCAGCCCTAGGCTCTACCCTTAATTATGGAATGTTGGATTGGAGAAACAATAAGCAGCTACTATATCAGCAAGTAACAAATTATTGATACGAGGAAAAAGATCAGCCCTCCTAACATCGCTTTCAACAAGGGCAACTTGCAACCATTCAAGTCGTAAAACATATGGATACTATCATTCCAGGTAGATCAGAATCACAACCATGTGTAGAAGAAACCTACCTGCAATCTTTAGGAAAATACTGCTCTCGAAATCTCTAAGAGATTATTTTACAACTTCATATGTTAATACTGTATCTATGTAACATGCTTTTTTCTTATGCCTTACTTTGTTCACAGTCTAATATTCTGGTCTCCTAGGCGTAGAGGAACCATGCGAATACATTCTGAACTTGGTGGTCATACCCTACTGCAGAGACGATACTGTAGGGAGGTCCGGCGAGAAAATAGCTCAATAGGGTGTTCTAATTTCTAAAATAGTGGAAAAGCAGTGAGGTTTTAGGCAACACTTGAGGTGTCCCAGTAGTCCATTGGGCCACCTATGGATTTGCTATCAAGATGGTAAATCTCAAGGAATCTTTGAAATCGACTTTGGACAAAAGGGATGTGCAAGGTTCTCATTTTGTGCTACAGAAGCCCATGGATGCCCTGAGAAAACATCTTGCTGTTACCTTGTGCCTTCTTCGGCAGGCAGGTCATCCGGTATACGCTTATTTCGTCCCTCACTATGTATACATACATGTGGCATTTTCTAGCCAATTACCCATTCGATGTCACACCTCTCTGGTCTTCTACATTTGTGCATGGTTTTGACCGTGCTTTTGAGATTCAAAGCATACTGGAAATGCTTGTGAAAGTTCACACCTCTGGTAATACAATGAATGATTAGAATATTAAAATTAAAAAAATAAAAGACGCTATATCCACACACCCCTTTCCATTTTGCGGACATATTTTAGTCAAGTCCCCATATCCTATTAGTCAGCAAGATAATGAATCCCTTTTCTGAAAAGGTACAGAATTTGATACTAGCCTGATTACAGATTTGTCTGGATGTATATTAGAAACCTAAACCCATCAGTTATCATTTATCTATGAATTGGGAAATATTAGACTTCTTGTTAGCAAGTATAATACTGGACTTCGAAAAACTTCCAATCTTTAGGTTGGGAAGGGTGGAAAAGTCTGCATGGAGCCTGAGAATACTTTTTTCTGATAATTGAAGACATTTCACTCCAAATGCAAACTTCCAACGTGTAAATTACTAACTCCGAGTTTCTTGAAGAGCATGGTCCACCAAAGTTTCGCTACCTGACGGGATTTAATCAACTTTTCAGACTAAATAATTTGGAAAATATTTATCATAGAGCACGAGGATTACTTACCTTACTGTAAGATTTCATTCAGTTTCCAGTAATCAAGAAACATATGCACTTCTTCAACTTGGAAAGTGGGACGACAGATTGCCCAAGCAGAGGCGACAAGGGATGAACTTGTTAGGGGAACAAAATTCCTTAATAAAACTGAACTTTCAATATAGAAAATTTTCCATCTAAAGAAGGAGGATTGGACAGGGAAAGATAATCCTAAAAAAAAAAGGACTTCAAACTTTTCAACCTCGACAGTACATGCTAATGTCCTTTGACTGAACCTCAGAAGAATGGAGGAGATAGAGGGAAAGCTTGTTCGAGAATGAACAAAAAAAAATTAGATTCTATGAATACTTAAGATGTGTGCTCCGAAGCAAAACCTGTTTAAATGATATTTGTGCCTTGAATTAGGGGATTACTACGTTAAAGAATGGATCTAGCACTGCCCTTATTGACTTGGAAATTCTCCAACTTGGAACTGCGTGGAGGGTTGTGCCAACGTAAACATTTGGTTTACCAACCAAGATCGAGCTTGGACCATGAGAAGACTTCACATACTTTAACATGGACTTCACAGGAATATTTGCTGGGCCAATTGGTAAAAAGAACACATATTGAGCATTATGGTTGGTCAAGGATGATCATAGTATCATACCAATGTTGAGGAGTCGCAAAATTTGTTATCCTAAAATAAACAATTGAAGGACTATTGACCCGATTGTCACAAGCCGGCTTTGGCTTCAATCTCTACAAAATATGTAAGTCTCGGGAGTATTTGAGCCATACAACTTATCTGGTGTTCAGTTTGGCTCACAAGCAATTTGAATGTAAACTCGAGCTTGAGCTTCTAAGCTCCTTGGGCCTGAGAGCTATGTTACCACAAACGTGGTACACCGTGGTACGCGGGACGGGAACGGGAAACGCAATAGGTGGCGGTACGGGGTACGCTATGGTAGGCTTCTCCGGAACGTTGTCCAGGACGAAATACAATTACTAGGACCGAGGAACACTATTTGGGAACAATTTTCCTACAGTTACCTAAAAAGTCCGACAATATCAATTTAAGTAGTTTCATTCGCCCATTCTCAAATCCATCATGATAACAAAACTTTCTGCAAAGTTGTACCAATGAAAACTAGTAACATAAACACGTCAATTACGTACTCACTCTATGAAACATTGGGGTCAACGCTTTCTGCGTTTCGGGTCGAAAACGTACCGTGTTTCGGTACGTACGACTCGGAACGAAAAACGCAGCTACTTTACGTTTCTGGTAACATAGCCTGAGAGCTCCTCATGTATGCCTCTAGCCCTCTACCAATAATAACCTATTAAAATCTCTTCTTAAACAATAGGATTCAATGTGATAATTATAATTAATTGTCATAAACAGCTATAAACTTTAGAAACTATAATATATATGCTCATATATATGATCTAATGTTTAAGACTTAATTAAACTTGTTCTCAAGCTCATCAGCTGAACTTCACCCAATTTGTAGTTGGCTCGTCTAACACAACAAGCCTACACCTTGGTTCCACATCTAATTTTTATCACACGAAGCAAGTCTGGATCAAGATTTTACTGGCTCTTGAGAGGTTCTTGTCAGCTTTACTTGTTTATAGCCCTGATGCTCGATTCATCTAGTCCTTGATCTACCATATTTCTCTGGCTCTATCTCATCTTTCTGACCAGATAAATTGCTTGATCAAACAGATCCCTAATACTTTCTACTTCCACTCTTATATATCAGCTTCAACTCAGTCTCATTCACTACCTTGGGAGCATAAGATAATACTCCAACGGCAAGACTGGTCCCTCCCATGGGTGAAGATGAGGATCGAAGAAGAATCACCAAGATTCTTCTTATTTTGACTATGCCTGCTATACCGACTACGCCTGCTATCCCGAGGCAAGCCTGACTGCCAAACTCGGTACCATGGTTACATTTGTTGACTTACTTATTTTCATGTGTCAAGGGAATAAGATCAAGAGATTAGTAGGAGTTGAACAAAGTTTCTTTCATCTCCTAATATTCTGAGATGTTTATAGCGCCAAGCTAGGATTTCGTGATTCAATGTTCTACAAAGTGATTCAATCCAGCTCTCTCGTCTCATCTTACGCAAAAGGTATGGAACAAGTGGAAACTTAAAAGCACATTTATATACTGATTGTGTCTCTACCTAATGGAAAATTTAATGTTCAAAGAGCTCATAACGGGCCCAAACCTACCTTTTCTGTATCAGTACTTTGATACCACCCAATGCGACATATTAAACAACTGCAGATTCAACTACAGCTAAAGAGTTGAAGACGAAGCATACCTGAGTGCAGAACTGATTAACATAAAGAACAAGTATTAATTTTTTTACGAACTTCAAATCAGCCTCTAGGTATAACATCCAGACGTTATAAAACATGGGTTAAAGCATACAGTCAAATCTTACAACTATGGATTGACACCACGACAGTGAAGTTTCACTTCATCCTTGTAATTCCATGTGTTTCATCTCGATCAGTTGTTGAAACCCAAAAAATATATTGTCACAGTGTTTTCTAAGTATTTGAGTCCAGACACTGTAACAAAGTTTCAAAAGAAATGCTGATGCTTGAACCCCTCGATATGACGAACCCGAAAACTGTCAGGAGACTGGCCCAGGATAATGAGGGTGTTGAAACCAAAATCATGAGTGTTTTCAGGTTTTAATGCTGACACCTAGATCTTCGAGCCTCACGAGTTCTTCTTCAAGCACAAGTCAAGACTTCATTCGAAATGAATTCGCGAACCTTATGATGTCAGCTCTCCTAGTAGAAATGACTAACTAGATAAGAGTATGTGAATGTTTAAGCACTTGTAGAATGGTCTCATACAGGCATAGGCTGATAATTTAGTTGAATATTTGCATCAAAGAGAATAGGTTCCCATCATATTTTCGCAATTGATGAATGAATTCCCAACTCTGGAATTAGTAAAGCATGGACTTCAGAACATTGGTAACTGAGACAGGGTTAACATTAGTTTCCTGATAGAATGACAATTAAATATTTAAACTTAGTTCCTAAAAATTACGTGAGAAGTTTCCAATAATTTTTTGGACGGTGCCACGTTTGATATACATTCAGAAATATTCCCAACTTGCAGACTCAGTTGACAAAAACATGCAACCAATATACAAAGACGCAACATTGATGTTCATGTGGGAAAGTGTCTAATGAAGCCATTTCGATATGTCTCGTCAATGCATTAATGACGACTCGTCAATGCATTAATGACGACTCGTCATTAATGCAAGCTATCAGACTTGAGAAGCTAAATTGTCATACATACCTCACCAGATGATAATCCGCCACCACTCTTCCTGGATCCTATGACCAACTTACTGTCAGATTCAACCCTGTAAAAGTTTACTACAAGAAACATTCACAATTAGATATGATTCCAGTTCAGCTCAGATTGAGAAAAAAATGAAAAACCCTAGCTTGTCAGTGGCTGTGTAAATTTTCTATGAGATTACACCTTCTATAGATACTTTTTAATGTTAGAGTCAACATGCAAAGGATACCAGTAATCAAAGATTATGCAATACCTATGAACGCCTCTTTGGACTGGATACATTATTACTATCCAGATATAATTACTTGCTATCCATGACAAAGATATTTATGTTTAAGATGGATGGACACTTTGATTCTTCCTCAGATGACTACAGAAGTGAAGAAGACCAGTTCATCCAAACAGATAAAAATGACACCTTGTTTCAATTCCATTATATAGAAAATGATAGGTAAAATGGTAAAGGTACCGTTAACTTCTTCCTTCTGGTAATTGCTTGACATACCTAAGTCACCTGGTTGCCACTGCATTGATACCATATACTCTTTAAGCCCTTCCAGTACAAACATCTTGGTGCCATCATTTAGCCAATGCCGGAAATGAAATACCCATTCTCTTCCATCCGTATCAAGCATCTTCATGGGGCAGCCATGTTGAGTGATTTCTGGGAAAAATGCCTGTTCGAAAATGAGGGTCAGCAACCCACGCACATGAGTATGATAGCCGTGATTAAGGTATGCATTTTGCAGACTCATGTCATAAAAATGCATTTCCAGTTGTCTCAGCTTCAGCACTCCTCAAGATATCAGTCTACCAAGAAAGGTGTTGAAACTTGAAATAACAAGAAGCCACAAAGTTCTACGGAATTGAGGTTAAAGGACATAACCTGAAGGGTTCTTACTAGCTTCAATCCATATTGTGCTCCAATTAAGTTAAGCCATTTCTATCGTGTACATGAAAGCTATACCTAATAAGAGTATGGGGTAGTATAAATGTCCATAAACAGGGAGAACCGACTGCCATTCACTGAATTTGTATCGTATGAGAGCATATCAAAAGGTATTGACTTTTTTTTTTTTTTTGTCCTACTATCAAAAGATATTGACTGATAATCATGTGAACTCCACACTGACTGCATTTATGGAGTGTAACAGTAGGCAGTGATGATATGTGATGTAACGGCATCCAAATTAAAAAAATACAAATAAATAACAGCTAATAGAATAAGCAATGTTGAATTTCGATTGGATATACCTCTACGTCTCTTTTCCCAGTTTAGCCTACAATATTATTACATGTTTTTATGATCCAAGAAAGTTGCTATCTTGTTGATTGGTTGATCCTTCAGCTTGCTAGATAGATACATTTAAAAACCTCATTATTACTTGGTGATAGTGGATGTTCTTAATCGTGCATCCGCTTCGTGCATTTTTTGCTGTTTTGACTTATTGTGGTTATTGCATTGTGTGGGCTATCAATATAATTGCACGTGTGAGGGGAGGTTTGAATCTTCGGTTTATATCGTTATTCCACTATGTTGATTGTTTTGCCTGGATTCCCAACAAACGTTGGACAGGAGCCGCCAACACTTATTATCTCATTCTCTATTTGTCGCTTTCCCCCTTTCCCCTTGAAGTCCAGCAATGAAGATGCACGAAATTGTCACCAACATCAATAATAACAAGAACATGTCTTTTCCTAGTAGAGGTGTAGGTAAGCGCACCCATTATGCCAATGATAACTAATTGTAAATAAACATAAGAATACCTCACGTAGAGGTGCGCAATGAAACAGTATTCCAACTTCTCTCTGAAAAAACAAACACTATTCCAACGATCAAACCCAACCAAATTGAACCTGCATTTGTAAGTTTTCCTGACTTGGTTGATTGCAGATTCCAGAAATAGCTCAATTTAGGGGACCAAGTTTTTTCAGATTATAGAACTTAATTTCTGGGCGAACTGCAATAAAATAAATATCTAAATTTGGTAGAGCATGATCTCTTAGTTTTAACTTATCCACAGCAATGTATTGGCAACCAAGACACGAGTTTTTTAAAACGGTTAAAAACGCCAAGGTTCCTGATAACAATATTTTGACCATATGACATATTCCTTGTTTTTTTCTAATTGCTGACCCATATGTAGACTGCGTATTCTGTAATTTCTGGCAATATTTTTGGCAATAATGAAAAAACATCTGACTTAGGTGTACTATAAAATTTCAAAATTGAAAACATAAGAACAGTAGGGAATGGGAGGGACATAAAAGAAGGGGGTACTGAAAATAAATGTATTGGAGAAAAGGAGGAAGAGAGACCTTTGAGGTGCGTTTTT
The DNA here is from genome assembly GCA_023055425.1 of Linanthus parryae. Lineage (NCBI taxonomy): Eukaryota > Viridiplantae > Streptophyta > Magnoliopsida > Ericales > Polemoniaceae > Linanthus > Linanthus parryae. The sequence continues at coordinate 3,404,145 of JALGPY010000010.1, read as the reverse complement.
ATTACTTTATCTGTATTAACTTTTGACTTTTTGTTACTAGCAGTCCCAGCTTTCACACGTATGTATGTCTTCTTCTTTGTAACTTTCTAAAATTTATCAGGTATTTCTTTGATTTGTTCGGGTATAACCCCGTTATGGAACCATGGACAACTAATGGCGGGTACGGTGTGGATTGCCTTCATGCCGCAGGACTTGGACTACTGACAAACTCACGATTTTCCTTCACATCATTCTTTACATTGCACAATAGCATCTATTAGACCCTTGGTCATAATATTATTAAGTACTACGATTTATAGCTATGTATATGCATATAATATCATTTTTCAGTGGTGAGTAATGTGTGTTACTGTTAGATAAATATCAAATATAGGCTCAAACACGTTTTATAGTCTAATATTTCACTTGCAACAATTAGCATTTTGAAGCAGAACTTTTGTCAAAACTAAGATATTCATAACTTTTCCTTTTCTTTTGATACCGAAACTACTTTTTTCTCCAAACAACTGTGATTATGATTTGGATGTCAAAAGCGAACAGCGTAACTCTTCGAACTGAACCAACCTCTGCTCTATGGATTGGTGATTTTAAAAATATCATGGCTAATTTTCAGTTATTATTTCTTCCAAAATGAAGGTGTTGATCACACTCATGATTTATACTTCAAACTGCCAAAATCAACCCCTGTATGCCTGTACTCTCAAGTTGTTCCATATGACTATGGTCCAAATTTACGCTTAGCCTTACTTCCCTATCACTCTCCATGTAAGCATTCCACATATTGCTTAAACGATCAATACATGCTCACAAAGTATCACATCTTTTTCCCAACACCCACATACAAATATACATAATATATACATACACACAAACGCGCCCATGCTGTAGTAGTTCAGTTCAATGATATATTAATTTTTCTTGGGGAAGCTGGAAACTTGAACTATCGAGTAAACGTGAAGTTCAACACAAACGAGCACAAGTAAATTAAATATTGCAATATAAAGCTTCTACAGAGCGTAAACCACTCGCATCAGCCAACAAACCATAATATATTTAAGCAGCTACACTCAAATTCACGACATGGTTGAGGGAATGGACAGTAAGTGGCTTGTCTTGTACTCTAAGCTCACCAGGAACAAGATGGTACAGAGACAGCAGAACTGACCTCTGCCGCTCTGCCCAAGGCAAAGGGATGCTGCCGGACAAGAATTTAGGGACTGTTATGGCAAAGGAACGTACGCCGTACATCTTTGTTCTTCGTGAAGTTAGTTAATAAACTACTATTAAGTCCCATTGTTGGATAATTATTTGGGAAGTACTTAATTAACTATATTGCGCTTTTCGTAGTACTGATGGGAATTTGGACTCTGAAGTAATTAGAAGATTATGCACGTGAAAAGATTGGGAAGCTTCCCCTGGGCGGGGTTTTTTTTTTTTTTTTCGGTGCAGCTGTGTAAGTTGACAGGAAAAGTTCAACAGATAAATCAACACTTGCACAAAATAGAATTTCAAAACAACTCTATCGCCTCACCTCTGCACAACTTTTGGGTATGACCAATCGTCCCAGCTTCTGATCAGCATCACTTACAGATAGAAACTTTTCAAACAGCGGGACAACAGCTGAGTTTATTCTTATAATGGTCAAGGATTGTCAACCCACATGAAAGATGAAACCAAGCCATAAAAGAAATAAAGAAAAAGTAACTTAATATCAGGCCCTGCCTAAATTAAAAGCTGATCAACAAGAAAATCAGTAGTAGGTCTCAGGTTGTCAATCCAAAATCCAACATTACTATCATCGTAGGAAAATTCGATCTTATTCCTTGATAACATGAAAACAACAGAAACTTAAAGGATACTTTCCACAGATCTCTCGCAGCTCTGCATCAGTTACCCGAGGACAATATAATGGATCTATGTGAATTTGATCATCTGCTTGCGTTTCAGAAAACATCTGAATTCCAGCATAAAGGCATCGTTTGCGTGCCTGAAACAACAAATAAAAAAATACAATTAATGCGTGGGCTCTTAATACAAAAATAAAAGAAAATACTCATAGGATGGAATATTCAAAAGTGAGTACTCATCAGCCAATACTGGTGCTGCAAATAGCTTGAACAGAAGACAAAAAGGTAGTGTATGTACTCTCACATGCATAAGGCATAGAGATAACACCTTCATACTGTTAAAGCAGAAGGCCTCAGGAAACAAAAATGAGAAGGGAAAGAAAGTTCTCGTACCGTTATAAAATTAGCCCTTGAGCAACTCATGCAGATAATACCACCGAAATCCATCAGCAAATATGTATTGAATGATGCAATACATCCACAGTGAACTAACTGCAATATAACACTGAGATTACGTATGGATAGTTTATAGCTTACTAAATTAAAAGAGATAGAGAGAGCAGTAACCGGCAACTACTTGACTGACCTTTCCACAAGATTCGCAATCCCTCCAACCTTCATCTTTTGTATGGAAAGCATCACAGAACCTCCCCTCCTCATATAAGGAACTTCATTGAGAAAATGGAGGGGGTCAATTACCAAATACTTCATAAGGTGTATCAAAAGGTTATATACATCAGCCCAGCTCAGCCCCGCCCAGCCATGCTTCACTATACTAGACGAGTGAAGCAAATTTTATGATACGGAAAGGAATTACCATTTATTGCAATGACTAAATACCCAACAACTAAATTTCAGATTCACCAACTTAGACCAGACACACCGCATCATAGGATACAACAAATGAAATGGAAGGAAAAAAGAACAAAGTGCCTCCCCTTTTCTCACATCTCAAATCTCAATATACTTCATAAACAAGCGATATCTCACGAGATTTCAGTTCTGGGCTGTTAAAATTTGTGTTGGGTGAAGCTTCTACAGTTAAACCAACAAAGAATCCCATCTGTTTTATTGTTCAATTTCTAAATTTACTAGGCTTCTTACAACATATAAAATACTCCTGAACAGATTTAACAGATACTGAGGAACAAAAAAGAACTGATTTAAAAGACCAAATTCAAATTTAAAAAAGCTCGACCAAATCATCCAACAATTAATTCAAATGGCAACACGAGAGCCTGAAAGAAGTTGGGAAAGCAATCAAGCGATTCCGGAGATCAATTAGCAACCAAGTAACCCAGGTCCGATCAATGCAGAGTCGTGGTCAGATTACTTGACAAGCAAGGAAACTGAAAATCTCACCAAAATCAACAATCGTCGATTTCAAGACTACAATAACAGATAGTTCGCATGCAAGGCACAGTAATTTCTCAGCCATTGTAATCAGGAACTTCCGAATCAAGCTTCCAATTGAACTCAATCGGGCAAAATCGACAAACAGGAAGCCATCAAACGAACAAAAGAACTCCGATCAAGTCCATCAAAAGACAAAGAGATAAACCGGATAGAGAGAGAAATGACGGAATTACCCGCATCGATTGCAGAGCTGAGCAAATTTGCCGCTGCGAAGACGCCAACCGTCCTTATACGCGGTGGAGCTGGAGTCCTCGCAGTGAAAGCAGCCTTTGGAAGAAGTTACTAAAGCCATTGATGGATGATGATCAGAACAGAGCGGAATTAAACCCTAGAGACAGAAATGGAGGACATAGAGAGAGTGGCGACTGTGAAACGGAAATCTCTGTTGGAGGATAGAGACGGTAGGAGTGACTGACAGCAGTGTTTGTATTTTATCGCACGAGTGAGTCGGGGTCAGAAAACGCACAAGTCAGTCGCACAAGAAAGAAGGTACAAATACAAAATTGAAGGATTATTATCTTTCTCTTTTAGGGAAGGAAAGATAGTCAAAGCAGATATATATGTTAATATTTCAGGGAGTGTGATTTGGGTTAGGGATTGGACTCCAAAATAGGCAAATTTTGCTTGATTCATGTTCTTCATTGTTCATTGCCAAGTTCTCTTTTTATTTGTTATCATCTTGCATTTTGACTACTTAATGTTTACTTTGAACCATGAGATTGTCAATTTGTTGTAAATAGATTTGAGTGAGGTAATTATTAGAAATAATCCAAATCATTTCCAGCATCAACAAAAAGTCAAAGATAGTGAAAGAAGTAAAACCAAAAGAAACTCACCCTGGCCATGGAAGGCTTAGCTCAAGCAAAGACTCAGTCGACCGGCATTATACAAAATGTTTAAACTAGTGACTCGTCTACTGTTATGATATAATTAATACGCTAGTCGAGTAACTTGATACATGCATGGTCTACTGAAAAAGGAGTAAGATAACATTTTATGAGTTGAGGAAGCGGGAGTACTATCTTTTACCATTCATACAATGGGTTCAGTGGTCTCGGTCGTAGAAAGCGCTTACCAAATCTATGAGGACAAAACTATATATATAGGTAAGCAAGTAAAGAAAAGAGCGGTTCTTTCAATATATGGATTTAGAAACGGGCTTGAACCACTGATAACTCCTTTTGAGGAGTCATATTCGTATTAGAATTACTACCGTTTTGCGTGATTTGCGATGTATTTGAGAGTGTGTATGTCAAATAGAGAGAAACCCACGGAAATATGGGGTTCCAATGCAACTTTTAACAAGTTTTGGGCAAGAAGTGAAGGGAAACACGTACTAAACACCCTAGGGAATCACTCTATCATTTATTCACGTTTGGGGGAAGAGAGGACGCAAGGAAGAGAGACGGAGAAGAAGATGATGAAGAACTTAAGACCTCCATTGAAGATCTAGGTTTTTCTTATTCTTCGTCTTTCTCTCTCAATCATTGTTATGGAGAAACTATTGAGTTTTACTTTGTTTAAATTGATTAGCTAAATACTTTGCTAGGCTTCTCTAGAGAGCCTAGGGTTATGTAGACGAATTATTTTTTGGATTCTTACTCTTTGTTTCATGCTTCGAATTTTGGTTCTAGAGACTGAATGTTGAATTTCTTGAAATTTTGATGAATCGAGTCTATTGAAACGTCTCGTTTAGGATTTGATATTCATTGAAACTAGGCTTTCTTCATGAAGCAATTCCTTCCTTTATGTCAATTTCATTCTTGTTAATTGTTCATATGCTACGCTTAAAACTTAGTAGGAATGGAGTCATGACCCGGAACTACTATTTGGCTAGCGAGTGCGCGACAGTGACTCTAACTAGCCTTGATGAGATGTGAACAACAATCATGAATCACCAAGACTGAGAGGAGGCGTGTTAGGATTGGCCTTAATGGGTACATTCGGTAAGTTATTTCGACTGTATCGTGCAACGGTGGACCAACAGGACCCGCTAACGTATCAGTAGATGACCTTCTAGAACGGAACGGTAGATAACATGAGACCGACAGGAGATTGTAGTCTAGTGAGATGTAAAATGATAGGAGATCGAAAGGAGATTGTCATGGCCTATTACCCGGCTTATTTAGAATAGAAATAATGTGTTACTCAGCTATCCGTAAATCGTCTACAGCCCTAGGTGATCTAGAGATTGCTTAGTTTCTTCATATCTTCTTTATTAAAATAAAAATACAAAAATATTAGATTATCTTGTTATTTCAATTTTCAGTCACTTGTTTTTGGGTGACGAACTCGTGTTATCACTCAATTTTCCTCCTTGTACTGTACTCTTAATTAATCGACTAATTAAAAAATCTCAAGTCTGTCTTCGTGGGATCGATAACTCGGGGTTGAAATACCACCCCTATATTACTTGACCGTGCACTTGCGCATACGCGTTAAGAAATCGCGTCAACCACCAGGCAATCTAGTAATGAAAATGTGTTGATTCCTCTTCAGCAGGTAAACATAGCGTGTGATATAAGATATTCCCTTCGTACATTAGTTGAGTAGTAAAGTAAGTAGTATGAGTCAGAATGAAGAAAGATCAATCAAATAACTAGGACAACAATCAAGTATGAAACAAAAGATTGTAGTAGTTAGAGTTAAATCTCGAAGCGAAAGTAGATTATTATGGAGCAGATAAGATAAAGACGCGATACCTATAGATAGAGCAAGTTCAATGTCAAAAGATTGTTCACTTGTAGCTAAGTCAAGTGAAGCTACTTCGAAGAAGGTCAGAGAATACCAAGAAAGGCCATTGCCTCCTAATACTTCACTTGAGGGTGCATCCACCATGGTAGCATAGAGTAATTTGAGGAGAAACCGAAAACGTAAAGGTTTTAGGCGCCAGCTACCCTCCTCTAATGTGAAAATGACTTATTTCTTTCCACTTGATAACTCCTTCATAAGAGTTATCCTACGTACATATTACATTGTCATTTGTGTACATTTCGGTTCAAAGTGACGAGCTTCGAGCCAAAATATGAAGAAATTGCACTTTTGGATGTTTTTTAGCTTTAAAGTACAATTCGCGTGTTTCTTAATGGTTTTGAGTATGATTTTGATAATTTATCACATTTTGATCTCTTCGGTAGTGTTCGTGTTGTTGGTTGACAAGAATTACACATGCGAAAATCAAGTGGAGAGAAGAAACGAGCTCCGGAATAGAAGAGAAAGGCGAATTTGGCGCGTTTTGGATGTTTTTGCCTAAATTGGGAAATAATTGAGAAAAAATAGAAAACAGTAATTTCTATACATGATCAAACTCTATGTCACGAAAGGACTCCAAAGTTTCAAAAATCACATTCATCGTAGTTTGGGATCAAAATTCGGGTCCTTATTTGCTTTTCAAAAAGCTTAGTTGCTTTTCCAGGATGTTCTAGAGAAAATTAAGGATATTTTGAGGATATTTTGAGTTAGACAATGAAGATGGAAGTGAGATCAGTGGAAATTGAAATGAGACTCGAAGAGCTTTCCAACGGCGGGTCACGAAGCCAAAACGGACATTGGACAAAAAAGTTATGGACCGTTGAAGACGAAGACAAGAGCAAGAAGAATCTGCGGAAAAGTTGTCTTCGCACGAAGAAAAAATTCTTGCACAAAGACTTGACACTTAGCCAAATTTTGGAGATGCTAGAAAAGTCTTCTTGAAACGCGATGCAGTAATTAACTGGGAAGGCCTTCGCACGAAGAGAAGAGTCTTTGTACGAAGAGAAAAGTGTTAGTACAAAGACATCGATTGGTTTGACAGATTTGAAGCGGGGCTGTTATGCAATTTATCAAAGCTTTTTCCTCTTGTTTTGGAAACGTATTTAAGCAACTTAGGTCGTCTTTTCCAGAGGTAGGCGAGGTTTTACGCATCTTTTGGAGCTAAGGAGCGATCGTGGGAGCTTGGGACCTTCGTTTGGATCTTTTCTCTTCTCTTTCTCTCTAGTTTTTTCTTATGATCACTGAACTTGTTGATTTGATCATTTGTAATCGTAACTAAACTCATATTTATTGGGAATTCTTGTTTGGTAGCTATGGTTTTGGTATGAACTCATTGTTTTGAGCTTGGGATTCATGTTTTGACTTAATTAGACGTGTTCTTCTATCATTATGAATCGTTCATGTGTTAAAGCCTATCTTTCTTGTGCCTAGCTAACGTATGATTGATTTAAATTAATACTCATTTGGTAACTCCGTAAGAATTGGTCGGTAAATTGGACATTTCACCTAGTTGTACCATTACTTGGTAACTTGGTAGTGTTAACTAGGATTGTTAGAAGTAGAATAAGGAACATTAATGCATACTCAGAAGTAAATCAAGCTTGGTAACTGACACGGTCCAACCGCAAGTGTACGGTTGTCGTGTGTAGTAATAAACCGGAAATCCGGGCTATCGAACCCAAGGGACTTTGTTTAAATTAATTATTATTCTAAACCTTATGTGGGTACGTCGCAAGTTGTGTTTTTCTAATTCTACTAAAATAAAAACGCAATATTCTCAATTAACCGAGTGAAATAGTTCACGATTAATAAAGAATGAATTTTAGGGTTTTTGTAATATAAGGGAAAAATACCGGGAATTCTCTAGGTTCACTAGGTTGATCTAAACTTATGTTTTGATTCGTAAAACAACCACGTATCTTTTACTATTAATCAAGCAACATTGAACTTACCGAGTTACCAAGCAAGTTCACTATACTTAAAACCAAAGCAAACCGAGTTATGAAGTTTATTCTAGCTTTAAGCATGCATTAAAACCATAATTCTACTTTAACGATCCTAGTTAACGATGTCGAGTTACCAAACATTGATTCGACTAGGTGGATTATTCAATTTACCGACTAATTCACACGGAGTTACCACGTGAAAACTAATTAAGTTTACCTCTACGTTAGCTACTCGCAAAGATAATATGATTACAAACGTAAATAATCCATAACAATGAAAGATTACGTGAGATTAAGCTAAAACATGAATCACAATCATCAAAACATGATATTTAGATCAAACCCTAGCTACACCAAACGAGAATTCCCAGCAAATAACGTTTAGCTACTCATATTCATACTCAAAACAATAAGTTTCATGAGTTTAAACATAAAAATCAAGAAAAGAGAAGAGTTGAGAATCCAAACGAATGATCCAAAGCTCCTAAGCTCTCCCAATAGCTTCTTGATCTCCAAAAGATGTTTCTAACGTGAAAAAACTACTGAAAAGTCAACCTAGCACACTTAAATACGTTTCTACAATGATATGACAAAGTTTCTGATAATTGCAAAAAGACCCCGGACGAATTTAACATTCTGGGCATTCTCTTCGTGCGAAGAACTTTTCTCTTCGTGCGAAGAGAATCTTCACTCTGTCTGAACTCTTCTTGCAAAAGTCTTCCCACTTTGAGACAGCATCATACCACACGAAGACATTTGAAATTTTGGCTAAGTATTCTCTTCGTGCGAAGAACTTTTCTCTTCGGCGAAGATATTCTGCCTTAGCTTTTTTTCTGGCTCTTTTCCTTGAGTTTTCCTTGCTTTCTTTGTTTCCGAAGCCCGTTTCTTCACCACCTTTGATCCTCGCGTCCTATTTCCTGCCAACCACAACACGAAACACGAACCCGCGATCATATCACAATAAAAGCAACAAAATATACGAGAAACGTCCGGATTTAACGATGAACGCTCAAAAACTCAAATTTCACAATTTTAGCATAAAACGATCAAAGACGATAAATTCTCCATGATAAGCACGCAAAACATAGCAAAAATAAGGAATAATATAACTCCAAAACGGAGTTATCAGTAACTCAGTTTGAATTGGCTCTAAGTTTAGACTACTCATTTGGTAACTCGGTAAGTCATATTTTGCTTGATTCATAATAGAATACATTTTAGTGTTTCATGATCAAAAAATAGTTCGTATCATCCCTAGTGATCCTAGAGAAAATTCCCGATACTTGCCACCTTATTAAGTAACTCTTACAATCATTCTTCGTTAATCGTGAAATCATTCATTTGATTTATTGAGTAGTTGCTTCTTAATTTTAGTAGAATTAGAAAAAAAAAAACTCAAAGCGCTGTGCCCACACAATGTTTAGAGTAATAACTAGTTGAGAACAAAGTCTCTTGGGTCCGACAACCCGGAATACCGGATTATTACTGCACCGACAACTGTACACTTACAGTTGGAGCGTCTCACCACTAATAGCTCAATATTTTGAGCTATTTATGCTTTCATTTTGACGGATTTGCAGTGAGTTTTGAGTACTTTTGCACCATAATTTGAGGGATTGACCATGTGTTTATTGAGTAGTTTCAGCTACAGGTGATGAGGCACGTATTTTAGGATAGGTAATTGAACGTAGAGCTGCGGGAATCAAGCGGGCAAACAAAGAATGGGAGAAAACGGAATCCAAATGGAGTCAAGAGCAAAGAAAAAGAGCCAAAAGGAGGTCATCAGCGCAGTTGACACGCAGTAAGTCTGAGGGTTTACTACGGTAAGGAAGAGACACCAATGAAAGCAAAAACAGAATCCTAGCCACAGTAAGGGTATTGCATATCCCGGTATGAAAGTGGAGCACCAGGAGCATAATATTCTTGAGTCCTTATGGGGGTAAGCCCAAAAGGCAGTGCAGCGATATTTTGAGAAAATTTTATAATTAATGAATAGTTACCACTTACGGCCCAAAACTTGCAAAGGATGACCTAGATCATCTTTTCTCGATGTCTACCTCGTTTTCTGGAGTATCACATCATACTTGGAGCATCTTATGTATCTTTGGAGCATCTTGGAGCAGGATATTGAAGACTAAGTTGTGGAACCTCAAAATTGAACGATAACATTATGAGTAGCTAAGTTTTCTTTACTGTGACCCGAGTTGAGTGCATTTGTTAAGGTTTCCAAATCTAGATTTCTTTAGGACTTGTTGTTTATGCTAGTGATCTAGCTTAATAGATACTGGATTTTGTTGCATGTTCATTTATGTTTTAATTCTATCTTTCATATATGAGACATCTTGTATGTTAGATTCTAGTTAGATCAGTCCTTGCGACCAACAGAAATAACCAAAGTGGAAGAGAAATGAACACCTAAGGAAATCGTCAATCGTGACCAACATGGTTGTAGATCTATGATCGTGGAGTAGTTAGCTTAAAGCTTAGTTACGGTTTTAATTAATCACTTGCAACCAACTATGTTAATTGGGATCTTAGTTAAAGAAGTGATCACTTGTGAGCTTGGGATCACAACTCTTGCATGCTTTCATATTTCATAAGAAATTCTGGAAAGTTGGCTCAGTGCCCCCCCAAGAGGAGTCCTAATGCATTCTCTCTCTATTCTCAAACCCAACATAATGTCTTTCTTACTACATGCTTCTTACTTATTTACATAAATTTCAAACCATTTGTAACAGTGAGATTAAAATGGCTAAAAATATCTGTCCTTTGGGTTCGATTACTTGGGAATTTCTGGATTCTTACTTCATCGAGAGTCATGCACTTGTGGTTAGGAGTGGATCAAATTTTTAGCACCGTTGAAGGGGACATAGTTATTTTCTTAGCTATTTGTTACTCCTTCTAGTGGTTTCTTTCTTCCAAGTTGTTGCTTTGGTGTATGACATGTTCCTTCCAATGAGCCATTACACCAAGTGTTTGATAACTTGGAGGCATATTTTCATTTGAGAGGTAGAAAACTGAGTGAAAGATCAAGTAAACAGCTGAAATTAGCAAGCGGAGGCTGAGAGGCTCCGCACCGAGCTAGCGGAGAAGACTTCTCCCTTTGTGCAGACTTAGAAAGAACTAGAAAATGAGAGTTCAGATGGACACTCTAACCGCAAAAGTGTAGATGGTACAAAATGGACCACCAGGCCAGCGGTTCCACAGGGTAATGAGGCACAAAGTGTGCCGGAGAAGGGAGAGAGGGCCATTCCCGTGGTTAACAATGTCATGCCTACCGAGACCATTTTCCACCCAATAGTTCTAAAATAAATTTATAATCAACACCTTGAGATCAAGAGTTTACTAATTCATGTGGTGCCAAAGGACTATCAGCTTAGTGGGAGGGCCACCGAACATCCAAAAGGCACACTTGGCCAATTTGACAAAGCTCTGCAGAAATTTCAAGTTGCGCCAAATTTGAGAGGAAACAATCAAGATAATGGTGTTCCCATTTTCTTTGATAGATTGATAAAAAGACTGGCTTAATTCTTTGCCAGGTCACTCAATTGGGAGTAACTTAATAAAGAGTTCATGAGGATGTTCATCCGCCATCTAAAGTGGCCGGACTCATGGGTGAGATATTATGTTTTGTCCAGCATAATGGTGAATCTCGGGGACATGCATGTGATAAGTTCAACCAGATTTTGAGTGAGCGTCTGAGACATGGGGAGCCTCTTACATTATTTCTATGTGTCTTTGAACAAGATCAGTGCAAAGAAGTTGAACCAGTCATCTGATGGTAGTTTTATGGGGCTGAACCACATAAATGCAAAGGGATCTACTATATAATGTTTCCACGAGAGAGACAACATAGACTGACATTCTTCGAGTTCAGCGGCCAAGAAGTGATCCAGCAGATTCTAATCAGTTTGGATCTTTGAATTCGAACATAGGTGCATTAACGACATCCTTATACAATGTTGATCACCAGCTCAAGTAAAAGAGGCTGGAAAAAATTAATGTATGATGAGAATCAAAAGATGAGGTACAAAATTGGAACTACTGGGGGTAGCAACGTTAAAGGGCACAACTACACTACCAACAAATGCAACCATCCGAATTCGAATTGGATCAATCCAAAAATGGGATGTATGCGCCTTGACAGCAGCTCGTCACCCCAACCGGCACATATGCCACAAGTTCAGCATATCAACAGGAAGATCCAGACATCATAGGATTTCTCACTAAGATTAATGACAAGCTAGATTTGTTCAAGAAACTTGTATCAATATAACCTTCACGAAATCACTCACACAATGCTCATGTATAAGAAGTTTTTGAAATATATTCTTTGGGGAAAGAAAAAATATAATATAAATGAAAATGTGAAGCGTGACACGCTCAAACTACAAGTTCACTATTGTCGTGTGTAGTAATAATCCAGAAAGCTCCAGGTAATATCGAACCCGCATGGCTCGTCTTTAATTAGATGAACTGTATAACAAAAGTGTGAATATATGTTTGTTTTTGTTCTATCAACTAAAATACTGAGAATAAGTCTGACGAAATAGGATATGAATAGTAGTGAGAATGATTGAGAAAATTCAATGAGATGAGGATACTAGTACTCCTCGTTGGGGTCTTAAGGAAAATTACAATATATTTCATGTGATGTTTGAAGGAGGGATGCAACTATCTTGTTAGGAAAGTATGAAGTGTTATTCTGATTTCCCAAGTAACAGTGTCTTTGACTAACATCAACCAATACTTATTTCTCAGGTGATTGTTCAACCCTACTTAAGAACTAAGTTTGGTGATCTGCTCAATGACCCTAGCAAAAGTTTGAGTTTTCAAGTAATTAATATGGATAATTTCTTAACTCAAATATACCGAATAGAAAACTCTGACTTATTTAGTACTTTTCTAATTAGAAAATGCTCTAATTAGAAAAACTCTGAGTTATTATAGTTTTTAATTACTTTTTTTATTGATTTTATTATTTTCTTAGCTTCTTTTATATGTCGTGTACTATGTCATTTAGAAAATATTTATCTGGTTATGAAAATCTTAAAAAGAAAAGAAACTCGAAAATTTGATAAGCTCTCAAAAGGGTGCAATGGATAAATTCGTTAGTTAGTAGTAAGGATGCAGCCGATAATGTTATTGTAGATGAATAAAATATGGGGGACATAAAAAATAATAATAATCTGATTGAAGAAGTTATTTCCTAAGTTACTAGAATCTTACTTACGATCGGTCATGTCTCAAGAAAGATTGACGGGATTAGATAAACTATGAATTGAGAAGGAAATGCTTAAAAGTTTTCATATTGAAAGTTTCATTAATATATTTGCATCTAAAAAGGCAAGAAAAATTAAATTTAATTAAGTGACGCTATATTTCTAATGTATCTTAGGCCCCGTATAGAAATTTAGCCTAAGGCCCCTAAAATCCTTGAGAAGGCCTTGTCCGACTAACCTCTATGATCAATGTTACCGTGTTGTATATCCCTTTATCTCATCTATCCAGATTGGACATAAGGCATGGAGTGTCACACTCGTATATCCTATCTATAGTTTCTAAACTATCAGAGTAAACTTAGACAAACAAATGACATCAATATCTCATATTGATTCATTTGAGCATGGTCATGCATTTCCCTAAGTCTCACTCATCGGGTGGCCGTGGATATTTACTCCTGTTATGTAGGAGGAACAAATCATATCTACATTACTCACACCTCTCATCATGTTTCATAGAATGTTCAATTATCGACTTTATAGTCACCTGGTTACAGCGTGACGTTAGTCGACATGAAAACTTGTACTCCGCATCTAGGGAATGTGGTGATTTCAAGTCGAAGGATCACAACACCAGTGTCACTATGAGAAGCACTTGGACATTCACATAACATTCATGCAGTTCTCTCATGGCGGGTCTCGAGTACGGCATTACTCCTAATGCGTACCCATGTGTTAGACTTGATATCCCCATCTCAATCTACCAACATACTAGTCTCTATGCATTATAGTCGTCCTAATTAACTGTAATACTTGACTAGGGATATTTAAGAATACAACATTTATTTTCTAAGGAGTTCATCATATTAACATATCTTCATATCGATAACACAATGAATAGAAAGCTTTTATAAATATTCACGATAAATAGATTGCCTCTAGGGCGTACTCCAACAGACCTGGAGGTCAGGAGGTCGCACGACCTGCAAGGCTAGGCCGCAAGACCAGGTAGCGGGGCTGGTGAACTTTTGGTTGTTTCCTTATCAGTTTAGGCAACGTGGCATTGCTTTGGCCCCAACTCAGAACCTTAGGTCTATATCAGCATGTAGAATGTGGGTAGATTTGGTGTGGTGCAGTGTACGTTGTATTCGTGTTATTTCTCTCTAATAAATCGGATTTTCAGGTCGTGGATGTAGGTAGTTTCACAACTAGTGGACCAAGTTAAATTTTTGTCTCTCGTTCTTTAATTTTGATTTATCGTTCTTGTTTGATACCCAGATCATAACAATCTTTATAAGGACATCATACTATATTTGCTAGGCAACTAAGAAATGAAATATGACAGGCTTCATATTCATGGGTTGTGGTATTGGACCACAAGATTTGCGACTAAGGGCTAGTTTGAGAATGCCGTGGCGGTGGTAGAAAGCTGTTGTGTGGAAACACAGTAGAAAGCTGTTGTGAATTCTTGATAAAATGTTGTTTGGTAAATATTACGTAGAAGCTGCTGTGAAATATTAACATAATAATTTTGTGTGTTGGTAAAATCAACTGTGAAGTTGCTGTGAGAGGGTAAAATGACAAAAATATATGACACATGTCATTTCTGGAAAGATAACTACTGATATTTTAAAAAATATAAGGTCAAAATCGGTTGTAGATAAATTAATCAAAAGCACTTTCTGGAAAAGCATCTTACCCCTTGCTTCCTAAAAACTGCGGTGGGACAGCAGAAACTGTCCGAAAAAACAGAAATTTTATTTTTACCAAACACACTAAAACTGCTGCTGGCGGAAAACAGTTGTGCTGGCAGCAGAAGCATTCCCAAACTCACCCTAAGTAGGCTTCTTAGAATATTTTCATTTTCCCCAGCCAAGTAGCTAAAAGTCAATATTTAAGATTTATATACAACACTTCACCGTACTCACGACTACCTGACCTACATACATCAATTTATTCTTATTTTTCTTTTTGCAGAGAATGAACAAACAAAAGCTACACTCCACTGCCCTGGTAGATCATCTCCCTAATAACTAAACAAGCAAAATCATCAGTGACATTGTCCAACATTACAGGTCTTTCATCTTGGTCTCATCCTTTTTTGGCTATAGTATCAGCCACTGTGTTGATAGTCCTTTGGATGTGCACAAGGTTGCAGTTGCATCCATGGAGAAGAGTTTGAATTTCTTGGATGATGATGGAAAAGTGGTGGTCACTTCCATTGCCATGAAGAATAAGTTCAACTGCCTCAAGGGAATCAGTTCTCCTGAGAAGGAAACATATGTTTGAAGAAATGAAGAGTAGAGTGTTTAACAAGATTGAGTGATTATTTTAGTAAGTCGGGACATTCCTTTTATAATAGTGAAAACTCGGTGTGGCTCCACCTGTACCTGAAATTTATGTAGCACAGGTGCGGGTGCAAGAATTAGGTGCGCGTGCGACAAATTCCCAAAATTAAGAGTGCATGCCGCATCGAACTTATATATTATTTTACATGTTTATACTAATATAAAAACAAAGCAGTGCCAATTATAATCAAACTTTAATGCATACGTAAATTTAAAGATACACAGTTATTATATTATTAATATAATATTGTGGAGAGACGAGTAATTTGACCGTTATATATGTTCATATAAGTGTTAAATTGTAGTTGTATTGAAGACCACAGAACTAAAACTTTTAAATGACCGTGACTTATCCACAAATCACTCCCAAAGCATCCCCACGAAGCATGTGGTGTGGTCGCGCGACTTCCCAGAAGCACCGAAGCACCCGTGCTACGTATCCTGGAATCACTGTCAACGATCCTAGGTATGGTCAGTTCACCCAACGATCCAACTGAGCATCAACTCCTGGAGCATGCCAAACCTTCTCCCTCATTAGCCACTTCCATGTGAAAGATGTAGGAATTGCGCCACTCTTCCTCTTCCTGACTTACTAGTTGCAGTCCCGCACTTTTGTTGCCATATCAATAACACAGTACACATCCTCATGGCGCCAGCCCTCTCGTCAAGCGAATCAAACCGCCCAGACATTTGACCGCCCAAAGTCTTCTTGTCCTCACACCTTTGTAGCGCTCCATATTAAAGTAGAATATTATTTTCGGAAGTCCTATTTTATCCTAGTTAAGAACTTCTATTAAGAGCACACCATGAAAACATGCTCAGTTTAGCAGTACACAACAAGCCAACAATAACCTAACTACCGAAGGCTAAAGAGGAAAGAAGTAATGGGAAGAGAACTGCAAACAGAAACTGACTAGCTACAGTAGCTGTCACGTTTTTGGCAAGTTTTTTGTCTGTGAGTTCTTCCAGGATCCTCCTAAATGAAATATTATCACTTTTCTAGTACTCTTGATCTTTTGAGGGTATCTTCACCTTTCTTCATTAAAAGAGAAGACATCTCAAAAATCAGAACGGTAAACATTTTACACGTATGCTTTTAAAAATACAAGGTTTCAAAACGAACTATTTATAGCGCAGACTGAACATTGTCAATATATTTAATCCTAATGATCTTAGAGCAAAGATTAGATCCCAAAATGTTGCGACAAAAATGTTAATCCCCAAACTTGGTCTGAGAGCGCATTCACTGCATCCGGAAAGAAAAATATTCCTAAATGAAACAAAAGGTATGGCACGGCTCACGTTCAAGGATGAATTTTTTCTTCACCAGGAAAAAACGGACGGATGGTACTATTATATTCATGACATCTAGAAAAAGAACATATAACTGACAGCTGCAAATATTTGAGGAGTTGTAACTTCAACCGTCGGAAAACACTACAAATAAGTTCAACATAACCAAAATGCTATTATGTAGAGAGACGTGCAGAAAGTACATGCTCAGTCGTAAAGCTTCTTCGCTGATAGTGTTCTCTGCGTCTTACTTTCATTCTTCGTAATTTTCGTCAATGACTTCTCATTTAAGGATACGGCTTTTGCTATGGCTTTCATCTTCCGGACATTCTTTGATCTCTTCATTTGCACTCCCTTCTTTGTCTTCCTGTAGTCACCATAAATTGTCACAAAGGAGGAAAGTAACAAATGGGGAAAACCCAAAACTGAGAAATAGTACTGATTCTCGAGAAAATATAAGAAAGAATATTACAGAACATGTTGGGAAATATTTTTCTCCATAAAGAACAAAAAAAAGACTGAAGACGAGTAAGTGGCGCAAAGTCAATTTAGTCCTTAATAGGCCTGTCAAGAGTCATCCCTCAAGTTCGGCTTCTGTCTAAAAGGCCCCTAGCTTCCTACTTTGCTGTCAAAGCCATCAGTGTGTCCATCTGAAATAGGTTTCATCATCTCTCCCTAGAAGACCTGACACATCAGCATCCCCACTATTCCCTGCATTCATCTTTGCCCCAAGAATCATGACTAACCAAAGAAGCTTTCTGTGTCGCAGAATAAAAATAAGCAGTCTGTGTCTTGCTGCCGCAAATGTTGAGCTTGTATTTGTCTTATGCTCCAGAACAGAATGATGGTTTCTAATCTCTTCCAGCCAGAATTTGGTTCTCCACTGAACTCGGAATGCTCATTTCTCAACTTTGTTGTCATTTATATTTCTAAGGGTAAAAGACACTTTCACCCCATCAGTGTGCCCAACTTCAGGAAACTTACACCCCTTTTTGTGACGCCATTAGTCTGGAGTTGGGCTCTGTCACTAATAAACTTTGAGGACAAATTTGCGCCCGTATCACCGGGGGTTACCCACGGGTATAATAGACTTTTTTCATGACATCGGGGGGGGGGGGGGGGGGGGGGGGCAAATTTGTCTTCAAAAAATATTTTCAGTGACGGCATAGAAGGGTGTAAGTTTCTTCAAGTGAGACACATAGAAGGGGTGGTGTTCTTTTCCAAACTGGAAGCAGACAAAGTGTCCTTCGATCAAACTAGACGGGTGAAAGTGTCTTTTACCCTATTTCTAACTTTTAAACTCAAAGAAGCTTCTCAATTTATGCTGCACATATTGTACTATGTATGGATATATGTATATGTGTGTGTGTACATATATATTTTTCAATCCTACACGACAGATAACTGATTTCTTTCGCTCTTCCTATTATGCTCCCTCTAACATAGAAAAGACAATACAGAGAAATACAATTATTAAAGCTCCTGAATATTCATAGAACGGGTAAGATACAAAGAAGAATTTCTAGTAGATCAATTCTTAAACATAATCAATTGGTTTATTCTCTCAGCAAAGAAACAAATTTCACGAAGAGAGGTAATATACACAATTGTGGTAAGATGAATATTCTATTTGTCAAGGCGCGTGATATATCACTAACTGCAAATCTCAGATTCTGATGCAACCTCAGAGACTAGGATCAGAAACGGAGCAACCAATTCTTCACACTTTCTCCGGTACTAGATTATGAGATTTTTCTTTTGCTGTTGGGACTTGTCACACTTGTACGGAGGGAAGTTTAATAGTTCTGTATTATGTGCTTATACCAAAATACAGCACCTTCAATCACAGAGCCATTTCAGAACAAGCCCAACCCATTTTCTAATCATTCTATCTGATTTAGTAATATGAATATCCAACTCGGAAATAAACAGGCAATGAGACTAAAGATGCTACACAGATGACAAATATTGAAACTGTTACACCACTTCTTCAACGGCCAGTTTTGGAAGCAACTTCAAAGACTATGATCACACGGCAGCAACAAATTTCATAATAGTTCCCCAAATTTAAATTCTGCAATCATTCTTTTCTAGTAGGGCCTTGCCACATCTTGGTGTGAAGTGCAGCAAAGGAGGCCTTTCCAGTTTTGAACAATTGGGCTTATAGATATGGATATGGAGATTTGGAAAGAGAAAAATATATAGCCAAAGAATGTGGGTGACTGTAGGTAGCTGAAGTTTTTGGTTGCAGTACTGCAGTCTGCAGAGACTCTTTATTAAAGAGTCGCGTGCTACGACTTGTTTTCAATAACACAGATGAGCAGGGGGGTTACTGGAGTATGTGTATGGTGATTGTAGAAAAAGGCGCCTATTGTAGAAGCTGCAAGTGTTAAAGCATAAGTAATGAAATATCTTTAAACCACCGTGTCTCAAGTCTCTAATAATCGTGCCTATTCACGTAACAAGGACAAGCGATTCTCCAGCTAGGTAAAACTGTAACTGCTAAATTCGAGATCCGAGAATGAACAACTATTTTGACCAAATCATGAATCGGAGACAACTTTGACAAAGGACAAAATTGGAGTATTTTCTTAATTCTTATGGCTCCATGACACGCTTTCCAGCGGGCAGGAGAATATTGCAAGGATCATTTGGTCATGAAACACCATGTTGAACAAATCAATGAAATTTAGTACAAGGTTACAAGAACGTCAGAGTAGGGCATGGTGGTCTGTAAAATTGACAAATGCATCACAATAGAGCATTCCTTTGGAAGAATTAGCATACAGACAGCTGTTATGTGTGAAAGCAAGATCAAAAAGGAGAAGACCGATGCAAATAAAATAATAAGTTAAGAAGCAACGTTCATCAAAATCAAACTGCTGCCGAATCACTTCATGAATATCATAGAATATATTTTTTTATGAATCATTTAATATTCATTAAGCTATATAAATGTCGACATTTTCCAGTTTCTGTGATTTCCCATCAAGGAGTAAGTTGAGGTGGCTCACCCCAACTAGTGAATTGGAGCATTGTTCACCTCCTTAAAGTCTTAAACTAATATGCTTAATGAGGTGCCCCCATTTCATAAAAGAAAGAGCCATTTCCCATCAAACAACTTCTTTGAAGATCTCTAATATGCTTCTTTATTATCCCAGCAGACTTCTGTTGGATTGAGACAACCAGGGTAGCAAAAGAATGCTATCGTTAACAGTGGACATAGAACGACAAGAGAGTCTGTTCAAAAGAGATTAACTCGAATGCCTAAGAGCATCTGCAGTGGGAATACCAGTTCTAATTCTAAATTTAGGGATGCAGCGGAAAGATGAAACATTCAACAACTCAGAGAGTTGAAGGTTAAGAAACATATACTACTAAGTGCTAAATCTGAATATAATATAATTCAGAATAAATACTTCCAATAATATTCAATCTACCTTCTTTCTTTAAAAGAAAATTTATCAAACCTTAATCAACTATTGCTATTCCCGAAATGTCAGCCTAATAAACCATAGTCAAGCATAATAAACCCTTTAACCGGGGTGTCGAGTGTCATTATGCCCAAACATAAGGGTGCAAAGTGTCTTTTACCCTATTGTAGTTATAGTTTAGGGAGCCACTAAAGAGCTGATCCTTCACCACATTCAATTAATGTACCCTCCCTCCCTCCCTCCCTCCCTCCCTCCCTCCCTCCCTCTCTCCCTCTCTCTCTCTCTCTCTCTCTCTCCTACCAACAATGACCCAGCCACCTTCTCATCTAGGAGCATCCAAGCCACCATGTTTGCCGCCGCCGCTGCCATGTCCGCCTATTCAAATAAAATCATTTTTCTCCGTCAACTCATCCCGTACAACAAACGATTCACAACACCACCACCGATATTCAAGAAAAGAAACTGTGGCACCTAAAGTAGAACCCCAAACAAAACCCCTAGTATCAAAATCTTCAAAATTATACCAATTTTGGAGACGGAGTTACTCATACATTGCTCCTCAAGAATCACATTATCTCTCTTCTGTAAGAAAACCTTGAGTTCCATTTGGCATGTCTTTGGCTTATTGAAGGATTTAAAGGAGTGACAGATTGGGGGACATAGGGGAACGAAAGTTCATAAGAGAGGTGAACCCAGCTTTTGTTTTGATGGTATGTGGGTGCAATTTTTGTGGTGAACAAGTCAAAGTAAATGTTGAAGGGTAAATTTGTCATTGTAACCTCAACATTAATAGTGACTTTGTTTGGATCATCATTAGCTTTGTAAGAATCATTACGCATATTTTATCACTTAATTTTGTAGTAAAACAATATGACATTGACAATGTTTTGTCACTATTCTTGTATTGATGCTTAGTTATCTAGTTTGGAAGTACAGATTTAAGTTCGCGCGTAGATTTTGAAAATTAGCTAAAAAAAAAAACATTTATATAAAACCCACTTAATGAAGTAGTTGAAAAACACAATAATGGCAGTTTTGTAAATAATACTCAAAAAGTTAAGGGGTGGCGTCGTACTTTCTTTAGCATTATGCTAAAGTTGGTCTCAAATTTGAAACCAAATATAGCATAATCCTAAAGAAAGAACCAAGATAGCACCCCATTGGAACACAAAATGTTATATATATATATATATATATACATAATATGTATATATATATATATATATTTTTTTTTTGCATCAGAACCACTTTTAGCATCCCATTGGAGATGCTCCCATGATCAGGGGCTCAAGGCATTCAGATATTTGTGCATGTTAGAAAGCAATTCAGGCTAGCCCATTCATTCTGGTAAGCGCTAGTTCCTTCTGCAAGTTTACACCCTGATTGAAGTCACTCCTAGCAGGCAACGAGTACAAAGTAATCCCAAAAAAATGGTACTTAAATACCCCATAAATAACCAATTTGAGAGAAAGACAAAACAATGAAGAAGCACTGAAACAGATGGGAATGGCCACGTACCAGAGAGCGCCCACCTACAAATTTCGAGAAATATGGATGCATAAAGTAGGGAAGACGGGATTCTCACACATTTATAAATTTTATTAATGGATACGTACACAGGGGCGGAGGCAGCACATGGCCGCATAAGGCAGGTGCCCCACCCCTTTTTCAGAAAACTACACTTATATACCCCTATTTTAAGAAATTATACAACTTTTCCCTAGCTGAAATTACAAAAAAAGGCCCTCCCGAGTTTTTCACCGTTCTAGCCTTGTTGGACCCGAGTAAAACGTAAAAAAAACCCCTCTAGGGAACAAATACAAGACTAAGCTCGTTTAGAAACCAACGGTACTAGAGTCGGTTTTTGGAGCTAAAACCGACTTTAGGACTGTCGGTTATTTGTTTTTTCAGATTTCGACTAAAACCCAGAGTTAAGAGTGTCGGTTTTAAAAACCGAATTTCACAATATCGTTTATTAAACAAAGAACCGATGATGTCACCATCGGTTTCATACTTAAACAAAAAACCCTACCTGTTATTCTCATTCTCCATCTCCCGTTTCCACCGCCCGTTCTAGTTTCTACCCCTCTCTGCGATCGGCGACGAAGACCCACGAGAAGGAACGACGAAGCACTGCGACCAGTACCCCCACCAACTCCAGCGACGTCTCCGGTGCTACCTCCCCCTCTCTGTCAGCGATAAGTCATGTTCCTCACCCCCCTCTCTCTCACCCGTCCATTCTCTGTTGCCACTGGGTTACATGTTTTGAAGCCAAAATTCGAAATTTTGGCAGAGTCTCGATTGATTATCTAAATTCCTTCAACTTGGCACAGAGACTCTCGATTGGACAGGGACTGGTTGAATTTTCCAGAACCGATTTTAGGATAATCGGTTTTACTCCCTTAAAACCGATTTTAGCATAGTCGGTTCTTAAGAATCGATTGTCAAACTCTCGGTTTCTAATCGGGCCTGAAAAACGTTGAAACCGACAGTGGTAGTTTCGGTTTAGGCCTCAAGAACCGAGTCTAGCACTGTGGTTTCTAAACGAGACTAGTTTCGTATTTTTTCACCAGTGGGGGCTTCTTCCGTTTTTCACGGCTCCAACAAGGCCAGAAAATTGAAAAACTCGAATCCTCCCTCCGCCCCTGAACGTACATGTAGCAATATTCTGTATGTAGACACCCGTGCGGGTTTCATGTCGGGTGTGTGTCCGAGAATCAAATTTTGAATTTTCCAAAATATGGGTTCGGAACGTGGCTGAAAAGTGTCAATGTTCAAGCGCGGATGAGGGACTCGGAGTATTTGCGATTACTATACATAACTGTAACTGTGTGTATATATACATAGATATAAAACACAATTACACATACATATAACCAAACCTACTGAACCATTATTTTGACTCCAAGAACATCTCGACTGTTTGCGACTGTAAATCATTTTTTATATATCAACTCCAAAAAATGATTCAGAATTGTTTCATGTTTTATTACTAGGTCATTAATTTATTTATCCGCGACTATATAGGCATGGCAGTAAAACAGAAATAGGGAGAAGAAGAAAACCCCAAATTTTATCAATCAAGAAATATAAAGGATTGAAAACACCTTAACTTTTGTATATCACTTAAAGTTTTTGGCATCGGCAACTACAAGAATTTACTTAAGTATCTGCATGATTTCATAAAGTCCAACACAGGGTTAACTACAATCACAGGGTTAACTATAATCAATACCAATTTTTTAAAAAGCTAGGCCTCAAAAATTTATTAATGGGTCCAATGGAAACCTACCTTATGGCTGCACCGGCTTGTGGTTTTGGAGCTCCAGACTCTGAAGTATCCATTGCTGCATTTAACCAAAAGAGACAAGTGAATCAAGGAAGCAATCAAGAAGATAGAATCTGAAAATTAAGAAGAGCATGCTTAGACTTAGTTCAAAGGGTAAAAGTAGTACCTAGAGGGACTTAGTTCAAAGGGTAAAAGTAGTACCTAGAGGGACTTAGTTCAAAGGGTAAAAGTAGTACCTAGAGGGGCGTCAACGGTCGTGTGGTCGGCGGATATGTCCATGGCTGAGGACGACGCAATCCTCTTCTTCTTGTTTCTGTTCTTCGCCATCGCTGTTGGCCAAATTCGTGCCTGGTTTCTGTTCCTTCTTTTTTTTCCTTCCGTCTTCCAAGTTTTCAAAGCCCTAGTTTGCAAAGTCTGCCGACTCGGTGACAAAGATAAATGACAAATAGATACCCTAAATTTTGAGATTAGAGCACGCACAGTCTACCCTTGTGAAAAATCTACATAATAAGTTGTTATTTTATATAAGTTAGGGATGGCCAAAGGGGTCTGAAAAGCGGGTCAACCCGCTGACCCGCCCGGTGCAAAACACTCCTTAGGTACTGCAAATAATGGGTGCGGGTCGGGTTGTGAGGAGATTAAATATCGGGCCTAATCAGTAACAGTGAGGTTTGGGCTTGTGCGGGTTGGGTGAGTGTATTACTGCTGGATAGCGATGCACTTTCCCCCTATCCCCCTAGATTCATTCTTGCTATCTCTTTCGCACGTCTGTTATCTCTCTCTCTCACACACACACAACAGAGTGGCTCACAAATTCAACGCCATCCTCTCCGTCACATCATTGCCAACCTAATCGCCGGCCGATCTCTTTGGGATAGCTTCAATCCAGCGAACCGGTCTCTTTTGGAGAGCTTCGATCACCCCACGGACACGATCGTCGCCGGTAAGAGGCTCCACGTCGGTGAGTCCTGGGTGGTTTCTCTCTCGGACGCTGATTGTCTGGCGACGATTACCAGTTCACCGTCGCCGGAAACGACGCTGTTCTGCTCTGGAACCGATTGATTTACTGGAAGTTGTCCACGGATCTGAAAGCCGACACGGTACCAAACCTTCAAGCATCCTACTTAGAACTGAACAATACTGGGTTGCATCTATTTGGAGGTGCAAATGGGTCTGTGATTGTCATTCAATTGGTTCTGGGTTTATCTTCTAATTGGTGGCTCGCAAAGCTTCAGGATACTAATTGAAACTTTTTTCTAAAATACATGGTGACAATTGAATTTCTAAGAATGCAGTTGTTCAACTTCTGATTTGAACCCATTCCGTACACTAGATGATCGATTCCCGTCGGCGGCATGAGCTCAACAACAATTGATTGGTATCCATACTTGTTGTTGTGATCCAGAACCATCGAAGATAACCGAGTAGAAGCGGGTCTATCAAGTGCGGGTTCGGTTTAGGGCTGAATCGGGCTGGAGATTAATGGGTGCGGTGCGGGTTTGGTAGTCACTAGAATGGGTTTTTTGTCAGCGCGGGTCAGCCCACATACATGGTCGGGTCGGGTCTGGTGTATTATGGCCCTACCCTACCCGATTGCCATCCCTAATATAAGTTATTCCCCAAAATATGACATGCGAAAATAGTTGACTTTTTCACTAAACTGGACGTGTTGGGGCGAGAAAACGGAAGAAACCGCCACTGGGGAATAAATACGAATCTAGACCTATTTAGAAACCGACAGTGCTAGGGTCGGTTCTTGAGGCCAAAAGCGACACTTGAGCTGTCGGTTATTGTTTTTCCCGGCTCTTAAAGTAACAGATAGTGTGACTCTCGGTTCTTAATAATCGATTTTCTCAAAGTCGGTTTTTGTGTGACATAACCGATATTATTATAATAGATTTCATACTTGTTCGTCCTTATCTCTTTCGTTCGTCCTTATCTCTTTTTGTGCAATTTCCTCTCTCTGTCTCATCACGTCCTTTTCACAACCCTCCTCCCCCTCTACCCCTCCCACAAAGCCTCGCATTCCCCTAATTGCCTACACACTGAACCAATTTCATTACTTCGACTCACCATTTCCACGAAGACCTCCAAAAATGTCCGACTAGCTCTCCAGTGCGGTTAATCTCGGCATGCACCCCTCGAGGAGAATCTACTACGGGAAGGAGCAGGTGATGTCGCCGCCGACGGTGGAAGCGATGGAGAAGGCGGATAACTGTGTGCCGAAGGCGCCGATGGTTTACGCGGTGGTGACGGATCCTGAGATTGTGAAAACCGATTATGCTACTATCGGTTTTTATGCCTGGAAACCGATGCTCACCCTCGGTTATTTATGAATGTCGGTTTTGAGTCAGATCTGAAAAACCTTATAACCGACAGTAGCAGTGTCGGTTTAGCCCCAAGAACCGACCCTACTACTGTCGGTTTCTAAACGGGTCTAGATTGGTATTTGTTCCCCGGTGAATGTTTTTTTCGTTTTTCTCGGCCCCAACACGTCCGGTTTTGTGAAAAACTCTGAAATAGTTTATTCTCATTTACGTAATAAGCAGTTATGAAAAATAAGTTTTCCCTAATAAGGTTATCTTTGAAAAGTTAGTACAAATTCTGAAAATTCTATTTCTGATGTTTATTTAGTTGATGGTTTGAAATTTAACTTTCTTAGTGTATCTCAGCTTTGTGACGATGGTAATAAGGTTTTCTTTGACAAAGAGAAATGTTTGGTGCAAAATGAGAATTCAGACAATTGCATCCTCATAGCCCCCAGGTCAAACAATGTGTATACCTTTCAAACTAACACAATTGCAGGAGAAAACTTGAAGTTTCTCAAGGCCTTGAAAGAAGATTCAAAGTTTTGGAACAGAAAGTTATGACACATTAGCTTGCATACTTTGAACAAGCTGTTCCAAAGAACTTAGTAAGAGGTCTACCCTCTCTCAAGTTCAAAGATGATGAAGTGTGCAAAGCTTGTGCACAAGGAAAGCAGACCAGAAGTTCATTCAAACTAAAGAACTTTGTAAGTACTACTAGACCCATTGAAATACTGCATATGGATCTTTGTGGTCCTATGAGAACTCCAACTACAAAGGGTAAGAAGTACATGCTTGTTATTGTAGATGAATTTTCTAGATATACTCGGGTTATGTTTCTTAGAGAAAAATCTGAAGCCCTCTCTGAATTTTCAAAGCTTTCTAGAGAACTTCAAACCTTGAAAAACCTACATATTGCTTCAATTAAAAGTGATCATGGTAGAGAGTTTGATCAACTTGAGTTTGATTTATTTTTGTTCTAATCATGGCATCTCTCACAACTTTTCTGCTCCTATAAATCCTCAACAGAATGGAGTTGTTGAAAGAAAGAACATGACACTTGAAGACATGTCAAGAGCAATGCTTTTGGAGAACAAACTGCCAACATACTATTGGGCAGAAGCTGTGAATACTGCAAATTATATTCTCAACAGGTGCTTGATCAGACCTATATTGAAGAAGACTCCTTGTGAGCTGTTCAAAGGAAGAAAGCCAAACATTTCTTACTTAAAACCATTTGGTTTTACTTGCTATGTTCACATAATGGTAAGGACAATCTTGGTAAGTTTGATGCAAGAAGTGACGAAGGTATTTTTCTTGGTTATTCACAGACAAGCAAAGCCTATAGAGTTTACAGTAAGAGAACCAAGCTTGTTGAAGAAAGTATTCATGTCATATTTGATGAAAGCTATGATGGTTCTTTAAGTGTTGGTTTTGCAGATCTTAATATGAACAAGCATGATTCAGACAATGAAGATGACTCTTCAAAAGGTTCCAAGGAAAACTTACAGGAACACAAAAGGCATTTTCAAGGCCTTGAAAATGAGTTTCACAGCCTTGAAACAAATCCTCCAGAGAAGACAGCTGATCAAAATGCTACTTCAAGTTCTCAAAGACTTGAAAAACATATTGGAGAGTTTGAACCTTGGACACCAAGGAACATATTCAAATATCTCTCATCTCATCCTGCTGATAACATTCTTTCTCATCTAACCATTGATACATAAACTAGATCACAATTAAAGAATCTTTGTGCTTTTAATTCTTTTTATTTCTCTTGTAGAACCAAAAACTGTGAAGGAAGCATTACAAGAAGCAGATTGGAGCATAGCTATGCAAAGTGAACTCAATGAGTTTGAAAGGAATAAGGTTTGGAATCTAGTTCCTCCACCAAGAGATCAGTATGTTATTGGTACCAGATGGGTATTCAGAAAAAAGTTAGATGAGAATGGGAAGGTAATGAGAAACAAAGCTAGATTGGTAGCTCAAGGCTACAATCAAGAAGAAGGTATTGACTAGGAGGAAACTTTTGCTCATGTTGCCAGGTTAGAAGCAATTAGAATTCTACTCGCATTTGCATCTCACAAGAACATGAAACTTTTTCAAATGGATGTGAAATGTGCATTCTTAAATGGATATCTGCAAGAGGAAGTTTATGTTGCTCAACCTCCAGATTTTGAAAATGACAAGTTTCTAGACCATGTTTATAAACTTGACAAGGCTCTTTATGGTTTGAAAGAAGCTCGAAGGGCTTGGTATGAATGATTGTCAAAGTTTTTACTTGAAAATGATTTTAAAAAAGGATTGGTAGGCAAAACCCTTTTCATAAAGACTCATGAGAAAGATATGATTGTAGTTCAAATATATGTTGATGATATTTTGTTTGGAGCTACTAATGGCCTTCTTTGCAAGGAATTTTCAAGTCTTATGAGCAGAAAATTTGAAATGAGTTTAATGAGAGAGTTGAACTTCTTTCTTGGACTTCAAATACATCAAATGAAGAAAGCATATTTCTACATTAAACCAAGCACACAAGAGACTTGCTAAGAAAATATAATATGTCTCAGTCCAAATAAATCAAGACCCCCATGAAATCTACACTGTCATTAGACAAAGACGAATCTGGTAAGAGTGTCAATGTGAAAGAGTATAGAGGTATGATAGGATCTCTACTATATCTTACAGCTAGCAGACCAGATATCATGTTCAGTGTTTGTATGTGTGCTAGATTTCAAGCTGATCCTAAAGAATCACACTTGACTGTTGTCAAAAGAATCTTTTGGTATCTCAATGTTACCAAAGACTTAGGGATTTGGTATCCTAAGCAATCTAACTTCTCTCTGTGTGGCTATTCAGATGCTGACTTTGCAGGATATAAAGTTGATAGAAAGAGTACATCAGGATGTTGCCAATTCCTTGGATCATCTTTAATCAGCTGGCATTCAAAGAACCAACACTCATTTGCACTATCAACAACAGAAGCTGGATATATAGCTGCTGGAGCTTGCTTCTCACAAGTGTTATGGATAGCACAACAAATGAGAATACATGGATTTGATTTCAGAGATATACCTATTAAGTGTGACAATAAAAGTGCAATATCAATCACAAAGAATCATGTTCAGCATTCAAGAACTAAACAACATTGATGTTAAACATCACTTCATGATAGATCATGCTTAGAAAGGTGATATTGTTCTTGAATTTGTTTCTACTAACATGCAATTTGCAGATATTTTCACTAAGCCACTGCCAGATGAAAAATTCTCAGCCTTGAGACTAGAATTGGGTATGCTAAATAAAGAAGCATTGGTTTAGGGAGAATATCAGGTAAGTATAAGGTAAGTATTATGTGCTTCAAAGGTTTTAACTTATTTTCAAAGCCTTAAAAATCTTTCCAAAGTTTTGATTTTATGTGCTTGTGCAATACAGCTTTTCAAGACCTTGAAATCCTTTCCAAAGCCTTGAAAATAAGACTGTATACTAGTTAGTAAATGATATGGATCTTTCAATATTGGGTGTTATTGCAAAACCCCATTATCCGGCCCGGACAAGACCAGGAGGGTGATGCTAAAAGTAACGATGGAAATCAAAAGCATGACATCCCAAATTATTTATTTATTACACAATATTACAAAATTCTCTAAATATAACACGCGTTTCTAAAATTACAACTACTACATTATTATTGATAACTATATTAGTTTCTACTCATAATGAAGTCCATCTTGGTGCGTCTCGTACCCAGCTACACCACAGTCTTCAGCTCTTAAACCTCGATTTTCAGCAATTTAGCATGTAAAGTCTCCTAGAACGTCATGTGGCCCTCGTCTACAAACTTGTCACCGGAACCAAAAATCGCGAGAAACGGTCGAGAATTGAGTCAGGTTAAGCGGCCGAACGATGGCGCCGGAACTGGAGCTCGACTGGAGCATCTCCAGTGGTTCTTGGCTTCGGCTAAGGTCTCCAATAGCTCGGTCGGACCCTAAGGAGTCTAGGGAGAGAAGGGGAAAGGGTCTGGGTACATCTGCTTTGTGTTGGCCAAACTCTTCGCCGGAATCCATGGAGGTTCGCGCGGCATGGCTGGGTTTCTGCGGCTTTGGTTGTTCTGCTGTTTCTCACTATATTTCTTTGTCCTCTTTCAGGTCGCAACAGAGAGAGAGAGAGAGAGAGAGAGAGAGAGAGAGAGAGAGAGAGAACAGTGGTGGTGGTGGGTCTCTCTCGGGTTGCTTCCCCGACGGTGGCAGCGGCGGTGGTGGCGGCCTTTGGCCGCTGCTAGTTGCTGCTGCTATTTCTCTTTGTTTTCAACTCGCAGAGAGAGAGATATAGATAGATAGAGAGAGAGGGATAAATAGAGAGAGAGAGAGAGAAACAGAGGGAGAGCAGAGGGGGTGATACGAGGCAGTGTGGTGTTGGTGGTGGTGGTGATTTCGCCGGAGATTTCTTTTATAGGGAGGTTGAGGAGGTGGAAAAAGTGGTGGTGGTGGTGTCTTTCTGTGAAGACAGCGGAAAGGAAGAAGAAGAAGAAAACGTGAATTTGAAGAAGAAGAAGAAGAAAAAGACAATCTGGAAAAAGCAAGAATTCAAGTTGAAAATGACATCTTTGAAAATTATAAGGTGTGGTTTTGCACACCAAAGTGTAAGTTTATTGGGTGTGGCTCAACTACAAAATATTGCGGCGGTCGTACACACGCTAACGATAAAGTTAAAAGAAATTTACCCGAATTAAATTACGAGCATTAATTTAACGTGTCCTAAAATCTTACCCGAATAATTTTTCCGACTTATTATTATTATTATTATTATTATTATTATTATTATTATTATTATTATTATTATTATTATTATTATTATTTGATGCTACTAATAATGTAACAATGTATATATGTATATGAACATAACCTTATATATTATTTTACTAATATATTGCCTAACTCATAATATAGTGTATGTTTATCACAAAATCGTTACCAAAATATTTTCTTAATAATCTGTTTGAACGTCAAATTATACGTCTAAAGTGTTTTGTAATAATAATTTATAAAAGTTTTATTTGTATTGGCTCCTAAATTTGTTATTGTACCCCTAGCAATTAGACGAGGTATTACAGTCATCTTTCTAGATAATTCCTTAATATTGCCCCTTATTCTTTCAAATACCCCTGTTCAGCCAAAATAGTATTATATTATTTACTTCCAACGACACACACAATTTTGATTCTTTTTGATTACTGCAAATCTTCAAGAGATCAGTAATATATTTAGTTTCCTCTTCAAACTAAAACTCTTTAATATTTATCTTTTCTGCTTCGTATTTCTCCTACCTTTATCTTCTGTATCCCAAACCTTAATGAGAACTAGAAGAGCCTCTGACAGAATCAAGATGGCTGGTGGTTCAAAGGTTGCTATTGAGAAGAAAAGAAAGAACACTGAGGAAGAGGTTCAGACCATTAGTGGAGATTCTAGTTCAAGAACATCAAGTGTTGAAGAAGTTTCCCCTCCTCCTCCCAAGAAGAAGGCAAAGAAAGATCATACCCCCCGCTTCCCAGCAAGAAAAGGAAGATGAAGATAGTTGAATCTGCTCCAGAGACACAGATCACTAGTCCAAAGAAACTGAAGAAGAAGCCTACTAAAGCAGACAAGGGAAAAGGAAAAGGAACAGATGATAAGCTAGAGGAGAACATTGAGAAGGCACTACAGATCTATTCAGACAAGAAGAAATCTGCTGGTAACAAATTTTCCCTTGACAACAAGTGGTTTATTGCAAATATTGCTAGAGGTCAGTGGCTAGATGGATTTGCCTCTAGATCAGTTGCTTATTGCAGTATGGTCAGTGTCTCCATGTTGAATAGTATGATCTAGAGTGTATTTAGATGCTAAAGAAAAGCTCTCTTTGGTTTGTTCTAAACCCTCCAGAGATAGCCTACCCCAGACTCACTAGATTCTTCTACCTAAGCATAAGACAACTCAAGAACACTGTGAACCTAGTGACTCAAACCAAAGTTGCTGGCACTAATATGGAATTAGATCACTCTGAGTTTGCCAATGTTCTAGGTTGTCCAAAGAGGTTTGACACTAGTAATCACCCTCCTAAGAGTGAAGCCCTGAAACTGACCAAATAAGAATTCTTTCTGCCTAACACTCCTACCACAACCAAGCAGTTAACACACTCTATGCTAATTGTTAAAGCTAAAGTGTTGTTCACAATCCTTATGAGATGTGTGGTACCAAGGGAGAACTCAAATGAGTTGATAATTGAAAGAGTGTTGTACTTAATGTACTTGGTTATGCATGGTTATGAGGTTGATCTTCCAAATATTGTGATGGAACACATGCTTTATTGCCAAACCAGTCAGAGAAAGCATCCTTTGCCATATGCTAATATGCTCATCTCATTCTTCCAACACCTTGAAATTCCAACTGACGGGGAAGAAACTATCACAACTGGTTTTGGTATGCTTGATGAGAAAGCTTTTGAGAAGATTTGTGTAGTAAAAACCAGTGCTAAGATTTGGAAGCTGTAGTCAGATTTGTCTGAAGAAGAACTGAGCTCCAAGAAGTTTCTTAAACCCAAGGCCTTGACCCCTGCCTCAAGCCAAACCTCTCATCCTCAAGATCTCTCCATGGTTCTTCAGAAACTTGATGGACTTGAGATTGACATGGATGAACTGAAGGAGAATCAACATGAGTACGGAACTGAGTTTAAGCTAGTGAAGTAAATGGTTGAAAACATCTTCAAGAGCATGACTATGTTTGATATGCCTGAAGAAGTTTCTCAAGCTGCAGAAGAAACCCAAAAGGCTGGTTCAGCCAAAGAAGTTCTTAGTGACCATACAACTTAGGATGAGACTGCTTGAGTAAAGGATAAGGGTAAGCAAATGGATGATGAACAGGGTGATGAAGATCAAGAACAAGATGAAGCTGACAATATAGATTCAGTAGCACTGCTTAAATATCTCAAGAAGAAGTCAAAGAAGAAAACCATTCCAGAAACAGTGATTGAAGCTGATTTGTTTGAGGAAGAAGGTGAAGCTGATGATAAAGTAGCTCAAGAAGAAGAACATAATGTTGATAATGATGAAGAAGATAGTGAGGAAGAAGATGCAGAGCATCCAGGAGATGGAGACCCAACCCCTTAACTCTTGCATATTCTTTATATATTTTTTAAGGCCTTGAACTCCTTTTCAAAGTCTTGAAAATTCTATCTTATCAAACAGTTTTCTTAAAGTTGTTTTTAAAACTTTGATCCAACATCTTCTCATTATTCTTTTTATAAAAGTTGTAGATAGTGCTTTCTGAGCAGACAGATCTTGGCCACGTGGCAATCATCTAGCACACCATATTGTGCTCCACACACACTAGATCACCAGCCGCGCTGATCCACGTGGGGGCTGCGAGACAGGGCCCTCGCACACCACTGCACGGGACTTGTAGGGACTTAGTGGTCTGGAGGCTAGAGTAAGTCCTGTCGCGTGCGAGCCAAGCTCGCGCGCGGCCTTTAGTATCTGCTTTTGAGAGATTTATGGCACGAGCTCCATAAACCCGGTCAACCCGATTTAACCCGGTCAACCCCATAACGGTTCCGGTATACGCGGATAACGTGCTGTAACGGTCCCTATATACGCGGACGAACGTGCCGTTGTGGTTAAGCTAATTAAGCCGCCGTTGATGGGCGCATTAACCACACTACAACGGTCACATTCTTCGTTATATATAGGACGTTAACCCTTCCATACGAAGGAGGACACACCAGACATACGCGGAAGCTCTGCCAAACCCCTGTCCCTCTCTCAGACAGTGCTACTGCCTTACTCTCTCCCTACACACAACCCAACACTTCCTGTGCCATTTTCTATTCTCTGCCTTTGGTGTACACAAAGTTCTCTCTGCAGGATTCTCTTGTGCACATTTTGGTGAACCCGACGTGAAATTACCATTGCAAGCAACCATGTCTCATGAGGATGATGTCAGTAACAGATTGCCTTCCACGGAGACCACCTCGGGAGAGGAAACTCGTCGTACTCCTACGGCCACCGGTGAAGCTCCGACGCTAGAATCTTTGGACGCCACCATCCAGAATCAGGCGAAGGCTCTCAAATCTCAATCTGCACAGCTAGAACGGATCATGGCTGTCTTGGGGACTCTCGCTCCAAACCCCGCACCAGCCACCGCCGTCCCTCAGGGAGGAGGAGCCTCCACCACTCAAGGATTGGGAGTGTCAACCACACCACCCAACCCTAACCTGCAAACTCCACCGGCGACTACGCAACTACCCTCAATTCAGGGGTCAACAGCTCAAATGTTGCCTCTTGCTGCTCACACTCCTCCGCCTCCAGCTTTGGTACCTAACCCGGCCTCACAGTATCCCTTGCCTCCTCCAACGGCAATCTGGGGTAACGTGAATTCACAATATGTCCCTAGCCCTCCTGCGACGTATGTGTCGCCTCCGCCTACGGCAATCCCTCCTCCTGCCGCCGAGGGAAGTGCTCCAGAGTGTATGACGTCGCTGCAACGGCGCATAGACACTATTCTGGCTCACCAATCGTTCGCGGATACCATCATCCCGAAGCTTGACAACGATCCGCCTATTCCACGAGAGATTTATCTCATGCCTAACCCTGCTGGGTACAAGGCTCCCAAATGGGACAAGTTCGAAGATGTCAATGGGAACGCCCATGAGCATGTCATGCGCTTCATTGATGTGATGGGGCCGTATGGGGCTGATCCTAAACTGCTGATGCGCGAGTTCCCGAAATCCTTGGGGAACGTGGCTTACAAGTGGTACAGGACGTTGGAAGCCGGATCCGTGAAGACCTGGGACGACATGGTCCAGAAGTTTTACACCAAGTTCTTCCAGATGGAGGAAAAGGTGACGATGATTCATCTCTCGCGGATGTATCAGAAGCGCGAGGAAGATGGAATAACATTCATCAAGAAGTTCAAGGCCAAGTCCTTGGAATGCAAAGATGTGATACTCGAAAGCAGACTCGTGGAGATATGTCTGCAATGCATGCGAGACGAGTACAAAGGTATGCTTATCAACCTGCAGACACCTACGTTTTCGAAGCTAATCGAATGCACGAAGAACATCGAGCCTATAGTAGAGAGGCAGAAAAAGAGGAACGCCCCTGAGCGAGCCTCGGGCGGTACTACTTTCAAAATCGGGAGATTCAGCTATAAGATGGGACGTGAAGCTGAAGTGAATACGGTCTCGCCCCAAAAACAGCCCAAGGTAGTGAACTTTGATGCACCGCCTCTGCCATGTTCGGTGGAAGAAGCAAGCGACCTTTGCAGACAATGGCGTAAGGACGGTGTCCTGCCGCCGCTCGAAAAGGCACCCTCCAGGGAGATGGTGAGGGACCCAAAGTGGTGCGAATGTCACGGAAAGGTCATGCATCCCACGGCTGACTGCAAGAAGCTCAGAATCATGGTGAGCCAAAAGATGAAAAATGGCGAACTGATCGTCAGTGATCAAAGGCAGGATGTACGCAACAATCCGCTCCCTGCCCATGCGGATCAGGAATCGAAAGGCAAAGAGGTCGCTATGATCTCGATTGTGGACCTTGAAGAGGTTGTGGAGGATGGTCTACCCATCAGTGCCGAGATCCATGATGACGAGGACTACAGCATAGACACGGAGGACGAACGTGCCGATCGAATGAAGGGATCGCATGGGTTCAGCAGGTTCTTCGATGAGATGAAATTCTCAAAGAAATGCCGCAAGGAGATGACAAAGGCGATCCTAAGGATAGCAGAAGATTACGAGGAGGATATCGTGGTCTCCAATGGAAAGGTTGTCAGGGCGTCTTGCTCTACAGAAAAGGTCATGACCTTCTCCGCAAGCGACAAAAAGACAGATGCGAGCCATCAGAAGCCTATGTATGTGACAGCCATTATCAATGGCGTGGAGTTCAAAAGAGCATTCGTTGACGGAGGAGCAGCAGTTAACGTTTTTTCGCTCCATACTCTGAAGCTAGCGGGAATTCCGGAGCACAAGATCGTCAAGCGTCCATCCCCGCTGATGGGATTCGGAAGCAACTCCATAATGACGATAGGATGGATCCGCCTGGGTGTACAGATCGGAAAAATCAAGTGTTCAGCAAAATTCTATGTCATAGATGCGAACACTACATATCACATGATCATAGGTCGGGCCTGGATTCATCGCTTTGATGTTGTCCCTTCAACAGCTCACCAAGTAATGAAAGCCATTTGGAATGACAGAATAGTTGAGATAATTGCTTCGATAAATCCTTTCAGCATGGATGAAGCGCATCTCAGTGAGGCTGTGTGGTTCACTGAGATGGGGGATGAGCAAACGCCGGGACCATTTAACCCCACTCCTTTGCCCCGTTGGGAGGACATCAAAGATCAGTCACCCGCAGGAGTGATGGTGGCAAGAGAGGAAGCCAAGGAAAAGCCGCCTACGCGAGAAGAGGCGCCGCGGATTACCTACCAGTGAAAGAACGTGTACACTCTGAAAAGGATAGCAAAACATGATCCTGCAGGCAAGAAAATCGAGGGTTTCTACGCTAACGGGAAGAAATGCTATCGCATATGAAGGTGCGCGGGGGTGTCCTCACGCGAGCATGGGGATATCCCTGAGCAAATCAATCAAATTGAGCAAGTTTCGGAGACAGACAAACCAATGCCAAGCACTCTAGAAGAGAAACTCAAAGAAGCACCCGAATGCATGGAAGACAAACCCAGACCACAAAAGCAGGAGCTGAAGGAGGTATTCCTAAGCCTGAACGAAGAAAAGAAGAGGCCAGTCTTTCTAAGTGCAGACCTCACAGGCAAAGAGGAGGAAAGATTGCTACAGCTCTTGACTGAGTACAAGGACGTATTCGCATGGGAATACGATGAAATGCCCGGCCTGGACACGAGCATCACCATGCACCGGTTGGATGTAATTCCAGGATCCAAACCGGTAAAACAGAGCACAAGAAGCTTTAGGCCGGAACTCAATGTGAAGATTAAGCAGGAAATTGTCAAACTCCTGCATGCCAAATTCATAGAGCCGAATCACCATCCCACATGGTTGGCCAACATTGTGCCAGTAGTAAAGAAGAATGGGCAACTTCGCATCTGTGTAGACTTCCGGGATCTTAATCGCTTCTGCCCCAAGGATGATTTTCCACTCCCCAACATCGACTTACTTATCGATTCAACCGCGGGTCATCGCATGTTCAACTTCATGGACGGCTTCAGTGGGTATAATCACATCAAGATGGACCCCGAAGACGCACGGAAGACCGCATTCATAACCCCGGTGGGAGTATTCAACTATACGGTGATGCCCTTTGGCCTCAAAAACGCAGGTGCGACTTACCAGCGGGCCATGATGGCCCTGTTCCACGACATGATGCATAAGGAAGTGGAATTCTACATGGATGACCTAGTTGTCAAATCCAAGGAGGAAGCAGACCATCTGGGGGATTTGCGAAAAATGTTCAACAGATGCAGACGCTTTCAATTAAAGATGAACCCCATGAAGTGCGCATTCGGGGTAACATCAGGGAAGTTCTTGGGATGTGTGGTACATCGTCAAGGAATAGAGCCTGATCCTGCGAAAGTATCGGCCATCACTAGCATGACGGCGCCGCATAACCAGAGTGCCTTGAAAACCTTTTTGGGAAAGCTATCCTACCTGCGAAGATTCATCCCAGCGATCGCCAAAATCACCTTCTGTTTCAGTGATCTTCTCAAGAAAGATGCTGTATACAACTGGACTGCAGAGCACGAAGCTGCGTTCGGGAAACTAAAGGAGCTGCGGACATCATCAAAAGTAATGATCGCACCTCATCTCGGATCATCACTCTTGTTGTATCTGACGTCAACAAGGAGGTCTATAGGAGCACTCCTAGCTCAGGAGTATGAGGGTCAAGAAAGGCCCATCTACTACATCTCTCGCATCGTGCAACCCGCAGAATCAAGTGGTGGTCACAAAGAGCGATCCCATACGATATCTTCTGACTCACACCACTCCTGGGGGAAGATTGACAAAGTGGTATATGACCATTTCCCAATATGACATCACATGCGTTCGGCCGCGGGCGATCAAATCACAGGAGGTGGCGGGTTTGCTAGCACAGTTCCCCGATAACAGTCATGAGCCTGTGGTTGAAAAAGAGTTGGAGGGATCTGAAATCTACGCAGTTGAGCTGCCCTACTCGACGCTCCACTTCGATGGCTCGTCAACAAGGAAAGGTGGAGGCATCGGAATAGTCTTAACCAAACCGGATGGAGAGGTCATACAGATGTCCGCAAAGCTTGACTTCGCAGTCACCAACAATGAAGCAGAGTATGAGGCTCTCATCGCAGGTCTTCGCGCAGGCATTAGAAGTAAGCAATCTGACGGTTATGGGGGACTCCAAGCTAATCGTCAAACAAGCCTGCGGCGAGTATGGTTTGAAGGAGATAAACTTATTGCCCTACCGGACCTTGGTACAGAAATCGGTGCAACAGTTCTACGATGTTAGATACGAGAACAAACCCAGAGCGGACAATAGGCATGCTGACGCTTTAGCTACCTTGGGATCCAAGGTCAGTACTGACAAATGTCCCGCGAGGATCTCGATTGAAGTGCGAACATAGCGCTGACAGAAGACGCGTGCGACGATGAATGCATGGATGATGCGGACCGGAGAAAATCAATCTTACGGGCCATCGCAGAAGGCACGAGCAGCGAGAACTGGGCATCCACAAAGGGGTATTGCATACATGACAACACCCTCTACTACAAGGGCCCTGGCGGAATACTCATGCGATGCGTCTCCGAGCAAGAGGGACAAGTGCTGTTAGAAAAGATTCACCAACATGCTTGCGGGGAAAGTGAGGTGTCAATCTACCAGAAAGCCCAGAGGTATGGCATTCATTGGCCGGACATGTCAGCGGCCGCAGCATTGATTCAAGGAAATTGCGAGAGTTGCGCACTGATCAAAGACTCTTTATTCATTGCTCTGACCGACGATGATGCGGATTGGAGGAAACCACTCTTTGACTTTCTCACCCAGGTTATTGTACCCGAGTCGAGAAAAGAAGCCGATAAACTAAAGAGAAAAGCAGCCCGATATGTGGTGCAAGAAAATCTGCTTTGGCGAAGGGGCCATGAAGGTAACTTGCTGCGATGTCTAGACAGCAAGGAAGCACAAGAAGTGATGGACCTTTCTCATCAGGTGGAACATCAGGGAGGTGCGAAATTATGCAGACAGCTCCTCTCGATTGGATACTTCTGGCCCACCATGGAGGCTGATTGCCGCACCAAAGTAAGACGCTGCCAGGAGTGTCAATTCAAAGGTAATCTAGTGCACGCCCCTGCCGTAGATCTACATGCATTGGGAACACCGTGGCCGTTCCATACGTGGGCTCTGGATTTTGTTGGTCCCATTCGACCAACCTCGCACGGGAATCATTTCATTCTCACCGCGACCGAGTTGTTCACCAAGTGGGTAGAAGCAATATCACTGAAGACAGCAAATGCCCTAGCCGTGGTCCATTTCATCCAAGAAAGCATCATATGAAGGTTCGAAATTCCAAACACCATTCTTTCAGATAATGGTACCCCCTTTGTCAATCGACAGGTGGCTGCAAAGCTAGCAGAGTACAACATAAGACAGATATGCTCCACTCCATACTACCCGAAGGGGAATGGGCAAGAGGAAGCAACCAACAAGACGTTATTGAGAATCTTGAGCAAGATGGTCGCAGATGACCACAAGAAATGGGCTGATTCTTTGAACATAGCCCTGTGGGCCTATCGAACTTCTCCAAGGACGCCCACAGGGGTTTCGCCATTTCTTTTATGCTATGGAGCTGAAGCTGTGGTACCTGCGGAAGTGAAGGTTAACTCTGCAAGGTTGGCTTTTCATGCATTATATGACAGCCAACGCGATCATGATTTAGTCCTGTTAGAAGAGAAGCGCGAGCAAGCCAAAAGGACTAACAAACGATACCAAGAAAGGATCGCTCGTGCATACAACAAAACAGTCCAACGTCGAGATTTCACAGTTGGAGATTTGGTCTTGCGCGCGTCTGACCATTGCATGCGAGAAGCAGCTCACCCAAAATTCGCAGCCAATTGGGAAGGACCCTTTGAAGTCACAGAAGTCTTTGATAGTGGCTACTGCAACATACAGAGGTTACATGGAACGACCTCGACCCCAAGCTCAGTCAACATGCGCTGGAATAAGAAGTATTATCCTTAACTCCTTTCATTATATGCGTTAGATTACAACGTCTTCTTCATGCTCTGTATTGCTAAAACTCGTGCATCTTCTCTCCCATATGAGGGAATTGTAATCTTATCTCTCCCATATGAGAGTATTTCATAATAAAAAGACTTATCCCAAATGGGAAGAACTTTATGCTGTCAGCTATCTTTGTTGCTCTGTTTATTTCATTATTTCCCAGTAGCGAAAGCCTATCCGCCGTGATAGCAGCCTATGTGAATACGATCTT
Organism: Linanthus parryae; assembly: GCA_023055425.1. Classification (NCBI taxonomy): domain Eukaryota; kingdom Viridiplantae; phylum Streptophyta; class Magnoliopsida; order Ericales; family Polemoniaceae; genus Linanthus; species Linanthus parryae. Next base: position 3,363,834 of record JALGPY010000010.1, on the reverse strand, counting down.
AAGTGATATTTTAAGCCTATCTGCCATGATAGCAGCCTATGCGAATATGATCTTAAGTGATCTTTTAAGCCTATCTGCCATGATAGCAGCCTATGCGAATATGATCTTAAGTGATCTTTTAAAGCCTATCTGCCATGATAGCAGCCTATGCGAATATGATCTTAAGTGATCTTTTAAGCCTATCTGCCATGATAGCAGCCTATGCGAATATGATCTTAAGTGATCTTTTAAAGCCTATCTGCCATGATAGCAGCCAATGCGAATATGATCTTAAGTGATCTTTTAAAGCCTATCTGCCACGATAGCAGCTCATGCGAATACGATCTTAAGTGATCTTTTAAAAGCCTATCTGCCACGATAGCAGTCTATGCGAGTATGATCTTAAATGATCTTTCAAGCCTATCTTCCACGATAGCAGCACTATACGAATGCGATCTCAAAAAGATTCTTAAGTCTATCTGCCATGATAGCGGCATTATGCAAAATGATCTTAAGTGATCTACAGAAGCCTATCTGCCGAGATAGCGCTCGTACTTGAGTCTAACCTTAAGTAAATCTCAAGCCTATACGCCAAGATAGCACAGCTACGCAAATACGATCTCGAACGATCTAAAAACATATCTGCGAATCTATCCGACAGATAGCAAATCATAGCAACGATGAAAAGTGCGAATACAACGCTACAAAAGGCGAAATTTTCCGACACGCATGCGAAATTGTAATTTGTTGTAACGAAAACAGCAAATCATACAAAGCGATTTATCATTATGAGTCAAAATGACTTACAATTTATCTGTCTAGATAGCAGCCTACAAGCGAAAAGCTCAGATCAAGCTAGTTACGCAGCCATCATGGCTTACAATGCATCTAAATAGTAACTTACAAGCGGAAGTTACACATCGAGGGAAACCTAACTGGAAAAGGATCGACCTAACGGTCCTAGCAGAAGCTATGCGATACAACGATCTGCGGCCAAAGATCTGTAGCAAGTAGGGTGTTCCTGCGAAAAGAACAGCCTGCCATGTCTACAAGACCTATGCGATGCTATGTTCGAGATCCCAGGATCTGAAAAGGACATTCTTTGGTCTTATGCCCAAGAGACGTGCCTGAGGAACCACCTGTTCCAGCGTATGCGGCTGTGAAGAACAGGCAAGCACAAACTCCTAGGGCAAGAGGAAGAACATGATAGAAGACCCCATCATGCGGGTGACCATCGATTAAGTACCTCGACAACCAGGCATAGAGGAAGGCGCATAGGGTCAAGTGATAACCCTTGCCACTCACATAGTTCTTAGCCTTCGGGGTTTGCTTCAGAAGCTTCTTGGTGATACTGCTGTTCGCATAATCCCAAAAGAAATATTGCACCCACTTGTTCCAAGTGTTCTTCGCAGATGTGTCAACCAACTGCCAGTCGGAGAGGACTTCTGTAGGAATCCACCGGGTGGAAATTTTCTTCACTTCTGACAAGCACTCCTCCATCTGCTTGTACAAAGCGATCTCCGCATCAGTCCTCAAGGGACTCAAAGGATCCACCTCGCCCACGGGAGAAAGATCATACAGCATGTGCACATCTTCAAGCGTGGGAGCAGCCTCGAACTCAGCAAAATGGAATGTGTGAGTCGCAGACGAGTAACGAGAAATAAGGTTTAGAAGCATGGACTGGTCCAGCTTCACGGCAGCGCCCTTCATAGCACGAACTGCAAAGTATGCCAGCATCGTTTAAGGTCATGGCATGATTGGTCAGTACATGGTCAATCCACTCATCCATGAAGTCCAATTTCTGAACAAACGCTTGAGTGGAAATCGCAGTGTATGGGAAGTACCCATTTTCGACTCCCAATCGAACCACATCTTCGGAATCGATCAATTCGAGCAGGGCCGAGTTAACTGGAGGGTTTAACGTTTGCAATTCTTCAGCAGAGACAGGGATTGGCAGTTTCTTAGCCTTAACCCTAGCATGGTGGAAGTCTTTGACACCCAGATAGGGGGCTTTTCGACATAAGGCCCAGGGAAGATCAGGTATTTCTTCGACCTCCTTAATGGGTTTGGTTCCTTTTGTCTTTGCCATTCCTGCGGAAAAGCAAGAAAAAGGGGGGATAAATACGCATACTTTAGTTTGAATTTCAAGATTCAGTTCAAAGCATCAAGATTCAGTTCAAAGCATACGAGGATCTATTGGAAGAAAGATGAACAGTCCAGTGGCAATCTTCAAAATTAGAGATGGGAATCGTTTGCATTATCAGGGATTTCAGAAACCCTACATTCAAGATCCTTATCATCTGCGGATTAAATCAAAATTGGATTCAAAGAGCAAGAGCTTCTTCATAGTTTTCAGTGGATAATACGTTATGGGTTTTCAGATCCAACGCAGTTCAAAGCATATATCAGTATATTAAACAAAATTGAACAAGGCCAACCTTGTTTTGGTAAAGTTTGCTTGGATGCGCACAGTTGAAGAAGACGATTGACAAGAGAGAACTGGTGATTGATTATCTGAATCTGCTCTTGAAGGCTTCCGGGTATCATTCACTTTAAGAGAAAGAAGTGATGCTTTTGCAACAATGGAGAGTACAGAGTATTTATCCAAAAAACAATGAAGGGTTGCGTCCTTTCAGTAGTCGAATCGCAACCGTCACCGTCGAATCGCGCAATCACAGGACAAGCTGACGTCACGCCTAAAACCCTAAAAGACCAGACGACACGACTCTAGGGGTTTAGGTCATAATGGCACGCACGGGGGCTGAATCTGCACATATTTGAATTGGTGCGTGGCGGCGACGCGTACGTTGGTTCCTGCGCATAGAAGCCTATCCGGCTATGAGTCTTCACGCGCAGAAAGGGGGCTAATGTAGATAGTGCTTTCTGAGCAGACAGATCTTGGCCACGTGGCAATCATCTAGCACACCATATTGTGCTCCACACACACTGGATCACCAGCCGCGCTGATCCACGTGGGGGCTGTGAGACAGGGCCCTCGCACACCACTGCACGGGACTTGTAGGGACTTAGTGGTCTGGAGGCTAGAGTAAGTCCTGTCGCGTGTGAGCCAAGCTCGCGCGCGACCCTTAGTAACTGCTTTTGAGAGATTTATGGCACGAGCTCCATAAACCCGGTCAACCTGGTCAAACCCGGTCAACCCCATAACGGTTCCGGTATACGCGGATAACGTGCTGTAACGGTCCCTATATACGCGGACGAACGTGCCGTTGTGGTTAAGCTAATTAAGCCGCCATTGATGGGCGCATTAACCACACTACAACGGTCACATTCTTCGTTATATATAGGACGTTAACCCTTCCATACGAAAGAGGACATTCCAGACATACGCGGAAGATCTGCCAAAACCCTGTCTCTCTCTCAGACAGTGCTATTGCCTTACTCTCTCCCTACACACAACCCAACACTTGCTGTGCCATTTTCTATTCTCTGCCTTTGGTGTACACGAAGTTCTCTCTGCAGGATTCTCTTGTGCACAAAAGTCAAAAAGGGGGAGAAATTTAGAGTATTCTATGTTTACTTACTTGTTTAGAGACCTGGTTTTGGTCAGTAGGACTATCTGAAACTTTGCTGATTATTTGCTGTTTTTTTAAGCAAATTTTTTGTTGTTTTTCAGTTGGCTAATAATTTGGATCCTTTGAACATTATGTGTTATGATTTATTATACTATGTTCTAATGAGTATTTTTGCAAGAAACATAGTTCCAAAAAGATTGTGGTTTTGTCTTTCATCAAGGGAGAGATTGTAAGTTCAGCTAGGTTTCTCAGGCTTGAAAAAGCTAGTCTATTTCAAGGTCTTGAAACAGCTTTCAAATCTTTGAAACTAATAGTGCTTTAAGTGCATGAACTTAGGGGGAGTTTCTAATCTTGATTCAACTCCTAAAACCCCTATGCTTGATTAGTTTTTATTTGATGATGAAAGACAAAGTATTTTGAAACTCTAAACTGTATCTAATCCATCTGCTTGAACAAGTTTTGCAGGGATATTATGTTTCCTATTTTATAGGAATCTGTTTCCTAACTTAAGTTTTGCAGGAAAGGAAACTGCTTGATGATTTGATTCTGTGATCAATCTGCTTTTTTTGAAAGCATTCCAACATGTTTTTGAACAAGATAAAATAAGTATCTTTGAAGATACCGAGAAACTATCCGTTGGGAGAAGCTGTTAAAGAAGTCAACAGTTGAAACTACAAAGGAGGAAGGTTGGTTATGAAGAGATCTTGAAGATATGCAATTCAAACCAGTTGTATAACAGGGAGTTTGAATGAAGAATTTCGAAGACATAACAGAGCACAACATACAGAGACATTCAAACAACATTCAGGATTGACAAGCAACAAAGAGGCAGATCAAACATCATCTAATCCATCAGAAGAACACTTCACATTCATTGAAGAACACGTTCTCAGTGTTTCTTCTTTCTAAGATTTTCATTTTTATATCATTCGAATACTTCTTCTCATTTCATTCTCGTGGATTGTTCAAGGTGAACAATAGAGAATTCTTAATTAATCACTTAGCTAGAGCATGTACTAGATAGGTTAGTGAGAACCACAAGCTGTAACAGAGTATGGTATCTCTCTGTGCTTGAGATCTAGGGCTTAACTTTTGATTAATAAGAATTGAGTTTAAAATCATGCAGGGAGAAGATCCCTGAGGTAGAGACGTAGGTCCAAATGGACTAAACTCTATAAATTTGGCGTCTCTTGCATTTACTTTTCAGTTACATACTTAGCTTATTTTCAGCATCAAACCAAGTTTTATTTCAAGGGTTTGAAACTCATTTCAAGGCCTTGAAATAGACTTAGCTTTTTCCCTGAAGTAGAGACGTAGGTCCAAGTCAACTATTTTATTTCAAGGGTTTGAAACTCATTTCAAGGCCTCGAAACAGCACACTTTGACCAGTCAGCACGGTTTGACCATATTTCAGAGGGGGTCAGAGAGATCAACAGTGACCTGTACAGAGTTTCAAACCAGTGTAAGGAACGTTCTCAGTCATGGATTTCAGTTGATGGACTGAAACCAGAAACAGAGTTCATGCCACTCAAAACTGAAGAAGAGCAGACTGTGACATCATCATATCCAGTTGAGCTTGAAACTAATCCAGTACCATCATCGCAGAAAGCAGACTCATATATTTCTCACTGGCTTCCGGCTGTGCAGGAGATGCAAAAACCCTTCTAGGAAAAGATGGTACAAGAACAACAAGATAATGCAACATATGTTGCTATCATGGAAGAAGAGGTGCTCGAGCCAAGAGAAAAGTGCAATATTCAGGAGCCAATTCTGATATTTGATTCTTGTGAGGACTTAGACTCAGACTCAGATTCATATTTGAAGGAAACATTGCCTGCACGGAGGGAACCTCAACCAATTTCACATTCTGGGCATGATTTGAAAGAAAATGATATTGAGCACTCGAGGTGTATTGATTATGAAACTATGTTGGAAATTGCATCTATCAGTCTGGATACTTGATGTCAGAAACCCAACGCAACCTATTGATGAATTTTTCATGTCTTATGTTAATCAAGTCTGTGATGAGTTGGAGAGACTGCTCTATGGGGATTATAACACAGAATCTGACCATAGCCATGCCCCAAATTCCATTTCTATGGAATTTGCTAGTGACGTTGCAGAGGACATAGAAAAGGGTAAGAAATCACACAGTGTGGGGGTACGGATGAGTTGCCTGCACGGGATGTTCAGCGTCAAGTGTCATATGGGTATGAGATGAAGTTCATTGGCCAGATTTTGTAAAAATATTTTCAACCAAGCCGTGAATAATGAGTGGAAGCTGGTGAAGATAAAAAAGTGCAAGATCAAAGAAATCATCTTCAACGAATTTTCACCACGTTTAGCAAATATGGGCGCACGTGAGTTGAGGATCATTGAGAGGAGATGGTGGACGAAGAAGTGGAGAGATAAAGAAGCTTCCAAATTTCTCAAAGGTTGAGGTAGCAGGGTCGGCCCGTCAACCGTAAATTACAAGCGCTCGTTGGGAGGCAACCCAACATAGGAGTAGGTTTAAAATTGTTAATTTATTTAATGTTTCAGAAATTCTGAGAGGAGAGATGATGGTGAGCTAATATTTATGTGCAGAAATTTGGACTCAGGTAATGGTGGCTAATAGCTGAAGTACAGAATCTAGCTTGCTGACAGCATCCATACGGAAGCTGCCAGAAAAAGGCAAACTTTCAAGATCCTGACGAATCAACCACAATGTGCTCAGCCACACTCGACCTTCACAGGGACTCTTGCGAGTAGGGGATTGTTAACGACTTAAAATTACATATTTTAGTATGTTAACGAACTCTTCTTAACTTGCTAATATGTGTAATTCATCTATTTTATCTCTCTTTCTAGACTTATGGTTGTTTTCGTAATTTTGGTTGTTTTCTCTCATTTTGTAGGCAAAGACGTGATTTAGAACGCAAGGGGCTAGTTGGGAAAGCTTGAAGAAGGAATTTGAAGGTTTAATTTGAAGAAGTCAAGTGATAAACAGGTTAAAATTGAAGACAAAGCAACTAATTTGCAAGTTAAAGTGAAGATTTGAAGACCTATTTGAGAAGAAAAGAGAAGAATATGGGGTCGTTATTGAAGATTTAGAAGAAAAGAGGTCAAAATGAGAGTCAAAGGTTAAAGAGGAGGGCAAAATAGAGAAGAAACTAACGGAAGTGGGGCTTAATTGCAAGTTTTGAAACGTTTTAATGGCTTATATGAAGGGTGTTAACGGAGTTGGGGTGTTATTTGCTATTTCCCAAATGTTTTTAAGAGGAGATGGGGGTGTTTTAAAACATAACAGAGACTTAGGGGGGATCCGGGTGAAAATTCTTCAAAACAGCTCATCTTCTCACACGGGACTCTCTCTACCCGTCAAACACGCAGCAAGAAAACAGAGCAGCCATAGAAGCTCGCTCGAAGCTTCTTCGAAGGCCACCCCGGCCTCGTTTCTTCACCAAATCAAGCAAGACCCGTACCAAAACGATCCCCAGCCCATCTCCTACCCATTGCACCTTTCAATTCGGCCCAAGACGAAGTAACAAAGAAAGCCCCAAAAGCTAGGGTTCTTGGGGAAGAAGTTCAAATCGACGATTGAGAGACATTTGGATCAATTGGAGGGTGGAGATGATTCATTGGGGGCAACGAAAAAAATTCCTAACATCTATATAACAGGAGGTTGAAGAAATCGGGAGGCTCTTCTCACAGACACGACGGTGATACAGTGCTCTGTTTTGGGTTTCGTTTTCTCCTATCTCTCTCTCTGATTTTGCCTTCTTCTGGGTTGTTCTTGAGCTCTCTAAGGGCCAAGAACGAGAAAGAGTAAGAGAGGGAGAGAGGAGCTGCGGTTTTGATCAGATTTGAGGCACTTTTGTGATCTGTTTTGTGGCTGTAGAGCACTGTTTTGCTGTCTTGCTGCTATGCTCTATTCTTGATACAGTAGCAGCATCAGCAGTAGTTAGCAGATAGTAGCAGCAGCAGCAGTAGTATTGGAGTTGCTCAGTTGATTGTTCTTCCATTTCGTGTAGTTTTGATTCAAGTTTGTTTGATTTAGTTCTTCAAGTTATAGCTTAATATTGTGTTATTGGAGTTGATTTTTGAGATACACTTGTGTACTCTTGAGTATTGAGCTTGAAATATATGGATATCTATTTGAGTATGTTGGTGAAATCTCTTCTTCAACTCAATAACATGAGTAGCTAGTTCTTTTTTTGGGTTACTTGATGAAGTTGGATGGCTTGTTGTGAAGTTTTCAATTGTTCTTCAAGTTATCACAAGTTTGGATGTCGAGTTATTGAATTCGTGTGTCGAAAGACAAATCCGAATTGTGGCTTGATCTTGTATGTGGACTCACTTGGATGAGTGCATATCATTGATGCTTGACATAACTCAATTTTGGGTTTCGCTCTTGAATTCATGAGCTAGACATTCATCTTTGCTTTAGAATCCATGCTTCTTCACTTGATACAAGTTTTGGGTGTTGAACTTCATTTACAAGTTCTCTAGCGAAATCAATTGACCCAACTTCACTTTCATATCGACTAGCTCTACTGAATCGTAGTAGTATTAGTATTCGTTTCCTTTGTTTCTTACTTGAATTCTCAAACTTGCTACATCACTAGTGGTGGATTTGATAGCTTGGCGAGCTCTAAAGCCTAGGAGAATTTGTTACTTGTTTAGTTAGTCGTTTTTCTACTCGATATTGCTAGTATAGTAAATCATTGTCTAAGCTTCCTCTCCTTGTGGATTCGACTCCGGAATTACCGGATTATTAATTGAGACGATATCCTATACTTGGGATTTTTTCGAACAAGTTTTTGGCGCCGTTGCCGGGGAGAGGCTAGGTATTAGATTTGATTTGCTTTGCTTTTTTTTTTTTGTATTTTTCTTGACATTTTTTCTAGTTGTTTGTGGTTAGTTAAGCTTGTGAGATTCAAGAGTTCTTGTGAAATTAATCAAGTACCTCACATCTACTTGCTTGGAAAAAAATGTCTCATGAACATTTTGGACTTGGTGAGAGGCCTAGTGTTCCTTATTACTATGCATTTACTAGTCATGGAAATCATTCTAAGGAATCAATGCGTTCCATACATGAACGTGCGATTAAAAATGGTGATTATTTTCCTAAGAATGATTATTCTTGGCATGGTAGTAGGACACTAGATTACACATCTCATGCTTCTTGTGCACAATCACCTCCCTCAAACACTTTGAACTCTCATGATTCTTGCACTTATCAATATAATGATATGGTGTGTGAATCAAGAGGAGTTAATCATTTTGAGAGGGAATCATTTGTGAATGATGAGCTAAATACGCCTATAAGTGATTCTTTATATGAAAAAATTCAAAAGCATATTCAAAAGAATAAAGAAATTTTGGAATCACTAATAGAATCAAGAGAATCACAAATAAAATTTGAAGAATTATTCTCTCACTTGGATGATAGAGTGGCTTCCTCAAAATCGCATGATGATTCTCTTGGTTATAGTACTTACTCTTCACAAGACTCATCATCACACGAGTCTTAACTTCCTATTCACACACATCACGAGCCTATTCAAGACCAAATTTTGGATGATGTGTATGATGATGGAGTTGTTGCTACTAGGATAGGTGATTGTATTCATTTCTCATTTGCACATTCCAAAGAAGCATGTGATAGTGATATTGGTAGTGAGATTGATATTTTTGATGATGACTCTTCAACCCATGACATGAGTGAAGCCATTTTGGATGACTCACATAGTGACAAATGTGAGGAGGATTCACAAAATGAAAACCACTCATGTGATGAGTTAGAAGTCAAATTGGATGCTACCATTCATGAAGGAAATGTTATTTTGTCTAGTGCTTATGAAGAGTCTAATATTCACCAGAGTTCCAATGATCATGAGCATCACTTATCTTGTGATGACTTAGAGGATACTCTAGGAGAACCCCCTCCACTAGAAATTGTGGAAGAATCTTCAAGTAAGTTGGGGGGTTCATGTGTTGATACTCCGATTCATATAGACTCTTTTACTACATCTTCTAAAGAATTAGATGAGCTTACTTGGGAGGAAATAGAATTTTTGTATGGCAGTGAAGCTTCCTACTCATCTCTTCTTATGGAAGATGCAATTAACTTTGGTGAAGAGGAGAGACTATTGGCTCAACTAGACCAAGTCAATGACCCAAATTATGAGCCTAAGGGTTTGGATGTGGTTTTATGTTCTAAAATGATTTTACCTCTCTCTTGTGAGGCCACATCGCTAAATCCTTGTGTCATGCTTAAAAGTGATGAGATTGAGGATTCACAAGTTGCCACCATCTCTCAAGTTTTGATTTCAAGTAAAAATTTGACAACTTATGAAGACCCATTCTATGATTCAATTCTTGAGGATTTCAAACCCTTTTCTTAAGATAATGCATGACATAAACACTTGCTCTAACTTTGTTGTTAGATTTTGTGTGCATCTCTTATTCATCTTTTGTGTCTTGCCCCTACTTCTCCTTTCTATTCTAATTGACGAATCAAACTTTTTAAAGGAGAAGTACTTTTCTAAGAATGAAGTAGGTCATGGCATGGAAAGAAGTTTCCAAGATTGGGAGTGGGATAGCATCATTTTCTTTGTTCCACCTCCCTAGTTGTAAATAAATAAATTAGTTTATCTCTATTTCTTGCATTTTCTTTTCTTTTCTTTTACCATTTTGTAGGTTGCTCTTGGAGGAGGACTTGTGCTTGGTGGCCAAGAAAGCTAAAATGAGGTCTATCTATCCCTTATCTCTTATATGAACTTGTATGCTCTTCCATTGTTCTCACACATTGAGGACAATGTGACATTTTAGTTGGGGGGTGGGAAGTATAGATATACTACTTGGCTTAAATGGTTACTAGCATGCTTTTTCTTCATTTGTGATTTACTTGAAAAATATAAAAAAAATAAAAAATTTTGAAAAAAATCATAAAAATTTAAAAAATTGAAAATTGTGAAAAAAATGTGTGTGAACCATTCATGAGAAGCATCACTCTTTCCCCGTGTCAAACCATAGATATTTTTTTTATTCTTCTTTCTTTGGTAGTTTTATTTATTTTCACCTTTCATATTGAGTCTAGATTTTATTTTATTATTTGATAGTTTTATTGAGTCTTAGGAAGTTATAGTTGAGTCACTTATTTGAAAAAAAAAGAAGAAAAGATTGAAAAATGAAAAAAAAAAATTGATGAAGAAAATGAAGAAAAAAAAATTTAGAAAAAGTGAAAATGGAGAATTTTGGAAAGCTAGATGTTTTCAAATAATGAAATTTCTTAGTCCATGTTCTTTTTATTTTTATTTTAGAAAGGAATTCTTTGCTTATACTCAATACATCTACACCAATATCTCACATTCCGCGACATCATGCGTTCTCACAAAGCGACAAACTAAATTTACGTTTCATGTTTAAGGGCTAGTTTGGGAATGCTGTGCCTTGGCTTAAAGCTGCTGTGAGAAAGCTGCTGTGAGAAAGCTGCTGTGAGATTTGATTAAAAAGTTGTTTGGTAAATATTACACAAAAGCTGCTGTGTGAAACCACAAATCATACTTTTTGTTTGGTAATGCTTTTCGTGACTGTGCAACGAGAGTTTAAATGACTATATTAGACATTTCTTTACACAATGCAATTTTATTAAAATAATCATACAATTATTCACAATAATTGAACCAAATAAATTTATTCAACATATTCGTCCTGCACTGCAATCTCAATTGAGGAGTGATGTCACTAAAATTACTATTATTATCTAAAAAAATTAATTTATGAATTCACTAAACTCAGTGCTATACCATTACGAACATGAGCCATAGAATCATTACTTGAACTTCCAATGTGAGACGCATCTTCTTGATCTCCTTGTCCATCTTCTTCTTCTTCTTCTAACACCACATCTGATCGTGAATACTTAGAAAATCTTCTATCTCTAGTGGCATTTCGTCTTATGAAATTGTGCAAAGCCATAGTTGCCACAACAATTTTTACTTGCTTTTCAAATTTATAGCTAGGCATGTCTTTTAAAATTTTCCATCTCTTCTTTAGTACACCAAATGAGCGCTCAATGACACTTCTCATTGATGAATGAGCATGGTTAAATACTTCTTGATAACCAGTCGGTCCTCCGGCGCGACGAAAATCCGGTAAGTGGTACCTTTCACCTTTATACGGTCCTAAGTATCCATTTAACTGGGGATATCCAGCATCGACTAAATAGTATTTACCTGCAAGCACATGTTTTGTGAAGAAATATACAATAGTAAGAACATATATAATAGTGTCAACAAGTAACATGATACGAAAAGAATTGGAACCTTGAGGTGGTCTTGGAAATTTCAATTCTTGAGCATTTATTGCTCTTAGAAATATACGTGTGTCATGTGCTGTGCCTTCCCATCCTGCTAGAACAAAAGTAAACTGCATATCGAAATTGCATACATCCATCACATTCTGAGTTGGAACTCCTTTTCTACCAATAAATGGTACTTGATCTTGAGGCGGTACGATTGCTGGAATGTGAACTCCATCTATTGCACCAATAGCGTCCTATAATAAATGTGAAAGACATATCATTATAATGCTCATACTAATATGTGTAATGTAGATAAAATGTATTTTACCTTGAAATGTGGATAATATCTTGTATCATTAAGTATCTTTTTAGGAACTTCTTTGAACGTTGGATCATCGGGTTTTATTATGTCCATTGCCATATTGCAGACTTTGTCCAACACCTCACTGAAATAGTGACTTACAGTCCAACCTGAATGTTGAAAACGTTCTCGAGTTTGTCTGTTGGTAAGGCCACCTCCCAATATGTATAACAACATCGCTAACTTCTCAGCGGCCCCTATATTTCGTGAAGTCGACAAGCCATACTTTGTTTCTAGCTCATACAAAAGTTTAATAAAAACTTCTTTCTCCATTCTAAACATATGATAACATCGGTTTCTATGGCCTTTCAGTTATTCTTGAAGCCACTTGTTACCTGTTTGTGGGGAAGTCATACAAGGTTCCTTACAGATGTACTTTTGATAGTATGCCTGAATAACACATGTTGCACTTGCTACAGTTTCATAAAACTCCTCGTCACTATCATTTGCATACTCATCAACTTCGTAGTCTTCCATAACTGCATAGACAACCGTATTGTTAACTTCGTACTCATGTCAATGGTTGTAAAAAATAACATTAAAAGAAACTTTTATTATTATAATAACATAAATAATGTCCAAAACTAACTTAAATCTAAGACAGTTCACAACTTATTCAATACTAATAAAGTAAAATCAATCAATAATGACATCGAAATTCATAATCCAAGAGATTGCTCATTTTTTAGCCATGCAAACTTGAGTTCATGAGTCTTCAAACATGCAAACATCTCTCTCTTGTCTTTGTTCATAAAGAGCCGTGTTGCGCACAGATATGCCTCGCTATCAAGTTCTATCCCAGGAATTGCATCAAGTTGCTCCATTGCTTCACTAATAGTTACCACAGACTTATTCGCATTTACTATTGAAGGAGTACGCCTAGTCTCAACAGCAGTGCACAAACGTTCAATTTGTTGTGCCATTTTCTGAGCACCACCTACTTTCTCACGACCGCCATGATTTCGAGACTTCTTTTGTACCTTACGCTTAGGAGATTTTTTCTTCCTTTTCAAGTTGCTCATGCCATCACTAATATCATCAAACTTTTGATTTGTTGCTAATATGACGTCGTCGTCCGAATCCATATCACTATCAGTTTGTATATCTTCTGATATGTTCATCTCCAAATCGTTAATAGACAAGGAACCAGAGGACGGTGCAAATTCATATTTTCCAGTAGCAACTACATCTGAAAACATCCTATCCAGTGTATCTTCATAATCAGGATCAATCCCTTTTGTACGGAATTTCTTGTACTCTTGATTTATCTACATAAAATTTAAATAAAATAAATTGTATGTCAATTTAGCGTTAAACTAAGTTTTATAAGTAATGCAATTTTCTATTTTAAAAAAAAAGTATACTAACCTCAATTCTTTTGGCCCACCAATCATCACTTGCATCAATTGTTTTCTTCTTTGGATCCCAACCAAGACCAGTCTCACTACCCTTCAACTGTTTCCAAAGCTTCCAATAATCTTTGAGATTGTCCCATTTATTTTTTAGTTGCTGTTTATTGTACTCCCTTCCAGTAGCTTTTGCAAAATTTTGGATCAAATTGTGCCAACCTTTTCTCTCAAAGTGCGTACCAGGACGATGTCCAACATCTATTTCTTTAAGACACAATTGACAAAATATGTCAATGTATTCCTTATCCCATATTGCTTTTCCTTTAGAAGTGTTCACCATCTATCCATAAAAGTTACACTTGATTAACAATAACTCGAAACAGTGTATATAGGAAGAATAAAATTATGCACACGCTACATATAATATGAAGTAAAAATCATGTAATCTTAGTTATCAGAAGAACTAGCTAATTTTTCTCATGTGTTGATGATTATCTATATATATATATATATCTATATATATATGTGCCACAAGGCCAAACGGTCACAAAGACCTACTTAGATAGGGAGGTTTTCATCAGATAAGAATGATTCTTTCCCCCAACTTGGTCACTAATGTTTGGTAGAATAAACTGTAGAAAAAGGGAACAAAAGGGCCTCTAGGACTTGGTGAGTCAGAGAAGCATCCCCAAAGAGTCAAAGTATTTGAGTATGAAGAAGCATCCATGCTTCATAGGGAAGGAACATGGCTTACTAGATACCACTCCGTCCCACCTGAAATGCACCATTTGACTTTTTAACCCGCAGCCGGGTCACTTTGACCCGGTGATTTGGATCACAAAACGATGTAATTTTTCGATAATTTTTTAAGGTTTTGTAGAATAAGAGTTACTCTACAACACTATGAAAAAATTATTTTAAAAATTGTAAACTTTTGATATCCAAATCATCGGGTCAAAATGACCCAGTGAATAGTGGCAAAAGTCCAAATGATGCAAAAGAGGTGGGACGGAATGATATAAATGTTCTATGCCACTTTGTCCCAAAACTAGTATTCTGGGATAAACAAGGGTGAACACTGGCAACCAAAGGTATCCACACTTGAGTGTTTCAAAGCATGAACTGAGTTCTATCCTAATGTCCAGATGTACTCAATGAACACACTTGAAAACTGTACTTGTATAACTGAGTCACTACAAACAACTTCAGTATTCACATACCATATCAACGACCTCCAACAAGGGTCAAATCCAAGCTTATTTGAACCACTCAAAGGTTTATGAAGCAAGGAGGCTGGTGCAGGTGTGGCTGGGAGGCAGTGGTTATATGTATTGACAATTTGATTGCTTTATCTAGAAATGTTGTTTTTATCGGTCAACTATGGAACAAAAAATGAATATTATTTACAAATCAAACTTGAGACATAGTGAATCGTCTAGTCTTAAAATGTCTGGTATAGGTTGGGAAAAATCCCAAAATGTATTATGGAGAGCAAACTCGGGTCTCACACACTAGGCCAATATGTATCAATAGGTTAATCGTCGAAATGAAAAGTACAACAATTTTCTTAGAAACAATTTGGTTTTAGGTTTGGGTTTTTGTAGCTCGATCAGAACCAATATTTGCAACCCCCCCTCCCCCGCCAATTAATATAGTGAAGACTCGAGATCGCAAATACTCATTCCCATTCCCACCCGCGCTATTGCGCGGGGATACGACTAGTTAGCATATAAATCTAAATATCTAAAGAAGCTTTCAAGGTCTTTGAATGGCTACAATGAGCTTCTAATAAACAAACTTAGAAGAAAAAGAAAAAAAGAAAAACAGATGCAAGAAAAAGAACAGAGGCAAGAACATCAAGAGAGGCAACGACATCAACAAACAAAAAGAACATCTAATAAACGAACTTAAAAGAAAAAGAAAAAAGAAAGAAAGAAAGAAAGAACAGATGCATGAACTACTGAAGGAAACAGAGAATAAAAAAAAAAGATCATAGAAACTCACCTTGACCCCTGATCTCTAGCGGCGGTGATTCAGTGACGAACTTAAGAAAAAGAAAAAACAAGAAATAAAGTAAGAACAGAGGCCAAAAGTACTGAAGAAAACGACAAGAAATAAAAAAAAAAGAATAGCAAAAAACCTCACCTGGAATCCTGGTATCTCTAGTAGCGGTCGTTCATTGACGTCCGCTTTTTAGATCTCATATGCAGGAGAAAAAAATGTCATCGTTGTGTTTCATATACATACTGGAGTACTATACTCCTTCAGAATATAGAGTTTTAGTTGCACTAGATGTCTAATTCAGTAGAAGTTACTAGGGAAAATATTATTTTATTAAGGGTAATTTAGACTATTACAAATTTTATCAAAAGTACTTTCTGGGAAAGCATCTCTCCCCCTGCTTCCTGAAAACTGCTGTGGGACAGCAGAAATTGTCCGAAAAATCACTTTTTCATTTTTTACCAAACGCGTTAAAAACTGCTTCTGCTGCCAGAAAGCAGCTGTGCTGGCAGCAGAAGCATTCCCAAACTGGCCCTAAGTCCTTCAAGCTAAGTTGATCACATAAACTTTGATGTCTTCTACTTTTGATAAAGGGTGCATTTTCTAAAGCTATTTGAACTTCACAAAAAGATTTTACTCTATTCGTTTTTGCGGTAAAAACTTGTAGCCCATTGGAGTGGTGGTTACCAATGACACCCCATGCGATGTCTAAGAAATAGAGGGGTGTCCGGGGATAATGTTACGTCACCACCTAGATAGCTCCCTTGGTTTAGCTTAAAAAGCCCACTCGCTTGTATATTCCTCTATTTTGTTGTGGGTCTTGGAGAGCCTTGGACCATCTACCAAAAATCCACAAAAGGATCATACAAGCCCACAACCACATCTCTCCTTCTTAAATTTTTTTGTTCAAAGCTTTGGAAGTCCATCCTACATAGGTGCTTTTGAATAAGTATGAGAATGTCTAGTTTCATGTGATCCTTATTTTTGAAGGCATACTTTCTTGCGAATTGGACTTAATTAACAAGTTTTGTGGTTCTCATGAGTCACCTTCTACCAAATACCGCCCACATTTGTATGAGTATATGCTTAGACGTCCATAGGCTTCTTTCTCAATCTTCTTGGACTTTGAGAGTTTATTTGAGGAAACATTTATGCATTCTTCTTTTCCCCCCACCAAAAAAAAAAAAAAAAATTAGCTAGTAAGTCTTAGTATTTTGTTTCTTTGAGTTCTCAGTTAGGATAGATAATGTGTGTGTGCGTGTTTGTAAATATTTGAGTCTAGTTTAGAATTGAGTCAAGCCTTGTCTAGTTGAGTGTGTGTCTCTCATGATTGGTTTTTCACTAAATTTCTAATCATATCGCTCTCTTTGCCCGAGGAAGAGCAAAAGGCTAGTTGGGGGGGTGTGTTAACGACTTAAAATTACATATTTTAGTAAGTTAACGAACTCTTCTTAACTTGCTAATATGTGTAATTTATCTATTTTATCTCTCTTTCTAGACTTATGCTTGTTGTCGTACGTTTTGGTTGTTTTCTCTCATTTTGTAGGCAAAGACGTGATTTAGAACGCAAAGGGCTAGTTGGGAAAGCTTGAAGAAAGAATTTGAAGGTTTAATTTGAAGAAGTCAAGTGATAAAGAGGTTAAAATTGATGACAAAGCAACTAATTTGCAAGTTAAAGTAAAGATTTGAAGACCTATTTGAGAATACAAGAGAAGAATATGGGGTCGTTATTGAACATTTAGACGAAAAGAGGTCAAAATGAGAGTCAAAGGTTGAAGAGGAGGGCAAAAAAGAGAAGAAACTAACGGAAGTGGGGCTTAGGTGCAAGTTTTGAAACGTTTTAATGGCTTATATGAATGGTCTTAACAGAGTTGGGGTGTTATTTGGTATTTCCTAAATGTTTTTAAGAGGAGATGGGGGTGTTTTAAAACATAACAAAGACTTAGGGGGGAGCCGGGTGAAAGTTCTTCAAAACAGCTCATCTTCTCACACGGGACTCTCTCTCTCCCCGTCAAACACGCAGCAAGAAAACAGAGCAGCCATAGAAGCTCGCTCGAAGCTTCTTTGAAGGCCACCCCGGCCTCGTTTCTTCACCAAATCAAGCAAGAACCATACCAAAACGATCCCCAGCCCATCTCCTACCCATTGCACCTTTCAATTCGGCCCAAGACGAAGTAACAAATAAAGCCCCAAAATCTAGGGTTCTTGGGGAAGAAGTTCAAACCGACGATTGAGAGACATTTGGATCAATTGGAGGGTGGAGATGATTCCTTGGGGGCTACGAAACAAATCCCTAACATCTATATAGCAGGAGGTTGAAGAAATTGGGAGGCTCTTCTCACAGACCCGACGGTGATACAGTGCTCTATTTCGGGTTTCGTTTTCTCCTCTCTCTCTCTGATTTCGCCTTCTTCTGGGTTGTTCTTGAGCTCTCTAAGGGCCAAGAACGAGAAAGAGGAAGAGAGGGAGAGAGGAGCTGCGGTTTTGATCCGATTTGAGGCACTTTTGTGATCTGTTTTGTGGCTGTAGAGCACTGTTTTGCTGTCTTACTGTTATGCTCTGTTCTTGATACAGTAGCAGCAGCAGCAGCAGTTAGCAGATAGTAGCAGAAGCAGTAGTATTGGAGTTGCTTAGTTGATTGTTCTTCCATTTCGTGTAGTTTTGATTCAAGTTTGTTTGATTTAGTTCTTCAAGTTATAGCATAATATTGTGCTATTGGAGTTGATTTTGAGATACACTTGTGTACTCTTGAGTATTGAGCTTGAAATATATGGATATCTATTTGAGTATGTTGGTGAAATCTCTTCTTCAACTCAATAACATGAGTAGCTAGTTCTTTTGTTGGGTTACTTGATGAAGTTGGATGGCTTGTTGTGAAGTTTTTAATTGTTCTTCAAGCTGTCACAAGTTTGGATGTCGAGTTATTGAATTCGTGTGTCGAAAGACAAATCCGAATTGTGGCTTGATCTTGTATGTAGACTCACTTGGATGAGTACATATCATTGATGCTTGACATAACTCGATTTTGGGTTTCGCTCTTGAATTCATGAGCTAGACATTCATCTTTGCTTTAGAATCCATGCTTCTTCACTTGATACAAGTTTTGGGTGTTGAACTTCATTTACAAGTTCTCTAGCGAAATCAATTGACCCAAATTCACTTTCATATCGACTAGCTCTATCGAATCGTAGTAGTATTAGTATTCGTTTCCTTTGTTTCTTACTTGAATTCTCAAACTTGCTCCATCACTAGTGGTGGATTTTATAGCTTGGCGAGCTCTAAAGCCTATGAGAATTTAATACTTGTTTTAGTTAGTCGTTTTTCTACTCGCTATTGCTAGTATAGTAAATCATTGTCTAAGCTTCCTCTCCTTGTGGATTCGACTCCGGACTTACCGGATTATTACTTGAGACGATATCCTATACTTGGGATTTTGTCGAACAGAGATTCTTCAGGAAAATTTTCGGCAGGAACAGAGCAATCGACCCCCGTGTACGAAAATACACTCGACCATATGGGAGAAAATGGTCACACACAATGATGCTTGGGGATTGCACATTTGAAGAGCGCATACAAAGCCCAAAAGGTTGACAACTTTTACTGAGAAATTTTTTGGCGACCGGTCAACGGTCCTTCTCTGTCGGAATCTTAGAAAAGTCTGCACCTGTAAGAACTCACTCCAGGTCAACAGGTTCAATTTCTGTCTCTTGCTTTATTTTTCTGAGTATATTACCGGTTGGCTGACTGGCGGCCAGTCTCAAGCTAGCAAGCCAGTGGCTCTATCAGGCCATCAGTCAGTCGGTCACTTCAGGAGTCGGTCGTATTGGTTGACCCACCGCTCAGGCCGGTCCTCCAGATCCCAGTAGATGAGGCACGCAAGCTCATGCAATCCAGATTTTATGCCTGATGATTAGTACCATGAGAGCATGGCACTATCCAGTGTGGGGTGGTGGCGTCGTAAAGTTTAAAAAAATTAAATTAAGTTAAAAAAAGAGAAAAAAACTTGTAAAATTTAAATTTTTGAGTTTAGGCAAATGATTTAGCTAAAAATGGGAGAGAGCTTAATCATAGAAAATTTCCCAAAAGTGGACGAACTTAGGTGAGGAAGAGCTGCAGCAGCTGTCTAGGGGAGTTTATTGAGCCAATGCACGTCAGAAAACGCAAGTAGCTGTGTCCCGAGCCATGTATCCTACTAGCTGTCAGACCACCGTCACCAGGTATTCGTCAACCCGCCATCACGGTCACCACATCATTTGGTGGAGTGATAGGCCATAAGATACCTCATGTCCTGTCTCACGTTTTAGGTCCACTAGTGAGCCACGTCGATCAGTTTATCCTTTTTCTTGGTAACCTCCTAACCTAGGAAGCCGTTTTTTAATACTCTTATCATTCTAAGTATTGTTACTTTTCCTATGCGTCATGGCACGAGGGAGTTGAGTTGAAGGGGGATTTTCTGGGGTAGAGAAGATTTGTTATATTTGATAGTGGATAAGCTTCCTTGTTATATATGAGGGTGTGTAAGGGTGAGATAGTGACGGCAACACACTCTGGTGTGGCAGTGACTCACAACATTACACCGTGAGCACAAGAGGAGAGCCGTAGTGTGTGACATTTTTTCCGGTGGGGACTTGGGTTGACAGGGTTATTTGGAGGACACGCTGTGCTATTTAGACATCCTTGGAGTGAGGAGGATCGGTTGGAAAAGCGCGAATATTTTGCAGATTGACTACGTGATTTGGATCAGTGTGGGGGTGGTCGCTTCAGATTTTATTTCAGTATTTTTCTGCAACACACAATTTTGGTTTATTTAGAACTGTCCTGGTTTATATTATTGTTATTTACTGTGTTGCCCAAAACTAAAAAAAACAAAAAGAAGAAAAAATGGAAAAAAACAAAAAAAACAAAGACAAAGATATTTTCGGGTGCTTAATTGATTTTATTTCAAAACGTCAGGCCGACAAATTCTATAGCAGTTTCACATTGTTTCACAGTTGTGGCCGCGAGAACGACATTTACACCGGAATTGGGGAAATCGAGTGTTTGGAGTCTTAGGTGACTTGGGTCAGTTTCGGTCTTCTTGGTAAGGGAGTGTGAGATTGGAGTACTTGTGAGTGTAATGTGGTGTTTAAATTAAACTCGGATTAAAAGCACAGAAGGTGTAGGGATACGTTCGATTTGCATGCAAAAGCATAAGTATGTAGTGTTCGTTCTTGTTCCTAACCTAGCCTGGCCGCGAGTTCTTCTAATCACTGCAGTTTCAGAAGTCTAGGGGAATATGTGAGCTTGATGATGTCCAGTTTGAGTTGAAGAGGTTTCCCCGGTAACACCCCCTTGTTCCGGCTCGGGAGAGACCGGGAGGGTGCTACTCATAAAGATACAGCAGAAATCGTGAACAAAACATTCCATACTTCAATATTACAACTAATGATTGTCTTCAACATGAAACATACTATCACACAAGATGAGCATTGTCTAGGTGAATTATTTATTTAGTACTAACATAACTAGGTGATTCTGCGATCCCATAAGCCGAGGTTCCTTCACCTAGACCTGCGGGGGAAAGAAACAAGACCGTAATTTTTTTAAAGTCAGCACAAAAGGCAGAGAAAATAAACACCCAAACATGTAAACAGGAAAGAGGCATATTTTTCTCACTTTAAATAAAGAGGAATAATATGGAAGTGATCCAACTTGTTATTGAGAAAGCATATATATGAATATTACAACTCTTTACTTAGCATCCTCAAATCATTCCTCAATTTCAAAGCATCAATTGCTTCCATTCCTAATATGAAAATCCACATTTATTATTTATTTGTAGCGGGGAACGACCAATCCAATAATATTGAAGCAACCATCTCGCACGCATCTAAGACCTTAAGTGCCGGCACCCCCCTAAGACTCTTGCGCCAGAGAGGTGAGTACAGGGAGCAGCCGGGGGCAAATCGCAACTGAGCAAAATATCATAACCACAATGTATAAAAGAAGCTGAATAAGGTTCTGCCGCACAACTGTTTCCACTTTATGTAATTACGTATTATTATCTCATGTGATAGTTTCCAAAGAATCATTTAGACAAGTATTTGAAATCTCAAGTCGTGCACGTATATCACAAATTACATTTTAAGAAATAATCATAAAAATATTTAGACACGAACGGGGGACGGGAAAATTAGGTAAGGCATATTTACTCACCTCAAGTAGCAAGACAATTAGCACGAAAAAGCTTCTACGGATATACGTAGTCCTCGTCTACGAACTCGTCACCTACAGTTTGTAATTCCTAAATTAACTACAAGTTCAATCGTGCAAGTATACTATGCAAAATGCTGTAACTTCTAACGCGTCTCATTTGAAATTACCCCATTACCCCCTTAATTACTAACGTGCCATATTTATATAATAAACCGGTAACTTAAACAATTATATTTTTCTCATAAAAATCACTACTTATATAAATACAAACTCTTAAAAATTATTAAGTAAGAAATTGCATATTAAATTTATACAATCTCATATTTAGGAAATAACAATTTATTACACAACATATTTATTTGTAAGTGACCACAAAATTTAATTCCAACTAATTTAATTATAGCTAATTATTTTTTAGAAAATGTATATGATATAAAAGAATTAAATTCATAAATGAAATTCACAAAATGTTTATTCAAAGAAAACAAGTGTTTAGTCACACATAATTATAACTTTATTTTGGAGAAATAATTTCTAATATTTACAAATAATAACCAAGTTTTATCTATTTATTAATAAATGAGTATACTTTTTAAATATATCGTAAATTAACTCCCTAACTTATTTTATTATATCAATATTAAACAAATAATATATTTTACTCAAAATACTAGTTTATAAGTACTTGGAAGTGTATACGCCTCCGTTTCTTCTCTTTCTCCCCCTTTTGACTTTTTCACTCGTAGCTGGGTCACTTTGACCCGGCAATTTGGATGGAAAATGATATAATTTTTTGATAAATTTTTCATGGCATTACAGAGTAACACTTATTCTAAAACACCATGAAAAAATTGTCAAAAAGTTGTTTCGTTTTGCTATCCAAATCACCGGGTCAAAGTGATCCAGTGAATAGTGATAAAAGTCAAAAAGGGGAGAAAGAGAAGAAACAGAGTGGTATTTAACAAGTTATATTTTTATCTTGCCTATTTTTCAAGAGAAATAACACTATTACCTATTAGGTATCTCCTATATAATTTTAAATAGTTAATTTACTTTTACATAATTAAAAAAATATCTAGAAATATTAGAAATTAATTCTAATTCAAAAATTGCATTTTTAATCTCACATTATATACGTAGTTTGTATAAACAAGTGGATCCTCCAAGTTCACATAAAAGACACCTAGTAACCCTCCACTAACAATGCAGTTTCAACATGCTACACTTGTAACCCCCAACACTTCTAAAAATACAAAAACTACCCCAACGTGAACACACATATAAGTTTCTCAACCCAACAACACGATGATTTAGATATAAAAAAAATCATATTTTGATGATCAATAATGAACTAGAGGATCATTTAGGATTTACCCACACCAAAAATCGCGAAAAACGGTCGAGATTTGGATCCGATCGAGCGTGTCGTTGAGGTGGTCGGCGGTGATGGTCGAATCCGGCGAACAAGGCGTTCTTGGCTCAATTGGTTGGTGATTGTAGCCTAATTGGACCTACATGAGTTGATTGATACCGAAATCGAAGGGTGGGTCGCCGGAACTGGAGGGACAGGCCTTCTTGCCGGCGTTAATGGCGTGGCCGACGGTAGTGGCGGCTCGAGGTCGTTTCTATAGTGAGTTACTGCTTCTGCTTCTCCTCAGATCGTAATAGAGAGGAGAGGAGGGAGAAGGGGTCAAAACAGAGGGAGAGAGAGAGAGATGCAGGTGGTGGTGGCTGCGTTGCTCGCCGGAGACGGCAGCAGCCTTGTGCCGCTGCTGTGGCTGCTCTGTTTTCGCCGGCCAAATAGAGAGAAGAGAGAGAGACGGTAGAGAGGCAGAGAGGTGGAGGAGGAAGCAGTGGTGGCTGTGGTGGTGTTACTGGTGACGGAGGTGGTGATGGTGTTGGTGGTGATGTACGGTGGTGGTGGTGGTGTGTGAGATTTACCGAAAAACGGGAGGAACAAATATTTTATTCTCTCTCTTTTTTTTGTATTAGAATTTTTAGGGTGTGTTGGTAGCACAACTAGCTAGATAAAACTAGTGTATTCGGCACACCACTAGACTAGGCTTAATACACAAGCTTTCAGTCTATATTTTGAATCCGAAAATTACTCAATCCGTTACTCGTAGTAAAATCAAATTTCTCGCATAAATTACCAATTTAAACTTCATATTAAAACGGGTTAATACATCCTTACCCCTTAAACAGAGCTTCGTCTTCGAAGCTATAGCTACTCAAAGAGCAAATAGTTTCTATACGATGCAAATATATGTCTATATGATGATGCGCAAAATATACGATGCCACTAACCAGAGATAGCATGAAATGTTAAGACTTATTTTAGGAACGTAAGGGTATTAAAGCGAAATGTCACATCCTCTCCCCCTTAGGAGAGTGACGTTCCCGGAACTCAATTTACCTCGTTAAAGAGGTGCATATACTTCTTCCTCATGTCATTTTCTGCTTCCCAAGTAGCCTCTTCCGTTTGATGGTTCATCCATAAAACTTTTACTAGCTTAACGCTCTTGGTACGCGTGTCTCTTTTCTTAGTATCCTGAATATTGACAGGATGCTCCTCGTTCGTTAGAGACGAGTCGAACTCGAATGGTTCAGGATATAGGATGTGATATGGGTCTGGTACGTACTTCTTTAGCTGTGAAACGTGAAAGACGTCGTGTACTCGTCCGAATTTAGAAGGTAGGTCTAGTCGGTACACAACTTCTCCAATTCTCTCCAGAATGTCATATGAGCCGATAAAGTTTGGGCTCAGTTTACCTTTTTAATTGAATCTTGTCACTCCCTTTGTAGGTGAAACTTTAGAAGCGCTTTTTTTCACCCAATTGGAAGTCTAACGGTCTCCTTTTTTGATCCACATAGGAATTTTGTCTGTCTTGTGCTTCCATAATTCTCTGCTGAATGAGTCTCACTTGTTCGGGAATTTCTTCGATCATTTGTGGACCTATAACCACTTTCTCGCTGATATCACTCGACATAGAGGTGTTCGACACTTCCTTCCATACAAAGCCTTGTGTGGTGCCATGCCGATGCTGCCGTGGTAGCTGTTGTTATATGAGAACTCTATTAGTGGTAGCTTGTCAACCCATGATCCTTGGAAGTCCATGACACAAGCCCTTAGCATGTCCTCCAATGACTGAATCGTTCTTTCTGTCTGTCCATACGTGGCTAGGTGGAATGCTGTACTGAAAGGTAATTGGGTCCCCATTGCTTCCTGAAGCGCCTTCCAGAAGTGAGAGAGAAAGTTGGGGTCTCTCTCAGAAATTATCGAGCTTAGGAATCCATGATATCTCACTATACTTTTAACATACGCGTATGCTCTCTGCTCCATGTTCCACGTATCCTTTATCAGAATTAATATTGTTGT
The DNA here is from genome assembly GCA_023055425.1 of Linanthus parryae. Lineage (NCBI taxonomy): Eukaryota > Viridiplantae > Streptophyta > Magnoliopsida > Ericales > Polemoniaceae > Linanthus > Linanthus parryae. The sequence goes on along the minus strand of JALGPY010000010.1, from coordinate 3,338,747 downwards.
CTTGGTCAATCTATTTACTACCACCCGAATCTGTATAAGTCCATTCTTTGGTGTTGGCAGTGCCGTCACAAAATCCATGGAAATGGAATCCCACTTCCAAACTGGTACGTCCAAAGGCTGAACTAGGCCTCCCATCCGCTTGTGTTTGAACTTCACCTTCTGGCATGTCAAACATCGAGCTACGAATTCTGCTACTTCCTTCTTCATGTTTGGGCACCAAAATGTCTTCTTCAAATCTTTGTAGAGTTTTTGCCTCCAGGATGTACTAAGTAGGGCGTGTTGTGCGCTTCACGCATCAATTTCTCCTTGGTTTCTGCACACTCTGCAGTACACACCATCATCCTTTGTAGCGTATGCTCCCATCTTCGTGAATTCGAGAGTCTCTAGCTTGTCCGACTGCAATCTTCTTCGTAATTCTTTCCAGTTTGACATCTTCGTGATTACTCCTTATTTCCTCAAAGAAGTCTGGTACTGCTGTCATACTTCCAAGTAAGTTCTGTACTCCTCCTTGGTCCACGAATTCAATCTCGAGCTTTCTGAATTCATTGCATAGCCATTTGGCAAAACTATCATTGTGTTCAAAGCATGGCTCGCCTTTCGACTCAATGCGTCAGCAACTACGTTTTCCTTCCCTTCGTGGTACTGGATACGTAAGTCATAGTCCTTGATGATTTTTAGCCATCTCCATTGTCGGTTGTTCAACTCCTTCTGCGTGAAGATGTACTTTAGGCCGTAGTGATCTTTGTAAAGCTTACAAACTGATCCATACAAGTGATGTCTCCATATCTTTAGCGCGAAAACAATTGCCGCCAACTCCAATTCGTGAGTAGCACATTCTCCTCGTGGGGCTTTAGATGCCTTGATGCATAGGCAATCACCCTTCTTTCTTGCATAAGTACACATCCTAGCCCTTTCTTTGATGCATCGCTGGATACTTCGAACTCGCCTGAATCATTCGGTACAGCCAAACTGGTGAGGTAGTTAGCTTTTCCTTTAGTTTTTGAAATGCTTCTTCACAACTTTCGCTCAACTGATACTTCACTGCCTTCTTTGTTAGTGCTGTCAGTGGTCTGGCAATCATGGAGAAGTCCTTCACAAAACGCCTGTAGTAACCTGCTAAGCCAAGAAAATTCCTTATCCGATACATTCTTTGGTGTTGCCCAATCTTTGACTGCTGAAATCTTTCCTGGGTCCCCTGATATTCCATCTTTCGAAATGATATGACCCAAAAATGGAACACGATCCAACCCGAATTCACACTTTGGCAGCTTGGCGTACCACCGCTCTTGTCTCAGAGTCAACAATACTTCTCTGAGATGTTCCTTGTGTTCTTCCTCGCTCTTCGAGTACACAAGGATGTCATCAATAAAGACTACGACGAATCGATGTAGAAATGGCCTCATTACTCGGTTCATCAAATCCATAAATAGTGAAGGTGCGGTTAAACCAAAAGGCATCACAGTGAACTCATAATGGCCATATCTCATTCTAAAGGTTGTCTAAGTGATATCCTGCTCGGCTACCTGAAGCTGATGGTACCCTGATCTCAAATCAATCTTGGAGAAGACACTAGCCCCTCGTAATTTATTGAAGTGATCGTCAATCCGGGGTATAGGGTACTTATTCTTGATGGTTGAACTGTTCAACTCACGGTAGTCAATGCATAGCCTTAAGCTTCCAGCTTTCTTCTTCACAAAAAGAACTGGTGCTCCCCAAGGTGATACACTTAGCCGTATGTACCCCTTATCCAGAAGTTCTTGTAACTTCTCTTTAAGCTCCTTCAGTTCTGCTGGTGCCATCCGGTATGGCTCTTTTGAGATAGGCGTGGTTCCAGGAGCTAAGTCTAGAGTAAACTCCAACTCTATTCTTGGTGGCATTCCTGGAATCTCGTCTGGGATTGCGTCAGGAAATTCCTTTACAACTCGTATCTCCTCTAGCACATTCTCCTTCTTGGAAACGTCTTGGATTTAGCATAAGTAGGCAAAGTTACCTTTCTTCACTTGGTTGACTTGATGACTTAATATTTACTAATCCAATCCATCCCTAGGATGACATCTAGGCCTCTAAGATCAAACTTAAATAAGTCAACAAGCAATGTGTATGCTAGGATTTTCACTTACTTAAACCCAATTTCTATGCAAATTATGATGATATGAATGAGTATGATGCACCAGAATCAAATAATATAAAATCTGGTTGCTCATGGATAAGGAAAGTACCCGTGACAAATCCATAAGCAGCATCATCCTCTGCCTTGGTCATGACAGCAACTCTCCCCACATTTTCATTCTGAGCTCCAGCTCCTCCAACACCAGCTACATTGTTGTTGTTTCCTCCATGATCATCATTGTAGTTGTGGTTCTGAGCTCCATGTTGTTTTGCATTCCCCTGGTTGTGATTTGGCTACCTTCCATAACTATCCCCCAGGTTGTTGCGCTTACTAGGGTTCCTGTTTCCATATCCAATCTGCAAGATCGTGGGTTGCTTGTTCCCATACTATTGGCGGTTTCCTAGGTAGTGGTTCTGGGGTTGCCCCTGATAGTTTCCTCCCTGGTTCACTTGCTGGTTCCCGACTGGTCGAGCTCTACATTCATAGGCGCGATGCCCCTTCCTACCACAGTTGTGGCATACAACTAGGTGCCCAATACTTTCTCTTCTAGGGTGGTTTTGGTGACAACTGTTGCAGTTGTAGCGACGAACTGGCTGCACTACCTGATTCTGCTGGTTCTGGTTGTTTCCTCCATTGTTCAGCTTCATCTTCTTGTCCCTTGTCATGTTGTTTCTACTTCCTCCTGCCTTAAGTGCCTTGAGTTTCCCACGAAACTCATCCTGAACCTCCTGGACTTAGCACATGTCAGCTGCTCGGTCATATGCCTCGTTCAAAGTGTTGTAAGTTCTACTGCGCATGATCTTCTGTGGAATTGTAGTCCCGAAATGAACTTGTTGATCTTATCATCCTCATAAGGTACCGTGTGGCCTGCAAACCTTAGCAGTTCCACGAACTTCTTGTAGTAGTACGTCACTGAGCCGTTCCCTTGTGTCTAATTGTTGAACTCATTGCACTTCCTTTTCTTAACATGCGATGGATAAAATCGTGGCCTAAAGCAGTCTACAAGGCTTCCCAAGTGAAATTGGGCCGAGCTATGAAGATTTCTTGGCTAGTTGTCCACCAATCATCTGTGTCTTCTGCCAGATGGATGATGGCACAGTTGATCTTCTCATTGTCAGGGAAATTCACAACCTTGAGTAGCTTCTTGAAATGCCTAATCCAGTTTGTCCAGTTCAACGGGATCTTCCTTCCCGGTGAATTGGTGAGGATTCAGATCAGCTATCTACTTGGCATAGCTTTGCCTTCCACGCTCCTCATTACCTACGACTCTGTCCATGAGTTGTGTCATTTGTGCCATCTGTGCAACTAGCTGTTTCATTGGTGGTTGGTTGTTCCCTTTAGCTGTCATTTGTTCTCGGTTGACTCTCCTGGTGTAGTATCGTAGTGGTTTATCAGTCATATTCCTACACTATAACCTATTGTATTATTGCTTATTCTATAAGGAATAAATGAATGATCTCATGAATCATAGGTATATCCAATTTATATAGGACATGTATTACACATAATGACCAAAGCATATAACCTTTCTCCATACGATCATGCAAGAATGTATCAACACACATATCTCGTATTCGAAACCAATCAACTCAGATATAAGGCTCAAAACGTCATTCCGAAGAGGAAAAGGACGTAGGTGGGTGGGACTTAGTGAAAATTATACCCAGAACCCCAAGCAGCTTGTCAAATTTTAAGTTTCTTATCGTAAATTCATTTTAAATTACCCTACATGTTTTAATTCCTTTTTGGATTGCCTGCTCTGATACCACCTGTAACACCCCCTTGTTCCGGCTTTGGAGAGATCGGGAGAGTGCTACTCATAAAGATACGGAAGAAATCGTGAACAAAACATTCCATACTTAAATATTACAACTGATGATTGTCTTCAACATGAAACATACTATTACACAAGATGATAATTTTCTAGGTGAATCATTTATTTTGTACTAAAATAACTAGGTGAGTCTGAAATCCCTTAAGCCGAGCTTCTTCCACCAAAACCTGCAGGGGAAAGAAACAAGACCCCAATTTTTCCAAAGTCAGCACAAAAGGCTGATTAAATAAACATCCAAACATGTAAACAGGAAAGAGGCATATTTTCTCACTTTAAATAAAGAGGAATAATATGAAAGTGATACAACTTGTTATTGCCAAAGCGTAGATATGAATATTCCAACTCTTTACTTAGCATCCTCAAATCATTCCACAATTTCAAAGCATCAATTTCTTCAAATTCTCATATGAAAATCCACATTTATTATTTAGTTGTGGCGTGCAACAAACCAATCCAATAATATAGAACCAACCATCTCGCATGCATCCAAGACCTTAAGTGCCGACACCCCTTAAGACTCTTGCAGCTAGAGAGGTGAATACAGGGAGCAGCCCGGGGCAAATCGCAACTGAGCAAAAAATATCATAATCAGAATGTATGAAAGAAGCTGAGTAAGGTTCCGCGGCACAACTGTTTCCATTTGGTTATTACGCATTATTATCTCATGTGATGTTTCCAAATAATAATTTAGACAAGTATTTGAAATCAAGTCGTGCAAGTATATCATAAATCATATTTCAGACATAAATTCATAAAAATATTTAGACACGAACGGAGGACGGGCACATTAGGTTAGGCATATTTACTCTCCTCAAGTAGCAAGACAATTAGCACGACAAAGCTTCTATGGAGATACGTAGCCCTCGTCTACGAAGTCGTCACCTAAAATTTATAATTCCTAATTAATTATAAGTTCAATCGTGCAAGTATACTATGCAAAATGCTATAACTCCTAACGTGTTTCATTTGAAATTACCCCATTACCCTCTTGATTATTTATGTACCATATTTATATAATAAACCGACGACGTAAACAGTTATATTTTTCTCATAAAAATCACTACTTATATAGATACTAAGTTTAAAAATTATTAAGTAGGAAATCGCATATTAAATTCATACACTCTCATATTTAAGAAATAATAATTTATTACACAAAAAAATTATTTGTAAGTGAAAATTTAATTCCAACTAATTTAATTACAACTAATTATCTATTAGAAAATGTATATAATATAAAAGAATTAAATCATAAATGAAATTCACAAAATGTTTATTCAAAGAAAACATGTGTGTAGTTACACATAATTATAACTTTATTTTGGAGAAATAATTTCTAATATCTACAAATAATAATCAAGTTTTATCTTTTTATTAATTAAGATTTTTACTGTTAAATATATCGTAAATTAACTCCTTAAATTATTTTATTTTATCAATATTAAACAAATAACATATTTTACTCAAAATACTAGTTTTGTAAGTACTTGAAAGTGTTTATTTAGCTAGTAAAAATTTTATCTTGCCTAATTTTCAAGAGAAATAACACTATTACATATTAGTTATCTCCCATGTAATTTTAAGTTGTCAATTTATTTTTATATAATTAAAACAATATCTAGAAATGTTATAAGTTAATTCTAATACAAAAATTGCATTTTAGTTTCACATTATATATGCAGTTTGTATAAACAAAAAATGGATCCCCTAAGTTCACATAAAAGACACCTAGTAACCCTCCACTAACAATGCAGTACTACATGCTACACTTGTAACCCCCCAACTTCTTTTAAAATACAAAAACTACCCCCCAACATGAACACACATATAAGTTTCTCAACCCAACAACCCGATACGATTTACAGCTAAAAAAATCAGATTTTGATGATGAATAAAGAACTAGAGGATGATTTAGGAGTTACCCACACCAGAAGTTGCGAAAAACAGTCGAGATTTATGTCCGGTTGATCTTGCCGTCGAGGTGGTCGGCGATGATAGTCGAATCCGGCGAACAAGGCGTTCTTGGCTCAGTTTGTTGGTGATTCTAGCCTCCGTGGACCTTCAGGAGTTTATTGATACCGAATCGAAGGGTGGGTTGCCAGAATTGGAGGGACAGACCTTCTCGCCGGCGTTAATGGCATGGCCGGTGGAAGTGGCGGCTCGGGGTCGTTTCTGCAGTGACTTGTTGCTGCTGCTGCTTATCCTCAGATTGGAATATAGAGGAGAGGAGGGAGAAGGGGTCGAAACAGAGGGAGAGAGAGAGAGAGATGAATGTGGTTGCGGCGGCGTTGCTTGCCGGAGACGGAAGCGGCCTTGTGCCGCTGCTGTGGCTGCTCTGTTTCCGCCGGCCAAAAAAGAGAGAAGAGAGTGAGACGGGAGAGAGGCTGAGAGGTGGAGGAGGAAGATGTGGTGGCTGTGGTGGTGTTTCCGGTGATGGAGGTGGTGCTGGTGGTGATTTCGGGTGTGGTGGTGGTTTGTGAAGAAGAAGAAGAAGATGAAGTATAAGCACAAGAAGAGAAGGGGAGCGAGGAGAGAGAGAGAGATGTGTTGGGGTTGGGAGATTTACCGAAAAACGGGAGTACCAAATCTTTTATTCTCTCTCTTTTTGTATTAGAATTGTTAGGGTTTGTTCGTAGCACAACTAGCTAGAGAAATCTATTGTATTGGGAACACCACTAGACTTGGCAATTTAGCACTTAGCATAAAATAAATAAAACAATAATAACAAATACCCAACAATGAAGAATTAGTACACGAGCTTCCAGTCTATATTTTGAATCCGAAAATTACTCAATCCGTTACTCGTAGTAAAATCAAATTCCTCGCATAAATTACCAATTTACCCTTCGTATTAAAACGGGGTATTACATGCCCAGTCTCACCAAAAAGATTTTTTATAGTACTTGTACTGTTTTTAAATAAATGTTGGTGCAACGCTCTAGATTGATTCAGGTTAAAATGCAGTGGTAGTATATAGCTGGAGTTTGCTCAGGACGAGTATAGTTCAGTGTGGGTATTTGATAACTCCCACTTAAGAGTTATTTGGTGAGATTATATTAGAATTTAATAAGCTTCTTTTCAATAATATTGAGCATGTATTAGTCAAAAAAACCTCCGTTCTATGAATTTGATCTTAATTGTGAAATCTGGGCGTTTTCATGCGTAATTTGATGTTATTTGGCAAATATAATCGCTTGGTATAGTTTTCATGTGGTCTTGACAGGAACCGATGTTTAGCGGTTGATTTGAGGCATGAAACGAACTTCGGAAACAAAGAAACACTCAAGCGGAGTAAAGAGACGCAAAGTTGGAGAAGCAAGAATGATAAGTCTGTCCTCTTATAAATCATAACATGAATTTGACAAGGAATTTTGGAGTGAGACTGGTGGCAAATGAAAGTAGACTTCAAGATCTTTCCAACAATAGGTCACGTTGCTAAATCAAAGATCGGACGAAGAAGTTACGACATTTAAATGGGGTTGTTGTGAGCTGCGTTCAGACGCAGAGGGCTGCGTTCAAACGCAAAACCTGCATTCAAACGCAAGTACTGCGTCCAAAAACAGCCCCGAAGTCCAAATTAAATTTCTTCCGAATGGAATATTGGTGCTTAAACGCAATAACTGAGTTCCATAGGCCGAAAAAGGGTTAAAATTGGCTTAACGCAAGACCCGGCGTTCAGACGCAGAAAATGCAGAAAATTGGCTAAGTAAGGAAAGTTGTGTTCAAACGCAGGAACAGTGTTCAGACGCAGGCATCCAGAGACAGATGCAGAAAGGCAGAAATTTAGCCAAGGCACTGAAGGTGTCTGCGTTCAAACGCAGACCCTGCGTTTAGACGTAGGAGGTCAACGTGTTAAAGTTTTGGATAGTAGATTCAAAGATTTTAAGACACAAGTCAATTAAGTTGTTGATCAAAACTCTCTTTTAACTTATAAGTATGTTGATCTAAAGAATCATTCTGATGATTTAGAGCAACAAAAAACTTCATTGACTGAGAAGCTTCAAGAATCTAAGAAAATTTTATCAACTTTTGCTGGCTCTGAACACAAACTCAATCTCATGCTTGGAGGAAGCATGCATTCTGTTTAGAAAAGTGGAATTGGTAACAATCCAAATTTTCCAAAAAAGAACCGAACCACATTTGTAAAATCAGGAAGCAGACATTCTCCAAATGTCATTACTGTGGAAAAATTGGACATATTAAGTTGACTTTCCCCTTTAGAAGGAAGAAACCTCACATATTGAGGAACACCTATCCTTATCAAATTAAGGCACAAGTGAGATAGATTTGGGTTCTAAAAGGAGTTAGACCACCCAACACGGTTGATTCTGAGTATGAATTCCAAATTCTACACTTGGTCTAATAGCCTGTTAAGGCATTGATTTAATGTTGCAAGCTGTCACCAAGGCTTTGAAGGATCAGAAATGGTTTATGGATATCGGTTTCTCCAGGCATATGATTGGAAAGAAGTATCTTTTTACAAAACTCAAAGAATATTCAGGAGGGACAATCACACTTGGTGACAAAGCAAAATGCAATATCATTGGTGTAGGCAGTATTGGTAATGATTCTGCAAGTTCAATTTTTGATGTTTATTTGGTTGAAGGTTTAAAGTATAATCTGCTTAGTATATCTCAGTATGTGATAGAGGTAACAAAGTGTTTTTTGACAAGGAGAAATGTGTAGTGCAAGATGAGAAATCTGGCAATTGCATACTCACTGCTCCTAGGTCACACAATGTTTATGATTTTAGTACTAACAAAGGTTCAAGTGAAAGTCTGAAGTGTCTCAAAGCCTTGAAGGATGACTCAAAGCTTTGGCATATAAAAACTTGGGCATATTAGCATGTATACGATGAACAAGCTCATCTCAAAAGACTTGGTAAGAGGTTTATTAATCCTGAAATTCAAAGATGATGAGATTTGCAAGGCATGTACTCAAGGTAAATAGACCAAGAGTTCATTCAAGCCAAAGAACTTTGTAAGTACTTCTAGACCTTTATAATTGATGCACATGGACTTGTGTGGTCTTATGAGAGTTCACAAACCCAAAGGTAAGAGATATTTTCTTGTTGTGGTAGATGATTACTATAGATTTACATGGTTTATGTTCATTAGAGACAAGTCTAAAGCATTAGCTGAATTCTCAAAGCTTTGTAAGGAGCTTCAAACTTTGAAAAACTTACCTGTTGCATCAATCCTAAGTGATTTTGATCAATTTTGTGCAAAGCATGGCATCTCACATAACTTTTTTGCACCTAGAACTCCTCGCCAGAATGGAGTAGTTGAGAGGAAAATTAGGATACTTGAAGATATGTCTAGAACCATGATACTTGAAAGTAATTTGCCAAAATATCTGTGGGCAGAAGATGTTAACACCGCCAATTATGTGCCGAATAGACGTTTGATTAGACCTATTTTGAAGAAAACTCCTTATGAACTTTTCAAAAGTAGAAAGATGCAGATTGGATCATTGCAATGCATAATGAGCTGAATGAGTTTGAAAGGAACAAGGTTTGGAACTTGGTTCCAAAACCAAAGACTCAGTCTGTTATTGGAACCAGATGGGTATTCAGGAATAAACTTGATGAAAATGGTAAGGTTGTGAGAAACAAAGCCAGACTTGTGGCACATGGGTATAATCAAGAGGAAGTAATTGATTATAAGGATACATTTGCTCCTGTTGCCAGGTTAGAAGCTATCATTATACGTCTTGCATTTGCATCCCATAAACATATAAAGCCTTTTCAAATGGATGTTAAATGTGCATTCTTAAATGGTTATTTACAAGAAGAAGTATATGTTTCTCAACAATCTGGATTTGACGATGACAATTTCCCTGATCATGTTTAAAAATTAGACAAAGCTCTTTATGGCCTTAAGAAAGCTCCAAGGGCTTGGTATGGCAGACTCGCAAAGTTTTTACTTGACAATGGTTTTAAGAGAGGACTGGTTGACATAACTCTTTTTATTAAGTATCATGAAAATGATCTGTTAGTAGTAAAGATTTATGTTGATGAGATACTCTTTTGTGATACTAATAATTGTCTTTCAAAAGAGTTTTCAAGTCTAATGTGCAGGGAATTGAAATGAGATTAATGGGAGAACTCAATTTCTTTCTAGGACTTCATTTTCATAAAATGAAGAAAGGAATATTTTTACATCAAGGAAAGTATACCAAGGACTTGTTAAACAAGTACAATATGTCTCAGCCCAAGATAGCAAAGACTCCTATGAGTTCATCTTTATCCTTAGACAAGGATACAAGTTGTAAGAGTGTAAATCAAAAAGATTACAGAGGTATGATTGGTTCACTTTTGTATCTAACTGCTAGTAGACCAGATATCATGTTAAGTGTATGCATGTGTGCAAGATTTCAAGCAGATCTAGAGGAAATTCATTCGATTGCTGTAAAAATGATTTTTAGATATTTGAATGGAACCAAAGACATGGGGCTTTGGTATCCAAGAAGAACTAATTTTTGTAAGTGTTTATTCAGATGCAGAATTTGCAGGATACAAAGTGATTAGAAAAGTACTTCGGGGTGTTGCCAATTTCATGGTTCATCACTGATTAGTTGGCATTCAAAGAAGAAAAATTCAGTAGGCTTGTCAACAGCAGAAGCTGAATACATTGAAGCTGGTACTTGTTGTCCACAAGTACTATGGATTGCTCAACAATTAAGAGATCTTGGATATAATTTCAGAAATGCGCCTATCAAGTGTGACAATACTAGTGCCATTTCAATATCAAAGAATCTCGTGCAGCATTCAAGGACTAAGCATATAGATGCGAAACATCATTTTATTAGAAATCATGCTGAGAAAGGTGATGACTCTTTAACTTTTATTTCAACTTCTGTGCAAATAGCTGATATTTTCACTAAACTTTTGCCAGATGAGAGGTTTGCATCCCTAAGTCTTGAACTGGGTATGTTAAACAAGGATGCATTGGTTTAGGGGGAATATAAGTTATTACTTGTGTTATGTGTGAAAATATCAAATGATTGAGATCTTAATATCTTAAGCATTGGAAGTATGCTTCAAAGCTTTGAAGTTTTCAGGCAGCTTTGAAATTTCTCAAAGCTTTGGGCCACTGTTTCAAAGCTATGAGTAATCTATTGTGTATTTGTATTCAAAAATTGGATCACAAAATATTATGTGATATCGTTTTAGATAATTATGGAATTTTTATATGTTCAGAGGGTTTGGTCAAAATACCTCAGAATATCCTTCAAAATCTGATTTGCATGCAATCGTTCTTTCAATCAAACTCTTCAACCTACTTAAGCCAACTTCAGGGCTTATTTCTCTCATTCTTAATCTCTTTCTCTCCATCTCTATCTCTCTCTCTCTCAATTCCTTTCTCAACTCTCTGAAACTCTAAACCCAATGGAGCACAAATCAAAGAGAATCAAGCAGCAAGGACAGAGTTCTTATAAGAGGATTATGAGAAAGGCTAACAGAAAGATCACCATTCATGGATCAGATTCAGATGAAATAGCCAGCATTCAAGAGACTTCTCCACCTACAAAGAAGATCAAGAAGGGAAAGTACGTTCATGAAGAGGTTCAAGAAGATGGTCTGAATCTGAGTTTGGAACAGAGGAAGTGGTGAAAGATAAGGAGCAGGGGAGTAAAGATCAAGGAGATCAATCAAGCAAGAAGAAGAAAGAGGTTACTGCATAGAAGAAGGCAGATGAGAAGAAGAGTTCTCCATATCCCAAAGAAAAGAAGCCAGCGGATAAGAAGACTGATCCACCAACTGAGGAGAAGATGGTTAAGCATAGTTCCATGAAAACCAAGAAAGCTTATGAGTTTGGTAAGAACATTCTACCTGAATCTTGGTTTATAAACCCTGAGGTTAAAGCTGTTTGGATGGATGGTTATGCATCTTCTAAGGTAGCCTTTTGTAGTCTTATAAGTGATGAACTGTTAGAGAAATCGGACAAAGACTACATTAGGAAGTTAAGAGATTCTGCTGTTGGAAAAATGATTAATCCACCTTCTGAGGCTTATCCTAGGCTAAATAGGTTGTTTTATTTGAATCTAGTATAAGAGATGGATGAGAGTGACAGTTTTATTCTTGCTTCTAAGGTGGCTGGTGTAGACATAAGGTTGGATCACAAAGTGTTTGCCAAAGTTTTAGGAGTGCCTAGAAAGTATAAGGTACATGAGCATCCAGATAGGAGAGGGTGTTTGGATTTAGCTAAATCCATGTTTTTCTTGGTGGGAACCCCTACTGGACCCAAACAGTTAACACATTATGTGTTTAACTGTGAAGCCAAAATTCTTTTCTCTATTATCATGAGATGTGTAGTTCCCAAGGAGCATTCCAAAGAGTTGGTGACATATAGGGTGTTGGTACTGATGTACTTGTTTTTCCAAGGATTTGAGATTGATTTGCCTATTGTCATCATGGAGCATATCGTGTACTGTGGTACTAGAACTATAAATCATTATTTTCCTTATGCAAATCTGTTTCCAATGTTCTTTAAACACTTTGGAGTACCCAAGAAGGATGAGGATAAGATTATAAATTGGCTTGGCTTAGTTGATGAAGCTTCACTTCGAAGGATTGGAGTAGTTCAGACATTAAAAGGGAAGTGGAAATTCTGTACTGAGTTAACTGCAAAAGAATTGAAGGAGAAGGATTATATCAAACCTAGAGAAGCTACAACATCACAGTCTTCTGGTAACTTGGATTTTTCTCAGGTTCTTGACAGATTTGAAGTCTTGTAGGATGGTATTGAGGATTTTGGACAATGATTGTTTGATTTATCTACTGACTTTGTGAAGTTCAAAGATTTGGTGAATTCAAAACTGGATGTGATCATCAATGGTTTTGACTTGGTAAAGATACCATCTGCTGAAAGTAAGAATTTTGGTGAGATTCTTGGAGATTTGTTGAAAAAAAATAAGAATAAGAAGAAGAAGAAGAAGAAGAAGAAGGCTCCAATAGTTCTTGCTTCAAAGTATTTATTTGAACAGTCAGATGAGGAAGATGGTGGTGAGGAAACTGCTGAAGGAGGAACTGAGAAGAATACTTCTACATTTGAGGAAGTAATTGCTGAGATGGTTGCTAATGTGGAAGCACAGAATGTTGATGAAAAATCTGAGACTGCAGAAGAGTGAGATGATGAAGCAGCTGATGAAGAACTGGTGGAAACTGAAGACAAAGGAAAGGGCAAAGCTGAGAGTGGGAAGAAGACTACCAAGAAAAGTGCTAGAGCTGGAACTTTAAAGCCTTGAAACCTTAACTTCTGGACCTTTCTTTCTTTCTTTCTTTCTTTCTTTCTTTCTTTCTTTCTTTCTTTCTTTCTTTCTTTCTTTCTTTCTTTCTTTCTTTCTTTCTTTCTTTCTTTCTTTCTTTCTTTCTTTCTTTCTTTCTTTCTTTCTTTCTTTCTTTCTTTCTTTCTAAGTTCAGAAGTATTTTGTTTTATTTTCTTTTAAAATCTTCTGAACATGATCCTACATTTCTTTTACTTCTTTGATGAAAGTCAAAAAGGGGGAGAAAGTATTTGCTTATTTGCTAGTTTGCTAGTTCTCTAAAGTTTTTGTAATAATATTTGGATACTGTAGGATGTGGGTTGATGTTTATATGCTATCAGTTATTTTAGATATATATGTGCTGTGCTTGTTCTGATGTATGTGATATGATTTTATCCAGCTAAGTTTCAATGGTAAATTTGAGTTGCAGGAAATATTGGAAAGCAATAATATTTGTTCTTTCTTTTATCAAGGGGGAGATTGATAGTTCAAGATCTTGAGCATGAATGTGTTTACAAACTCAGGGGGAGTTTGATCCTTGATGATGAAAGCCAAAAGGATCAGAACTGTTAAAGTCTCAACGTTTTCAAAGCTTTGAGATGCTGTTTACTTGTTCTAACTGTCTATTATTCTTAAAAAATATTCTCGACAGTTCGGTTTGACATTAGAGCCCCCACTATCTGTCCTCTGCACCTGGACACTGACAGCTATCGCTGATTGGATAACAGTGCGACTGAAATTGAGGTGGCTTATCTTTTCCCCTTCACCCAGCCTCCTGGCAACCAGGTAGGGAAGGTAACATCAAGTTGGACCGATCATTGGAAGTCGCAAATAAACAGGGTCAAGAGAAGCTCTGCACTTCCTCGTACCAATTTTCATGTGTTGCGACTGAATACTTTTCCTTTCTATAATAAAGGAAGCATTAGCACACACTGCGATTATGGCTATTATTCTACAAGGGTAAAAGACACTGACCACCCCTGAATTAAGGCATAGATCCACTCTGCTATTCAGTTTTTTGGAAAAAGACACTCCACACCTTTTTTGGATGGAGGCTAACAGTCGACTAACGGTACGGGGAAAAAAGACAATTTTACCCCTGAAATGTGATAAAATTACATCCTATATTTTACCCCCATCTCTTATTCTCCTCCATTCCCAACCCTAATCTCTCTGCCTTATCCTCTTTCTCTCTTCCCTCTAGCCGTGAAATCATTACAAAATTACCACCTCACAAATTGGTTTAGATCTGGGGAACACACAAATCCATAGAAACCCCCAAAAGACAAAAACCCCTCAACTGTTGATATTCTGCACTGTGATAGCTACTACTTCTTCTTCTTATTTGAGAACGGATCGAATCCGCCACCGCCGAAAGAGACTTCAGAGAAAATGAATCCAAGTCGCCACCATCGAAGGACACGCCTGAGAGAACGTATCGAATCTTCCACGACCGTCGTTCTTTTTAAGGGTGGGGTCTCCCCCGTCGACTTCAACCCCTACAAACCCCTTTCGCCAAGATCCGCAACATCCAGTGGGCTTTATGGTGATGTAGCTTCTTTGTTCAGAATTGGGTTCTCTGAAGATGGATCTCTCTCTTCCTCTTTATCTGTCTCTTCTTCATCTGATTTTTCATCTTCAACCTCGATCACTCTGGAGTTGTGTTCACTTGTATTGGTTTGGTTGGAGTGTAGGGAGAGGAACAAGAGGACGCCTCGCCACGAAGAGGAGGGTTTGGGATCTGAACCACGCCTTCATGGAAGTGACAAAGCAGATGAGGATAGTGTATTTGCACTCTGGGATTGGCAATCAGTCAAAGTGAATTATTTCTTTCATATGTAGGGATACTGTATTTGCACTCTGTTAGTGCTTAAGGTAGGTGGTGTTGGATTTTTGTGTTCTCCAAACTTCAAAGTGTTTGAGGCTTTGTGAAAGGTGGTTGTTAATTTCAGCTTGGAATTCTTTTTGTTCTTGGTTTTCTAGAAATGTTTGTTCTTGTTATTTCTAATTGACAATTTGTTGGAGCCGACTTTTTTTTTTTTTTTTTTTTTTTTTTTTATGGGTTTGTTCTTGTTGCTCTTGGTATTCTTGGTGTTCTAAATATGTTTGTTGTTATTTGTAATTGACAACTTGTTGGAGCTATTTTTTTTGAGAATTTTTTGAGTTTTTTTCTTGGTGTTCTTAGTGTTCATGGTGTTTTAGATGATAAAATGGGAAAAAAGTCCAAAAAATTACACATGGAAAAAATGGTCAAGAAAAGTTCATTTACCCACTTTTCTAACAGACAGTAACAGAAGGGTGCTAAGTGTCCACGGAATATTCCGTTAAATGGGTGCGAAGTGTCTTTTTCCAAAACACACAATAGCGGGGTGGAATTATGCCTAAACTCAGGGGTGGTCAGTGTCTTTTACTCTTCTATTAATGATCGGTAAATCATATATGCCCTGACTTTATCGAGGAGGAGGAGAAGGCCGCAGTTCTTCATATGTCTTCGGGAATGTGTCAGTATTACCAAGACTTTCAACCGGTAGGATTCTCTCAATCTCAGCTTTATATTGGAGTAGCTATACTTGAGCCTCTTGCTGATTCTTCACGTGTAATTCATAGTGCGTGATGAGAAGTTTCGGTTGTGGAGCGCGTTCTGAAGATTTAGCAAACAAGGTGCTGGCATTAGGCTCTAAAAGAGTAGATTTCTGGAATACCCGAATAGGGAACCCTGATGGCAAACTATCTGAGAAGGTCAGAGGCGCTCTCGTCTTTGAATGCAGGTAAATAAAGATGACGTAGTTCTCGTAATGGTCTCGACAAAGAGTGCGCCTTCCTCTGTGTACCTCCAAGGGAACCTGAGCTGAAAGTCGTTTCCCAGTTTATTGAAAGTTCAGTAGCAGTTCCGGCCGTCGCCGAGGATGATGTGTCGGAGGTTCCCCTCCAAGGAGGTCGAGGAAGAGAGCTCCCGGAGCAATCATAAATGATGAAACGGACGAGATAGCTGACGCCCCTGCCTTGAAGTCGAAAGGTAAGGCACATGCACAATTAAGCGGTTCAGGGGTCAAGCATCACAGGAAGACATCATCAAGTATTCAACTGAGTTCTTCAAAGCAGGCTTCTCCTTCATCTAGTACGAATAAATCTTCCGATGCTCCTCGGATATCTAGTTATGAATTTTTCGCATCTTTTCCATTCCATTTTTGTTACCTTTCTTGCCTAATGCTTCGCTTCGCTTTCGACAGTAGCCACAAGCGTCGCCCATCACAGCGGTGAAGTATCTCCCTTTCTGGACGAAGAGCTCAACCGTTTTATCAGGGTACATGTGGCTAAGGAGAGGGAAGAAATATACATGCGTCAAGAGGAAGAGTGGTCTAAGATGGATGAGGATGATATGAGAACGGCGCTGCGTATAATTCAAGAATAATGGGATGATATCGAGAACTATGATGCCGAGTTAGCGGCAGAGCAGGAGGGGCAAGCAGCCTTTTGCGAGTTGATTGGTGCTTAATCCAAAGAGAGTGAGTTCTTTCGCTGTTCTCTTATGCACTATGATCGCATCATGAAAGCAACTAGGGGCGGTATGTCTCTCGAGGGTTTACCTAAGTGTTTGCACATAAGATTCAAAGAGTTTAAAGCATCTCAAGGTAAATTGAATTTGTGCGATCTTTGTACACCCCCTTTTTTTGTGAAGAGTCAGGTCATAAGCTCCTTCTCCTTGTTATTGTAGGCATATCAAACGACGGTAGACAAGGAAAAAATCCAGGAAATGGCGATTCTCACACGATCAATGTTGGAGAAGTTGACATCGCAAATACTTCTGTGGCCTCTGGTGTCGCAGGAAGTAGTGCCAACCAGAGGTAGATATGAGTGCACTTTACGAACCTATTACTAAGGCGAGGTTGATGCGTGAACCATATTTCGATCCTCTGCTGAATGAAATCTATCTTTGTTAGGGCTCAGGTGAGGGCAAGCTTCCTGTTATGGCCTCTACTTTGCTCACTACAACTGATGATCTTACTCCCTTTCTCCCGGAGGATGTCGATGTGACCGGAGACAACCCTGTGACTGTTTAGAAAGGTAAGACACCATATATTAGAGGTGCGTCCGAGGGTCTTGGACCTATTGGCAACGTGGTAGAAGGGCCAATAGTTGTACAGCTAAACGTGCAAGAGGAGGATGTTATTTCTGAGACTTTGACTGAGGTGATTGTTTATTTCAAGCAAGTTATTAGGTTCTTTGGATAGATGTTCGGTCGTGGAAGGACTTTCTGGGCTGCTGTTCAGGCTTGGGGAGAAGACTCCTGCTAACACCGCTGAATATTACATCCTATCAATGTTAGATATACTCAATCGCTTAGTGTCTCATCGCGAGAGGCCTTTGGACCTGGGTTGGCTTAGCGCAAGAATGCGCAAGATTTATCATACATCTCTATTGAGCAAGAACTATCGCGAGTATCAGTTCGAGAAGGAGAGGTTGTGAAGAGCTCAGGATGAGTTGCAGATGGCTGTCAAGGTTCTGTGTGCTTCGGAGGCCCGCGTCCTTGCTATGATGGCGATGCTTGCGATGTTGGAGCAAGATTCTTTGGTGCTTAACCTAGACGATTTCCTCTGCCTCGGGTTGATTCCTTAATAGGATGGACCTATTTTACTTTTTCTACTTTTCGTAAGCCTAGATGGGTTTTGCCAAACCTTTCCACACGTGTGCGTTTCTGTGCTTTGGACTGATAATGATAATTTTTTTTGTTTTTTTTAGAAAATGATTCTTCTTTCATCCAAACGACAAAGCCTGCTTAAGCAACAAGTGGATTATCAATCCATTGTAACTAGCCTATGGATTGTCAATTCGTGTGGGCAGCAACTCGAGTGTAAATCCACTGCGAACAGTATGTGGATTGGCAATCGATTTAAACACGATTGGACTACATCTTCCTTCACGTTCTCGTCGAAGTCATGTTCTATGGTATACAAACAAATTCCAAACACAAACAAGTCCACATTGACAGGAATTTAACAATACATTTGGAGTCACAGACACAATACTAGAAGACATACTAACTCACGAGTTAGACCCTGAAATTTATATATGGAATATATAAATGAATATAGTTTCAAAATCAGGAAGAATGAATTGAATAGCTATAACAGAATGAGAGTAACAAGTCCAACACTACTTATGTGTAGGGGAGAAGCTCAGAACATAGCGGTTGACTTTATGAGGAAATCCTAATAACAATTCAAACATGAAAGAAGTACGGAAAAATATTAGAGTCAACTACTTATTACCCACTTTTGGTTAGGGGTAAGGATCCTTCTACCACCCCCAGTTTCAAAACCATCTTATTGCAACCTCAAGTTTGTGACTGGTAACAATTCACAAGTGGGTTGTTTTCCATCCAAAAAAGTTAACGGATAAAGGATAGTTATGTCAATTACTATTTGAATTTTTGTATTTAATGTAAATTGGTGAAAAAATAAAAAACAGATATAAAAGTAAGAAGAAACATATCACATGAGATGAAGAAGAACAAAAATAATGGGTGCTACTTCCCTCTCTTCCTATCCATTCTATGGTCACCTGTCGCGATTCCATCGACCAACAAACCTCCAGAGAAAGGTTCAGAAGACTCTTCAAGGTCGCAGAAGTTGCCTAAGAAGCTCGCAAGGGTCGCCGGTTTCGGTGGGGGAAGGAACTGTGATGGTGTGATGAGGAGAAAGGTCAGACAAAAAGTCTTAACTCACGATCTGTCTCTCCATCCTTCTCTCAATCTCGCTGGGTTTCCTCAATTTGGGATTTGCAGATTAATTTTCGTTAGGTGGTTTTAGATTGAGCACCACCTTCCACCACCACCAAATCCACCGCCAACAGCACCACTAACACCACCACCGAATCCCCACCACCACCACCACCACCACCAACAACAACAACAACAATAATCAAGTAAAATAACTAATACCCACCACCACCACCGCAAAAACAAAACAAAACACTTCAAAGAAGCGAAGCTTGAAGCAAAGATGCGGATATCACGAAGTTTGAAGCAAAGATGCGGATATCACAGCCAAATACAAAAGAAATTCAAGATCTCTAAAAACGCAGTCACAAAGAGCATGAAATAGCCCTTATTGCACTATCGTGGGCTAAAATATTATCATCTCTGGCAATAAAAAAGAAAATACAACAATCGAAAGAACAAGACAACCTATTACAATATTCCAGAATGGCATGAACCAGACGCACCTGCTGCCTCCTTTGCATTAATCCAGTCAATCATTTGCTTTGAGTAAGAGAACAGAGAAACTTTCTTTAGGTTTAACTCAATTGCAAGCAGTGCACTACTCAATTGCAAGAAACAGAGCACTCCTTGTGGCAAGACCTTCAAGAATTAAGGGCTCCACAATAAATTCTTCAACTTGGAACTTTTTTCATTAAAATTTCTCGAGAAAGTGAAGTAATAACAACACCAGTACCTCCCTCTTTAGATCTATGATTCTGATCACCCAATTTCGACAACCCAAAAGAGTATCTAACCTTCATATTCAAGATATGACCATTGGGTCTTCAAAAAACAACTCTGAATCATCATCCTTGAACCTAGTTCCAAAATTTAATTCGATTTTATTGAAGAATTTTAGCATCCTTGAATCCAGTTTCCCGAATTGAATTCGATTTCTTGAAGAATTTGAGCATCCGGTCTTCGTTAATGGAAACCACGAACCCCTCTTGGGTTCATGTTGGATATGTTTCTTCTGGGTCTTTCCTCTTGGCTAAATTTGTCTTCTCCTACAACAGAAGACCGCATCTGAGAGAGGGGAAGATGGAGAGAGAGACAGAGAGAGAGAGAGCGGGAGAGAGAGAGAGAGAGACAGAGAGAGAGGGAGAGAGAACTTACCAGATTGATGTCGCTGATGGGCTCGGCGCCGACGTGAGAACCAGACTCACCCAAAAATGACGAAGTGTGTGATCATCTGCTTCCACGCAATATTTATGTGGCATATGTACCTCATCTCATATGATAAACTTAGTTTCTCCAAATAATGAAGCTTGCATTGATTGTTTAGTAAACCCGCACACTGAATTATATTACACATCCAACGGGATAGAAAATGTTGAGTGAGCAGTTCTTCCTCCGACTAATAACAGTGCTGCCACCCCGAAGATGCCACTGTGACAACTATATTTCCTAGACTGCGCAACTTCTGTGATACGGTGTTGTAAGTGAATGTCTTTCCAGTTCTAGCACCCCCACTCAAGAAGAATGTAGTCCTCTTATTTTTTAATACTGATCCTAAAATCTCTGTATAAGCTTTATGCTGGCATGTATTAAGGCCATCGACCCTGGCCTGCACGTCCGAACTCTCCGCATCAGCTTGAAGTTGCCTATGCTCTCAGATGAGTTTTTCCCCAGCAGTAATGCTCCAATTTCCAGATGGTAGAGGCATGATAGTAAATTTATCAAGACTCTTTTCTAATTGTTCAATAATTTCATTAAGGAGATAAAGACCGTAATCTTCAATCTCATCATCGTTTGGATTCATAATCCCATACATGGTACTTATCTTATGTTTAAGATCATCATAAATGTCCTTAGAAAAACATTTCCACAAATCATAAGGATGTAGCGGAGAACACTCACTGAGTACAACACAAAACAATCGTCTTAGCAAATATCAAGTTTTAATGACAGCAGCTTCTGAAAGACATTATACCATTCTTCATCATCCTCCAACAATCCTAGTGCAACACATGTTGCCTTAAATGTAGGGCACAAAACACCGGTTATAGTGCGGAGATCCTCAAATGAATTAGGTCCCTTGAAAAATGTTAACAGCAAGGACACGTAGAACCTCTAGCCCGAGTTTGGACTCGCGAAGTACATTCGCCCAATAGCATAACCCCTTTGACTTGGAACCCAAAATTTCTCTTGCTTTCGCCAAACAAAATACTGGGGAAACTCAGCATATGTGTGCTTTAGGGCATTTCGATTAGATGCGTAGAAATAAAAAATCTAGTCAATGTAGACTTTTTTGATGCCACCCTTGCCGCAATATCCTCGGCCGATTTTGTCGGATCAAAAACACAACGATGCTTTCTTGGTAAATGAAGTGCCAACGAATAACAGTAGGATATTCCTCATGAAGACTATAACCAAGAGCAGCTTCGGACAATCCAATGTATCTACCTTCAAGAAATTGTTGGATTTCATCAAATCCTCCCACAATCATTGTTGCACGATCGTGTCCCTTGAAAATATACTTGTGAATATACTTAACATAGCTCATGCCCGCACAAACTTCAACATTAATATGAAAATCAAACATTCTAGAAAGATACGGATTGTATGGAACCACATCTCTGTTATCAACATCAGCACCCCTAACCGTAGACTGCTTACCATTATCATGGCAGTGATAGAGAGGGTCCCCTCTTTCGTCCATGGTTGTTGTATCTCTGCACTCTTTAGGGTATCCTTTCGTGCACTTCCCATTATCCATACAGGGTTCTCGAGGATTCCGGTGACCGCACGGTCCATGGATCATAGAACCTAACACAGTTTGAAAGAGTACAGGGTCCTCGTTAGGATCTAGAATTTCTGCACTAATAAAGTGGTCTACATGGGCGCAAGTTCAGATTTTATCTTACTTGTGAGCATATATCAAAGCATGCATATGCGGTAGTCCCCGTTTTTGGTAATCAATCGTGTAAACATGAGTAGCTTTACTTCCAAACAAATAATTTTGCTCAACTATATTCATCAATTCCTTTCGTTTTAACTCAATAAATCTCGCAATTATGTCATGAAGATCCGAAGAAGTTTCATGGGGAAACAAAGCCGCATTTATTTCTGGCAATTTTGGGTTTGCCGTCATTGTCAAAAAAGCATCTGGGTGATTGTTATGTCTTGTTTGCCATAGAATCTTGAAAGAACTCAAACCTGTGCCTCGGGCTTCCAGGGTGGGAAGAAGGCAAAATCATTCGCCGGCCAACTTGATCCGGAGATGCCTCATCCTTAATGCCTTCTGCTAAATCTTTAAAAAGCTCTGTACGAAACTTATGTTGGTTCAATCTTACGTGGGTCATTCGATTTTGCTTGGTTGCTTCCCATGCATCAAACAAAAACTCTTGGAACAATTTGCCTCCTCGTAAGATTGTTGAGTATTTTGTTGGGAGCTAAACGATCCGGTAGCTGTAGTATTGCATCTGAGTAAGACGACTGTTAGTTGGAGATCCACTAAAAGCATCCCATTGACGCATTCCAGGTTCCCATCCTAACTCACCATGAGGGAATAATAAAACATAATGCAACGTCTAGTAAACAGGGTGACACTCATTAATTCTCATCAATTCATTCGCGCGTCCTAAGCGAACAATAATATCACGCATTCCACATATCTCAGTGCCATCCCGGATAATATTACTGCAACCTCATCAAACATTGGTAGGTTATATCAGCGTTTGTCAGTAGAGGTACTGTAATGAAGATAAGCCGGAACACACCTACCATCGAGTTCGGTTTCCGTCAACAACTCATAAGCCTGGAAGAATTCGGAGGGAAATTCATTGTGCATTTGCCATGTATCTTGTATGGACTTCATACCATCTCGCCTTAAGTGGGGATTTCTGCGATGTCGGACTTCCAAAGCTGAGTCTGGATCATATATATGTAGTTGTGCATAACTGGACTCCTGAACAGATTTTGGAATTAACGTGCCAGTCATGTGACGTAATTATCCATGGATGATAAAAGTTTTAGCTCCCCTCCCCATGACAACTCTTGGATCTATCTTGGCCCCTAGACTTGTGAATGCGTTAGCTGCATTATACTCTCGAGCATAATGACGGAATGAAGTGGATCGGTCATCATCGCCGTCATATAATGATTGAATAACTGGTGGTGGTGTCTTGAGCAGTGGGAGACGTATCTTTCCTTGCAAACAACATGTTCCAAAATGGGGATTTGATTCAGAAGAACATACCAACTTCTCAGCCTTCCAATGCAAAGCATAACAAAATGGACATCTGACATCCATGTTTCCTAAATAGTGACGCACGTTATTACCATTTACAGTAGGAATGATAGGAGGGTCATATCGAATATCATCGTCGTCGTCATCGTCAGCCAATATTTCATACATAGAGAATTGTTCCTGTGCAGGGCATTCATCTTGTAAGTTGGGCACGTGAGAAGAAATAGATCCTGTAAAAGATTCTGTAGCAGGAGAAACGACATCGACATCGAGAAGTCATCGATAAGATTCCTTGGAGTTGGAGTTGAATGCGAGTCGTCCATATGTCGACGCTTGTGATGGTTTGGTAGCATACTCGTGAGAGGTTTTCTTTCACTACTTAAACCATCCACCAAGCTCGGGGTTGGTGGAAGCATAACTGAATGTTGAGGGAAGTTATCCTTCAAGACAAATACAAAAGAAAGTGATATAGCTGCAGAAAAGTGTAGCCATGAATTTAACATGGTATTTTAAATAAGGTCGCACCATATCATTTACGGATTCGGGCTCATTCCATTTTCCGGAGCACGATGTTCCATCAGATTTAGACTTTCTTTCCCTCTCTGTTTGCGCTCATTAAGCTAGAGTCGCCTTGGAAATTGCAGTGCGATTCTGGGTGCGGAGAAAAAAAATGTGTGTATTTTGCTAAATATATTACATAAACATCTATATAATAAGATATAACAGGCTATAACAAATCATTTGGAGATCTTGTTCGTGGTGTGTTGAATTTTTTATGGATGTTTTCTCTCGTTCGCGACGTGCCTGCTAAGCTAAAGAAGCCTTCAACACGCTTGTTTCTGAAGAAGCAACCATGAGTGTACATATAGCATAAATCTATAAGAAGCACATGTAATCAACAATCGAAAAAGGCTATACCAAATCATTCAGAGGTTCTGGTTGTGGTGTGTTGTGTTTATTGTTGGATGTCCGCTCTCGTTCTCGACGTGCTTGCTGAGATAGAGCAGCCCTCGACACGCCATTATGACTATGTGCCTGAATATAAAAGCTAGATTTAATTGGATTGAATGAGTAACATAAATATGTTGGCTCTAATTCGGTTAACAGTTAGTAATCATCACCACTACGATGGCGAAAATAGTGATTCGGAGCCGTAAAGTGGATGAATTATGCTACTAAAAAAAAGAAAGAAAAAAACCCATGGTAACAAACTGATTGAGAGATTTGTTTAATGGAACCTAAAAACAATAAACCAACACCGTTCCGCTAGGAGTTTGGTTCTCTTTTCCTTTTGCGCAGCATGGTGCTTTCACTTTACTCTTACATTGGGTTGCCTGAAACAGCACAATTGTCAGTATTATTGAAATCAAAGACCAAGTAAAAATTATAAATTGAATACACTTACCTCTGGAGCTTCTCTGTTTGAACTAATATGATTAATAAAAATAATATTGTTATGTAATACCAATGACGTCACCCATAAACTACAGTATAACACATTTAAAATAGTACTACATCCGTTTCTTCTCTTTCACCTTACTTCACTTTTGACACTATTCACTAGGTCACTTTGACCCGGTGATTTGGTTAGCAAAACGATACACGAATTCGTTAATCTTTGCCTGATCTTGTAGAGAAAACTATACTCTACAATACGATGAAAATATAATAAAAAAGTTACATTGTTTTGCTATCTAAATCACCGAGTCAAAGTGACCCAGCTACGGATAAAAAAGTCCTCCTAAGGTGAAAGAGATGAAACAGAGGTAGTATGTTGCTGCAACAAAAACTATATAACTTTTTCCTTCTAAGAAACTATGGAATTTGATTTGTAAAATTGACACTATGGACTTTTAAATAAAACCCCTTACATGGTATCCACACAAACATGATTTATAAACTGAAGTTGACTTACAAGTGAAAGTGAGTTGTAACTCACCCTTTGTTGATCAAACTGCAGTCCTGAGTCTCCTGACAAATATGTAGCTGATGGCCATCAAGAGAGAGCCAGCATTTTTTTTTCTTTCACAGGAGAGAAAATTTTAGACATTTTCAAATAGAAATGTCCACTACTACGTGTGACAAGAATATGTATTATCGGAATAGAAGAAGTCACTCGTTCTACAATGATTTTTTAGTTCTTTTCCCCGAGCATTTTGAAGAGAAGGTGATTTCACAAACAAGATAACACGGAATTGTTTCAGTTTCCAAGTTCTCTCATAATTTTGCAAATACATTTTAAAAACGCTTCAAAAGAAAAATGACTAATGAAGAAAAACCGAGGGTTTAGTTATTTTACTAGAGTATGGATTTGGATACAAACATAGTATTTCAATGAAACATTGAAAGTTGAAAAATACATCAACATGGACAGATCGGGAAACATGCTAATTAGTCCTTGCTTTTCTTCTTCTTGCTGTCACTGGAAGAACCCAAAGCGTACTCTGCCATCCTTGTTTTCACGGTCTTCTTTGGTGCCGGAAACACACTACCCTGCTTGGCTTTGTAACACGCCTCCTTGCTATTGTCCTCCACCATCTTTCCCTTTGCTGTTTCGTTATCTGCCATCTCTTTCTCTCTTTTGAAAACTGATAATGGGTGTTCTGTTGTTCTCCGATGATCACAATAAGAGTGTGCCTGTATGCCTATATATAAGGGGTAAATGGACACTGAGGTTGTCAAAACTAAGTTGGCTGTTGGTTTTTTGTGGGCTTTTTGTGTGCTTATGTGGATTTGGAAGGTTTTGTGATTGGTGTCTGATGGTGTATTTTTGTGCTTTTTCATCCCGTGGTGCTTGCGTGTGGGGCCCATTTAACTCAGAGACTAACCAACCATCTTGGATTTCGTTGGTCTCACTGCCACAGTCCCACACACAATTGACTGTGTGGTTTCCCACAGAATATTTGAATATGATTAACACTAAAATAAAAATAAATACAAATCAAAATATAGAAAACAATGACCTTTGACTCTGTATGTTTGAGAGAAAAAATGTTACTTCATCCGTCCCACATTAGACCTATTCAGAGACACAAGTCTGACTTATTTTGCAAGCATATTGCTGACTTGTGGTATAACTGTAGCAAAAATAGTTATCAGAGTGACTAAGCTATTTTCCTAACTACATTTGGATTGTTTCAAGAGTATAGTAAAATTGGAAGCGAAGTTTCTTTAACATGCATTTCCTGATTCCAATCTAGTTCTGTTTAGCTACGACATAGAACAGCTGCTACTATCTTCGAAAAAAGGTTGGCTTCTGTTACATAATCTCGTGAGTTGAAGTTTGAGCTCAACTTAAACTCATGAGATAACCCGGTGATTGAGGGTGTTACGGTACAATGTAGTTCAGGTGAATGAGCAAATTGTCCGTGTTGTCCGTGTAATTTGTGTTGAGATTACGTTCATTAGGCTGCAATTTTTGGAGAAGAATTGTGTTGAATATAATAATGAACACACGCGCGGATCACTTTGGGTGGGTCTGGGTTGTGGGTCGACCCAGATATAATATGATATTTATATTATATTACATACAATTAATTTTCTCCTGCTAATTGATTTCACTTGGTGAACGTACATAATTAATTTCTCCTTGAAAATTGAATGCCCTAGGTGAAACGTACATAATTAATTTCCTCCTGGAAACTGATTGATGTACGTGAACTGAAGATGAAGAGGGCTTACGTTTGCCCAGTTGAACCATCTTCCCTAGTGGCTATAAATTGAGAAATGAGTTCTCGATCCAATATACAACACAGACGCATCTCTCACTCTCAATCCCATCACTCTCTCTCTCGTCTAAACTATTCACAATCGGTCAATCCGTCTGGGCACTTGGGGGCCAGTGCTACGCCAGTCAAGTACGACAAGAGGAGTCCTGGGAGGCGATTGCTCCGTGTTCAAACCGATAGCACCGGGGAGCAAATCGCTTTAAGGAAAACGTTCGTCAACGTGATCCTCTTCTCTAATTCAATTCAGCTTCGATTGGTGACAGGTTCAGTTTATTTTGTGTTTATTAATTTTCAGATTAATTTCTCTTACAGTCTTAAAGCGATTTGGCTCATATAATCCGGAAGTTTAATTTGCAGTGATTTGAATAATCTGAACTTTGTGCTCCGATCAGTTTAATTTTATTTAAAAAGAAAAGGTTTCCAGTTGGGTGATCTGTTAAACTATCTTTAATTTTGTTTGACTTTCTTGTGCTATCATGTTTAGTGTACTGCTAGTTAGGCAGCATGTCAATTCCTCCTAATTTGTTTAGGATAAATCCCAAGTTTCATGTTAATCTGCTCTCTGGTTTTTTCCTTTGTCCAGTTTAGGTACTGATCAGCATATTTTTTTTTACTTCTTCTCTGTTCGATGTATTTCAGACAGAACATGTTTGTTTCAAACTTTTCTAATCTCCTTTGTGTAGATTGAAATGCTTTCCAGCTTAATCTTTTATTATTTTTACCCACATGTGTAATTAGAACTTGTGGAGTTCCATTCTTTATTGAGTTTGCAATTTTCTTAAAATCTGCTTGTTAGTCACAACTTTGTGGTTCATCAGTTTAGTCCTTGGTGCCACAACTTGTGTTAACTTGAATGTTAATTAATGTTTATTAGGTTCTTTATTTTATGAACTACAGTTTGTTAAGTATTTGTTAGTAACTTTCATTTATAACTTGAATGCTACTGTTAATGTTTTTTGTGTTCTTTATTTATGAACTAAAGTTTCTTAAGCCCTCCTTATTCATCTTGCAAGTGAATTCGACAGAACCTCAGGCAGATTGTTTTCATTTTATTTAATATTTATGTCTTAGACAGTTTGGACTGTCGTTGTGCAACTTTCGATCAAAGCTCAAAATTCAGTTGCAATTTTCATTTTTATGTACTAGTACTGAATCTAGTTTACGAGAAAGTCGTTTCTCGTTTCTTATTTCTCCCATTTTGGTGACAGTTCGAGATGTCTTCGGGAATTGACACTGCTTTGATTCCGGGAACCCAAGAGGCTAGCTTCACGTTGGCTGAGAGTATCCCGGCATTTGTTGCCTCGAGTGGATCTCAAACCATGGGTTCAAGTACCGTAGTTGGTACATTGTTGGTGTGTCAAGCGGTTCTCAGGGGCTGACTTCGAGTCTCTCAGCGCGATTATCTGGTGTAAGTCTGCCATCTTCCATCGGGGTCTCCTCCGCCTTCGGATTTGCACCAAGTTCACTTGGAATGCCAGCTCCTGATCCTGGGTTGTTGACCTCAAACAGGCTTGGAGCTCAATATACAGTAGCAGGATTTGGTCAAGCCTATACTGCCAGTGATCAGATCACACCTTTCGTTGGTAATCCAATCATGGGATCTGGTCAAGGGTGTCCTGGTTTCGTCGAGAAGCCTGAGAAGTTTGTCGGCAAGGACTTCAAGCTGTGGCAGCAGAAGATGAAGTTCTACTTGACCACGCTGTAGTTGGATAGGTTCCTGATAGAATCCAAGCCCGAGTTACCAGAAGGTGCTGATTTTCAGCAAGTTGCGGCTGTAGATGCTTGGAAGCAGTCTGACTACTTGTGCCGCAACTTCATCATGAACAGCTTGGAGGATGCACTGTACAGTGTTTATGCTCACATGGAGACGTCCAAGGATTTGTGGGATGCTCTGGAAAAGAAGTACAGAGTCGAGGATGGTGGACACCAGCAGTTCATTGCAATGAGGTTCCTCCATTATCAAATGGTGGACACTAGGTCTGTGATGGAGCAGGTTCACAAGCTGCAAGTCTTACTGCATGAAATGCATCAAGATGGTATGACCATGAGTGAATCATTCAAGGTGGCTTGCGTTCGGGATAAGTTGCCGGCTTCTTGGAATGGGTTCTAGGAACACATCTTGTACAAGAAGAGACCACTGACACTTGATGCCCTAATCCAGCGGATTCGCATCAAGGAGGATGCTCTCAAGGATCAAATCACTCTCTATAAAGAGACCCATGGGAAAGAGAAGGCTCATGTGGTGGAGGACATCTCTTATCGACGGAAGACCTCTAAAGGGGGTAGTTCCAATGCACCCAAGAAGCACGATGGGAAACTGTCGGCTAAGGGAGGAATTGGGAAGAAATTCCTAGGAAAATGCTATAACTGTAAAGCAAAAGGTCATCGCTGAGTGGATTGTCCCAAGAAAGGGAAGGCTGTATATAGTGGCAAGAAGAACCAGGCTAACTTGTCTGAGGTGGATGACTTATTCCACGATGTCGGGGATATGAATCTCTCGGCTGTGGTCACAGAGGTG
The DNA here is from genome assembly GCA_023055425.1 of Linanthus parryae. Lineage (NCBI taxonomy): Eukaryota > Viridiplantae > Streptophyta > Magnoliopsida > Ericales > Polemoniaceae > Linanthus > Linanthus parryae. The sequence goes on along the minus strand of JALGPY010000010.1, from coordinate 3,309,337 downwards.
AATCTTGTTGGCAGCAATCCGAGGGAGTGGTGGATTGACACCGGAGCTACTCGCCACGTTTGCTGTGATAAGCGGATGTTCACCGAATATAAGGAATCCAATGATGGAGAAATTATCTTCATGGGTAATTCCGCAACTGCCAATGTTAGTGGCAAGGGAAAGGTTGTGCTAAAGATGACTTCAGGACGTCTGTTGACCCTCAACGATGTACTCCATGTACCTGAAATCCGAAAGAACTTAGTGTCTGGAACTCTTCTCACAAAGAATGGGCTTAGACTTGTCTTTGATTCGGGTAGGTTTACTTTGATCAAAAGTGGGGTGTATGTTGGTAGGGGGTATCTTAGCGGGGGGTTGTTCAAAATGAATGTTGCAACTGTGCACCCTCCAAATGTTAATGGAAAAGCTTCTACTTCTGCTTACTTGATTGAGTCTCCTTTCATTTGGCATGGTAGATTAGGCCACGTAAATTTCAATTCAATTCGAAAATTGATGAAAATTGGTCATCTACCAAATCGAAAATAGACTCAAGTCATAAGTGTGAAGCTTGTGTAGAAGCGAAATTAACAAAACAACCTTTCCACAATGTCACTAGAAGTGCAACTTCTCTTGAATTGATACATTCTGATCTTTGTGATTTGAAAGTTGTTCAAACAAGAGCAGGGTATAAGTACTTTGTTACTTTTATAGATGATTGCACTAAGTATGGCTATGTATATCTTTTAAAAAGTAAGGATGAAGCCATAAGTGCATTCGTGAACTATAAAAATGAGGTTGAAAATCAACTTGGAAAGAAAATAAAGTCACTACGGAGTGACAGGGGCGGTGAATATGAATCAACATTAGAACAAGTTTGTTCTGAAAATGGAATTATTCACCAAACAACGACACCTTATTCGCCACAACAAAACGGTGTTGCTGAGCGAAAGAATAGGACGTTGAAGGAAATGATGAATGCTATGCTCTTAAGTTCTGGGTTGCCCCAGAACATGTGGTGGGAATCAATCTTATATGTGAACCATATTCTAAATAGAATTCCTCGAAACAAAGTTGATAAGACTCCATATGAGTCCGCCTACTTACAAATTCTTTCTAGTGTGGGGGTGTCTGGCAAAGGTGTTAGTACCACCTCCGAAAAAGGTTCGCATAGGAACAAAAACGGTGGATTGTGTGTTCATTGGATATGCACATGATAGTAGCGCATATCGGTTTTTGGTTCACAAATCGGATATTCCCGACATACATGAGAACACAATAATTGAAGCTAGAACTGCATCGTTATTTGAGGGCGTGTTTCAATGTAAAGAAAGGGAATCTGGGCACCCTTCTAAAAGGTTACATGACCCGGAAATCGAGGAAACTCCTATAGAGGATGAACCTCAACGAAGCAAAAGGGCTAGAATTGCTAAAATGTTTGGTCCGGATTTCATAACCCTGGTGATGGATGATGAACCAAAGACGTATAAGCAAGCGGTCTCTAGTCCGGAAGCTCCTTATTGGAGGGAAGCAATTGACAGTGATATTGATTCCATTATGCAAAACCACACTTAGGAAGTGGTGGATCTTCCTCCTGGTTGTAAACCACTTGGGTGCAAGTGGATTTTCAATAGGAAGTTGAAAGCTGATGGATCAATTGATAAGTACAAAGCTCGACTGGTAGCTAAGGGTTTTTAGAAACATGAAGGGATCGATCTCTTGATACCTATTCTCCGGTTACTCGGATAACCTCAATACGAGTGTTAATAGCTATAGCGGCTTTGTTTGACCTCGAGATTCACCAAATGAATGTTAAGACAACATTCTTGAATGGTGAACTGAACGAGGAAATTTATATGGAACAACCCGAAGGGTTTTTCGTCCCAGAACAAGAGGCCAAAGTTTGTTGACTTGTTAAATCCTTGTATGGTTTAAAACAAGCTCCAAAACAATGGCACTTGAATTTTGATAGAACCATGATGTCAGGGGGTTTTTAAAATCAATGAGTGTGATAAATGTGTCTACATTAAGAACACTCATGAAGGCTATGTTGTAGTATGTTTGTATGTCGATGACTTGCTTATATTGGGAAGCAACAAGAAGATCATTGACGATACAAAGAAGATGTTAGCGAAGAACTTTGACATGAAAGACATGGGACTATCCGATGTGATTTTAGGAATTAAAATTTCTAAAACACGAGAAGGGTATGCTTTATCTCAATCACACTATATAGAGAAAGTTCTCAATAAGTTCAATAAAGATAAAGGCAAACCGCTGAAAACTCTAGTCGATGTAAATCTGCATCTTACCAAGAATACTGGATAGGGGATTAACCAACTTGAGTATGCTCAAGTAGTTGGTAGCCTATTGTACATTACGAATTGTACAAGACCAGATATTGCTCAGGCAGTTAGCAAGCTAAGCCGGTTCACGAGCAATCTTGGTGTAGACCAATGGAAGGCAGCGGTAAGGGTTCTGAAATATTTAAGATATTCTCAGAATATTGGATTACACTATACCAAATACCCAGCGGTATTAGAAGGTTATAGTGATGCTAACTGGATTTCTGACACAAAGGATTCGAAATCCACAAGTGGATATGTGTTCATGCTCGGTGGAGTAGCAGTGTCGTGGAAATCTATGAAGCAAACATGCTTAGCAAGGTCTACGATGGAATCTGAGTTCATTGCATTGGACAAGGCAGGTGAAGAAGCTGAATGGCTTTGTCACTTTCTGGAGGACTTGCCGATGTGGCCGAAACTGGTACCTCCAATATGCATACACTGCGACAGTCAGTCTGCAATTGGACGAGCACAAAATGCTATGTATAATGGCAAGTCTAGACATATACGTCGTAGACACAATACTGTTAGACAGTTTTCTCGAACGGTGTAATATCGATCGATTACGTTTAGTCTAAGGAGAACCTAGCGGATCCGCTGACTAAAGGACTACCGAGAGAGCAAGTCTGGACTTTATCGAAAGGAATGGGTCTGAAGCCTCTTGAAAAATATGTCATAGTGGCAAAACCTACCTAAGTGACTGGAGATCCCAAGAATTAGGTTCAAAGGGACAACCTAACTATGTACGGATAGGGATACATCAGGATTATTGGAAAGTTCCTTTCCTGGCCCTTCCTTTGGATTGATAATGTGATGTCTTGCATTGTATCGAGGATGAGTTAAACTCTTAATGAACTCTGGTTTAGCAAGGTACCAATAGAGTTCACCTATATGAGTGGAGCTGGGGCCGACTCTATGAGAATTGATAGGATGAATTCTCTATAGCACTCACGAAACCAAGAAATGTGTCTCAATGGCCAAATGAGCACATTCACGAGGACGGAATGACTTGAAGTCCTAATTGCGTGAGAACTGCCGACTTGGTGTGTACCATTGGCAAGCAGTTCAAGGCTTATGGCGCACTAGTGAGCCAGCACATCCTGCGGTGTGTCACTAAGAGAAGGTTCAAGGTTTATGACCACCTATTTTTATGCGATTAGCTTCAGGACAGTTTATTTGAGACTGAGATTGTTGAATGTCCAATTTGGTCATTCATGTGGGGGATTGTTGGATAATCTCGTGAGTTGAAGTTTGAGCTCAACTAAAGCTCATGAGATAACCCGGTGATTGAGGGTGTTACGATACAATGTAGTTCAGGTGAATGAGCAAATTGTCTGTGTAATTTGTGTTGAGATTACGTTAATTAGGCTGCAATTTTTGGAGAAGAATTGTGTTGAATAAAATAATGAACACACGCGCGTAAAACTTTGGGTGGGTCTGGGTCGTGGGTCGACCCAGATATAATATCATGTTTATATTTTATTACATACAATTAGTTTTCTCCTGCTAATTGATTTCCCTTGATGAACGTACATAATTAATTTCTCCTTGAAAATTGAATTCCCTAGGTGAAACGTACATAATTAATTTCCTCCTGGAAACTGATTGATGTACGTGAATTGAAGATGAAGAGGGCTTACGTTTTCCCAGTTGAACCATCTTCCCTAGTGGCTATAAATTGAGAAATGATTTCTCAATCCAATATACAACACAGACGCATCTCTCACTCTCAATCCCATCACTCTATCTCTCGTCTAAACTATTCTCAATCGGTCAATCCGTCCGTGTACTTGGGGGCCAGTGCTACGCCAGTCAAGTACGACAAGAGGATTCCTGGGAAGCGATTGTTCCGTGTTCAAACCGATAGCACCGGGGAGCAAATCGCTTTAAGGAAAACGTTCGTCAACGTGATCCTCTTCTCTAATTCAATTCAGCTTCGATTGGTGACAGGTTCAGTTTATTTTGAGTTTATTAATTTTCAGATTAATTTCTCTTATAGCTTCATCCTACATAAATCTTAAATTAAATTTTCGGTCCTGGGGAGAACATAGAAATTGACATTCCCAAGCTCAAATAATCACATAGCTAATCAAATCTTAGCACGATCTCATTTTATCATCTCCTACCGAACAATTGGTGTTTTGTCCACTTTTAAAAATCACGTCTAGAATATAACAGGCATATTTTCTTATATGAATCGCAGCAGAGATTAGAGTGAAGCAATGAAAGAAAAACGAAGGAAGAACAAAGGATTAGGAAAATAGATTATGTTCCGTGCACAGAGAGAGAGGGTTTTGGGGGTGGGAGTACCGCGGGTACTAAGTTAGGATCGATTGGCGCGATTGAACAACACAACGAAAAGCAGAAAAGAAAATAACTGCACGAACAAGAACACAGTGATTTACGTGGTTCGCCAAATTGGCTACTGTGGACAAGAGATCCCTTGAGATGGATCTGGATGTACACCTGCAATAGACGAGAACATACAATAAAAAGCACAGAGAGTGAGAGCAAGGGTGTAGGGAAAGAGTAAGCATTTGCCAATTATCTGAGAGAGAGAGACATTGTGTGATGATTGACAAAAGAGTCGAACCGAAGATAGAAGGCAATACTCCTATATATAGGGTCTTAGAGTAGCAGTTACGAGAAGTTATACAAGCGCACGCGACGGTTATATAACTACCTCGCACGTTGCAGGATCGACCGCACATATAGGGCACGTGATCAACGAGTCTCTTAGATAACTGACAAGGGTCGCACGCGAGCGTAACCGCTACTCACGTTCGACGTGCCTTACCATAGCCTCCAAGCCACTTAAGCCCTTCAACTCCCGTGCGGTTAGTATGTGAGGGTGACCGTGTCTCACAGCCCTCAGATGGATAATTATTTAGTGATATTGGAGTATTACATGAACTTACCTGTGATGGACACGTGAGTGATGACCAATGTGCACGTAATGCACTATCTACAGTATCCCCCTTTTGCATGGATGCCACGCGCGACGTGGCATTCAGGCGCAAAACAAACTACGCTTGTCTCATACGTGCGCTTGCAAGCGATTCAAATTCATCTCAGAAATCCTAGCCCCCAAAACGAGTGCCATCATTACTTAGGTTTCTCTAGATTCGTGCAATTGGTCTTAATGGGATCCATAGCCTGACGTGGGTAAAACCCATATCCACGCATTTTCGCCTGTTACCGAGGTTCGAGAAATCTGAAAGGTCGTGACCCCAGAGGTCTCTTCATAAATATCAGACATCTTTTCATTGTGCACCAGTGCTGCTCTTTGAAGTTTTATGCAGAGGGAGAAAGATCTCCGATTACGGATCTGGGAATTCAATCAACTCTTCAACGTTGTCAATCGATCCCTCGAAGTTTACAATACAAATTGAGGTAAATCACTTTCAACATTCAATTCAATATATCAAAATCAATCTCAATAACCTGTAAAGAACAATGGTAATATTCAGATAAATTTGGTTTTCTTGAATGTTCATGAATTTCGACAAGATTTCTAGGATTCATTTTGAGGAATCCCATAATATTTGTCTTTATGGACAGGTACTCGATTATACAACTTAGAACATCCAAATTGCTTCTCTTTGATTAAATTCCTTTTGAAAATTGCATGAAACCTTGAATGTAATAGGCATGGCTCCTCCTAAGAAATCAAAAGAACTGGAAAATGTACCGGATGGGTTTGTGGCGTAAAGCTTCGTATCTGGACGGTGAAGATTTCTATCTTGCAACGGTTAGGGGAACAACACTAGACAAATCTCTGAAAAAGAATCCCTTGCAGTTCATACCTGAATCAGATAGGGATGATTGAGATGTAGCCAATGTAAAGGAAATAAACAGGCTTGGTCTTGAAGCTGGACTATTTCCCTACACAGAAATACTCCATCAAACATTTGTGAAGAAATTGGATTGGATGGAGGAATGGACTGAGTACATTCTCAAGCACCATGAACCAACATTAAGTCGAGCAGGAATATATGATGTTGTGCGCACGACGAATGGTTTGAGTGTCAAACTCGATAATGACATGTGAATGAATTTTCTCTCAAGATATTCGAAGAAGAAACACACCTTTCATTTTGCGAGTTTTGAGGCTTCCCTTCACTCAAGGATGTGGAGATATTTTTGAGCTCCCTTGTATTGGTTTAGATCGTCTGTCCAAGTTGAATGATTCTGAAGAAATTGCTCTCTATGAGCAGATGCAAGAATGTATTTCAGATGTGAAGAAAACAACGACAAGACGGTCGTCGAATCCTCCTGCCCCAAAACATGTAATTTTGAAGACAAGCGCTAAAAACGTGTGGTCTAGGTGGATAACATATTTCTATCGAGACTTTGCGAAAGCGAAGATGGCTAAAGAAATGTTATAGAAGAATCCCAAGGCAGTGACTTCTTTCACTGGAAAAAGAGCTGACTATACATTGTGTGGATTTCTATGCGTTTGCTTATCAAGATACTTGATCGACGGTCATCCTGATGTTGGAGTCTTCTGCCATGTGCTCGCACTCGCGGTCCTACTTTCTCTAGGTCAAAAGCTGGCTTTGGGATCTTTAGTCTTTGGCTCATTATACCATCGTCTAGATCTGGAAATGGATCATATAGAGACATCGCGCGGCAGGGCTGATGTTGTAACTATGTTAATGTCACATTCGTGTTAATGTGGGCATTTGAAAGATGGCCTCTGTATTCTCCGATTCCTACAAGAGCTCCAAAAGAATCTCTTTTTCCTCAAACATGGAGTTAGTATAAGACGAAGGGAATCCAACGTTCGTTTTCTGTAATATGAGATGGTATCAGTTATTTTGTGGCCAGACCATATGCTATCGGGTTAGATGACATTGTCCCGCATTCAGAGATGTACTTAGAGAAGCACGCTCCTTTCAGTGCTGCGCATATCCCTAAAGGCGGGAGATGCTATTCAAGATTTCTAAACTGGTGTTCAAGGGGTCCATTGCCTGTGTTGTCTGAGTATGACGATGAAAATGATAGCTATGAGCTCATAACTGTGGATTAGGATCCAATCCAAGTCAGTCCTCAGTTTGGATTTCATGCTGTCGCGCCCAACTTTTGGCCTGATCAAGCAAGTCGTAATTGCTACAAGAGGTTATTGTATGGGAAGTGTAATGAGTTATTATTTACCATGCTTCCCTTTTTCAACCAGCTAGGAGTAGATAGGGAGATACAACACCAAACCGGGTAGCTTTCTGGAATTATCAAGTGCGTCTTCATGCGAAGTCCTTGTATCGATTTCGGTCAAGTAGGGCTCTTGCTATCAAAAGAGGCGATTATCCATTCAAATCTTCTTGTAAAAAGGATGCAAGTGAATATGGATTTTATTCCCTTTTGGACAAAGAACGAAATTTGTGTGATGATTTAATATTGCAAGAGAAACTAGCTACAGTGAGGAAGAATTATTTCAAGGAAAGAAAGAAGTATGCTGACACATTTAACCAGGTATACTGGTGTTATTGTCATTATATATCAAGCAAACAATGGAACAAACGAATAACCAAAATAAATTTGTATTATAGTGTTATTTCAGGAGATTTGGATCAGGTGATTGCAGCACGGGGTTTATCAATGCTCTTCGTTTAAAGCATCAACCTGAAGCAGTAATCGAACCTGAACCGGCGATGGATCCTAAGAACCAAGGTTGAATTCAACCAGCGCTTGCAGACTTCATTGCTTCCCTTGTCGGATCTGATGTCAGTACCAAGAAGATATGCAAAATGTCTAGTGATCCTCTAGCTGAAGCAACAAAGGTGGGGATGTCCAAGAAAGTTAAGCGACCAAGACAGAATGCAGCCGTCGATGAGGAGCCAATTCCAATGAGAAAAATGCCCCGGACTAGGACCAAAACTCAGCCCCCATCGAAGAAGGATCTTGCAAGTAGTCGTCAAGCCAGCATTGAAGATTTTGCGGAGTACAATCGAAATGCGACAATCAGTATCGACGATGGTAAGAAAGAGACAATACGCGATAAGAGCATTTGAGTTTCTTTTTCATTTCCCTCAACTTCGGTAAGTATAATATATCATAACACATGCATTAAAGAATCGTAAGAAACTCTCTATGAGGTTTCTATGGGAGCGAACATAACAGGAGTTGATAATGACAAAGAACTAGAGGACGCAATTGAAGAATCAAGAGTCATGGCAAAACAAGCTGAAGACCGTCGAAGACATGAAGAAGAAGAGCGAGTTGAACTTGCCAAGAGAAGGAGTTTAGAAGAACAGAAATGGCGCTCTGATACACTGAGGGAATAATTGGAAGATGCACAGGGAATTTTTATGGATATAGTTGGAAATAAAAGTGAAGAAGGTACTATATTCGAATTTTCCTTAACATATCAAGATATTATCGTTCAAGCTTTATCTCATGGAATCTTTAAACATGACATTCGTCAATTGTTGGTCAACCAATGTGGAGAACCCTCATGTAAGCAATGAAAATCAAAATCATAAACAACTGAATTGTCATATATAGAATATTATAGTAACACTTTGCATAGAAACATGTCATGCATCTTTCAAAGGAATTGACGATAATCTTCAACACTTCGCATATATATCTTCGCATATTTATCTTCGCATTAGGTTAACTAACCGTCCTTTTACTATAAACAATATTCAGAACATTGTATTTATGTTCATAATGTCGCATGTGACAGGAAATCAAATTCAACCAAATATGGGTGACATCCGAGCTAATGTCCAAAGTAATTTGGCAGGTGGTTCAAGCACTATTCAGGTTATTAATCATGCTGAATCAGGTGCGATAAAGTTAAACAGAATATACATTATTCACTTTATGACCAGTTGATTAAATGTTAAAACGATTCATTTGGATCTATTCTTTACATATAACATATTGCTCCAAGAAGAAACGAAAATCCAAATGCTGCTGGAAATACTTCTGAAGTCATTACAGAGCCTTCTACTAAAGACGCAGTGATGTTCGAACCACAATTTTGAACAAATGAAGCTTTAGTACAGCCAAAGCTAAACCCAAATCAATCAATGGATAATATCCATGAGAAATAAATAGAGCAAAGTCTTGTACAAGATCAAACCGCGGACGGTCATGAATCAGAACAACACTTTGAGCAAACAAATCCCGCAGGTTTACCGGAGACTGATCTAAACACCGAACATGTTGCGGATGATGAAAGAGAAGAGCAGAGTCTTGACCAAACGAGACAAATTTCTGCTCACCCAAACTCAAATACTGACGAACAAGAAAGAGCTTGAATGAGAGTGATCAATGAGCAATGGAAGCAAACAATGTTGAACAAGGAAATATGAATATTTCTGCTCATCCACAGAATGCCTCATCCAGTTCCAATACCTCTCATGTGGCGAATGACACCCAAGCAAGAATGACAAACACTTCGATGAATCCAAGTAACAATTTGTTGTTGAAGAATGTGGCTTATTCTGAGGGTATTAGTAGAAGATCTCAGAGTTAGAATTTGTCTCTTTCTGGTTTGTTTATTGAAGATTCAAATGATGAGGGTCAATTTCGAGAACTTCATTTAGAGACACTCCTTGCTCAAAACCCTTGGATTTTATGGTGTTCGCAATATGCTGAAGCTATCGTTGATGAAGAGGCTCTTATTATCCCTGAAGTATATTTCGCACAGGAACTTATCGTAGATAAGCGTTTTGAAAAACGAGAGACTTCATCGAGTAGTCAAGCGAAAATTCCTTGAATCCCTTCTCTCAGGGACATAGTTGGTTGTACTGGTGAGAAATCACAAACTTCTTTCACGAAATAGTATGTTTGTTTCATTCCTTGTAATTAGCATAGCTTTCGAATTTATAGGCTTAAAGCAAGAATCTTTTACATGGCTCATGAAGATGTGATTGTCTTATCCATAATGTTTTTCAAGGGAAATGGAGTTATTGCCTAAAGAAAGAGGGGCTCTTCTGACTAAAGTGGTAGGTATTCTAGAGAAAGTGAACGATACGACTCCAGTGAGTATTTCTCTCAGAAATTCGAATTATTTTTTGAAAACTGTGGAGACTGTCCAAAAGTCATCAGCAGGCAGGCTCAATTTTGATTTTCTCATTCGAAGATTGACCCAAATCAACAATTCTTTGAAATGTAAGTTTGGATATCAAGATTCTAAAAGTGAATTTGTCAGACTTCGTCTTAAAAAAGAAGCGCTCGAAAAGGCTGCGAAGCAATGGAGAGAATCAAGGAAAAAGCATCAGGATATGAAGAGATATCTCGATGCCTGTGAGAGCGATTCTATTATCTTGGGAACCCAAGATTCGCTGATGAAGGATGTGTTCGAACAAGAATCACGATTGTTTTTAGTTTAGTAATGGTCGTTGATAATGTAATGTTATTTGAATATTTTTGGTTTCGCTTGTACTAGCTTTGTTTATCCCTGAATATGAATGCTGCTAGCTTTCTCCTTAAAAATATAGGCTTTAACTTTGATCTTAGTTTGTTCGTATGAAATGTCTATCCAAAAAGATAGGTCCTCGTTTTGTTGCTATGTAGGTTTTGATCACTTCTTACTGCTATCTATTCAAATAGGCTTTAAATTGCATTTACTGCTATCGTTTATATCTAGACAGATAGGACCTTTATCGCATTCGCTCCTATCTAAAAGATAGACTTTTAGTCAAAATGTTTCGCTATGTTAGACATATAGACTTCCATTAAATATTGATGCTATCTAAATAGATATGCTTAGATGGAATATCGCTACTTTCTAAGCAGATAGGATGTCGATGCACATCGTTGCTATCTAAGATGATAGTCTTATAACAATTCTGTTATCTAAACTGATAAGCTAAAGTCAAATTTTATTGCTTTATAAAAAATATTTCCTTAGCTGCTGCTATCTAAACAGGTAGACAGGTCATTAGGTGTTGCTGCTATCCAAAAAGATAGGCTTTCATTGAATACCACTGCTATCTAAATAGATAGGCTTTCATTGAATATCACTGCTATCTATACATATAGGCTTGATCGAATATTTCTGCTATCTAGACATATAGGCTTGATCGTATATTGCTGATATCTAGACATATAGGCTTTAAAAATATCGATGCTATCTAAAAGATAGGCTTTATCTAATATAGCTGCTATCTGAACATATAGTCTTTATCAAATATCGCTGCTATATGAACATATAGGCTTTCACGTTGTGAATCGAGTATTGATTGCAAATTATGAAAGAAAATAAAATGAGTGACGCGAGTGAAATTGATAAACGATCTCTCATATGGGAGATTCATTATCATTAATGTAGTCCTCATACGGGAGGAAAGCAGCAAAATACAACTTTGGGCAAGAAAATTTCTAAGGATAGTATTTCTTGCGCCATCGCATAATAATGGTATTGGGAGTCGTGGAAGTCCCATAGCATCGTAAAATTGTGAAATTAGCAAATATCGAAGACTTCTTTAACTTGAAAAGGACCTTTCCAGTTAGCAGCCAACTTGGGATGAGTTGTTTCGCGCATGCAATGATCAGAAGCTCGCAGAACCAGATCTGTGACAGCAAATTCTCGATGCTAAACAGTTTTGTTATAAGCGCGAGAATTTATATCCTTATACTTCGTGTTTGCTCTCTTAGCTTGCTCGCGCTTTTCTTCAAGCAGATTCAGATCATGATCGCGTTTATTCTCGTATAAAGAAATGAAGGCCAACCTTGCAGAATTAATCTTAATCTCGGCAGGAACGACTGCTTCAGCTTCATAGCAAAGTAAGAAAGGGGAAACCCCCGTAGGAGTTCTTGGTGATGTGCGATAAGCCCATAACGCCACACTTAGAGAGTCTTCCCATTTCTTATAATCATCTGATACCATCTTTCTTAAAATTCTTAAAAATTTTTTGTTTGTTGCCTCCGCTTGCCCTTTTTTCCCCTTTGGATAATTGGGCGTTGAACACACCTGCATCACATTATACTCCATCAACTTCGCGACAACTTGACGATTAATGAAAGGCGTCCCATTATCAGACAAGATGGTGTTGGGAATTCCAAAAAGGTAAATGATGTTTTCTTGAATGAACTTAACGACTGTCAATGCATTTTCCGCTTTGAGAGGAATCGCTTCCACCCACTCAGCGAACTATTCGGTTCCGGTCAAAACGAACTAGTTTCCAAAATGGTAAACGGATGGGACCGATAAATTTTAGTGACCACATGTGAAATGGTCAAGCGGTTTCTAGCGCATGTAGATCAACTGCGCAGGAATGCACCATATTTCCGTTGAACTGGCATTGTTGACATCGTTTGACTTTCTTGCGACAGTAAGCCTCCATGGTCGGCCAAAAATAGCCTACAGTTAAAAGTTGTCTACAAAGTTTGTCACCTCCTTGATGATCCACTTGATGAGATAGTTCCATGAATTCTTGTATTTCGTCACCATTTAGGCATCTGAGTAGATTCCCATCATGTCCTCTTCACCACAACAAGTTTTCTTTCAGCACATATCGAGTTAACTTCTTTTTGAGTAGTTCAGCCCCCTTCTTATCACTTGGAAGAATTCAATCTTGCAGATATTCGATCAAAGACTTTCTCCAGTCGACATTGTCATTCATAGCACAAATCTCAAGGGAATCCTTCACCAATACACAATTATCACAAGCGCCTTGCAAAATCGCAGCATAACATGACATTTCAGGCCAATGAATCCCATATCTCAGAGCCTTCCTGTAAACAGGGACTTTATTTTCTCCAAAAGAGCATTCATGGATCTTCTCTAACAAATGTCTACCTTCCTTTTCTGAAACACATTGCATTAGGATTCCCCCGGGTCCTTTTTAGAAGAGAAAATTGTCGTGTATGCAGAATCCTTTTCTGGAGACCCAACTTTATTTGCTTGTTCCTTTGGCGATCGCACGCGTGACAGGCTTTCTCCTGTCTTCTTTTTCAATGAGCTCATCTTCTCATAAGTCCTTCATCAAGGAAGGGCTAGTCTTGAATTCGATCAAGATCTTTGCTGGACACTTTTCTGTACTTATTTTTGACCCCAGAGTAGCAAGAGCATCTGCGTGTTGATTAACAAATATGGGGGTATGCTCATACTTGACTTAGTCGAAACTCTGGACCTAATTTTGCACAGTCGACATGTAGCTCAACAAATTGACTTCTTTTAACCCATATTCACTTGATGCTTTCTTTACAATCAGCTTGGAGTCCCTCATCATGATCAAATTCTAGACTTCCAAAGCTTTAGCCGCGAGAGGACCTGCGATTAACGCTTCATATTCGGCTTCATACTACAAAGTCCAGTTTATTTGACATCTAGATGACTTCTCCATCGGGCTTTAGTCAAGACAATTCATGTTCCTCCTCCTGCTCTCGTCGATGAACCATCGAAGTGCAGCTTCTACTAAAGTGATTCTATTGAGCACACTTGTGGCCCTTCGAGTAATTCCTCCATCACGGGCTCATAACTCTCTTCTGGAAATTGTGCGAGAAAATCCGCTAATGCTTGAGACTTTACAGCTCTTGGACGTGCAGAGGTGATTTCATACTCAGATATGGTCATATACCACATTGCCAACCTCCCAAAAGGGGCAGAATTCACCAACAAGTATCGAATAGGGTCGCTTTTAGTCATTATCACTCATTTATGGGAGGCAAAATAATGCTTTAACTTTCCAATGAAAAAGAATATATAAAGGAAATGTTTTTCTATATCAGTGTACCTGGATTCAAAAGATTGCACCACACACAAAATATAGTAGATGGGTCTCTCCTGGCCTTCAAACTCTTGAGCTAGTAAAGCCCCGATCGATTTCTTTTTTAAGGTGAGATAGAGGAGCAAAGGTGAGCCAATATAGGGCGCGATCATAACTCAGGGAGATACCAGTAATGTCTTCAACTTCTCGAACATTGCCTGGTGCTCTTCAGTCCAAAAATATGATGCGTTCTTCTTGAGCAAGTTGTTGACGCAAAATGTCAACTCTACAATTGTGGGTATGAACCTTCGTGAGTACGATAGCTTGCCCAAGAAATTATTTAGTTCACTCTGTGTCTATGGTAACAACTGAAACCTTTGCAGGATCAGGCTCGATTTTTTGTATGTGAATTACGCATCCCAAAAACTTTCCCGAAGTTACTCCAAACGCGCATTTCATGGGATTCATCTTCAACTAAAATATCCTGCATCTATCGAAGACCTTCCTCAAGTCTCTTAGGTGATCCTCTTTCTTCCTTGACTTAATAAATAAATCGTCCACATAAAACTCGACCTCCCGATGCATCATGTCTTGAAATAGTGCCATCATTGCGCTGATAAGTCGCACCAGAAAGAGGGCAATTGATTTACGAGGTAGAAAAAAAAGTGGTACAAGGAATAACAGTGGCCAAAGACCACTTTGAAGTTTTGGTTAAGTAGGTGGCAAGTCCAGAAGAAGAGATCACTCTTGTTAAAATGGACGATCTCAAGACATGGGGAGACTCTTTGAACCAGACAATACCATGGCCTCGTAGTCTTGTAAGTATATATGCTTAACGGTTTGTTAATGAGCTTTACTTGTTTTTAAGTTACAAGATACCTTTTTGAAAAGTTTTTAAATCAGGCTAGAAGGCCGGCAACGGCGTAGTATGCTGCTTGTTCTCAGCTGGCAGTGGACATAACATATATATATATATATATATATATATATATACGTTTATTTGTACAACAAATAAATAAGTAATAAAAAGTCGGAATAATAGGAATCAACTTCAGACAAAAGAAAATATATTTCGCTCCTAGGATTTGTAGAATAAGAGTTATTCTGGTTCATAAATTTAAAAAAAAGGGCTTTTCTTTGAAAAAAAAATAAAAAGAAAGATTTACCTTTCGTTTTAGTATACTTTCTTAGTTTTAAGGTGGGAATTCTAATTTTACCCATTAACCTAACTTAAGAAGACTAAAAGTTTACTCTTTTTCTCTATCTAGAAACGAATAATATTTAGTCAAACTAAATGAATCGTTCAAACGAATTGATTAATTTTTTGTAATTGTCTGAATGATTCTTATTTCCATGAATTAAATTTGTCTCTCTATTCTCATATATATATATATATACACACACATATATATATATACACACACACACACACACACACACAATATATATATATATATATATATATATATATATATATATATATCGGTAAGCTTTCTTATTCTGCATTTTTATGGTAATTAAATTTTGTGTGTTAGTTGCTCAATTTTGATGAAGAGGCTAATTTGATGTGTGATAGGCGATAAAATAGTTAGTATTTATTCATATTTGCTTCTGTTTAGTTTTAGTCCTCATGGTTCAATATTGAGCTTCCCTTCACACGATCCATTTGTTAGTTTGTCTTCGTTACGTAATTTTTTCAGGGCAACAGTTGAATAAGTATGATTCGAACGACCATTAAGTCGTCTTTCAACGGCGAGAACATGACACTTCATAATTAGCATGAATTATTTTTGCCTAATGTTTACTGAGCTTCCCTTCATGCTGTATTCAATTCCATGTTTCTCTTCTTGAAACACGACTTCCAGGGTGTTGGAATGGTATTTCTCAAGTGTTGGGTTTTTGTTGTCCTAGTCATTATCTTTTACGAACCCTGCATATTGTATTAGAAACCTAACCAACATATCAGAAGCAATCTTATCGCAATTGTATTTGTCTTATTTGAAATCAACTTGGTTTCTTTGATTTCTTTCAAAAATACCGTCGTAAAATACCTTAACTGTGTACAATTTGGGTCTGCTGCTTAGTTGTATTGTCCGTATACTTATGATGCTACATACAAGGCTTAATGTGGATATATATTGTTATCTTTGTTTAGGGCTATCCATGCTTTGGCACGTGCATGTTATCGTGACCGTTTTATCCCAGCGCACCTATGTGAATCTGGAGCGCGCTTTTTGAAGACATTTTATCGCACTTAGGGATTCAGAGGTACCACTTTTGGGTATACTTCAAAATAGCTAGCGAAAAAGTCGCAAAACATAGATTTTAGGTATACTAGAATTGTAAATTGGAGAAAGTTTGCAATGTACGGCTTTGTGAATTATGCCCTAAACGTTCATTTTTGTTGATATATGTATCTATATATTTAGATTTTTTGAAATGTTTTTCTGTAAAATTCAAGTTCACTAGATGGTTGTGCCATGGGTTTGATTTGTTGATGTGTTGGGTTGTGCCTAAAAGGCTATAGGTTGGATGTGTTTGATTGTTGGATTGTGCCTAAACAGGTTGGATTTCTCCAGTAGTAAACTGCACTGGTTGCAGGGTCAAGCTCACATACGGCAAGAGCACACTTTTTTCGTTTTAAGTAAACACAAAAAACGTCAAAAATATATATGTTGCCGTAAAAGTTTACTATTAAATACGGTGAGAAAACTAGTTAATATGGCTATAATTTTGCCGTTAATAATCACATGAAGACAGTTTGATACTATGTTCTCCGTATTTGATCATAACCAACAACAGCAATAAAAAATGCATTCACGGCTTTATTGCTCGCCGCATAAAATAAATCAAACACCGCGAGAGATGTTTGTTCGCCGTATATATTCTAACGTTAAAGGCGAGTGCTATCACAGTTTATACTGCCCAAATACGGCGAGAGGTCATAAACAACGATAGTTTTTCATGCCGCATGGCATAAACGTCAAAATACTTAGCGACCGAGCCTAATTTTGCCGTTTATGTCTTAAACGACGACAAAAAGGTCTTAAAATACGATAAAAACATGCCGTTTTTTGGTCCGTTTCGAGTAGTGGTAGGACCAAACAGAATATCATCAACACATATTTGTACCACTATAATGTCTTTCTTAGGTGCCTTTATGAAAATGTTTTGTCCACAAGTCCTCTTCTGAAACAATTTTCAAGTAAAAACTTAGACAATCTTTCATACCAAGCCCTTGGGGCTTGTTTCAGTACATAAAGAGCTTTGTATAATTTATAAACATGATGTGGAAACTCATCATTTTCAAAACCAGGAGGTTGAGAAAAATCAACTTCTTCTTGCAGGTAACTATTTAGAAAAGCACGTGTTACATCCATTTGAAAAAGTTTGATATGTTTATGAGATGCAAATTCAAGTAGAATTTTAAATGATTCTATCCTGGCTACAGGTGCAAAAGTTTTCTCATAGTCTATACCTTCTTTCTGGTTGTATCCTTGAGCTACTAGTCTGCCTTTATTTCTAATTACCTTACCATTTTTATCACTCTTTTTCCTGAACACCCATCTTGTGCTAATTACAGACTGATTCTTAGAAGGAGGAACTAGATTCCACCCTTTGTTCCTTTCAAACTCATTGAGTTCACTTTGCAAAGCAACGATCCATTCGCTTCTTGAAGGCAAGGTCATAATGATGGTCAATAAACGAAAGAGTAAGCAAGTTCATATACCTCAAAAAGAAAGAGAAAGAAAGTTGAAAAATCCAAGGAGCCTGATTGAAACCCTCTGGGGGTGTGACTAAGCGTGAGTGTCACTACTGAAGTTAGCCTGGACACTGGAAAAGGAATTGCTCGAAGTATCTGGAAGATAAAAGGCTTGGAATATTGATTGCACCACAACCAGTTATTTTTGTTATGGATGCCAATATGTGTTTCTCTTCATCTTGGGTATTGGATACTGGATGTGGATCTCACATTTTTCAAAATGTGCATGATCTAAAGAGAACCAGAAGACTGGCTAAAGGGTAGATAGACTTGTACGTGGGGAATGGAGCAAGATTTGCTTCATTAGCCGTACGCGTTTATGTGTTATGCTTGCCTTCTGGACTTATCTTAGAATTAGACAATTGTTATTCTGTTCCTGCTATGAGCAACAAGAATGCAGGGATGCATTCTGATTTGGCACGTCCCAAGGTTTTGCCTTGTTGAGCAAGGGGCATACGAACGACACCTTTCATATACCCACATGGAGAGTAGGCTAACATTCATGTATGACATGATGTCATGACGACCACGAGAGTGGTCACAGCATATCATGGCCTGGTCGAGACGATAGTATAATGAGCCAAGGACCTAAGAGCCCAAAGCCACAGAATGTCAGCAGTATATAAAGCAACTATGCCCAGCAGTTTCAGGTATCCAAGTCTGAAAAGATATAACAGAGGGTCAGACACAAGTACTACCAGTTTACCCTCGGAGCAGAAGTCAGAGGATCAAAGCACTCACGAAAATCGTCAGATTTCCGTCTCCTATTAGATTCTCTTCATTTCTTTATGTTAGTTTTCAGTAGCTAAAATTTTTTCCTAGGTTCTCGGTGAACCTAGGGTTTATGGTATCAGTAACCTGAGTTTATTTAGATTTTTGGATTCATGACTGGTTTATTCTTAATACAGTAGAGGTTTTGTTTATGTTTCTGTCTTCGTTTTGTACTGTTTATGCATGAACAGAGTCATGAACCTGGAGTTCTACATACATGATCTGGTGGGTGAGAGTGGCCTGTGAAAGTTAGGAAGAGAAGACTAAATTTAGTTTCCTCCTTTGATAGACCGAGAGGTGAATAAAATCAGGGACTAGCCTGAAAAGTATAAGATCAACTGCTAGACGTTTACGGGGAGACCTAGAGGAGAGCCTGTAACCCTAGCAGACTTAGAACGAGCCTAAAAATTCAGGAGTACTGAGACGACCCGAAAATATGGAGGGTAGTGACAAGTGCATGAGACCGAGAGGAGAATGTACCACTGGTATGCTGGCATAAACAAAACTGATGTGTGTGTCTAAAATCGAGAAAACTGGAAAAGCTGAATAGTAACCCTAGGGGATCCTGGAGCCTAGGCCTTTAATTTATCAGTTTCCTACTACAAAATATTAGCAGAAAATTACCAAAAAAATATAGTTTAGTTCTGTTTTTTTACTTTCAGTACTTAGTTTAGAAAATTTGACTCAAAATTCCTCCTTTTAATTTTTACGTTTTTTACTCTTTAAACCCAGTTTCTGGTCATATAGTGACCCTGCCCTCGTGGGATCCATAACTCAGGGTTGAAATACAATCCATATATTACTTGAATCGTGCACTTGCGGTAACACGTAAGAATTCGTGTCATCATCATGCTCCAGCTACTGATATTTACTTCATTTGGAATAGAGGTGAGATTGAAAGCTTTGTGGTCCAAAGAACACAAATGAAGTAAATACGGTGCTGATAGGTGGTAGTATTTATCACCCTTTAATTTGTATTAATCCACTCAACAAGACTAATACCAACATTGTTAGTGATCCAGACCTGACCAAACACATCAATCCTACGAAGAACAACTTTAGGACAAAATAGAAAGAGGTGGAGCAGCTCTTCTTTGTACCCAGGGCAATGAGGGTAGGAGTCATCCAAAGTTAACTTTCTAATTTTCCTTGAACATTTGTAAGGAATATTTTCTGGATGATCTGCCACATGAAAATAGCAAGCTAAGTGGGCATATAAATTTTCTAAATCCAGTGCCAATCAAATACTTTTTTGTTTTTGGGGTTATTAATTAGCTCATAAGCTGAAGCAACAGTAAAAATCCCATTATCTTCCGTACCCCAATATTAGTATCAGGGGTGTTCATCTCATTAGGAATGACCTTAGCAAGAATAGAGTTGTTCTGATTATAAAGAAGAAAGGGGTCAAGAGAATTCAAGGACCAGCTCCCATCCCTAATGATAGTAGCCACTTTTAGTTTAGGGTCAAAATGGGTATTAGGGTAGTGAGCTTTGAGATTTCCAAGACCCCTAACCATCCAATTATCCTTCCAAATTGAGAGCTGCTCACCCTTACCCACAATCCAAATATTACCCCCTTTAAGTACTTTCTAATCGTAATAATTCCTTTCCAGGTTCTAGTGCCTGGTATGGTCTTAGGCCAACTAAACAAGTCATGGTTCTTGAGGTATTTTACTTTATGGAATTTCACCCACAAAGGGTTGCTTCCATCTGTGAGAGCCCAACCTAGCTTGAAAAGCAGGGCTTTTCTCTGAGCTTTCATCTTTTTAATGCCCAGACCTCCATGCTTCTTATGCATACAGACAGTGTCCCAATCCACAAAGTGAATCTTTTTTATTATCTGCAATTTCCTCCCTGGAGGAAAGTTCTATTAATCCTATCCAGCTCCTCCCAGAAATTCACATTGAGGGGTTGAGTAAGCATAGCATACACTGGAAGGGAACTTGTAATAGCCTTAATCAGCACCAATCTACCACCAACAGAGATGAAATTGGACTTATAGCATGAAAGCTTCTTATAAATTTTCTCAATGAGTCCAGCAACCTGGGCATTTCCATATAGTAGATCTGGAAACAATATAGACTCTAGGATGAATGTGACAAAGCAATCCTAGTGTTCGAATCTGTAAGACGTCTAATAAAGAAGAAATAGTCTTAAACACAAATCTGACAAAAACCAAACTAAGAATAAGATTGAAGAGATTGATTTAGTTTATGTAAGAAAAAAATGTATTCTAGGCTCCGGTAGATTGACATAAGACATGTTCTAAATCAAAAGACAAAGATTGATCAAGAAAATAAATTCAGAACAAGATCAGACTTACTTGATTGATTCTAGAATAGATACAACAACTTCAGTACCTGAATCAAATCTGGGGGAAGCTGATGCGACTTCTTAGCGCGTATAATGCAAGCGTACGATCAAGTAGTAATTGGAATTTTTTAGGAATCCGAGTTAGAATCCATGAGGAATACGTTGTAATTAGCTAGTGGAAGATCAATGTCAAAACACTTAAGAAAACGAGAGGAAATTGGGTATTTGAGTAAAAGCTTGTCATCCACAAACAAGTGACTTCAATTGAACTGCAAACCAAAAAAAATTCAAGTACTTAATGTGTTAAGAATACGATTATGGAGAGGAATAGGCTTTTTTTGCTTCCTTGGATACTTAGCTATTTCCGGACTATGGTTTGAGACACTCAAATTACGTCTAGTTATACCGGGTCACGCTCGTTACGATCTTATGTCTATCTCACGTAGTTCGAGGGTCAAATATTTTGGGCCATGTCGGTCCACCGTTGTACACTATTCCGTTCTAGTTGGCTAGTTATGTTCGTTCACCGGATCCTGTCGGTCCATCGTTTTCACTAATCCTAACTCACCGCAATCGAAACAACCCACACTCGGTCGTTCAAGCTCCAATCTCATTTCATTCTCATGGAACTAGAACATAAGCATTGTTCTTCACGAATCTAAGTTGTGATCATTCTCGTGCACTATTAAGTCTTCAAAGCATGAAACATATCCATAATCCGGAAATTCCACGTTGAAACCCTAGCTCTACATAAACCACCTATCAAGAAGATTTTAGGTAGACATAGAAAAGTTTAGCAAAATAAATCCACCCATAATCATAGAAGTGAGAGGGAGAAAATGAAATCAAACATAAAAATCCTCAAAGAGTTGATGATACTCCGCTATTATCTTCGGCCCCCTCTTCTCTTTTCTCCAACGTGCCTAGCAAAATAAGTCTCCCCGTGTTAATTAATCTCTAGGGTTGATTAATTAATAAAAATAAAGACAGTCCCATATTAATTTTAGATGTGCGCCCTCATTAAACGTAGATCGCACGATATTCTTGCCCTGGCAAATAGGTCTTCTTATTCTTTGTTTTGATCGTGTGAGCTCCTCATGCTGGTCATGCGATCTCATACAGATCATGCAATCTTCTCTTCTGATCGCATAAAACAGTAGCCTCCTCCTCTTGAATTCATTAAAAAATCTTCTAACTCTTTTCTCTTCCCTTCATTGGGGTTGATGAGTGACATTTCTAACACTTATGAAAATGTCAATTGGCTCCCCTTTTGCAGTTTGTGCCCTTTTTCTTCTCGCTTTATTTTTATCTCATGCTTTCACATATATTCCGAATTTCATTTTCCTTTTCCACTTGTTCTCCGAGCTCCGCTTTCTGTTAAAAAGGATAGGAAAACAAATCGTGCGATAAAATGTCATAAAGTAAGTGTAAATACTATGAAAAACACCTAGATTATTAATTATGCACAACAAGCTCAACATTCACAAATACTTCTCAAATACACTTGGACTTACGCCTATATCCAAAATTATGCCCGCAAATCGGTAGGAAAAAATGCCAAAAACTAAATCCTATTCGGAGTTATCAGAAGCTGAAGCGCCGGTGGAGGAGCCCTGGAAGCCAAACCATCTGGTGGCTTCTAACCTATTGGTGGCCGAACCTCTAGAGGGAGCTCTCTATATCTCACGTTTTTCAAGAGCAGGCTAATTATAATTCTTTAAGCTTAAATTTTTATTTAACCCTGGCCCTTTATTGGAGTGAGATTACCTGTTTTCCAAGTAAAAGAGCTCTAGAGAAAATCAATTATGAACCAGGACATTAGGGGTGCATCTTGGGCGGGTGGAACCCGACTAACCCGAGCCCAGCCTGAATTAAAATAGGACCCGAACACATAGTGTAAGCTCAATGCAGGTTCAAGACTCGAAATAGCTAGTCTATTTCAAGTCCTTGAAACAGCTTTTAAAGCCTTGAAACTAACTGAGCTTTATATGCATGAACATCGGGGGAGTTTCTGTACTTGATTCAACTGCTAAAGTCCTGTGCATGATTAGATGATATTTTATGATGAAAGACAATGTATTTTTACACAATTTGAAGGATCTAACATTATATGTTTGATTCAGTATTGCAGGGAATTATGTTTCCTATTTTGTAGGAACCTGTTTCCTAACCTATGTTTTGCAGATATGGTAACTGCTTGATGATTGATTATGTAGTCAATCTGATGTGTTTAAAAGCTTTGCAATATATTTCCAACAGGATCAAATCAGTATCCCAAAAAATATTGATCAACTAGCCGTTGGGAGAAGCTGTTACAAGAGTGAAGATTTGAAGAAAATATTTGGAAAGTTTGTTGAGAAGATTTTGAAGATCTTCCATTCAAACTGAGCGCTTTAAAAAGAGAATTTCTGATGGAATTCATATACACATCTACAGAGAGAAATTCATAGAGACTCAAACTCAATCAAGGATTGACAAACATCAAGGAAGCAGATTCATCTTTCAATTGAAAGCATCAGAAAAAAACTGCATACTCACTGCAGTTTTATATTCTGTGTTCTTCTTGTTCTGATCTTCATTTGTATATAGTTTTGATAATACTTCTAGTTCTCATTCTCAAGGATTTTTCAAGGTGAAAAATAGAGAATTCATATTTAATCATATAGCTGGAGCATGTATTAGATAGGTTAGTGAGAACCACAACTTGTAACAGAGTAAGGCATCTCTCTGTGCTAAAGATCTAGGGCTTAGTTGTTCATTAATAATAATTGTGTTGAAAATCCTACAGGGAGAAGATCCCTGAGTTAGAGGCATAGGTCCAAGTGGACTGAACTCTATATATCTTGTGTCTATTGCATTTACTTTTTAGTTACACACTTAGAACTTTTGCTGCATTCAAAACAGTTTCATTTCAAGGGTTTGAAACTCATTTCAAGGCCTTGAAATAGACTTATTCTTCTGTTTACTCTTACTGTTTTATTCCAAGGGCTTGAAACTCATTTCAAGGCCTTGAATCTCTTTACAACTCTTTTGAAACCACTATTCTTGCAAATTTTGGCAAAAGTCTGCATACTCTATTCAACCCCCCTTCTAGTGTATTGATCATGTATTTCTACCTACTATACACTCCTTCAATTATTGTCAGAGCTTGTATCACTGCATCGATTTTACCATCATGTGATTATGAGTACTTTAGGTGATGGTTGTTTCTCTCAGGGAAGAGCTGCTAACAGACCTCTACTCTTCTGTGGAGAAAATTTTGTCCACTGGAAAGCTTTGGTGAAAATGTTCATCATTGATCAAGATATGGAACTCTGGACTATCATCCAAAATGGTCCTCATACTTTCTATACAGATAAGGATCCCAAATATGAAGACTCTCTTTCTTCATCCGAGTTAGAGAAATTTTCAAAAGACTATAAAGCTATGAATCTCTTATATTGTGCTTTGAGTGCAGATGAATTTAACAGGATCTCAAGTTGCAAGTCTTCCAAAGAGATATGGGATAAGCTTGTGGTAACCTTTGAATGAACCAATCAAGTGAAGCAAACCAAGATCAACATATATCTCAAGCATTATGAGCTATTCAAGATGAATGGAGATGAGTCAATCAGAGACATGTTCAAAAGATTCACTGGCATTGTCAACAACCTTGATTCATTGGGAAAGCATATTTCGAATGAAGAAAGGTGAGGAGGATTCTAACAAGTCTTCCAAAGATAAAATGGGAACCAAAGACTACTGCTATGGAGGAAGCTCAAGATCTCTCATCACACCAACTTGATGACATACAAGGGAAGCTCCTTACACATGGGATATCCATGAATGAAGTTGATGGAGAACTACCAGAAGGTTTCAAGAACTTGGCTCTCAAGGAAAATGAGAATGAGACATTGCAAAGCCTTGAAACTGAGGATGATGATGAAGATCCAATTGCTTTGATTTCCAAAGCCCTGAAAAGAATTCTTAAAATGAATAAAAGATTTGGAAACAAGGACTTCAACAAAGAAAGACATAGATCCTCCAGTAGCAAATACTACAAAGGTAAATCTTCTTCATATGGTAATAAGCCTAAAGTCATGAATTTCTTTGAGTGTGGTGATACAGGACACTTGACCAGAGATTGTCCACACAAGAAGTGCAAGAACTTTCAGAAGAACGATCATGATAAAAGAAAGAAAACTATGATAGCTTCATGGAGTGACTCAGACACATCAAGTGACTCTGAATCAGAAGAAGAACATGCCAACCTATGCTAGTTGGCCAAGCATGCTGAAAGTTCTGAAAACAACATTGAGGTCATGGTAAACTGCTTGATTTCAAACCCAACAGAAGCCCTCTCTGATTATCTTAGAACAATGTTTTTAATTGAAGAGGACTATCTGAAAGAAGTTAGAGTTTTGAAAAAAAAAATTCATGAGCAAGCAAAAGAGAATTTACATCTTGTTTGCCTGAATTAGAATCTTAAAATCTCTCAAGAGAAAACTGACAGTGATTTCAAGTCCTTGAAAACCATTTTCAAAGCCTTGAAAACACAAGTCAAGGAAGTAGTCACTGAGAACTCTCTCCTGAGTGACATCATTGTTAATGTAAGACATAAAGTTGATGAATTGGATAGACAACAGACTACTCTGATTGAGAAAATTCAAGATTGGATAGACAACAGACTACTCTGGTATTGGATATAATCCAAATTTTCCAAAGAAGAACAATACTAGATTTGTGAAAGCTGGAAGATAACATCTCCTAAGTGCCATTACTGCAATAAGATTGGTCATGTTAAGATAAATTGTCCCTTTAGAAGAAGAGACCCTCACATAATGAGGAACACATTTCCCTTCCAACTCAAATGACAAGTTAGACAGATTTGGGTTCCTAAAGGGGTTAAACCACCTAACATGATTGACCCTGAATATGAATCTAAATTCAGCACTAAGTCTAACAGCTGGGTAAGGCAGTGAATGGTGTTTGCAGGTAGTCATCAAGATCAAAGAGCAGAAATGATTTATGGACAGTGGTTGCTCAAGACACATGAGTGGAAAGAGATATTTATTCTCAGAACTGAAAATAAATATCTCTTTTCATTTCTGATGTATATCTTGGTGACAAAATAAAATGAAACAATCTTGGTATTGGTAAAGTTGGTACAGATTTTGAAAATTCCATTTCTGATGTATATCTAGTTGATGGCTTGAAAATAAATTTGCTTAGTGTATCTTAGCTTTGTGAAAATGGAAACAATGCAATCTTAGATAAAGAGAAATGTGTTGTGCAAAATGAGAAATCTGGCAATTCCATCCTCACAGCCTCCAGATCATATAATGTTTATACTTTTAAAACTAAAAAAATTGCAGGTGAAAACTGTTGGAATAGATGCCCTAGAGGCAATCTAGTTTAGTATGAATTTGTATATGGCTAGAAAATTCATTTATTATTTATTGGATATTTAATATAATGAAGTCCATAGATTTACAATTGTGTTGTTTATCTTAAATATCCCTAGTCAAGTATAATGATTAATGGGACAATCATCTATAGACTAGTATGGGGTTGGATTGATATGGAGATATCACGATCCAACACATAGGTGTGCATTACGGAATGTTGCACTGGATTGACCCATCACCGAGAAGGCTACATACATGTTATGTTGAGTCACAAGTGCTTCTCGCGGTGCAATGGTATTGTCATCCTTAGACTTGAAGTCACTAGATATTCTAGTTGTGGATCATTGTGATCTTGGTAGCGTTAAACGCTACACCGTAACTGGGTAGTTATAAAGGCGTGTACTGGATACAATGAGAAGCAAGCTTAGAGATCGTAGTGGACGTAGAGAGGATTTGCCCCTCCCACATAACGGGAGTAGATATCCTAGGCCACTCGAGGGATAGTGCTTATAGAATGTCTGGCCAGACTCAAATAAATCAATATATGGGATATTGATGTTATTTGCACGAATAAGGCTATTCCCATTGATAGAGAAACTATGGATTGGATATACGAGTGTGACTTGTATGTCTCGTGTCCAATCCGGATATTGAGGCAAAGGGATGAGACAATTAATTGTACAAGGTTGTCTAGATGACTATTCTATTAGTTGGCTAGAATGGATGTTTTGCTAGAAACCGCTCCATATTAGCAAATAGTTGCTACCAACTAGATAGAACCTATGGGGTCACACGCTATATAGAGTTGAACTAGATTTAGGAATTAATTAATTGGATTAATTAATTAGAAGGCTCACTTTGCAAACCCTTGCAAACTTAGTAGGGACTAATTTGCAAGGAAGGGACTAAATTGAATTCTAGTTGGACTAGAATAAGTCCTTTAGGTAGTTAACAAGGAGTTGTTAGACTATATAAAGGACCCTCCTTCCTTCCTTCCATATAACTTATGCTCATTAGTGAACATAACAAGAGTGGGAGAGAACAAAGGAGAGAGAGCAAGCAACAAGGAGGCCAAACCCGACCCCCTTGCCGCCGCCCTCACCCCGTCGGCCAAAAAGAGGGCCGAAGCCCCTTTTCTTTGTCTCGTTTTGCGTGATTCATTCACCCTCCTCTTATTCCGGGCTAGCACCAAGGAGTTTGGGAGTTCTAGGATCAACTCTAGGCGTGGATCAACTATAGAGAACGTGACACTATTCGCGTTTGAAGTCATCAAGGAGAACCCAAAGGTGTGTTTATGATTTCTTACCTTCACTATCGTTATGCATCTAGACTTGTGATCCTTGGAGGGTTTTGCATGGCTATTTGTTTGATTATGCTTCCGTTTGCGCGATCCATGAATCAAAACCCTACAAAAACTTGAAGTATCTCAAGGCATTGAAAGAAGATTCAAAGCTTTGGCATAGAACGTTGGGACACATTAGCTTACATACCTTGTACAAGTTAGTTTCCAAGAACTTACTAAGAGGTCTAACCTATATTAAGTTCAGAGATGAATAAGTATGAAAAACATGTGCACAAGGGAAGCAAACTAGAGGCTAATTCAATCTAAAGAACTTTGTAAGTACTCCTAGACCCATTGAACTATTGCATTTGGATCTCTGTGGTCCTATGAGAACTTCAAATCCAAAGCGTAAGAAGTACATGCTTGTTATTGTAGATGATTTCTCTAGATGTACTTGGGCTATGTTTCTTAAAGAAAAATCTAAAGCTCTCACTGAATTTTCAAAGCTTTGTAGAGAACTTCAAACATTAAAAAACCTACCTATTGCTTCCATAAGGAGTGATCATGTTAAAGATTTTGATCAACTTGAGTTTGATGTAGAGTAAAACCTCCATAAATTAATACTCGATAAATTAATAACTTCGATAAAATTAATAATTTGTCCAGTCCCAACTTGGGACCAGTTCAAAACTGGACCCCAGTCGATAAAATAATAAGATAATAAATTTTTTAAAATCCCAGTGTATATATATTGGTCCCGACGAAACTATAAATTAATAATTACTAAAATATTCCAAATTCTAATATTGGCTAGTGAGAAATGAATCTATAGTCACTTATTTTTTGTTAAACTCCAAATCTATCATGAATTCAACTTTAAATCTCCTCATTGCACTTAAGAGTTAGGGCATTGTCTTCTCGTATTGCAAGTTGTGAAGAGTTGTTGCCGCTTGCAATGCTTCTTTCCTAGTGACCGGTTCCAATGCTATTGAATCATCCTCAACATTGTCATCGAACGAGAATAGTATCCGCCACAATTTCTTCAATGCTTTGAACCTCGTAATATTAATTAAAAGAAGGATAAAACGTGTTTGTTTTTAAATAATAGACATTGTAACTAGTACATTGGACTTCAAAATTTAAAGATCATACGTACAATCTCTTCAAATTAATAAATTATTAATTTATCGATACAATAATATCTCGCTAAACTAATAAATACCCCGGTCCCAGCATTATTAATTTATAGAGGTTTTACTGTATTATGTTCTAAGCATGGCATCTCACACAAATTTTCTGCTCCTAGAACTCCTCGACAGAATGGAGTAGTTGAAAAAAAAGAACAGGACTCTTGAAGACATGTCAAGAACAATGCTTCTGGAAAACAAGCTGCCAAAATATTACTAGGCAGAAGCTATGAATACAACAAACTATATTCTCAACATGTGCTTGATCAGTCCATTCTGAAGAAGACTCCCTATGAGCTGTTTCAAAGGAAGAAAGTCAAACATATTTTACTTCAAACCATTTGATTGTACTTGTTTTTTCCACAACAATGGTAAGGAGAACCTTGGTAAGTTTGATGCAAGAAGTGATGAAGGTATTTTTCTTGGCTATTCACAGACAATCAAAGACTATAGAGTTTATAATAAGATGAAAGGGGAGTAAGCAGGTAGAAATGCAGCAGAGATACTCTAGAAGGGGGGGGGGAGTTGAATAGAGTATGCCAAATTTTTGTAAAACTTGCAAAGATAAAAGTTTCTTTGAAGAGCAATGAAGTTCAAGGCCTTGAAAACAGTTTCAAGCCTTTGAAATGAAATACAGTTTAAGTGAAGAAACAGACAAGTCTTTTTCAAGGCCTTGAAAAGAGTTTCAAACCCTTGAAAACAAACTAGTTTGAATGCTGTAAAAACTAAGTATTCAAAAGAAACTGTAAATGCAAGAGACACAGGATTTATAGAGTTCAGTCCACTTGGACCTAAAACTCTACCTCAGGGATCTTCTCCGTGCAGGCTTTCAACACAATTCTTATTAATCAAAAGCTAAGCCCTAGATCTCAAGCACATAGATATGCTTTACTCTGTTACAGCTTGTGGTTCTCTCTAACCTATCTAGTATCTGATCTAGCTAACTGATTAACTATGAATTACAAGTCAGAAGAACACTTGAAGTGTAAAACTGCAATGAAGGATGCAGTGATCTTCTGTGAGAAGGATTGTGAGAAAGATGTGCTTCTTTGATGCTTGTCAATCCTGAAATGTGCCTCTCTTTTTGCCCGTTGAGTGTTGTTTTTGTTTCTTCAAAATGAGCTCTATTTATACAGCTCAGTGCTCTGCAAATCTTCCCCTATTTTCAGGAACAAACTTCCTGCTTTATAGGCAACATCTTTGACTCTTTTAACAGCCTTCTTCAACGGATAGTTGATCATAATCTTCAGAGATATTATTCGGATCTTGTATTTAAAAAGATTGAGAAGCTTTCAAGAGTGTCTGATTGATTACAAAATCACATTCTCTTCATATTTCCTTTCCTGCAAAAACTAGATTAGGAAACCAATCCTGCAAACTAGGAAATAAAATTTCCCGGCAAAACTAAGTTAAACAGGTTAACCAAAAGAGGTCTATGTGAATCATAAGCTTTTGTTTTTTATCATAAAGTAATAACATATCACATATAGGGGTGAGAGAATTAGAATAAGATCAGAAGTATTCAGAGAAACTCCCCCTTAGAATGTGTATACAGTCAGACAGTTTCAAGGCTTTGAACATTGTTTCAAGGCCTTGAAATAGCTCTGCTATTTCAAGCCTGTGATACTTGTGATTCAGGGATTTGAAAACTGGTTCAAGGTCTTGAAATAACCTGTATTTCAATCCCATGCAACCTGTGAACTTACAATCTCCCCCTTGATGAAAGACAAAACCTCAATCTGTTTGATTCTTAGTTTCTGCAAAAAAAAATGATTAGCACATAGTACAAAAAGTACAAACACGTAAGTTCCAAAAGGATCCAACTTATTTAATAATAAACTTAAGAAGAAAACAGAGAAGTTTCAGATAATTCATACTGACCAAAAGACAGGTCACTAAAACATAAGAAAAACCTAAGATTTCACACCTTTTTGACTTTCACAAAAAAGAATGAGAAAATGTTGGATCAGAGTCTTTGGAAAATTTTGAAAAATAAACTTAAGAAAAGAGTGGAAAAGAAAGAGTAGGCAAGATTAAGGGGTTGGGTCTTCATCTCCATCCTGATCTCCTTCTTCTTCCTCACTGTCTTCATCATTAACCTGTTCTTCTTGTTGGACCGCATCAATTTCCTTAATGATAGAACTAATTTTCTCAATAACACTGTTGAACAAGAAGGTGAGTAATTCTAAAGCTTTTCTTCCATGCTTTAGTTTCTTCTTCACATACACCTTCTGTTGTGCAGAGGAAATTTTGTGATGATATTCACTTCAAGTTTTTTATGCAGGATCATCTTCTGGAAGTTCTTTCTCATGTCTTCCCTTTTTGGATACAGAATACACTTCATAGGAGCCTGAAGTAGTATCTGAATCCAAATCAGGAATGAAGATTTATTTTCCTTTTCCCTTGATCCCTACGCCTTCATTTTTCTTGACCTTCTTAAGGCTTCCAATATGGATTCCCTTCTGCTTCTCTCGTGAAGTCCCCGTGGTCTTTTTCTTCTTGCTTGTCACTAAAAACTGGTCCTTCTTTACCATCTTCTTGGGAGGTAAAGACCCCAGTTCTTCATCAGTAGAGCCCTTTTATTCTTAGTCTTCACTGATATCTTGCATCTCTTTTACAGGGGTATTTATTTTCTTCTCTGCACTAGGATTTGAACCACCGGCCATCTTGATTTTGTGGGAGGCTCTTCTAGTGCTCATTAGGGTTTGAAGAAGAATAGAGAGAGGTAGGATTGATACGGAGAGAAGGAGAAGAGAAGAAGATAAATACCACAATAGTTTGAGTTTAAAAAAGAAACTGCAATATCTCTCTGATCTCAAAAGATTTATATTGATCAGAGAGGATTCAGATCTTTGAAGCCTTTGGAAATGAATATTTTAATACTATATTTGGCTGAAACAGAATTTTGAAAAAGATAGGGGAAATATTGAAAAAATATCTACAAAGATAGCACCCAATACTGAATGATCCAAGAGTTATTGACTAACCAGTCATCAAAATCATTTTCAAGGCTCTTAAAGTAATTTTAAGGTATTGAAACGCTGCTATACTGAAACAAATAAAATCAAAGCTTTGAAAAGATTTTCAAGGCTTTGAAAATCAGTTCAAACCTGTGAAACACATTATAACTTACCTTCCTTACCTGATGCTCCCCCTAAACCAATGCATATTTATTTAGCATGCCTAATTCTAGCCTTAGAGTTGAAAATCTTTCATTTGGCAACGGTTTAGTGAAGATATCTGCAAGTTGCATGTTAGTAGGAACAAATTCAAGAACAATATCACCTTTCTCAGCATGATCTCTGATGAAATGGTTTCTGACATCAATATGCTTAGTTCTTGAATGCTGAACTGGATTCTTTTTAATAGATATTGCACTAGTGTCGTCACATTTGATAGGTATACTTCTGAAGTCAAATCCAAGATCTCACAACTGCTGAGCAATCCATAAGACTTGTGAGCAACAAGCTCCAGCAGATATATATTCGGCTTCAGCTGTTGATAAGAAATTGAGTTTTGTTTCTTGGAGTGCCAACTGATCAAGGAAGATCCAATAAATTGGATTGTTCCTGAAGTGCTTTTACTATCAACTTTGTAACCTGCAAAGTCAGCATCTGAAAATCGATGCAAAGAAAAATTAGAATGTCTTGGATATCAAAGCCCTAAGTCTTTGGTACCATTTAGATATCTCAAGATTCTTTTCAAAAGCAGTTAAGTGTGATTCCTTTGGATCAGCTTGAAATCTTGCACACATACATACACTGAACATGAAATCTGGTGTACTGGCAGTAAGGTATAGCAATGATCCAATCATACCTCTATACTCTTTCACATTGACACTCTTACCAGATTCATCCTTATCTAAGGACATGGTAGAACTCATAGGGTTCTTGATTTCTTCGGATTTAGACATACTGTACTTGTTCAATAAGTCCCTAGTGTACTTGCTTTGATGAAGCAAGATTCCCTTCTTCAACTGATGTACTTGAAGTCCAAGGAAGAAGTTCAAATCTCTCATCATGCTCATTTCAAATTCCATGCTCAAAAGACTTGATAATTCTTTGCATAAAAGATCATTAGTAGCTCCAAATAGAATATCATCAACATAAATCTGAACTACAAGTAAATCTTTCTCATGAGTCTTTATGAAAAGGTTTTTGTCTATCAATCCTCTTTTGAAATCATTTTCAATCAAAAACTTTGACAATATTTCATACCAAGCTCTTGGAGCTTGTTTCAAATCATAAAGAGCTTTGTCAAGTTTGTAAACATGATCTGGAAACTTAATACTTTCAAAACCAGGAGGTTGTGCAACATAAACTTCCTCTTGCAAGTAACCATTCAAAAATGCACACTTCACATCCATTTGAAATAGTTTCATGTTCTTGTAAAATGTAAAAGCAAGTAAAATTCTAATTGCTTCTAACCTGGCAACAGGAGCAACAGTTTCATCATAATTAATACCTGCTTCTTGGTTGTAGCCTTGACCAACTAGCCTTGCTTTGTTCCTGATCACTTTGCCATTTTCATCCAGTTTGTTTCTGAACACCCATCTGGTACCAATGACAGACTGGTTTATTGGTCGGGGAACTAGGTTCCACACCTTATTTATTTGAAACTCATTGAGTTCACTTTTCATAGCTATAATCCAGTCTGCTTCTTGTTATGCTTCCTTCACAGTCTTAGGTTCTACAAGAGAAATAAAAGCATTAAAAGCACAAAGATTCTTAAACTGTGATCTTGTTTGTGTACCAGTGGTTGGATCAGAAATGATGATGTCAACTGGATGAAATGAGAGATATTTGAATCTCTTTCTTGGAGACCAGGGTTCAGGTTCTCCATATTGCTTCTCTGGTCTTGAGGTAGTGGCCTGATTACTCATGTCTTTCTGATCATCCTTATCAAGGCTTTTATTTCTATTTTCAAGGCCTTCGGACCTATTTTCAAGGTCTTGAAAATGGCTTCTGTTTCCTACTGCACCTTTCTTGAAACCAAGTGAGTTTTCGGCTTCTTCTTCTTATTCATGCTTGTTCAAATTCAAGTCTGCAAAACTTTCACTCAAAGAACCATCATAGATTTCATCAAAGATAACATGAATACTTTCTTCAACCATCTTGGTTATTTTATTATATAATCTATAAGCTTAGCTAGTCAGAGAGTAACCAAGAAATATACCTTCATCACTTCTTGCATCAAACTTACCCAAATTGTCCTTTCGATTGTTATGGAAAAAACATGTATAACCAAAGGGTTTGAAGTATGAAATTTTTGGCTTTCTCCCTTTGAAAAGTTGATAGGGGGTCTTCTTCAAGATATGTCTAATCAAGCAATTTTTCAAAATATAGTTTGCTGTATTCACAGCTTCTGCCCAATAGTGTTTTGGCAGCTTGTTTTCTAAAAGCATTGTTCTTGACATATCTTCAATATTCATGTTCTTTCTTTCAATAATCCATTCTGTTGAGGAGTTCTAGGAGCAGAGAAATTGTGATAGATACCATACCTAACACAAAATAAATCAAATTCTAACTAATCCAATACTCTACCATGATCAATTCTAATTGAAGCAATAGGTAGGTTTTTCAAGGTTTTAATTTCTCTGCAAAGCTTTGGAAATTCAGAGAGGGCTTTAGATTTTTCTTTTAGAAACATAACCCAAGTAAATCTAGAATAGTCATCTACAATAACTAGCATATACTTCTTACATTTTGAGTTGGAGTCCTCATAGGACCACAAAGATCCATGTGAAGTAATTCAATAGGTCTAGCAATACTTACAAACTTATTTGGATTGAATGAGCTTCTTGATAGCACCTTTTAGGGGCTATAATTCTTTAGCATTTACCACATGATTATATGTATTTGGAGGGTGTTTTGAGGCCAATGTTAGAGATTATAGGTCGTTTTTCATGCATATTTTATTGTTATTTGACGAATATAATCGCTTGGTATGTTTTTCATGTTGTTTTGGCAGGAACGGATGCTAATCGGTTGATAGGAGGCATGAAACGAACATCGGAAACAAAGGGGAGCTCAAGTGGAGTCAAGAGAAGCCGAATTGGAGGAGCTTGGATGACCAGTCTACACTATTTTGATCATATCCGGAATTATACAACTTATTTGGGGGTAAGAACAGTTCCATATGAAAGTAGACTCAGAGAGATTTCTAACTATAGGTCACAGAGCTAAATCCGAGTTCGGACGAAGAAGATATCGGGTTTTGAACTCAGGAGCAGATTTCAGGGGGCTTTTATGCAATTACTGAAGACTTATGCGGGTTATGATTCAAGAACGACCTAGGGACGGAAATATTCATCATTCACGCATCCAGAGAGCCAAGAAGAAGGAGGAGAGAAAGGAGACTTCATTGGAAACGATCTCAAGCAAGGAGGAGAGCCCGTATCGCGCTAATCTTCACGATTTTAGCATTTGATCTATTTTTCTCTTTACTTTCTTATATGAACTATCAAGAACCATGTTAACTTGTGCTATGAGTATCTAAACTCGTACCTAGGAATCTATGGAGAGCCTAGGGTTTATGTTTTGATGATATTTTCCGGATTTTGGATGATCTAGGATTATGGTTTAATGGAGATTGTTTTGATTTTCATCATGTTGAGTTCTTTCATTGAAAAGTTAGGGCTAATATGTGTGATGTGAATTGTCTATTTCTTCATTCAATCATGAACTAGACTTAATGATGATATTGGTAGCCTAATTATCTTGTTTATTGTGCTTCATTCTTAGTAACATAGACCCGAAATTACTGCGTAGCTAGTGAGTGTGTGAAAATAACTCTACCCTAGTTGAGATGAGTAAAAAAGATCATTCTTAATTGACTAGACTGAGAGGTTAGTTGGATAGGAATGGATAGATCAGGGTAAATTCAGTAGGATGTAATGAGTTGTTAGTGAATGGTGGTCTGAGAGGACATTATTCCTTGCAATGTTGTTAGCCTGCTATAACACATAGGTAGTATACTTGGCCTGAGAGGGACAAATCATTACCTTCGTGTAGAAAGACGTGAGACCGATAGGTGATTGTCAACTCCACTACCCAGCATAGGTTACTAAGATTCATTGTGTTAGAACATAGAATCCGGAATTTTCAAAACTACCCTAGGTGATCTATAGATTGCCTAGCTTTCTCTTCTCTGATTTACATCAAATCATTTTACTCGCGTTATTTCGTTACTGTTGCTAGTCACTTGTTTGAGGGTGACAACACTTTTAAATTATAATCATTTTTACCGGTTACTTAGGTAAATTGAGTTAAATTGCTAATCTAGAGCGTATAGTAAACACCTTCCCTCGGGTTCGATAACTCGGAGTCCAAAATACTCCACTTTATTACTTGAGCGTATACTTGCGTAGCAACGCGTAGTAATCGCGCGTCAAGTTTTTGGCGCCGTTGTCGGGGAAGGCATTGGTTACTATTCTAGTTTAGCAATTAATTTAATTTACCTCTTTCTTTTTGTTATTATTCCTGTGATTTCTGATTTTTTTTCTGAATAGTGTTTCAGGTTCTCAATGTATGCACCGGATCTCTAGAGATCTTGTGCCTCCATTTGAAGACCCATAACAGCTATTCAGAACTCCGAGACGAGACCCAAGACAGATCGCAATGGGTGAGCAATTGACTAGCGCTCAACTGAACCAGAAGTTGGCTGAACTTGAGGAGAAACTTGATGAGAAACAGAACCAAATGCAATACAACAAATCAGGGCAAGCATTGGTTGAAAAGTTTCAGTCAACTCAGAGAGGACACAAGCCAGCGATTGTAGTGCCAACCATTCAGGCTGAGCACTTCGATTTGAAGCCTGCCACCATCACGACGGTACAGAACCAGTTTCAGTACTATGGGAACAAGGATGAAGACCCAAATGACTTCATTGGGAAGTTTGAAGCCTATATCAAGACGGGGAAGTACAAGAATGTGACCCCAGAGACGTTGAAGCCGATTTTGTTTTCTTACTGTCTGAAGGGAGCGGTAGAGAAATGGCTTGAGTCCAAGGAGCCAGAATCGATCACCACATGGGAGCAATGTGTTGACGAGTTCATGAGAAAATTCTACCCCGCGCAGCGCGTCATTGGCTTACAGGCAGAGATCCTTGGTTTTCAGCAGCATGCTGATGAGACAGTTGTAGAAGCATGGGACCATTTCATGAGTACGATACGCAAGTGTCCGAATCATAACTTTGGCAACTACAAAATCCTCCAAGTCTTCTATCACGGCTTGGGGCGTCCCAACCAGGATCTATTGAACAGGGAAGTAGGAGGTAACTTTCTTTACAGGTTGACAAGGATGGAGCATATGCTTTGATGAAGCAAATAGAGAAACAGGATGCTCAGTTCTATGACTCTAGGAGGTTATCCAAGTTGCCCGAGCCAAAGAATGATGAGTGGAAAGATGGGATTACAAAGATGGTTTCAGATATGGCAAAGCATGTGTATCAGGATAAGAAGACTGTATCTTCAGTGGAGGAGCCAGATTTTGATGCAGCTTTGCCTCAAGCTGCTAAGGAGAATGTTAGTTATGTGGGGGCACAAGGACAGCCCAACTAGAATAAGGGGAACTACAGGACAAGGACTAGAGATCATCCAGGATTCAGGTATGGAGATCAGGCTGGAGCTTCATATGCACCCGGGTTTCAGCATAGGCTAGTTGTTCAGGCGCCACCACCACCATCAGCTGCAGGGCAGAACGTGAGATGACAGATCTCTAGAACATGATGTATCAGATGGGAAAGAATTTGAATACTTTCACGTCTCAGGTGGAGACACTGACTGCAGATTTGCATATCACCAAGACCTCACTTCGTAACCAGGAAGTGCAGGTAGGAAAGATTGCTACTCAGCTTTCCACTAGAGCCCCAAGGTCCTTGCCATCTGACACGGAGAATGTACGCCAGGTGAACGCCATCACCACTCGTATCGGGATTGTTCTTGATGATCCCCCATATCTGAGCCACGCCAGAGCTGAAGCTTCGAAAGCTAGGGAGCATGAGGTCTTTGAAAAGAACCCTGTCATGATCCCCCAATCAAAGGGCGTGACTCAACAAGGTGATGATGAGGTAACACCACCACCACCCTCTTTGTCTAAGAATCTCCCATATCCGCTTCAGACAAGAAAAATGAAAGATGACTCTGAGGAGTACAAGAGATTCTTATCAATTTTCTCGAAGTTTCATATCAATGTTTCATTGATTGAGGCAGTCAAGATGATGACTAAATATGCCAAATATATGAAGGATGCAATTTCAGGAAAGAGGGCAGTTCCAGACTTTGAGAGTGTAGACTTGACTGAGCAGGTGAGATCATGTGTGATGCATGGTTTGCCTCAGAAATAGAAGGATCCAGGAAGCTTTGTGATAGAAGCTAACTTGGGAGGAGCTTACACGGTGAAGGCCCTATGTGATTTGGGGGCTAGTGTCAATTTGATGCCACTTTCAGTCTTTCAGAAGCTGGGAGTCGAAGCTCGTTCCACATGAATCAACCTTCAGTTTGCGGACAAGTCTTGCAAGAGAGCCTTCGGTGTGGTGGAAGACGTGTTGGTAAAGGTAGGGAATTCTATTATCCCTGCAGATTTTGTGATTCTTTAGATGCCTGTGGGAGATGTTCCGATCATCCTGGGTAGGCCCTTTCTGGCTACCGGTCGGACTCTCATTGATGTTGAGAACGGAGAATTGATCATCGGGATCAATAATGCGTGGGAGACCTTCCGGGTTTCTAAGACGACTCCACAGCAGCCTCAAGAGAAGACACATATACCAGTGGCGGTGCAATCAGTGCACAAGAGTTCTGAGGTGGTTCGTGATGAGCCACCAATTCCAAAAGACAAAGTTCATCGTGTTGTGTTGAGGATCTAGCAGAGGAAGCTGGAAGAGATGGCACGGGGTGCCAAGCCACCTGTGTAGGGGCTATGAGGTAACTGGGTCGGGCCGTCGACCTTAAATTACAAGCGCTGATTGGGAGGCAACCCAATGTAGTTAGTCGTTATTTGATTTTTGTATTTTATTTATATAGATAGTCATACTTGATTTCAGAGGGGTGAGAGAGAGCGATTTAATATTTTCAATAAGAGTGCAGGTCACAGGTACGGAAGACCCTCCGGATTCCCATTCTTGATGTATGTGCACCATTTTGCACGCAAAACGAGGAAAAACGAGCATACCGGGAGCAAGGAACTTAATAAAGAAGCTACTCGAGGTTGAGGAGTAGCAAATGAGTCATGAGGATCACGGTAGCAAGTTGGATTATCGGGGTTGCACGCATCGGAATCCGGAGTGGA
Source organism: Linanthus parryae (assembly GCA_023055425.1). Classification (NCBI taxonomy): domain Eukaryota; kingdom Viridiplantae; phylum Streptophyta; class Magnoliopsida; order Ericales; family Polemoniaceae; genus Linanthus; species Linanthus parryae. Next base: position 3,270,364 of record JALGPY010000010.1, on the reverse strand, counting down.
GAAAGTTAAAGAGCTTGAGGAGGTGAGATTCTTGAACAAGGAGAAAATTTTTGGTAAGAAACGAAAAAATCCCCGGACTTAGGAATTTTTCGGTCACAAATGGATTCCTCGTCGAGTGTGGAGTCCAACGGTTCAAGAATCGCGCGAATCGGATTCCGGATGAAGAAGATAGAGCAAAAACAAAATGGGCGAAAAGCAGTGATTTCGGCACCCATTTCGGGCCAAAATTGGGGCCGAAATCAATGCATTTCGGCCCGAAATCAAACATGCTCACTATTTTGAAAAGCTACAGTGATTTCGGGCCCCATTTCGGGCCAAAATGGGGGCCGAAATCGGGTACGAAGGTCCGATTTTGGGGGTGTTTTTTGGTATTTTCTTGATTGTTTAATGCCCAATCCGGCCATAAAGGGTAAAAACACCCCAAACTTGGATCAAACCTCTCTTTTCTTCATCTTCTTTCTCCTAAACCTTCAAGAACACCCATACATCCATACACCCAAAATTTTCAAAACTCAACCAAATTCAAAAAAAATTGTTGGGTTTTGCACCTTGCAAACCCAACAACAACATTAACTCTTGAGTTTTTGAAAGATAGGGCTTTGTTTGAGTGTGGGGGAAATCAAAGAGGAAGAGCTCCAAGAACACAAATTCTCCGATTCATCAACTTGGAGGGGGATTCGGCCTTAGCTCAAGAAGAGACTTTCGACGGGGACACTGAGGAGCACAAGGAGGTAGCTTCACTTCAACTTGCTCAAGTTTTCGAAAAATTGGTCCTCTCTTGACCAATTTTTGCGAAACCGGTCCCGTAAGAACGGTACTCCGGGACTGTAGGTACCGAAATCTTTCTCTCGCTTTAATTCCTTGCTTACGCACTCTTATGGCTTAATTTGAATTGAAATTGTTACTTGCTCATACTTGGATTGGGTTACTTGCTTAGTTCACTCTAGACCTCACGTGCGCTCGTCTTTTATTTTCTCTATCATTATGTCTACATCGAATAGTGCTAAGAGGAGACAGGGTATAGTTGTTGATGATCACCCCATCTTCAATCCTGAGGAAGATGTAGTTTTGAGTGAGGAGGAGAATGTAGACGATGGAGACGGCTCTGGCAACCGTCGTCAGGTGCCTCCGTCTCCAATTCGTTATGAGTTGAACTTAGTGATGCCTGCACTTCCTAAGATTGGGACGAGAAGTAGAGTTGCAAAGGATGTTGACCTCGACGCTATCTGCAGTACCAAATTCTGCAGCTTCAGGTTTGTTAGTGCGAATGCCCATAAGGAATATTGCACTGACCCATTCCTGAAGAGGGTAGGGACTCCTGAAAAACCCTTCCCGCAAAGAGACAAAATGCCAAAACAGCTTCAGGATCTCTTCAAGAATGAGAGGCTAGATAAGTGGTTTAAAATTTGTAAGAAGTATAGCTCCACTCTTGCAAGGGAGATTCTGTTAAATGCCCATTTCTATAACGAGGGAGGGGGTCAGGATCGGTGGCATGTGTATTGCCGGGGCACCTATATAGTCATCACGCCCGAGACTATAGCGGCCGCCATGAAATTCAAACCTCTAACGACTGAGATTTGCGCCTACCATGAGACCATTAGGAGGGTGGATGTTGTTGAAGTAGTTAGTGCCTTTTGTTTTGAGGGGGTGCCTGGAGCGGGGTGGAATGAGAAACCCACTTTACCTGAGTGGAGCGTTTCTAGGAAACTCGTGCTTCCACGTGAGAGGTGGTTGTGTGAGTTTCTTAAGAACTGGGTTTATGGAGTTTCTCCTAATCCCACGTACTCCTTCCATCTTTGCACCATGGCTTACTGTTTGTGGATAGGGAAGCGTATCAATGTCCCTTACTTCATTTATCGATTTCTTATGGAGAGGACTGACCGCTATGACCGTAGATCTCCCGGGCACACTTGTTTGCTCCTAAAGCTAGCACAAGATGCTAAGGCTAATTTGAGTGGTCTAGAGTATGACAATATCTCTAGAGACAAGAAGAGGAAGGATGCAGCACGTCTTTGGGAGAGAATACCCAACCCCCTCAAGAACCAAATACCTATGGAACCCACACACCCTAGCGGAGACCACGCGAGTAGCTCGAGCTCCAACATGGAGCGACAGCTTGAGACCCTCATGTATATGATGGAGTCTCAGAGACTCCAAGCTGATGAGGATAGAGCTAGGGAGAGGAGACATTTTGAGCACATCCGTAGTAGCCAGCGCCAGTTTGGCCGAGGGATGGAGTCACTTAGCTATGACTGTGCCCAGCACGGTGGATGGATTCAGGACTTGGCTGTGGCGGCCAATGTCCAGTCGCAGCACCCACATACCTACGATGGCTTGTTCCATTACCAGTCCGATGTGTACCCAGATTCGAGTCCCGATGTCCGTGATGTCACTCTATTTTTCGTTGAGGACAACGAAGCGCCTAAGTGTGGGGGAGTTTTTAGCTATCCGCTAGTTAGCCATTGCATAGCCTTGTTACATGTAGTTTAGTGAGTCTGTTATGCATATAGAGTTGGTCTATAGGATTACATGTGCACGTTTAAATATTTGCATTGTATATATTGTTGCACTTTTATTTATTGAGTCCACCTACCCTTTCTCTTGTTGGTTAATCGAGTTGGCCAGTTACATATATTGTCTAAAAATACAAAAAAAAAATTAAAAATGATAAAAATCCTAAATATTGAATTTTTTTGAGAAAGGGCAATTGAAGAGAGTAAGTGTGGAGATGGCTCAATGATAGTATTCCCTAGATAGTATGAAAATCTGAGGTGAGGTAGACACGCGAGAATCTGGTGTAGGAAGACTTATAGGGCCAATGCACTTGAGAGTTGTGAGTAGCTGTCTCTCAAACTAGTTATCCTACTAGCGCTACACCACCGTCACTTAGGTAGTCGTCAACCCTCCTCGTAGTGGCAATGGAACAGTTGTGCGAGTGATTTTTATGGGGACCTCACGTCCCGTCTCCATCGCCTAGGTCCACTAGTTACCCCAATTTGATCCATTTACCCCTTTTATTCACAGCCTCTAGCCTAGGAAGCCGTTCCTTGTGACTTCTATCACTAGTTAGAATGGTCCCTTCCTATGCGTCGTGATAGAGGGATTTGAGTTAGGGAGGTTCGATGAGGGTGAGCTGAATTGATACATCTTGAGTGGAAATTCTTACATGTCATCTTTTGAGGGGATGTGAGGGTGAGTTAGGGACGGCAGCACACTTCTGTGTGGCGGTGAGTCGTGTCCATACACCACGACCACAGGTGGAGTGTCGTAGTGCATGAAACTTTTTCCGCATGATATGGGGTGGGGGTTGGTTAATCTTATAGGAGGATGTGCTTTCACTTCATTCATAATTTCTACATCTTAGGTGATGAGGAGAATTGGTTGGAATTAGCACGTTTACACATTGACTACCGGGTTCGAGATATGCTTTACATCGAGTGTGGGGGTGTCAACATATATTAACTACATCATTTGATTTGACACATTCCACCCCCACATTATCTATATTGATTTGATCTCCTTGGATATTACTATCGTATTGGTGGCTCCATGTGCTTATTGAGAATGAAAGTGAAATTGAAAAAAAAAACAAAAAGTTGAAATTGAAATGGAATAGGGAGCCGGAAATTAAACTTCATGAAGACCGAGGAGACTAGCTATTGTTCGAGATCGCTTCTTCACATTTGTGGCCGCGATAACGGCGTTACACCAAGATATAGGGAATGACGGCCGGAGTAGTAGTTCGGTGGGGTTCCTTGGATTTTGGTGAGGGAGTGTGAGAATCGGTTTTTGTGAGTTGTATCATGACGTCTAGGACTGCGCTTCTAAATATCCTATCCTACCCGTCCTAAAGCCGTCAACAATTGAAACCCGTGGATAAATAGCTCGGATGGTAAGTGTTAGGGATACGTGTGATGAGTGTGCAGAAACAACATATTTTGTGTTCGTGCCCGTTCTGTCTGACGAAACTGGCCGCAAGTACTACCGATCACTGAATTTTAGAATCTTCTAGGGATGTGAGAGCCTTATGACATGCCGGTTTGTTCTTCGAAATTGCCCAATCTCTACTAAAACGAAAAAAATATGTTCTTTAATTCCTTGCATTGTACATACTTGAGTTGCATTGTACATATCATGTAGTTTCATACTCGTGTCTTTGTGTATTGAGTCGTGAGTCGTGTTGGCTAGCGGAAAAATAAGTATGATAAGTGGTGGGGTATGCATTGGTTTGCTTGTGGTATGTAGCCAATGTCTCAAGTGTGGGAGGTTTGTGCTTCGTTGTTGCTCGAGACGAGCAAGAGAATAAGTGTGGGGGAGTTTGATAGAACCTTTTAGGGTCTATAATTCTTTAGAATTTACCACATGATTATATGTATTTGGAGAGTGTTTTGAGGCCAATGTTAAAGATTCTAGGTCGTTTTATCACTTGTTGCTACCATGTGCTATATTGTTAGTCCGGGCGTTTTTCATGCATATTTTATTGTTATTTTTCAAATGTAATCGCATGGTATGTTTGTTCATGTTGTTTTGGCAGAAACGGATGCTAACCGGTTGATAGGAGGCATGGAACGAACTTCGAAAACAAAGGGGAGCTCAAGTGGAGTCAAGAGAAGCCGAATTGGAGGAGCTTGGATGACCAGTCTGCACTATTTTGATAATATCTGGAATTCTACAACTCATTTGGGGGTGATACCAGTTCCATATGAAAGAGGACTCAGAGAGCTTTGCAACGATAGGTGACGGAGCTAAATCCGAGTTCAAACGAAGAAGATATCGCGTTTTGAAATCAGGAGCAGATTTTAGGGGGCTTTTATGCAATTACAGAAGACTTCTGCGGGTTATGATTCAAGAACGACCTAGGGACGGAAATATTCATCATCCACGCATCAAGAGAGCCAAGAAGGAGGAGGAGAGCAAGGATACTTTATTGGGAACGATATCAAGCAAGGAGGATTGCCCGAATAGCGCCAATCTTCACGATTTTAGCGTTTGATCTATTTTTCTCTTTACTTTCTTGTATGAACTACTCAAGAACCATGTTAACTTGTGCTATGAGTACCTAAAATCATACCTAGGAATCTATGGAGAGCCTAAGGTTTATTTTTTGATGATATTTTCCAGATTTTGGATGATCTTTCGTGCTAGGATTATGGTTTAATGGAGATTGTTTTGGTTTTCATCATGTTGAGTTCTTTCATTGACAAGTTAGGGCTAAGATGTGTGATGTGAATTGTCTGTTTCTTCATTCAATCATGAACTATGCTTAATGATGATACTGGTAGCCTAATTATCTTGTTTATTGTGCTTCATTCTTAGTAACGTAGGAGTCATGACCCGAAATTACTACGTAGCTAATGAGTGTGTGAAAACAACTCTACCCAAGTTGAGATGAGTAAACAAGATCATTCTTAATTGACTAGACTGAGAGGTTAGTTGGATAGGAATGGCTAGATGAGGGTAAATTCAGTAGGATGTAATGAGTTGTTAGTGAATGGTGGTCTGAGAGGACATTATTCCTTGCAATGTTGTTAGCCTGCTAGAACACATAGGTAGTATACTTGGCCTGAGAGGGACAAATCGTTACCTTCGTGTAGAAAGACGTGAGACCGATATGTGATTGTCAACGCCATTACCCAGCATAGGTTACTAAGAGTCATTGTGTTAGAACATGGAATCCGGAATTTTCAAAACTTCCCTAGGTGATCTATAGATTGCCTTGCTTTCTCTTCTCTGATTTACATCAAATCATTTTACTCGCGTTATCTCATTACTGCTGCTAGTCACTTGTTTGAGGGTGACAACACTTCAAATTACAATTATTTTTACCGGTTACTTAGGTAAATTGAGTTTCATTTCTAATCTATAGCGTATAGTAAACACCTTTCCTTGGGTTTGATAACTCAGAGTTCAAAATACTCCACTTTATTACTTGACCGTATACTTGCGTAGCAACGCGTAGTAATCCCGCGTTACTTCCGGTCTGCTTACCCTGAGTACAGACTTTGCATACTTCATCATCTTTGAACTTAATGGATGGTAACCTCTTACCAGATCTTTGGAGATCAATTTGTTCAATGTATGCATACTGATGTGAACAAGCTTTCTGTGCCAAAGCTTTGAATCCTCTTTCTAGGCCTTGAGACACTTCAAGCTTTTACCTGCAAATTTGTTAGTCTGAAAAGTATAAACATTGTTTGATCTAGAGGTTTTGAGAATGCAATTTCTTGATTTCTCATTCTTCACCACACACTTCTCTTTATCAAAGATAACCTTATTTCCATTGTCACAAAGCTGAGATACACTAAGCAAGTTAAATTTCAAGCCATCAACTAGATATACATCAGAAATTGAATTTTCAGAATCCGTACAACCTTTACCAATACCATGAATGTTGCATTTTCCTTTGTCACCAAGTGTAAATGATCCTTCTGATTGCTCTTTCAATTATGAGAATAGAGATCTCTTTCCACTCATGTGTCTTGAGCAACCACTTTCCATAAACCACTTCTGTTCTTTAACACTGGTGACAACCTACAAACACCAATCACTGCCTTACCCAGCTGCTAGACCAAGTGTAGAATTTGGACTCATACTCAGGATCAACCATTTTAGGTGGTCTGACCCCTTTAGGAACCCAAATCTGTCTAACTTGTCCTTTGAGTTGAAATTAGAATGTGTTCCTCATTATGTGAGGGTCTCTTCTTCTGGAAGGACAAGTCATCTTAACATGACCAATTTTATTGCAGAAATGACACTTAGGAGAAGTCTTGTTTCTAGCTTTCACAAATCTGGTATTGTTCTTTCTTGGAAAATTTGGATTGTATCCAATACTAGTTTTGTGAACAGACTTTGAACTGTCTCCAAGAATCATGTTCAAGAGTAGTATTTTGTTTATCTAATTCATCAATTTGATGTCTCATATTAACAAGGCTATCTCTCAATAGAGAGTTCTCAGCGAATACTTCATTGACTTGTGTTTTCAAGGCTTTGAAACTGGTTTTCAAGGCCTTGAAATCACCGTCAGTTTTCTTCTGAGAGATTTCAAGATTCTAATTCAGACAAACAAGTTCTAAATTCCCTTTTTCTTGCTCATGAACTTTTTCTTTCAAAACTCTAATCTCCTTCAGATAGTCCTCTTCATTTAAAAGCATTTTTCTAAGATAATCTGAGCGGGCTTCTTTTGTTTTGAAATCAAATAGTTTACCATTACCTCAATGTTCTTTTCAAAACTTTCATCATGCTTGGCCATGAAGCATAGGTTGGCATGTTCTTCTTCAGATTCAGAGTCACTTGAGGTATCAAAATCACTCCATATAGCTATCATAGCTTTCTTTCTTCTGTCATGATCTTTCTTCTGGAATTACTTGCTTTTCTCGTGTGGACAGTCTCTAATCGGGTGTCCTGCATCACTACACTCAAAGCAATTCATGAATTTTGATTTATTATTCTGTGAAGAAGACTTAATTTGTAGCCCTTGCTACTGGATGAGCTGTGCCTTTCCCTGTTGAAGTCTTTGTTTCCAATGTTTTTCTTGATCTTGAGGATTTTGGTCAAGGATTTGGAAATCAAAGCACATGGATCTTAACCATCATCCTCAATTTCAAGGCTTTGAATTTTCTCATTCTCTTTGGCCTTGGGTGCTAAGTTATGACACCATCTCGTAGCTCTCCATCAGCTTCATTCATGGATATTTCATGTGTCAGAAGCTTCCCTTGTAGGTCATCAAGTTGGAGTGATGAGAGATCTTGAGCTTCCTCAATTGAAGTGGTCTTTGGTGCCCATTTTTCCTTTGGAAGACTTCTCAGAATCTTCCTCACATTTTCTTCATTGGAGATATGCTTTCCCAGTGAATCAAGGTTATTGACAATGTCTGTAAACCTTTTGAACATGTCTCTGATTGACTCATCTGCATGCATCTTGAATAACTCATATTGCCTGAGATAGATTTTGATCTTGGTTTGCTTGACTTGACTGGTTCCTTCAAGTGTCACCACATGCTTATCACAGATCTCCTTGGCAGTCTTACTGCCTGAAATCTTGTTGAATTCATCTGTACTCAAAGGACAATTCAAGATATTAATAGCTTTGTAATTTTTTTAGAATTATTCTAATTCAGATGAAGAGAGAGAGAGAGTCTTCAAATTTGGTATTTCTAATCCCATCCTTTTCTGTATAGAAAGTGTGAGGTCCATTCTAAATAATGGTCCATAGCTCTATGTCTTGATCAATGATGAACATTTTCATTAAGGCTTTCCAGTGAGCAAAATTATCTCCACAAAATAGAGGAGGTATGTTAGCAGCTCTTTCCTGTGAGAAACCACCATCACCTGCAGTACTCATTTGAACCAGATGGTTAAATATTTACATTAATACAAGTTGTGATACCAATTGAAAGGGGAGTAAGTAGGTAGGTAGAAAAGCAGCACGGATACTCTAGAAGGGGGGGGGGGGTTGAATAGAGTATGTCAACTTTTTGTAAAACTTGCAACGCTAAAAGTTTTTGTGAAGAGCAATGAAGTTCAAGGCCTTGAAAACAGTTTCAAGCCTTTGGAATGAAATACATTTTAAGTGAAGAAACAGACAAGTCTTTTTCAAGGCCTTGAAAAGAGTTTCCAACACTTGAAAACAGACTAGTTTGAATGCTGTAAAAACTAAGTATGAAAAAGTAAACTATAAATGCAAGAGACACAAAATTGATAGAGTTCAGTCCACTTGGACCTACGTCTCTACCTCAGGGATCTTCTCCCTACAGGATTTTCAACACAATTCTTATTAATCAAAGCTAAGCCCTAGATCTCAAGAACAGAGATATGCCTTACTCTGTTATAGCTTGTGGTTCTCTCTAACCTATCTAGTACTTGCTCTAGCTAACTGCTTAACTAAGAATTATCTATTTTTCACTTTGAACAATACTTGATAATGAGAGCTATAAGTAGTATAAGAATGATATACAAATTTAGTACAAGTTAGAAGAGCACTGGAAGTGTAAAACTGCAGTGAAGGATGCAGTGATCTTCAGTGAGAAGGATTGTGAGAATGATGTGCTTCTTTGATGCTTGTAAATCCTGAAACGTGTCTCTACTTTTGTCCGTTGAGTGTTGTTTTTGTTTCTTCAAAATGAGCTCTATTTATACAACTCAGATGCTCTGCAAATCTTCCCTGATTTTCAGCAACAACCTTCCTGTTTTGTAGGTAACAACTTTGACTCTTTTAAAAACCTTCTCCAACGGATAGTTGATCATAATTGAAAGTGTGTAATATAGACTAAATACAGGACCTAAATACTCTAGAAGAGGGCGTTGAATAGAGTATGGAAACTTTTTGCAAAACTTAAAACTTAACAGATTAGTTTTGAATGAAACTCAAATCTCAAGTCCTTGAGATTTTAGAAAACTGTCTGAAACTTTCAAAGGCAAAATAGAAAGCTTCAAGGCCTTGAACAATTATCAATTCTAAACAGCTTATGAACCCTAGTTTTATTTGAGTTGTATGCAGCAGATAATAATCAAACTGTAAAGTAAAGAACACAAAGCAATTTACAGAGTTCAGTCCCAATGGACCTAATCTCTGCCCGAGGGATCTAATCCCACCAGGATTGGGCAAACACTTCTTATTACTCACACAGAAACAGCCCTAGATCTTCAAGCCTAAGTGATTTCCCTTACACCTATACAACTTGTGGTTCCAAACCAATCTAGTTCCAGCTACTAACTGTGGAGCTAACAAGAACCTCTTTTGTTTACTTGAACAACCAACCACTAGGTTAAGTGAGGTTTAAGATAATTAAAAGATACACAGATTAAATTACAAATGAAGAAAACATTAGAAGAGATAAGTTGTTGAAGCCTAGATGTGTTCTTCTGAAAAACTGGATTGATTTGATCTTCTGGAATCTGAATTGAAGCTTGAATCCTTGTGTGTTTCAATGAATGATCTCCCACGAATTTGTCATACCTTTCTGAGTATTCTTCAAGCCTCTTCTTTCTTCAAAAATTCAAACCAATCTCTTTTCTCCACAGCTGCAACTGATTGAGAGATTTTAGGATCTCAGTTCCTACAAATCCTCTTTCTGTTTTCAGCTGAAATTCAAACAGCTCTAAGTGGATATCCGTTGGAGTTTGTTGAGATAGCTCTTTCACGTTTAACAAACCTGCAACAACATTAAAACACAGCAACAACAAAATCCAGAAAGATAACAGTTCTATGACAGTTTGGTTTTCCAGTTTCTGATAAAACTGGTTAAAAAATTAGATAAGTAATCTGTTTAACTTCTAATACATATAAAACATGAAAAAAAAGTTTAAGACTCTTAGAATTCAATGAATAATCTCAATAATAAGAATCACAACCTGCAAGAAAGAATCAACTTAGTTCGGTAAAAACTGTCAGCAGCTCAAGGCACATCTCAAGGCCTTGGAGCTCTGAACCTGCTTCACAGATATACAAAGTAAAATCCAGAAAACTTTGATTCTTCTTGTTCTGATCATCTGCAATTGTGTTAGATATGTAAATAGTATAAACTATAAGTATATGCAGTAAATCCTTGATCTGTATAATCATATATCCAATCTGCAACACAGAACTGTTAGAACCTATAGCAGAATAAAAAAACTCTCAAGGCCTTGGAGGAACTGAAATACTTTGATTCTGTCAGTATCTCAAGGCCTTGGAGGAACTGAAATACTTTGCTGCTTATGTATTTGTCTTTATCTTTGTCTTTCATCACTCAAAACAATTACCATCCAAAACACATTCAAGGTTCTTTGAATCAACAATCTCCCCCTTGATGGAAGACAAAACCTACAGTCTTGTATAGATTTTCCTGCCACTCAGATTCAAAATTAGATAACCACAAGATGCAGATACAATAGACAATAATACCAGATAGATAACCAGTATATCACAGATTTTACATATAACCACATATTTACATAAAATCACAGTAATATAATAACACAACTGATTAAACCAAAACAACTAAGTATTATTATTATTCAGATACTGCAAACACAAAAACACATAATTTCTCCCCCTTTTTGACTTTCATCAAATAAGGATGAAGAAATGTTGGATCATAACTCAGAGTCATTAAAAAAAACTTAAACAAAATTATTGCTAAAAAGTCAAGGCCTTGAGAACAGAAAAGAAGAAGAGAAAGAAATAGAAGGTCAAGGCTTTGGGATTCTCTGATCTTCACTTCTTCTTTGAAGTCTGGCCTTTCTCTGAGCCTTCTCCAACTTCTTCTTCACTTGCGGCATCTTCAGCAGACTGATTACCTTCTTGTTCAGCTTCCACTTCTGCAACAACTTCTTGAATTATTTCATCAACTTTCTTCTTAACCTGTAATGAATCCCCCTCTGTAGCGGCATCAACACATGTGTCTTCACTAGCATCTTCTTCATCAGTTTGTTCATACAAATCTTTTGAAGTAAGCACCACTGGAATTGGCTTCTTTTTCTTCTTCAGAAAATCTCCCAGCCTTTCATCTGAATACACACTGGTGTCATGACTAGTAGCAGAAGGTATCTTCTCCAAATTCAAACCCTTGATGACAACATCCAGCTTTCCATTCATAACATTCATCAAGCCCTTAAACTGGTTGAATTCAGCTGACAGGTCAAATAACCTTTGTCTGAGATCTTCAATCTCAACCTGCTGATCTTCAAAATTCTCAAACAACAAAGAGTAATCCTCATTGGCTTGTCCTTTCCCTGATGTAGTCCCCTTAGGCTTCACATACTCCTTCTCTGCAAGTTCCTCCTTAGAAAAATCTGAATAAAACTTCCAATGTCCTTTCCCAGTCTGAACTACCCCAATCCTCTGAAGTGCAGTCTCATCAATCAACCCAAAACCTCCAGTAATCTTTTCTTATCCTTTCATAGGTACATCAAAGTATTCAAAGAAAAGAGGTAACATGTTGGCATATGGAAGAGGATGGTTTCTAGTTCTGGTTGCACAATAAATCATATGCTCCATAACAACTGTTGGCAAGTCTATCTCATACCCTTGAGATATCAGATACATCAAAATAAGAACCTTATCAGTCACTAACTCCCTTGAGTTCTCCCTAGGAACTACACTCCTCATCAGAATTGTAAACAGGATTTTGGCTTCAAAGTTGAGCACAGAGTGTGTCAACTGCTTTGGACCAGAGGGTACACCATCAATGAAAAACATCTCCTTTGCCTTATCCAGACACTCCTTCTTATCAAGGTAATATCCAACATTATATTTCCTAGGAGTGCCCAAGACTTTGGCAAAAGTCCTATGATCTAACGTCAAATCTACTCCAGCCACTTTTGAAGTTAACACCATTTTATCATCACCTTCAGACACCAAATTCAGATAAAATAACCTAGTTAACCTAGGATAGGCTTTTGAACTAGGATTAACACCTTCCAAACAGCAGTTTCTCTTAACTTTCTCATGCAGTCTATATCCAATTTATCCAACAATTCTTCAGAAACCATACTACAGAAAGCTACCTTAGATGAAGCATAACCTTGCATCCATACAGTTCTAACCTCAGAACTAACAAACCAGTCTGTAGGAAGTACATTCTTACCTTGATAACCTTTCTTGGTTGCAGAATCAACCTGCTTAACCCTAGTTTTCTTCTCTGAGGATTTGCTCTTTTCTTGTTCTCCTTCAGATGGTTTCTTCTTGCTTTCTTGAGCAGATTTCCCCTTTTCCTCTTCACCAGTCTTTTTCTATTCTCCCCCTTTCTTCTTCCTCGACCTAGGTTGATCACCACCCTGAGTCTGTGTCTCCTGCTGTGGATAAATGCTTGAACCTTCATCTCCCTTCTCTGTTCTGGACTTCTTTGCAGGAGGAGTGTCCTCATGCAAGCTCTGAGTGTTTTCTGAATCTGAATCAGAAATCACTATCTTCTCCTTCTTATTTTCCCTCTTCTTGGATCTGCCAGAAGGCTTTCCCTGTTGCTGAATTCTGGCTGATTTGCGCTCCATTTTGGGGTTTAGGGTTTCGAGAAGAGAATTTGATTGAGAGAAACTGAGAGAGAGAGGAGATTCGTAGAGAATTGAGAGAGAATGAGAGGAAAAAGCCCTGACTTTCAGCTTAAGTAGGTTGAAAAGGATGAGTCATAAAAGGACTTTGCTAAATCAACATGCAAAATAGAATCTTGAAAAAATATTTTTGGATATTTTAGAAAATTCTCTGAGTAATTCAAATATTATACAGTTATCTAAAAGATAAGATATAATATTTGATGATCCATTTTTTTTTTATACAGATATTATCAAGACCTGGAGAACAATCTCAAGGCCTTGAGATTTTCTGCAGTTTGAGAAACTTCAAAGCTTTGAGCTATACTTTCATGGCTTTAGAAAGTATAATCTCAAGGCTTTGAGATTTCAGCACATAATCACATATAAGTACTAATACTACCCCTAAACCAATGCATCCTTGTTTAACATCCCCAATTCAAGCCTTAGAGATGAAAACCTATCATCTGGCAAAGGTTTAGTAAGAATATCAGCAATCTGCATTGAAGTAGAAATAAAATTTAAAACAACATCACCTTGTTCTGCATGATCTCTAAGGAAATGATGTCTCACATCTATGTGCTTGGTTCTTGAGTGATGGACATGATTCTTAGAGATTGAGATAGCACTTGTGTTGTCACAATGAATAGGCACATTTCTGAAATTGTAGCCAAGATCTCTAAGTTGCTGAGCAATCCATAATACTTGTGAACAGCAAGCACCAGTTGCAATGTATTCAGCTTCTGAAGTTGATAATGCTACATAATTTTGCTTTTTGGAGTGCCAACTGATCAATGAAGATCCAAGAAATTGACAGCATCCAGAAGTACTTTTCCTGTCTACTTTATATCTTGCAAAATCTGCATCTGAATAGCCACTCAACGTAAAATTAGATCTTCTTGGATACCAAAGCCCCAAGTCTCTGGTTCCATTCAAATATCTAAAAGTTATTTTGACTGCAGTTAAATGACTTTCCTTAGGATCTGCTTGAAATCTAGCACACATACAGACACTGAACATAATATCAGGTCTACTAGCAGTTAAATACAACACTGATCCAATCATACCTTTGTATTCCATTTGATTCACACTCTTACCATTTGAATCCTTGTCTAAAGAGAGTTATGAACTCATAGGGTTTTTAAGCACCTTGGACTGTGACATATTGTACTTGTTCAATAAGTCCTTGGTATACTTTCCTTGATGTACAAAAATTCCTTTCTTCATTTGTAAGATGAAGTCCAAGAAAGAAATTCAGTTCACCCATTAAGCTCATCTCAAACTCCCTGCACATCAGACTAGAAAACTCTTTTGAAAGAGCATCATTAGTAGCACCAAATAAAATATCATCTACATAAATCTGAACTACTAACAAATCACTTTGATGATGTTTAATGAAAAGAGTTTTGACAACTAGGCCTCTTTTGAAATTATTTTCAAGTAAAAATTTTGAAAGCCTGTCATACCAAGCCCTTGGAGCTTGTTTTAATTCATAAAGAGCTTTGTTCAGTTTATAAACATGACCAGGAAAGTTTTCATCTTCGAAACCAGGTGGTTGTGCTACAAAAACATCTTCTTGTAAATATCCATTCAGAAAAGCACATTTAACATCCATTTGATAATTTTTTATGTGATTGTGAGATGCAAATGCAAGAAGTATTCTAATAGCTTCTAACCTGGCAACAGGAGCAAAAGTATCCTCATAATCTATACCTTCTTCCTGATTATATCCTTGAGCTACCAGTCTGGCTTTATTTCTTACCACTTTGCCATTCTCATCAAGCTTGTTTCTGAATACCCATCTGGTTCCAATAACTGATTTCTGTTTAGGTCTGGGAACCAGATTCCATACCTTGTTCCTTTCAAACTCATTCTGCTCACTCTGCATTTCAATGATCCAGTCTGCATCTTCTAGTGCATCCTTGGTATTTTTAGGCTCAATCAAAGATACAAATGCACTAAAAGCACACAAGTTCTTCAACTGTCCTCTTGTCTGAGTTCCAGTTGATGGATCTGATATAATGTTATCAGCTGGATGGTCTGCAAGGTACTTAAACTTCTTTCTTGGTACCCAGGAATATTCTCCTTCAAGGCTTTGAGTCCTTGAAACAGTAGAGGGAGCATCATAGAAAGTTTCAGCTTCTGTCTCAAGGCTTTGAGATTTTGGTTCTGCAGGAGGTTCAAGGCCTTGAGATTCTGCTGATTGATTCTGCACATTAGTTTTGCCTTTGTCTTCTTTCACAGCATCATCATCTGATTCATGCTTGTTCAAATCTAGATCTACAAAACTTTCACTCAAAGAATCCTTAGTACTTTCATCAAAGATTACATGAATACTCTCTTCCACAATCTTGGTTTTTCTATTATAAACTCTATAAGCTTTGCTAGTTTGTGAATATCCAAGAAAAACACCTTCATCAGTTCTAGCATCAAACTTACCAAGATTGTCTCTACCATTATTATGCACAAAACAGATACAACCAAAATGTTTAAAATAGGAAACAGTAGGCTTTCTACCTTTAAACATCATAGGGGGTATTTTTCAAAATAGGTCTAATCAAGCATCTATTCAGCACATAATTGGCAGTGTTAACAGCTTCTGCCCATAAGAACTTTGGCAAATTACTTTCAAGAAGCATGGTTCTGGACATATCCTCAAGTGTCCTATTTTTCCTTTCAACTACTCCATTTTGCTGTGGAGTTCTAGGTGCAGAAAAGTTGTGTGAAATGCCATGCTTTTCACAAAACAAATCAAAGTCAAGTTGATCAAACTCCCTACCATGATCACTTCTAATTGATGCAACAGGTAAATTTTTCAAAGTTTGAAGCTCTTTGCACAATCTAGAAAATTTAGATAAAGCTTTAGTTTTGTCTCTAATAAACATCACCCAAGTAAATCTAGAATAATCATCAATTATAACAAGCATATACCTCTTACCTTTTGGGGTCTGAACTCTCATAGGACCACATAAGTCCATATGCAGCAATTCTAAGGGTGTAGAAGTACGTACAAAGTTATTTGGCTTGAATGAGCTTCTGGTTTGCTTACCTTGTACACATGCCTTGCAATCATCTGAAAATTTTTGTGATGGTAAACCTTTTACCAAGTCCTTTGAGATAATTTTATTCAAGGTACGTATACTAATATGCCCAAGCTTTCTGTGCCAAAGCTTTGAATCTTCTTTCAAGGCCTTGAGGAATCTTAGCTTGTCACCTGCAAAACTGTTAGTACTCATAGCATATAGATTATATGGTCTAGGAGCAGTGAGTATGCAATCACCAGATTTCTCATCTTGCACCACACATTTGTCCTTGTCAAAAATAGCTTTATAACCTTTATCACATAACTGAGAGATACTAAGTAGATTATACTTAAGTCCATCTACCATATAAACATCAGATATAGAATTAGTAGAACCATTACCAATACTACCTATACCAATGATATTGCATTTTGCTTTGTCACCAAGTGTGATTGTTCCTCCAGATTTTTCTGTAAGTTCAGTAAAGAGAGACTTCTTTCCACTCATATGTCTGGAACATCCACTGTCTAATATCCATTTCTGATCTTTCAAGGCCTTGGTGACATCCTGCAAAAACAAATCATTGCCTCAACAGGCTGTTAGACCAAGTGAAGAACTTTGAGTCATACTCAGAATCAGCCATGTTTGGTGGCCTAATTCCTTTTGGAATCCAAATCTGCCTAACCTGTCCCTTAAGCTGATAAGGATAAGTATTCCTCATAATGTGAGGTTCTGATCTTCTGAAGGGGCAAGTTAATCTGACATGACCAATTTTTCCACAATAATGACATTTTGGAGAATGTCTGCTACCAGATTTGACAAAAGTAGTTTGGCCTTTCTTTGGAAAATTTGCATTATAGCCAATCCCACTTTTATGCATTGATTTCAGACTTCCTGCAAGATTGAGATTCATATTATGTTCTGAGCCTGTAAACCTAGCTAGGACCTTCTTGGACTCTTGAAGTTTCTCATTCAAAGAACAGATCTGTTGTTCTAAATTCTCAGAATGAGTCTTTAGATCAACATATCTTTCAGTCAAAAGAGTGTTTTCATCAACAACCTCTCTTATATGTGCCTTCAAGGCATTGAACCTGCTGTCCAAGACCTTGAAGTCCTTTTCAAGCTTTGTCTTAGAAACTTCAACAGTTTTGTTTGAAAAAACTAGGTCCAGGTTTTTTTTACCTGCTCATGAATCTTAATCTTTAAAGAAGAAAACTCATTTCTATAACTTTCCTCATTTAAAAACATACTTTTGAGAATTTCAGGAAGTACATCAGAAGGACTAGCAAGTAGATTTTTTACCATATCTTCAATATGTCTGTCTGATGATTTTTCCTCATCATGCTTTGCCATGAAGCATAAGTTTGCTTGATCTTCTTCTGTGTCTGAGTCACTTGATGAATCAGTAACACTCCAGGAAGCCATCATGGCTTTCTTCCTTCTGTTGTCACTGTCTTTCTTCTGAAAGATCATGTTCTTCTTCTTTTGTGGACAGCCCCTTACTAAATGATCTGCATCACCACACTCAAAACAATTCATTACTTTAGTTTTATGTGACTGTGATCAAGGTTTACGTTTGTAGTCCTTGCTGCCTAAAGGTCTTGATCTCTCTCTGTTGTAATCCCTGTTACCGGAGTTTCTTTTCTTCTTGAGAATCCTGGCCAAGGCCTTGGAGATCAATGCTAAAGCCTCTTCATCATCAGGCTCATCTTCAGTCTCAAGGCTTTGAGACTTTTCACTGTCTTTTGCCTTAAGTTCTAGGTTCCTAATGTTTCACTCAAATCACCTTCCACATCCTTCATAGACATTTCATGAGTGAGCAGCTTTCCTTTTAGATCATCTAGCTGAAGTAGACTTAAATCATGAGCTTCCTCAATGGCTGTTGTCTTTGGCTCCCACTTGGCTTTTGGCAAGCTTCTCAGAATCTTTCTGCCCTTCTCCTCATTTGAGAACTTCTTTCCCAATGACTCTAGATTGTTCACCACATCAGTGAATCTTTTGAACATCTCCTTGATGGTCTCATCTGAATTCATCTTGAACAACTCATATTGCCTCAGAAGTATGTTGATTTTGGTCAGCTTAACCTGGCTAGTTCCTTCATATGTCACCACCAGTTTATCCCATACTTATTTGGCACTCTTGCAATTGGACACTCTGTTGAACTCATCTGCATTAAGAGCACAGTATAACAGATTCATAGCCTTGTAATTTTTGATACGTTTTCCAGTTCAATGAGTGAAAGATTTTCCTCATACTTGATATATCTGATTCCATCAATTTTAGTATAGTACTCATGAGGACCATTCTGAACTATTTACCACAGTTCCATGTCTTGATCTATGATGAACATCTTCATCAATGCCTTCCAGTGCATGAATTTAACACCACAGAACAATGGAGGTCTGTTGGCTGCCCTTCCTTGTGAGAATCGACCATCTCCTACATTACTCATTGTCACTAGATAGTTAGATCTAAAACAGTGACACAAGCTCTGATACCAATTGAAAGTGTGTAATGTAGAATAAATACAGGACCTAAATAATCTAGAAGGGGGGTTTAATAGAGTATGGAAACTTTTTGCAAAACTCAAAACTTAACAGATTAGTTTTGAATGAAACTAAAAAATCTCAAGGCCTTGAGATTTTAGAAAACTGTTTGAAACTTTCAAAGGCAAAATAGAAAGCTTCAAGGCCTTGAACAATTATCAGTTCTAAACAACTTATGAACCCTAGTTTGATTTGAGTTGTATGTAGCAGATAATAATCAAACTGTAAAGTAAAGAACACAAAGCAATTTACAGAGTTCAGTCCCAATAGACCTAATCTCTGCCTGAGGGATCTTATCCCACCAGGATTGGGCAAACACTTCTTATTACTCACACAAAAACAGCCCTATATCTTCAAGCCTAAGTGATTTCCCTTACACCTATATAGCTTGTGGTTCCAAATCTAACTAGTTCCAGCTACTAACTGTTGAGCTAACAAGAACCTCTTGTTGTTCACTTGAACAACCAACCACTAGGTTAAGTGAGGTTTAAGATAATTAAAATATAAAAAGATTAAAGTACAAGTGAAGAACACAGTAGAAGAGATAAGCTGTTGAAGCCTGGATGTGTTCTTCTAAAAAACTGGATTGATTTGATCTTCTGGAAGCTAAATTGAAACTTGAATCCTTGTGTGTTTGAATAAATGATCTCCCACGAATTTTTCACACCTTTCTGAGTATTCTGCAAGCCTCTTTTTCTTCAAAAATTCAATCCAGTCTCTTTTATCCACAACTGCAACTGACTGAGAGATTTTAGGATCTCAGTTCCAACAAATCCTCCTTCTGTTTTCAACTGAAATTCAAACAGCTCTAAGTGGATATCCGTTGGAGTTTGTTGAGATAGTTCTTGCATGTTTAAAAAACCTGCAACAACATTAAAACACAGCAACAACAAAATCCAGAAAGATAACAGTGCTATGACTGTTTGGTTTTCCAGTTTCTGATAAAACTGGTTAAAAGATTAGAACAGTAATCTGTTTAACTTCTAATACATATAAAAAATGAAAAACAAGTTTAAGACTCTTAGAAGTCAATGAATAATCACAATAATAAGAACCACAACCTGCAAGAAAGAATCGACTTAGTTCTGTAAAAACTGTCAGCAGCTCAAGGCACATCTCAAGGCCTTGGAGCTCTGAACCTGCTTCACAGATATACAAAGTTAAATCCAGAAAAATTTGATTTTTCCTATTCTGATCATCTGGAATTGTGTTAGATATGTAAATAGTGTAAACTATAAGTATATGCAGTAAATCTTTGATCTGTATAATCGGATATCCAATCTGCAACACAGAACTGTTAGAACATATAGCAGAATAAAACAACTCTCAAGGCTTTGAAGTTCTGTCAGTATCTCAAGGCCTTGGAGTAACTGAAATACTTTTCTGCTTATGTCTTTGTCTTTGTCTTTGTCTTTGTCTTTGTCTTTGTCTTTGTCTTTGTCTTTCATCACTCAAAGAAATTACCATCCAAAAAACATTCCAGGGTCTTTGAATCAAAAATAATCTTCAGAGATATTGTTCTGATCTTGTTTTTAAACAGATTGAGAGGCTGTCAAGAGTGTATGATTGATCACATAATCACATTCTCTTCATATTTCCTTTCCTGCAAAAACAGATTAGGAAACCAATCCTGCAAACTAGGAAATAAAGTTTCCCTGCAAAACTAAGTCAAACTAGTTAATCAAAAGAGGACTATGTGAATCATAAGCATTTGTTTGTCATCATCAATTAATAACAAATCACATATAGGGGTGAGAGAGTTAGAATAAGATCAGAAGTATTCAGAGAAACTGCCCCTTAGAGTGTGCATACAGTTCAGAGTGTTTCAAGGCTTTGAACATTGTTTCAAGGCATTGAAATAGCTCTGCTATTTCAAGCTTAAGAAACTTATGATTCAAGGCTTTGAAAACTGGTTCAAGGACTTGAAATAACTCAGTATTTCAAGCATGTGGAATTTGTGAACTTACATAAGAGAACCAAGCTTGTTGAATAAAGCATACATGGTATTTTTGATGAAAGCTATGATGGTTCTTTGAGTGATGGTTTCGCATATATTAATCTGAAAAAACATGATTCAGATACTGAAGAAAAATCCTCAAAAGGATCCAAGGAAATTTCACAATAACAAGACATGCATTTTGAAGGCCTTGAAACCAAGGTTCAAAGCCTTGAAACAGAATCTCCAAAGAAAACAGCAGAACAAGCTACTACTTCAAGTTCTCAAAAAATTTAAAAGCAAACTGGAGAGCCTGAACCATGGACACCAAGGAAGATATTCAAATATCTCTCATATCATTCTGCTGATAACATTATTTCTAATCCAACCACTATAAACAAACCAGATCACAGTTGAAGAATCTTTGTGCTTTTAATGCTTTTATTTCTCTTGTACAGCCTAAAACAGTGAAGGAAGCATTACAAGAAGCAGAATGGATTATAGCAATGCAAAGTGAACTCAATGAGTTTGAAAGGAAGAAGGTCTGGAATTTAGTTCCTCCACCAAGAAATCAGTCTGTTATTGGCACCAGATGGGTATTCAGAAACAAGTTAGATGAGAATGGAAAGGTAATCAGGAACAAAGCTAGATTGGTAGCTCAAGGCTACAATCAAGAAGAAGGTATTGACTATGAAGAAACCTTTGCTCTTGTTTCCAGGCTAGAAGCAATTATAATTCTACTTGCATTTCCATCTCACAAAAACATGAAACTATTTCAAATGGATGTAAAGTGTGCTTTTCTAAATTTATATCTGCAAGAAGAAGTTTATGTTGCTCAACAGGTTTTGAAAATGACAGGTTTCCAGATCATGTTTACAAACTTGACAAAGCTCTTTATGGTTTGAAACAAGCTCCAAGAGCTTGGTATGAAGGATTGTCAAAGTTTCACTTGAAAATGATTTCAAAAGAGGATTAGTAGACAACAACCTTTTATTAAAGACTAATGAGAAATATATACTTGTAGTTCAAATTTATGTTGATGATATCCTGTTTGGAGCTACTAATGATCTTCTGTGCAATGAATTCTCAGGTCTCATGAGCAGGGAATTTGAAATGAGCTTGACGGGTGAGTTGAACTTGTTTCATGAACTTCAAATTCATTAGATGAAGAAGGGGACATTCCTACATCAATGAAAGTATACAAAGGACTTTCTAAAAAAGTATAATATGTCTCAGTCCAAAGAGATTAAGACCCCCATGAGTTCTACACTATCTTTATACAACGATGAACATGGTAAGAGTGTGAATGTGTAAGAGTATAGAGGTATGATTGGATCATTAGTCTACCTCACAGCTAGTAGACCATATATCATATTCAGTGTGTGCATGTGTTCAAGATTTCAAGATGATCCTAAAGAATCACACTTGACTGCATTTAAGAAAATCTTTAGATATCTAAATGGTACTAAAGACTTAGGGCTTTGGTATCCTAAACACTCTAACTTCTCTTTGTGTGGCTATTTAGATGCTGAATTTACAAGATATAAATTTGATATAAAGATTACATCAGGATGCTGTCAATTTCTTGGATCATCTTTAAACAACTGGCATTCAAAGAAGCAAAAATCAGTTGCACTATCAACAGCTGAAGTTGAATACATAGCTGCTGGAGCTTGCTGTTCACAAGTGTTATGGATAGTACAACAAATGATAGATATTGGATTTGATTTCAGAGATAAACCTATCCAGTGTGACAACACAAGTGCAATATCAATTACAAACAATCCAGTTCAGCATTCCATAACAAAGCATATTGATGTTAGACATCACTTCATCATAGATCATGCTGAAAAAAGTGATATTGATCTTGAATTTGTTTCTAATAACTTGCAATTTGCAGACATCTTCACTAAACCATTGCCAGATGAAAGATTCTCACCTTTAAGATTGGAATTGGACATGCTAAATAAGGAAGCATTGGTTTAGGGGGAGAATCAGGTAAGTTTTATGTGTTTCAAAGGTCTGAACTGATTTTAAAATAAAAATCCTTTCAAATCTTTGATTTTATGTGAACTACATCATACAGCTTTTCAAGGCCTTGAAACCCTTTCGAAAGCCTTGAAAATAAGAATGCATGCTAGATAGTCAATAATTTTGTATCTTCCAATGTTGGGTGTTATCTTTATAGACAATTGCTCAATGTTTCCCCTAAATATTTTAAAATACCTCTTTTTAGCCAAAATAGTATTATATCTTTTATTTTAAACGGCACACACAATTTTGAATCTTTTTGATTTATCAGATCTTCCAAGATCAGAGAAAATATTTAGTTTCCTTTTCAAACTGAAACTCTCTTCAATTTATCTCCTTCTTTCTTTCTCTCCTTCGTATCTATCCTACCTCTATCTTCTTCTCCAAACCCTAATGAGCACCTGAAGAGCCTTGGATAGAATCTAGATGGCTGGTGGATCAAAGGCTACAACAGAGAAGAAATGAAAGACCATTGTGGAAGAGATTCAGACCATTAGTGGGGATTCCAACTCTAAGACCCCTACTGTAGAAGACATAGCACCTCCTCCTCCCAAGAAGAAGGCCAAGAAAGATGAGACCCTATTGTCCAGCAATAAGAAGAAGATGGCAGTGGAGTCTGCACCAGAAAAGTAGAAGGGGAGTTAGATTGGTAGCCCTAAGAAGACAAAGAAGAAGGATGACAAAGGATACAAGACCAAAGGAAAGGAAAAGGTTATAGAGAAAGAACCAGAAGATGAACCAGACGAGAACATAGAAAAGGCATTACAGATCTATTCAGAAAAGATGAAATCCACTGGTAAGAAATCAGCCCCTGATAGTACATGGTTCATTACTAATGTTGCTACCGGTCAATGGCTTGATGGATTTGCTTCTGATCCAGTTGCATTCTGTAGTTTGGTTAGTATGCCTATGTTACATGGTATGAATGTGGAGTGCATTAAAATTTTGAAGAAAATCTCTTGGTTTATCATAAATCCTCCAGAGTTAGCTTACCCTAGACTCACCAGATTCTTTTACCTAAACATGAAACAACTCAAAAAGACTGCAAATCTGGTGATTCAGACAAATGTTGCTAGCATTGCCATGGTACTACATCATGTTGAGTTTGCAATGTTCTAGGATGTCCCAAGAGATATGACACCAGTTACTACAATCCTAAGAGTAAAGCCCTGAATCAAGCAAAATAAGAGTTCTTTCTACCGAATACCCCTGCCTCATCTAAGCAGTTAACACACTATGTGCTAACTGTTGAAGCCAAAGTCATGTTTACTATTTTGATGAGATGTGTGGTACCTAGGGAACAGTCAAAGGAACTTGTAACTGATAGGGTGTTGCACTTAATGTTTTTGGTTACACATGGTTATGAAATGGATCTCCCAAAGCTTGTGATGGAACACATGCTATACAGCCAAACCAACCAGAGAAAACACCCTTTTCCAAATGCCAATTTGCTCACCTTATTCTTCCAACACTTTGAAATTCCAACTGATAGCGAAGAATCAGTGACTACTGGATTTGGTATGCTAAATGAGAAGGCTTTTTAGAAGATTGGTGTGGTGAAAACTAGTGCTAAAATTTGGAAGCTATACTCAGATTTGATAGAAGAAGAGTTGGGCTCTGAGAAATTTCTCAAACTTCAATCTTTGACTCCCACTTCAAGCCAAACTTCTCAGTCTCAAGATAACACCTTGACTCTCCAGTTGCTGAAAGAACTTCAGATGGACATTGATGAGGTAAAGGAGAATAAGCATAGGTTTGACACTGATCTCAGACAAGTGAAGTACATGGTTAAAAACATGTTCAGGAGCATGACATTGTTTGATGTGGCTAAGGAAGTGTCTCAAGCTGAGAAGAGTACCAAAATGGCTGAATCAGCAAAGGATCTACCTAGTGAACATTCATCTCAGGATGGAGCTGCTCAGGTCAAAGGTAAAGGCAAGCAGGTGGATGTGGACCAAGTGGATGAAGATCAAGAAGAAAACAGTTCAGATTCAGGTGCACTGCTCAGTAAATAACTCCTTATTAACTACATATTAGCCCCAATACTAATCATGTCCATACACGAATTAGTCCACCTTGCAAATTAGTCCTACTAAGTTTGCATGTGGTTGCGCATTGATCCTTCATTTTAATTAGTCCAACTAATTATCCCAAGTCCGGTTTAATCCATAGAGAGTGTGAAACCATATGTTTCTACTTAGTTGGTAGTAACAATTACTAACACAGAGCGGTGTATAGCAACACATCAATGCCACCAACTAATAGAAATAGTCAGTAATCCAACAAACCTTGTAAACAATGTTACCGTATTGTATTATCCATTTATCTCTGTACATGAACCAATGTTTCCGTATTGTATTATCCCTTTGTCTCCATATCCGGATTGGACACGAGACATAAAAGTCACACTCACATATCCAATCCATACTTTCTCGATCCTGGGAATAGTCTTATCCATGCAAATGACATTAATATCCTGTATTGATTTATCTAGGTCTAACTAAACATTCTAAGCAGTAACCCTAAAGTGGCCGCGGATATTTGCTCCCGTTATGTTGGAGGGACAAATCATATATACATCACTACCATCTCTACCCTTGCTTCTTATTATGTCCGATTAACGCCTTTATAACTACCCAGTCACGGTGTAGTGTTTGACGATACCAAAACACAATATTCCACAACTAGAGTATCTAATGACTTCAAGTTTAAGGACCACAATACCACCATTTTCACAACGAGAATCGCTTTTGACTTTACATAACTTGTATGTAGCCTTCTCATGGATGGGTTAATTTGTTATGCCATTACCCCTAATGCATACCCATGTACTAGACTTGATATCTCCATATCAATCTACCCACATACTAGTCTGTACTTGATCGTCCCGTTAATCAATATAATTGACTAGGGATATTTAAGATGAACAACACATTGTAATCTAAGGACTTCATTATATTAAATATCTCCATAAATAATAAAATAATTATTCTAGCCAAAAACATTGTTCATACTAAATAAGATTGTCTCTAGGGCATCTATACCTAACAAAGAAGATATAGAGGATACACATATAAGTATATATCCAACACATAGGCTTCAAGAATGAGCAAAAACACATGATTTGAATAGATGATAAGTATGAAATAGAGAGATCAAGAGCAACTCTCATCTTTTGAGAAATAAACTTTCTTCAAAAACTTCCTCCATGAGGATGAACCCATGAATCCATAAGAGGATACAAAAGTAGACACATGCGAAGACATTTTCAGATGATTTATCATTATAAAAGACACTAGAACTAAGGATATACAAAGATCAAAGAATAGATCCAGAGTTTACCGCAAAGATTAAAAATGATGAGCAAAGTAGTGATTGTAAGCTTCAATCCTTTGGTAGGATGAAGGAAGAACTCCCCACCAAGGTTGTATGTAGCTTGGACACAAATTTTTCATACTTAGAAGGCTAAAATATGATATTTTGAAGGTGTTTTGTGGAGGTAACAACGCAAAAACGGGTTGAAGTCCGTTTGAGAGGAAATATAACTTCTAGTGACTTTAGAGAGATAATGAGTGTGAGAAAATGACGAGGATGGGGTGAATAACAAAGCTTTAAAGATTCATAAAATATTGGGTACATTGTTTGTACCACACTTGGTTGCAAGGAGTGGACTAGTATACCAAAACTAGGCACAATAACACAACAAAATATGGCACCAGTTACCATATCTGCAAAACATAGGTTAGGAAACATGTTCCTACAAAATAGGACACATAATTCCCTGCAATACTGAATCAAACAAATAATGTTAGATCTTGCAAACTGTGTAAAAATACTTTGTCTTTCATCATCAAATATCATCTAATCATGCACAAGAGTTTAGGAGTTGAATTAAATACAGAAACTCCCCCTAAGTTCATGCATATAAATCTCAGTCAGTTTCAAGGCTTTGAAAGCTATTTCATGGCCTTGAAATAGAATAGCTATTTCAAGTCTTGAACCTGCATAGAACTTGCAATATCTCCCTTGATTAAAGAAAAAACCATAGTCTTCAATCTCTTTGGTACTGGGATTCTGCCACAAATACATATTAGCACATAGCAGAATAAATCATACAATATCAACACATAATGTCCAAAAGATCCAACTTAGTAAAGAAAACAACAAATAACAGCATTGTTTCAGATAATCCTACTGACCAAAATCGGGTCACCTAAATAGAAATAAAACAAATACTCATTAACACGTAGCAGAATAAATCATATAATATCAGGATGATGTTAATGATGCGGCCTGCCTTCTGCATTTCACCAAGAGCTCTGAGCTTCAGAAGCAACATTAGAACATGGTTGAGTTTGATATGATCATACACTTGAAGCATCTCTTCCAAGAGTAGGCGAGGGATGAGCGGTATGAAGTTTCCAAGGCATTGTTCAAATGTGACCTGTCAGAGGGAAACCCAGTGGGGCCTCACGTACTGCGCATGATCGGGTACTTGGATAATCTCACACGCCTGGGATTTTTTGTCGGTCAAGAGTTGGCCACTGATCTCAACTTGCAATCGTTTCCTGATAGTTATGGATAGTTCATCATGAGCTATAACA
Source organism: Linanthus parryae (assembly GCA_023055425.1). Classification (NCBI taxonomy): domain Eukaryota; kingdom Viridiplantae; phylum Streptophyta; class Magnoliopsida; order Ericales; family Polemoniaceae; genus Linanthus; species Linanthus parryae. The sequence continues at coordinate 3,243,220 of JALGPY010000010.1, read as the reverse complement.
TGAATGAGATCGACAAGCCTCTACCAGATTTACTCAATATGTTAAGGACAACTGAACAAAGCATCAACAAGGGAAAGGGCAAGGCCATAATGATGGTGAACAGAGGAAAGGGCAAGCAAGTTTCTTCTACCTCCAAATGGAAAGGCAAAGCAGTTGCAAAAACCAAGGAAGTTTCCCTTAAACCTGCTAGTGGCGTTGCCAAGGGCATGACTAAGAGTGAATGTCACTACTGCAGTCAGCCTGGACACTGGAAGAGGAACTGCCCAAAGTATCTGGAGGATAAAAGGACTGGGAATTGTGCTTCCACCACCACCAGGTATTTTTGTTATAGATGTCAATTTAACTATCTCTTCATCTTGGGTTGGATACTGGATTTGAATCTCACATTTCTCGAAATGTGCAGGATCTAAAGAGAAGTAGAAGATTGGCTAAAGGGGAAATAGACATGCGCGTTGAGAATAGATCAAAGGTTGCTGCATTGTTCGTGGGCATGTACGAGCTATCTTTGCCTTCAGGATTAATTTTATAATTAGACAATTGCAATTTTGTGCCTGCTATGAGCAAAAACATTACTTCTATTTATTTTTTGGACAAGAAAGGTTTTACTATTTCAATATAGGACAAATGTTGCTCCATTTATTTTGATAGTATGCATTATTAGTGCACAATTGTCTAGTGGATTGTATACCTTGATCTAAGTAATCATGTCTATATAACATAAATACCAGGAGGATTAAAACTGATGGTTTAAATCCCACTTATCTATGGCACTATCGTTTAGGGCATATAAACGAGAAACACGTCTCTAGACTTCATAAGGATGGATTTATAGACTCATTTGATTACGAATCATATGAAACATGTGATTCTGTTCTATTAGGAAAAATGAAAAAGTCCCCTTTCAAGAACAAAGGTGAAAGGAATAGTGAGCAATTGCCTCTCGTGCCTATTGATGTATGTGGGCCATTTGCCATGCCTTCCAGAGATGGTTATCTTTATTCATTTCATTTTCTGATGATTTCAGTATATATGGATTTGTGTACATCATGAAGGCCAAATCCTAATCCTTAGAAAAGTTCAAAGAATTCATGAATGAAGTAGAGAAGCAACTTGGAAAAAGTATTAAGGCTCTACGGTCGGATCATGGAGGAGAATACTTGAGCCAAGAGTTTGATAACTATCTTAGAGAGTGTGAGATTCCCCCCCCCCCCAACTCACTCCACCCGGACCACCACACTGGAATGGTGTGTCCGATAGGAGGAATCGAACACTGTTGTACATGGTTCGATCTATGATGTGTCAAACTAATCTTCCATTATCATTTTGGGGGCATGCTTTATAATGTGCAGTTTCACCCTTAGTCGTGTTCCATCTAAATCAGTCATGAAGACTCCATATGAGATGTGGGGTGGGAGGCGTCCCACAGTGTCTTTCATGAGGATTTGGGGCAGCGATGTCTATGTATAGCATTTAAAAACAGACAAGCTCGGGACCAATTCAGATAAGTGTAAGTATGTGGGATACCCTAAGAAAACGAGGGGTTATTATCTCTACAATCCTACCGAGAATAAAGTTTTCATTTCTCGGACCGACGTGTTCCTAGAAAGAGAATTTGTCTCTAAAGGAGCAAGTGGGAGGACTGTAGAACTTGAAGAAATTCAATAACCACAAACCACTAGTCCTACTATGAAACATGAACAAGAACCGTAAGATGTTGTGGACAAACATGTTCAGGTAACACAAGAACTTCGTAGCTCTAGTAGGGTGCGCCAGGAGCCAGAGAGGAATGGACATATCGTGACCTGAGCCTGGAGACGCACTACTCATAGATGATGAGCCTACTACCCATGGAGAGTCCATAAAAGGGGCTGAATCTCAAAAGTGGCTTGAGGCCATGAGATTCGAAATGGAATCCACGTATACCAAAAAAGTATGGACTTTGGTGGAACCACCCCAAGGGGCTCGGCCCATAGAGCGCAAGTGGGTCTTCAAGAAGAAGAGCGACATGGATGGCAATGTGATTGCCTATAAGGGACGATTGGCGGCAAAATGATTTGTGAAAATTTATGGTGTTTACTATGATGAAACCTTTTCCCTAGTCGCGATGACCAAATCCATTCGTATCTTACTTTGTGATTTCACCTTATCACGATTATGAGATTTGACAGATGGAAGTCAAAACAGCGTTTTTGTATAGAAACCTCCTTGAGGATGTGTACATGACACAGCTAGAGGGTTTTGAGGATCCAGAGCACGCCCATAAAGTGTGCAAGTTGTAGCGATTTATTTATGGGTTGAAGCAAGCTTCTAGGAGTTGGAATCTAGGTTTTGATGACGCGGTCAAAGATTTTGGCTTCATCAAGAACGAACATGATCCTTGTGTCTACAAGAAGGTTAGTGGGAGCTCTATTGTGTTTCTGGTCTTGTATGTGGATAACATACTACTCATTTCAAACGACATTCTCACCTTGCAATTTGTGAAAGATTGGTTAGGGAAGTGTTTCTCAATGAAGGACTTAGGGGATGCAACTTATATACTTGGTATAAAGATCAATAGGGATAGATCGAGCAACCTGCTCGGCCTAAGTCAAAGTACATATATAGACAATGTGTTGAAACGGTTCAACACGCAAGATTCCAAGAAGGGATTCTTGCCCATGTCGCAGGGAATAACCCTTTCGAAGGATGATTTTCCTTCCAATGAGATTCTGAAGGAACACATGAGTAAGGTTCCCTATGCTTTGGCCATAGGATCCATCATGTACGCCATGTTATGTACTAGACCAGATGTGTCATACGCGCTGAGTATGACAAGCAGATATCAATCTAATCGGGGTGAGAGTCACTGGACTGTTGCCAAGGACATCCTTAACTACTTGAGGAGAACTAAGGATGCGTTCATGATATATGGAGGTGAGGAAGAGCTGCGTGTAAGGGGTTACACAGACACAAGCTTCCAAATCGAATGAGATGATTTCAGGTTGCAGTCAGGATTCGTGTTTTGCCTGAATGTAGGAGGTCTGAGCTAGAAATTTCCAAGCAAGAGACGGTTGTTGATTCTACAACTGAGGCTGAGTACGTTGCTGCGAATGGCGCAGCAAAGGAATCTGCTTGGATTAGAAAGTAAATTATTGAGCTTGGTGTGGTTCCTAGGATTGTGGATCTAGTAGAGATGTATTGTGACAACACTGGGGCGATCGCACAGTCCAAAGAACCCAGTTCACACATAAATCTAAACACGTACTCAGAAAGTTCCATCTTATTCGAGAGATCGTCGATCGAGGAGTGATAGAACCTTTTAGGAGCTACATATTATTTTTATTTACCACATTATCATGAGAGATTTGAGCTTAATTGTAGAGAATATGTTGCGTTTTCCCACTTGATGCTTCATATAATCGCTTGGTATGTAGAGAATATATTGCCTTTTATTATAAGTCTGGGCGTTTCTATGCATATTTCATTTTTATTGTCAAATATAATCGATTGGTATGTTTGTTCATGTTTTCTTGGCAGGAGAGGATGCTAATTGGTTGATAGGAGGCATGGAACGAACTTCGGAAACAACTGGAGCACAAGTGGAGTGAAGAGAAGCCAAGCTGGAGGAGCTAGGATGACCAATCTTCACTAATCTGATGATATATTGAGTTATACAATTAATTTGGTAGTGAGGCTGGAGCCAAATGAAAGTATACTCAAAGTTCTTTCCAACAATAGGTCACTGAGCTTAATCGGAGTCCGGATGAGAGAGTAATGTACCGCGCAATATCAGCTTACAATTATGTCCGTGAGTTACAAACTGGAGGGGCTGAAATGCAATTTCAGCAAAGTACATTAAAAAACTCGCCCAGCTGGTAAAAAACGTGAGAAGAGACCTAGGAGAGCATATTCACGCAGACAGAGGAAGGAAGAGAGGCAAGGGAGCTGAGGAGATCGGTTGGGATCATCCCCAAACTGGAGATTTCACTGTTTGATTTCTTTCTCTTCTCTTGTCATCAATATTATGGAGAAGCTTGTTTGCTTTTCTACGATTTCAAGTTGTAGCTAGACATTTTGCTAGGCTTCTCTAGAGAGGCTAGGGTTTATGTATACAATTATTTTTTTCGGGTTTGAGACTTTTTTTCATGCTTTTTGATTCAATCTATTGGATGATATTTGATTTCATGAACTTGTTGAGATCTTAGTCTATTGACACGGCTAGGGTAGGAATTGATAACTCATGAATCTTCGTGTTCTTCATAGATTGTGATCTTATTTCATGTTAATGTCATTTTAGTTATTGTTCATATGCTATGCGTAAACCTTGGCAAGAATGGAGTAATTAACCGGACTTGTTAATTAGCTAGCGAGTGCGTGAAAGCGACTTAGACCTCATTGTGATGAGATATGATCAACAATCGTGTATCACTGAGACTGAGAAGAGAAGTGTGTAGGATTGGCCTTAGGCGGTAGATTCGGTAGGAGATAGTGAGGTGTTCGCGTGGTGGTGATCTCATAGGACATCATTTTGTGCACTGTCGTTAGCCAACTAGAACGGACCGCTAGATGTAAGTGGACCGACAGGACACCAAGCAAACCGTGACGTAGAACGACATGAGACCGAGAGGAGATTGTCAGTGCTATTATCTGACTTAACTAGAATAGAGTTAACGTGTTACATAGCTGATCCGGAAATCGTCTACATCCCTAGGTGATCTAGAGATTGCCTATGTTCTCTATATTTGTTTAATAAATAAAAATAACCCAAAAATATTAGTTTAGTTGTTTATTCTATGCCGGTCACCTGGTTGAGGGTGGCAAATTCTTAAACCACAATTTCTTCTTCCTTGTAATGTATTCTAGGCTAATAACTAATTAAATAATCTCAAGCTTGTCCTCGTGGGATCGATAACTCGGGATTAAAATATTACCCTATATTACTTGACCGTGTACTTGCGCATACACGTAAGAAATTGTGTCAAGTTTTTGGCGCCGTTGCCGGGGACAGCGGTAGATTATTTAGTTAGGAGTTAGTTTAGAGTATTTCTTTTAGTTTTATTTAATTTTGGTTCGATCTCTGTGCTTCACGGGTATCGTGTGAGTTTGTTTTCACAGGAACACAGGAAGCAGGAGACGTAATGAGCATGTGGAGCAACAAGGATTATGAGGGGATATCTCATTACCCCTACTACTGTGCTAAATGCAGAGTTTGGCACAATGATGACACATGCTCAAAGATTTGCTGCTACAAATGCAAGAAGGATCACAAGTATGAAGACGCATGTATATTCGATCGACCACAGCTTAAGCACCACCGAGAGGACTCGTCACCGAGCATGGCAGACTTGCACAATATTATGGGGGAGATCCAAGCGCGCATCACAAGGATGTCCCTTGTTACAGATGAGCCACAAGAGGAGCATGTGCCACATGCCATTGAGCCCCTAATCGAGCCTTTATGGTCACCATCACAAGATGGTTCGGATGAACCTCATTGGTTGCAAGGGACACTGATGGTTAGGATGGAGTAAGAACGAGAATTCGAATCGCAAGCTGCAGTTATGGAAGAAGAGGTACATGAGCCGAGCGAAGAGTGCAATGTCCATGAGCAAGTTGTGGACTTTGCCACTTATGAAGACTCAGAATCTGATTCAGACTGGGTGGACTTGTGTGTCCAACATGTGCGGATGCGATGCTTTGTTCAAGGGAACATCCACTTATCTCACAGTCTTGGCATGAATGGGAAGACACCAACATGGGAAACCTGTGGTGTGGTGACGATGAAGCTGATGAAACACTTGAGCCCGGTGCTATAGAGGTAAAAGCCCCTACTCCGATTTTTGAATACTTTTCCATATCTCATGTAAATCAAGTCCGAAATGAGTTAAAAAGACTTGTGTATGGAGAGTCTTTTGAGGAAGAACGTGATGGGCACCTTCTAATTTTTTGTTCTATTGGCTATCCTATGGACGATCTATATGCCATATTCAAGGAGTTGGAGATCGTCAAGTGTAGGGGTATAGATGAGATGCATGTGTCTAATTAAGATCATTTAGCACCGAAGTAGTATTACTGGGATGATTTCTTGGAGAGAGATTTGTTTGAGCCTAGTGGTACTCTATGCAAGTTGATCAAGAAGAAAAAGTGCAAGATGAAAGAGGGTAACTTACCAAGTCCAAAGAGCATGTGTGCTCGAGATAAAAAGCTTATCGAGAAAAGATGGTGGAAGAAGAAGAAGTGGAGAGTTAATCATCCTTCACTATCCTTGACGGTTGAGGTAACCGGGTTGGGCCGTCGACCTTAAATTACAAGCGCTTCGTGGGAGGCAACCCAATATAGAGTAGGATATTTGTTATTTTATTTTTGTATATAGTTATCCATACTTGATTGTGAGGGGTGAGATAGAGTGGTTTAAATAGTTCCTATGAGTGTACAGGCACAGGTTCCGAAGGACCCTCCGGATTCCCCTTCTTGATGCGTGTGAGCAATTTTGCACGCAAAAACGAGGAACAAGCCAATCGGAAGAATTTTGGCATGATAGATAGGCTAATCGGGGTTGAGTAGTAGCTTATTATTCGTGAGGATCATGGCGGAAAGTTGTTATACCGGGGTTGCACGCATCGGAATCCGGAGTAGAGATTTGTGTTCAAGAGCTTTAGGAGCAAGATTCATGCACACGAGAGAAAAATTGAGAAGAAACGAGAAATTCGCTGGATTTGAGAATTTTCTAGGCAAAAATGGATTCCTTGTTGAATATGGAGTTCATCGGCGCAAGAATCACGCAAAACGGATGCCGAATGAAGAAGTTAGAGCAAAAACAAGTTGGAGAGTTCCAGTGATTTCGGCCCCCATTTCGGCCCGAATTGGAGGCCGAAATAGGCCTATTTCAGGCCGAATAGAAAAGGGGGATCTGCTTTGGAAATATCCAGGCATTTAGGAATCCATTTCGGGCCGAAATCCATTGATTTCGGCAACCATTTCGGGCCGAAATGGGTCGGGCTGCTCACTTTTTGGGGGTAGTTTTGACACTGTAGGGGGTATTTATGAGCCAAAAACCAGATTTTTGATCCTCCCCACCCCCAATTCGGATCAAACACTCCTTTTCTTCATCCTCTTCCTCTCAAACCTCAAGAACACCAACACACCTAAAACTCAAAACGCATCCAAATCACGAAATTTTTGTTGGGTTTTGCTCCTTGCAAACCCAACTACAACATTAACTCTTGAGTTTTTGAGAGATTGTGAGCGGTTTGAGTGTGGGGGAATTCAAAGAGGAAGAACTCCAAGAACGATAATTGTACAATTCGTCGCTTTGGAGGGGGATTCGTCCAAAGCTCCAAGAGGGACTTGCGACGGGGACACCGAGGAGCACAACAAGGTAGTCTTGCTTCGACTTGCTCGAGTATTCGAAAAATTGGTCCACCAAACGGTCCATTCTGGACCAATTTTTGCGAAATAGGTCCCGTAAGAACGGTACACCGGGATCGTATTTACCAAATTCTTTCTCTTGCTTTAAAATTCTTGTCTAGTCACTCTATGCGAAGTGCCCTGCAACACTTGTAATTTTGCTATTTAATCCTTACACTTTGAGATCATGTCCTATGGGGGGACACTCTAAATTCATTGAGGACAATAATTATCTCAAGTGTGGGGAGGTTTACATATATTTGCTCGCCTTAACTTGCATAACCATGTTACATATAGATTAGTGAGTAAGTTTGCACGTAGGTGTTAGAGTTAAGATTGCATGTGCACGTTTAATTATTGCATTGTATATATTAGTTTCACTTTTATTTATTGAGCCCCCTACCCTATTTTGTTGGTTAATCGAGTTGGCCAGTTACATACAGTGTCTAAAAAATAAAAATAAAAAACTAAAAAACTGAAAACAAGAAAACCCAAAAAATTGAATTTTTTGAGAAAGGGCAATTGAAGAGAGTGAATGTGGAGAGGGCTCAATGAAAAAACTTCCTTAGGAGTAGGAAGATCTGAGGTGAGGTAGACGCGAGAATCAGGAGTAGGAAGGCTATATGGCCAATGAACACGAGAATTGTGAGTAGTTGTCTCTCAGACTAGTTATCCTACTAGCGCTACACCACCCTCACTTAGGTAGTGGTCAACCCTCCTCGTAGTGCCATCGGAACCGCTGTGCGAGTGATTTTTATGGGGACCTCACGTCCCATCTCCATCGCCTAGGTCCACTAGTTACCCCAATTTGATTCCATTTACCCATTTTATTCACAGCCTCTAGCCTAGGAAGCCATTCCTTGTGACTTTCATCACTAGTTAGATTGGTCCTTTCCTATGCGTCATGATAGAGGGAGTTGAGTTAGGGAGGTTCGTGAGGGTGAGCTGATATTATACATCTTGAGTGGATTGTCTACATGTCATCTTTTCAGAGGATGTGAGGCTTAGTTAGAGACGGCAGCACACTTCGGTGTGGCGGTGAATTGTTTCCGTACATCACGATCACAGGTGTAGTGTCGTAGTGCGTGACACTCTTTCTGCATGTCATGGGATGGGGGTTGATTAAGCTTATAGGAGACCGTGATTCATTTTTCACGTTCATTCTCTATATCTTAGGTGATGAGGAGGATCGGTTGGAAAAGCACGTTTACACATAAACTACAGGGTTTTTGATATGGTTTACATCAAGTGTGGGGGTGTCGAGATCTATATTGATTACATCAGTGATTGTACATATTCCACCCCTACGTTATTTGCTTTGACGGATTGGTCTCCGCGGATATTTGCTACTACAATGAGCTCCATGTGATTTATTGTGTTGTGAAAGGAAAAAAAATATACAAAAACAGAAATTGAAAGTGAAAAGGAATAAGGAGCTTAAATTAAACTTCATGAAGACCGGGGAGGCTAGCTATGGATCTGGATCACTTCTTCACATTTGTGGCCGCGAGAACGGTATTGCACCAAGATTGAGGGAATGAGGTCCAGAGTAGTTAGTTCGGTGGGGTTCCTTTGATTTTGGTGAGGGAGAGTGAGAATGGGTTTTTGCGAGTTATATCATGACGTCTAGGACTGCGCTTCTAAATATCTTATCATACCCGTCCTAAGCCGTCAAAAATTTAACCCATGGATAAACAGCTCGGATGGTAAGTGTTAGGGATACGTTTAATGAGTGTGCGGAAGCAACTTATTTTGTGTTCGTGCCCGTTCTGTCTGACAAAACTGGTCGCAAGTTCTACCGATCACCGAATCTATAGAATCATCTAGGGGATGTGAGAGCCTTATGACATGCCGGTTTGTTCTTCGAGATTTCCCAATCTCTAACTAAAAAAAATATGTTCTTTACTTTATTGCATTGTTTATAATCGATTTGCATTGTTCAAAGTCATGTAGATTGCATGGTCCAGTGTTTGAGTCATCGTGTCTAAGGCAAAGTAAAGATATATGTGAATCATGGAAGCAAGTGTTTCTCCGGACGAGCAAGAAGGGAGTGTGGGGGAATTTTATAGGAGCTATATATTATTGTTATTTCCCACATTATCAAGAGAGATTTGAGCTTAATTGTAGAGAATATGTGGCGTTTTCTCACTTGATGCTTCATATGTCTTTTATTGTTAGTCCGGGCGTTAGTGTGCATATTTCATTGCTATTTGTCAAATATAATCGCTTTTTATTTTTTCATGTTTTCTTGGAAGGAACGGATGCTAATCGGTTGATAGGAGGAGTGGAACGAACTTCCGAAACAACGGGAGCACAAGTGGAGTGAAGAGAAGCCAAGCTGGAGGAGCTAGGATGACCAATCTTAACTAATCTGATGATATCTTGAGTTATACAATTAATTTGGTAGTGAGAATGGTGCCAAATGAAATTATACCCAAATAGCTTTCCAACGATAGGTCACGGAGCTTAATCGGAGTCCGGATGAGAGAGTAATGGACCGCGCAAGATCAGCTTACAATTATGTTCGTGAATTACAAACTGGAGGGGCTGAAATGCAATTTCAGCAAAGTACATTAAAAAAACTCGCCCAGCTGGTAAAAAACGTGAGAAGAGACCTAGGAGAGCATATTCACGCAGACAGAGGAAGGAAGAGAGGCAAGGGAGCTGAGGAGATCGGTTGGGATCATCCCCAAACTGGAGATTTCACTGTTTGATTTCTTTCTCTTCTCTTGTCATCAATATTATGGAGAAACTTGTTTGCTTTGCTATGATTTCAAGTTGTAGCTAGACGTTTTGCTAGGCTTCTCTAGAGAGCCTAGGGTTTATGTAGACAATTATGTTTTTCGGGTTTGAGACTTTTTTCATGCTTTTTTTTATTCAATCTATTGGATGACATTTGATTTCATGAACTTGTTGAAGATCTTAGTCTATTGACACGGCTAGGGTAGGAATTGATAACTCATGAATCTTCGTGTTCTTCATAGATTGTGATCTTGCTTAATGTTAATGTCATTTTAGTTATTGTTCATATGCTATGCGTAAACCTTGGCAAGAATGGAGTAATTAACCGGACTTGTTAATTAGCTAGCGAGTACGTGAAAGCGACTTAGACCTCGTTGTGATGAGATATGATCAACAATCGTGTATCACTGAGACTGAGAAGAGAAGTGTGTAGGATAGGCCTTAGTGGGTAGATTTGATAGGAGATAGTGAGGTGTTTGTGTGGTTGTGGTCAGAGAGGACATCATTTTGTGCACTATCGTTAGCCAACTAGAACGGACCGGTAGATGTAAGTGGACTGAACGGATACCAAGTAAACTGTGACGTAGAACGACATGAAACCGAGAGGAGATTGTCACTGCTATTACCCGGCTTAACTAGAATAATGTTAACGTGTTACATAGCTGATCCCGAAATCGCTTACATCCGTAGGTGATCTAGAGATTGCCTAAGTTCTCTGTATTTGTTTAATAAATAAAAATAACCCAAAAATATTAGTTTAGTTGTTTATTCTATGTCAGTCACCTGTTTGAGGGTGGAAAATGTTTAAACCACAATTTCTTCCTCCTTGTACTGTATTCTAGCCTAATAACTAATTTAATAATCTCAAGCTTGTCCTCGTGGGATCGATAACTTGGGGTTGAAATATTACCCTATATTACTTGACCGTGCACTTGCGCATACACGTAAGAAATCTTGTCAAGGAGATGTGAGGATATGCAAGATTCCTACAGATGAGAATCTGTCAGATCCACTCACGAAGTCGCTTTTCCAGCGCAAGCATGGAGGGGACACTAGATCTATTGGCATACGAGATGCACCATATTGGCTCAAGTGCAAGTTGGAGACTGCTAGGAATAGATGCCCTAGAGGCAATCTTATTTAATATGAACACTGTTATTATCTAGAATAATAATTGTATTATTTATGGATATATTTAATATAATGAAGTCCTTAGATTACAATGTGGTTTTTATCTTAAATATCCCTAGTCAATTATATCTATTACAGGACGATCAACTACAGACTAATATGTGGGTAGATTGATATGGAGATATCAATTCTAGCACATGGGTATGCATTAGGGGTAATGGCATACTGGATTGACCCATCCACGAGAAGGCTACATACAAGTTATGCAAAGTCATAAGCGCTTCTCGTTCTGACAATGGTTGTGGTCCTTAGACTTGATGTCACTAGATACTCTAGTTTCGGAATATTGTGTTTTGGTATCGTCAAACACTACACTGTGAGTGGGTAGTTATAAAGTCGTTAATCAGACACAATAAGAAGCTTAGATATGGAAGTGATGTAGATAGGATTTGTCCCTCCCACATAACGGGAGCAAATATCCACGGCCACTCGAGGTTTAGTGCTTATAGAATGTCTGGCCAGACACAGATAAATCCAAACAAGGTATTGATGTTATCTGCATGGATAAAACTATTCCCTAGATCAAGAAACTATGGATTGGATATACGATTGTGACTTGTATATCTCGTTTCCAATCCGGATATGGAGACAAAGGGATAATACAATATGGTAACGTGGGTCACAAGGTTTATCGGATTACTGACTATTTCTATTAGTTGGGTGGGATTGATTTGTTTCTAGACACCTCTCTATGTTAATAATTGTTACTACCAACAAAGTAGAAACCTATGGGGTCACATTCCCTATAGATTAAACCGGAATTGGGAATTAATTAGTTCAACTAATTAAAAATAATGATCAATGCGCAAGCACATGCAAACTTAGTAGGATTAATTTGCAAGGTGGACTAAATCGTGTATGAACATGATTAGTATTGGGGCCAATATGTAGTTAATAAGGAGTTATTGAATATATAAGGGCACTCCTACCTTATTTTCTCATAAGGTGTGTCATAATTGTTATCACAATTGAGAGAGAACAAATAAAGGAGAGAGAACAACACTAGGGTCGAACCCCTAGTGTTGTCTGCCCCTACCTCATCGGCCACCAAAGAGGCACGACCTCTTTGTCTCGTTTTGTGTGACCTTATTCTTCCTCCTTCTTCCCTAGCTAGCACAAACACGCGATAAGGATCCGGAGAAATACTAGGAGTGGACTTCCATAGAGACGTAGACACTATTTCACGTGAAGTTATCAATTCAACCAACTAAGGTACACATGATTTTCTTCCCTTACCATTGTTATGATGTCTAGTCCTGTGATCCTTGGAGGGTCTTGAATGGAGTTAATAAGCGTTTATTCCGCTGCGTAATCCGTTTCAAAACCTTGCATTTTGTGACCTTCAATAAAATTCTTTCATATACTTACTTGAGGAATCTTTGATTTAAAAGAAGTTGGCCTCGTGTTGATACTCTGTTTTCCGTCAAATTTTGTGACCAGACTTTGAGAGGCTACATCTCACTCATAAAAAAATGCAGTCTGCTCTACCTTATATCGTTTCAAATACATATGTGTCTACTTTCATTTCCAACTAGTTTCATGCCAACATTATTTATACATTCTCTGTAATGTGAATTTTTCGTGAGCTGCGTCGGAGATGGAACTGGATTCAGACTGATTCTCTCCCCCAACTTTGTGAGGTCATTACTCCATCATACGAGCTTGTATTTTGCTCTATATTGTAGCAATTAGAATCTCTATGTGTATGTTTTTATCTCATGTCGGATTCATGTCAAAATTTATTCTATATCGTTCGAAATTTGAGTTCTTGTAAAGTGTGTCAAATTTGAAAATTTCATTTTTCGCTCAGTGACATGTGCTACTTTAGTGAACATCATTCCCTCATCCATTCATATTAGAGGGTCATCGTAATCATGTTATGGGGAATCTTAAAAACCTAATTCTTTCCTTATATTCACTATAGTGCACTTGTCTTGATGTTGTCTTGTTCTTATTATTTGTCGAGCCTCATTGTTAGTGTTGCACTTGGATTCCCGTTTTGTAGCTAGTAAGGAATTTATAAGCTAAAACTCAAGGTGAGTACTTACCCAACCCTTTGGTAGTGCTATTTTTATATATTAACTGTGTATCGGCTATAAGGTGGTGTACACACAAATTTATGCTAATGAAAACAAAAGCAATAAATCGGAGTATCAAACATTTATTGATGAAATAAATATAGCGGATTACAATCTCTAATATTACATTTCTAATCAGAAATTAAATCCCCTGATTCTTCTCCTAAAATGTCGAACGAGGGCTTCGCAGCTTGATCTCGGATCGAACGGATGAACGCCTTCGATTTCGCCGAAGAAAGCAATGAAGGTCTCGAAGAACACAAACGCTGAGCGAGGGATTTAGAGGCTTAATCTCGGATCGGGCAGATAACTATCTTCGATGTTGATGAATAACTGGATGAACGCCTTGAAGAACACGAGGAAAAGCTTGAAGATCTTCGAATGTCTTCAAGAACGCAAATGGAGATCTTCAATGGATTGAAGAAATTGACGGTGATCTTCGAAGAACTTGATGAAGAACTTCGAAGATCTTGATGGTGATTTTGATGATGGATGAACTCGCCGGGCTTTAGAAGCTTGATCTTCAGAGCTCTCTCCTTCTTGCAAGATGTAATTATGTGTCATTTATGCCTAGGGATGGATCCTTTATATAGGAATGGGCCGACTTGTTGGCCAAGGTAGAAATTAAATATTATTTATTTATTTATTTATTTATTTATTTTTTGCATCAATTTGATAAGTGGCGGAACATGATTGGTCGGGCTTGCTAGTCTAGATAACTGCATCACTTTGACAAGTGGCACTATTTGATTGGCCTTACTTGCTGATGCGTAGCCGTGTCATGCAGTGACGTGGCTTCGCCATAAGCAATCCTTAATTGTAAATAAGGTTTTAGTCTCATTTACAATTTAGTCCTCCATTAATTATTGCTTAAAGACATTAATTTAACGGCAATTACTATTTGATCCCGTCATTTAACTATGAAATAATAGGAACCTGGTACTATTTAATTGGTCGTAATTTTTGAGTGTCTACAGGTGGATATTGAAAAACTTGTTAATGTTGGAATGTGTTCTTAATAACTATGGTGGTTTGTATCTTTTGATTGGAGATATATCCCTATTTTAAAGCATGTTTTTAAAATGATATTTGTTAAAATGAAAGTCCATGGTTTGTTTTATAAATTTTGGCCGAGATGGTTGGCTGAAAATGACACTATTGGACAGTACCCTAACGGTTGGGGACAATACACCGGTAAAGTACCCTAACGGTTGGGGGATATACACCGGAAAGAACCCTCCTGGTGCGGGGACAATAGAACGGAGGTTGATACCATGTCCCAGGGCTATAATATGGGATAAGCCGTGAACACGTGCGTTGTCATGACATGTCGACTATATTTGTCCGAGGTAGTGATTCTACGCGGACTCACCATATTGATGGCTAAGTGTCACGAATGAGATTATAATGGCCAAAGCGCTTGAAAGAATTGAGCCAAGGGCCCAAGTATTTTGAAGTAAATTATACATGTTTACTTACTTGAATGCTTCCTTAAATTATGTTATTCATATTATTCTTTATTTATGTATGAACTCTGAAAGAAAACATGTTTGAGATAATTAACCAGGGGATTTGAAACATGCATATATTTTATATTTCTAAACCTAACGACTAGTTAAGTACGTGCTTACCATACTTAGCAGTCTGAAGGGTTTTTGATTGACCGCTCATTCAGGTTCCAAGGAGAGGACCGAGCCAAGTAACCACGCTGCTTTATTGCTTTTGCCATATCATGTTGTGGGCATTTCATGCTTTTTTTCTAAATTTGTCTAATGATTTCTTTTCTTATGCATATATGGTAGTACTTAGTGTCTTGCCAATGGGTAACTCTTGAATATCTAGTTTTCACTTGTTAGAGACCATGTATGGTCATTGTTTAGTAGCGGGAATGTGTAATTTCATGAAGGGATATCTCATGGTTTGTTATCTAGTTTATTGGAGTTTAATTGTGGCCCTTTTTGTTTACGGATTATGTGTAACTGTGACCGAACCTTGCAGGACTTGACTCTGAGATCGATGAGTATCATGGAGGATTAAGAAATTTTTTATTTATGAAATTCTCAAACTATATTTCTTTTTATACGAGACGAGTTTTGAAATAAATAAGTCCCCTTTTCGGAAGCTTCCACAATACTTTTTAATCAATCTTTGAATTTTCAAATAACTTCACTCTCATCGTCATGGTACGGGTTCGCCTTGGGGGCGTGTGACGCCTCGTTCCCGTTTAATTATGTAATTAATTGGGACCGCTGGAGCGGGGTTCCACACATACTGTTGGAATAGGTGCCCAAGAGGCAATGTAGTTTAGTATGAACAATAAATTGGCTAGAACATTCGTTGTATTATTTATTGGATATTTAATTTAACGAAATCCTTAGATTTACATTGTTTTTCTTTATCTTAAATATCCCTAGTCCATTATAATGATTAATAGGACAATCATCTATAGACTAGTATGGGGTTGGATTGATATGGAGATATCATGATCCAGCACATGGGTATGCATTAGGAGTAATAGCATACTAGATTGACCCATCTCCGAGAAGGCTACATACAAGTTATGTAAGGTCACAAGTGCTTCTCGCGGTGACAATGGTATTGTCATCCGTAGACTTGAAGTCACTAGATCTTCTAGTTGTGGAATATTGTGTTTTGGTAGTGTCAAACACTACACCGTGACTGGTTAGTCATAAAGGCGCGTATTGGACACAGTAGGAAGCAAGCTTAGATATCGTAGTGATGTAGATAGAATATGTCCCTCCCACATAACGAGAGCATATATCCTAGGCCACTCGAAGGTTAGTTCTTATAGAATGTCTGGCCAGACTCAAATAAATCAATATAGGATATTAATGTTATTTGCACGAATAAGGCTATTCCCAGGATCGAGGAACTATGGAATTGATATACGAGTGTGACTTGTACGTATCGTGTCTAATCCCAATATTGAGACAAGGGATGAGACAATACTTGCACAAGGTTTGTCACGATGATTATTCGATTTGTTGGCTAGAATGGATGTCTTGCTAGAGGCCGCTCCATATTAGTAAGTGGTTACTACCAACTAAATAGAACCTATGGGGTCACACGCCATATAGGGGTGAACTAGACTTGGGAATCAATTAATTAATATGATTAATTAATTAGAAGGATCAAAGCGAAAAACCTTGCTAACTTAGTAGGACTAATATGCAAGTTGGACTAATCCGAACTTGAGTAGGATTAGGAGAGGGCATTTATGTAGTAACAAGGAGTTTTTGGACTATATAAAGGATGCTCCTAGCTTCCTTCCCTACAACTTATGCTCATAGCATAATTTGAGTAGGGGAGAAGAAAGGAGAAAGCAAGACAAACAAGGAGGCCGAACCCCCTTGTCCGTTCGCCCCTACCCGTCGGCCAAAAGAGAGTGTTGCCCCTCTCTTTGGTGCTCCGTTGCGTGATTTCTTCGTCATCTTCCATTCCTCATAGCTAGCACAAGACGTTTGGAAGATCTAGATCTCACCTCTAGGCGTGGATCAACCGTAGAGACGTGATAATTTTCTCGTTAGAAGTCATCAAGGAGACCTGAAAGGTACATAACACTATTCTCTTACCATCGTCATGATTTCTCTTCCTGTGATCCTTGGAGGGAATTGATCGGATAAATTTATTGTTCTTCCGATCCGTATCCATGATCAAAACCCTACAGTGGTATCAAAGCCACATGTTGTAGAGCATAACGTGGTTTATGTGTTACGTTTTGTTGTTTATCACCTTTAATTGTTGATTATTGCATCAAAAACAACAGATTGACCATATTAGATGCAACTTGGATTTGATTCAAGACAAACAATATGTAATTTAACATTGGATGTGAAGATTAGTGAGTTTGAATCACATAGGATGTGTATTTTGGATCTTAACCGCTAGGGTTTGGGAACATGCTTGAAAAAGGGTTTTTTCAAACATGGAAACAACTAAACTTGGGCAAAAAGTCAAATAGTTGTTTTGGAAACAACTCCATATAGAGGATCGCCCGCCCCCCCCCCCCCCCCTAGGGACCACCCCTTTCCTTGCCGCCCAAGCTAGGGCACGATCAATGGCTGGGGCCGGCCTAGCGTGCGGCTCGTCCACCTGTGGGGCTCTGCCGACCTGCCCAAGGTCGCGCCTTGGTCCTTTTTGGGCGGTTCGGTTATATTTAAAGTGAACCATGGACCGTTTTAACCCTAGCACATCCAAAATCAATGGAAATTGTTCCTACCTAAATAACTAATTTTGGGTGACTTGCCAAAGCAAGCTCAAAAGAAGTGAAATAGGGATCTTGGCACCCACTAGAAAATATAATGATATTTTCCACATCAATATTTGAGGGTTATTAATCCGTAGAAAAATAGCAGGAGCTATATTTAATAAACTAGCCATTGTTAAATATAGTTAATTGTTCAAAAATACTCAAACTTGCGTATTTTCCTATTTTGTAGAATTCCAAATGGCAAACAACTCATCAAACTCATCTCACTCCCTACGCTCTGTTCTTGAGAAGGACAAGCTGCCCGGGACCAAATTTCTAGACTGGTACAGAAACTTGAGAATCGTTCTCAAGAAGGAAAAGAAACTCTACACTCTAGAGGAGCCAGTTCATGATGCTTCGGAAAAAAAATACTGCTACAGCCCTAAAGGCGTATCAAAAGTGTGTTGATGACGCTAATGATGTGGCCTGCCTAATGTTATGCACCATGTCCTCTGAGCTTCAGAAGCAACATGAGAACATGAATGCAGTCGATATGATGGCACACTTAAAGCAGCTCTTCCAAGAGCAAGCTAGGGTTAAGAGGTATGAAGTTTCAAAGGCATTGTTCAAATTTCATATGTCAAAAGGAAACCCCGTAGGGCCGCACGTGCTAGGCATGATAGACTATCTTGAGAACCTTGGCGCCTAGGGTTTCCGGTGGGTCAGGAGTTGGCTACCGATCTCATTCTGCAATCGTTGCCTGAAAATTATGGAAAATTCATCATGAACTATAACATGAATGAGTTTGTGAAATCTCTGTCAGATATACTCAATATATTGAGGACAGCTGAACAAAGCATCAACAAGGGTAAGGGAAAATCCATAATGATGGTGCAGAAAGGAAAGGGCAAAAGGTTTGCCTCTACCTCCAAGGGAAAAGGCAAGGCAGTTGCCAAACCCCAAGAAACCTGCCCTTAAGCCTGTTTGTGGGAGTCCAAAGGTGTGACTAAAGGTGAGTGTCACTACTGCAGTCAGCCTGGACATTGGAGAAGGAACTGCCCAAAATATCCGGAGGATAATAGGCTTGAAATAGTGATTCCACCACCACCAGGTATTTTTGTTATAGATGTCAATATTACTTGCTCTTCATCATGGGTATTGGATACTGGATATGAATCACATTTTTCGAAATGTGCAGGATCTAAAGAGAAGTAGAAGATTGGCTAAAGGAGAAGTAGATATGCGCGTTGGGAATGGAGCAAAGGTTGTTCCATTGGTTGTAGGCGTGTACGAGCTGCCTCTGCCTTCAGGATTAGTTTTAGTATTAAATAATTGCTATTTTGTGCCTGCTATGAGCAGAAATATTATTTCTATTTCTTGTTTGGACAAGGGAGGTCTTACTATTTCAATAAAGAACAATTGTTTTTCAATTTATTTTGATAGTATTCACTGTTGTAGTGCGCAATTATTTAAAGGATTATATATCCATCTAAATAATCATGTCTATAACATTAATACTAAGAATATTAAATTTTTTTTTTAAATCCTGCTTATCTATGGCACTGTCATTAAGGCCATATAAACGAGAAACGTGTATCAAGACTCCATAAAGATGGATTCCTATACTCATTTGATTTTGAATCATATGAGACATGTGAGGCTTGTTTGATAGAGTCATCTTTCAATAAGAAAGGTGAGAGGACTAGTGAGAAATTGACGCTAGTACATACTGATGTGTGTGGGCCATTTGCCACGCCTGCCATGGGTGGTTACGTCTACTTCATTACGTTTACTGATGATTCAGTAGATATGGATTTGTTTACCTTATGAAGGCCAAATATGAATCCTTTGAAATGATCAGAGAATTCAAGAATGAAGTAGAGAAGCAACTTGGAAAAAGCATTAAGCCTCTATGATCGGATCATGGAGGATAGTACTTAATCCAAGAGTTTGAAGACTATCTTAGAGAGTGTGGGATAATATCCCAACTCACTCCACCCGGAACGCCACAGTGGAATGGCGTGTCCGAGAGGAGGAATAAAACTCTATTAGGTATGGTTCGATCTATGATGTATCAGACTGATCTTCCATTATCATTTTAGGGCTATGCTCTATTGAGTGCAGCTTCCACCATTAACTGTGTTCCATCTAAATCAGTTATGAAGACACCACATGAGATGTGGAGTGGGAAGCGTGTTAAAGTGATGTTCATGAAGATTTGGGGATGCGATGTCTATGTAAACGTTTACAATCAGACAATCTAGGGCCTAAGTCGGACAAATGAAAGTTTGTGGGATATCCTAAGGAAAGGAAGGGATATTATTTCTACAATCTACTAAGAACAAAGTGTTTGTTGCTCGGACCGGCGTGTTTCTAGAAAGAGAGTTTGTCTCTAAAGAAGCAAGTGGGAGGACTGTAGAACCTGACGAAGTTCAAGAGCCGCAAAGCATTGATCCTACTATGGAACATGAACAGGAACCACAAGAGGTTGTGGAACAGCCTGTTCAGGTAACACAAGAGCTTCGTAGATCTAGTGGAGTGCGCCAGGAGCCAGAGAGGTATGGACTTCTTGTGACTGAATCTGGTGACACGATGCTCATAGATAATGAGCCTACTACCTATGAAGATCCCATAGGAGGTCCGGACTCTCAGAAGTGTCTTGAGGCCATGAGATCCGAGATGGAATCAATGTATACCAACAAAGTATGGACTTTGGTGGAACCACCCAAAGGGGCACGCCCCATAGAGAGCAAGTGGCTCTTCAAGAAGAAGATCGACATGGATGGGAATGTGATTACCTATAAGGGCCGATTGGTGGCTAAAGGAATTGGACAGATGCATGGTATTGACTATGATGAAACCTTTTCACCATTCGCAATGACCAAATCCATCCGAATCTTACTTGCTATCGCAGCATACTACGACTATGAGATTTGGAAGATGGATGTGAAAACAACATTCCTTTATGGGAATCTCCTCGAGGACGTGTACATGACATAACCTGAGGGTTTTGAAGATCCAAAGCAAGCCAAGAAAGTCTGTAAACTGCAACGATCCATTTATGGATTAAAGCAAGCTTCTAGGAGTTGGAATCGACGTTTTGATGAAGTATTCAAAGAGTTTGGCTTCATCAGAAACGAATATGAGTCTTGTGTCTAAAAGAAGGTTAGTGGGAACTCTGTCGCTTTTCTGGTCTTGTATGTGGATGACATACTACTCATTGGAAACGACATTCCTATGCTGCAATCTGTTAAAGATTGACTAGGAAAGTGTTTCTCAATGAAATACTTAGGAGGAGCAGCATATATACTCGGTATAAAGATCTATAGAGATAGATCTAAGAGGCTGCTCGGCCAGAGTCAAAGTACATACATAGACAAGGTGCTAACTCGGTTCAGCATGAAAAATTCCAAGAAGGGATTCTTGCCCATGTCAATAGAGTCACTTTTTCGAAGAGTGGTTGTCCTTCCAATGAGATTGAGAAGGAACGCATGATTAGGGTTCCCTATCCCTCAGCCATAGGATCCATCATGTACGCCATGTTATGTACTAGACCAGATGTGTCATATGCATTGAGTATGACAAGACGATACCAGTCCAATCCAGGTGAGATTCACAGGATTGCGGTCAAGAACATCCTAAACTACTTGAGAAGAACTAAGGATGCGTTCTTGATATTTGGAGGAAATGAAAAGTTGCTTGTAAGAGGTTACACAGATGCAAGCTTTCAGACCGACAGATATGATTTCAGATCACAGTCGAGGTTTGAATTTTGCCTGAATGGAGCAGCGGTGAGCTAGAAGAGTTCCAAGCAAGAGACAGTAGCTGATTCTACAACTGAGGCTGAGTAAATTGCTACGAATGGCGCAGCAAAAGAAGTTGTTTGGAGTAGGAAGTTCATTACTGAACTTGGTGTGGTTCCTAGAATTGCGGATCCAGTAGATTTGTATTGTGACAACATAGGGGCGATCGTGCAATCAAAGGAACCCTGGTCACACCATAAATCCAAGCACATACTCAGGAAGTTCCATCTTATTCGAGATATTGTCAAAAGAGGAGACGTTCGGATATGCAAGATTCCTACAGATGAGAATCTGTCAGATCCACTTACAAAGCGGCTTGTTCAGCACCAGCATTAAGGGCACACTAGGAGCATTGGCATACGAGATCCACCGGATTGGCTCTAGTGCAAGTGGGAGACTGTTGGAATAGGTGCCCTATAGGCAATCTAGTTTAGTATGAACAAAAAATTGTCTAGAACATTCTTTGTATTATTTATTGGATATTTAATGTAATGAAATCCTCATATTTACAATGGTGATTTTTATCTTAAATATCCCTAGTCCATTAAAATGATTAACAGAACAATCATCTATAGACTAGAATGGGGTTGGATTGATATGGAGATATCATGATCCAACACATGGGTATGCATTAGGAGTAATAGCATACTGGATTGACCCATCTCCGAGAAGGCTACATACAAGTTATGTAAGGTCACAAGTGCTTCTCGCGGTGACAACGGTATTGTAATCCTTAGAATTGAATTCAGTAGATCTTCTAGTTGTGGAATATTGTGTTTTGGTAGCGTCAAACACTACACCGTGACTCGGTAGTCATAAAGGCGCGTATTGGACACAATAAAAAGAAATCTTAGATATCGTAGCGGTGTAGATTGAATATGTCCATCCCGCATAACGGGAGCATATATCCTAGGCCAGACTCAAATAAATCAATATAGGATACTGATGTTATTTGCATGAATAAGGCTATTACCAGGATCGAGGAACTATGGATTGGATTAACAAGTGTGACTTTTATGTCTCGTGTCCAATCAGGATATTGAGACAAATAGATGAGACAATACTTGCACAAGGTTCGTCAAGATGACTATTCTTGTTGGCTAGAATGGATTTCTTGCTAGAGGTCGCTCCATATTAGTAAGTGGTTACTACCAACTAAATAGAACCTACGGGGGCACATGCCATATAGGATAGGGGTGAACTAGACTTGTGAATTAATTAATTAATTTTATTAAATAATTAGAATGATCAAAACGCAACAACTTGCTAACTTAGTAGGACTAATATGCAAGTTGGACTAATCCGAACTTGAGTAAGATTAGAAGAGGGCCTTTATGTAGTAACAAGTAGTTGTTGGACTATATAAATGATGCTCCTAGCTTCCTTCCCTAAAACTTATGTTCATAACATTCTTTGAGTAGGAGAGAAGGAAGGAGAGAGCAAGACAAACAAGGAGGCCGAACCCCCAAGTCCGTCCGCCTGCCCGTACTCGTCGTCCACAAGAGAGGGCCACCCCTCTCTTTGGTACTCCGTTGCGTGATTTCTTCGTCCTCTTACATTCCTCCTAGCTAGCACAAGGAGTTTGGAAGATCTAGATCTCACCTATAGGCGTGGATCAACCGTAGAGACGTGATAATTTTCTCATTAGAAGTCATCAATGAGACCTCAAAGGTACATAACACTATTCTCTTACCATCGTCATGATTTCTCTTCCTGTGATCCTTGGAGAGTATTGATCGGATAAATTTATTGTTCTTCCGTTGCGTATCCATGATCAAAACCCTACACATAATTCTCTAAAAAGCAAGGCAAGGTAATACTAGTTGTTGAAACTCTTTATTTTAGCTAGTAGTTGAAGTTCTTTATATTACTTATTTTGTTTTGTGTTGTTGTAATAATATATTTTTGTTTGTTTAGGTACAATTTCTAGCTCTTGAAGAACAACGAGAAGGGGAAAGAGTACCTAACGGACGAGAGGAAGTTTTTCTTTTGTGAAGTGCCCCTTTCGACAGACATACGAGCGACAGAGTCTAACGGATACGGCAATCGGGTTATGTACTACTATGTTTGTAGGAATGATTGTTGCAACTTATGGAGTTGGTGCAACCCAATTGGGCAGGGAGCAACGCCCTCCGATTCGTGTGACCTTGAATGGATGTGTACAAGGGCTGAAATGGTCGTTGAACAAATGCAGTCTCAAAAGTTAAACCAAGCACCAACACATTTGATTTTGTAAATTGCCTTGGTGTTGGAACTAGATTTTTACTAGTGAAGCAGTAATCACTAAGATTTAATTTTAACTACGTCTAAGATGCACAATTTTCAATTATAAGAAGAGCTGTATGACAAGGACTTGTTATGTGCCTTGACAGATTTGCTTTTAATTTTTCAAAAATGACAAGTACACCTGAAGTTATTTATCCACTTGGTTCTAAATTAAGCATTTGTACATGTATGGGCAAAACACATTATGCTAAGGTCTTAATCTAGAAATAATAAACCTCGAGAAACCAAACATATAACAGATTGGAAACTCAAGATATCTGAATTTAAATTGCCACCAAAACAATATGTAGCTTCAATCAGCTTTACAATACCCCCAAACACTATTAAAAGTAGGAGGAAACGTAGGTTAGATATGCAGAAACTTCCAAACACTAGCAAGTGTGGAGAAAACCTAGTTACCTCTACAAAAACCATCCAACACTTCACATACAAGTGTGGAGGACACCTAAGTTAGCTTCAAAAAAACCATCCAACACATAGCACTTGTGTGGAGGAAATAAGTAACTCGTTACATTTTCTTGAAAATAATTACAATATATACCAAAATATACCAAATATACCCACATACACATCCATTGGTCTATATCACTATAGTTTCTCACTACACAGACCTACACATACAAGTGAATGTGTTACACGTCCAACCACAAGTGTATGGTCGTCGTGTGTAGTCATATCCGAAAATCCAGGTGTATCAAATTTAAGGGACTTGTTGTAAACTAATTAGTATTGATTAACCTCATGTGGGAAACAAATTTAGTTGATTCCTAAACTAAGAAAAGTGAAAAGACAAAGCAAGTATTTAAATATTGAGATTTATGATAGATGATAGAGAAGACAACCAGGACACCTCGTCTGCGGGATTGGTAGGATCTCTTAATTTACAATGTTCAATGATTTGTGAAACACAGACGAATTTTACTTTGCTAGTCGAGCAATACTAACTCACCGAGTTACCAAGTGAGCATCCTACTTCTAGGTTAAATTAAAACCGAGTTACCAATTTCTAATCATCCCTAAACATGCATTATTAATGAATTCTACTCTAACGATCCAAATTCTTGCCTTTACTAAGAATGGGTGATTGTTTGCTTTTCCGTTTTAACAATTTTCGATTTACCAAATAACTAAAAAATAAGTTCTAGCTAACAAGACGTCTCCAATTAACTAGATAGGATGACGATAACAAAACAATCATAACAAACACAGAATCATCAATTAGATTCATCAAAACATGAATCTCAATTCATAAAACGCATGATTAGTGTTAAAACCCTAACCCCAAACCCGGTCCTGTTCTATGAAGTTTAGCTACGCATATTCATGATCACAAACACAAGAGTTCGTGTGATCATGTATAAAAACAATGAAAATATAAGAGTAGAGGGATCAAACGTAAGAATCCTCGCTTCCACAACGAGACCTAGCCCCAAGTTGATCCTCAAACCTTCTTCTCTGCGTCTCTCCTCTAGAAATATGACCTAATATGTCTTATGTACGTTCCCTAAGAGTATTGGGTCAATTAGGAAAGCTTTAGGCATTGTTTCCTTATTTTTGGCCGACCTTCGCAGTGTCTTCGTACGAACATGAATTTTCTTCGTACGAAGACCTTCGTAGGAAGAGATTTTTTTCTTCGTAGGAAGATCTTCCTACTTTGCGACAGCTAAGCTATTATGGGAAGACTTTCTTCTTTTCTGAAAATTTGGCTAAGGCATTGTATTCGTACAAAGACAAATTGTCTTCCTACGAAGACATCCTGAAGCTCCAGGATTTCCTTAGTTGCTATTACATCCTTTCTGCTTTTCTTCTATTTTGAAGCTCGTTTCTTCTATCCAATTGTTCGCCGCATACATAATTCATGTCAAAAAACAACACGAACACTACCACACAGATCAAATGTGACAAATCATTCAAATCATACTCAAAACCAATAAGAAATGCTCAGATTGAACGCTTATGCTCAAAAACATCCAAAACGTATTTTCTCTTCAAATAAGCCCGAAATTCACCACTTCGCACTGAAACTCACACAAATAAAAATGTAAAATGTTTGTATGATAACTCTTATAAAGGAGTTATCAATGTGTACCAAAATGCATGACATCCTTCCTTCAAGCTAAGGCTGGGATGAACTCTAGGGTGCAAGTCCTGACATGTTCTTACTCCTTGTCACCTGCAAGGGAGTAGAGTAAAAAAAGGTGTCAAATAGTAATTCTACCAAGAGGAGTACAAAGATTCAAGTTAAAAAGAAAGAAATGTGTCAAACATTGAAGGTGTTATTACCCTTGTTGGTTGTGATTGTGCAATTCCAGAGCTTGTCTTGGCCTTCTTATTGGCGTGCCCCTGGGACGATCCAGGTGGGTTACTTGCCTACAAGTGGGAAAGTAACAATTTTGTTAAAATTTGGACACGAAGTATGTATGAAATTTATGAAAAATGAAGTGTGTATGAAAAATGCAATGTATTCTACATACCTGTTAATGGGTGGTTTATGTCCAGTGCAGCCTAAGTCAGTAGATTCAGGGGGTTTCTGGCCACTGTATCCTGAGTCAGTAAATTCAGGGTTGGTTTCTGTCCACTGTAACGTAAGTCAATAGATTCATGGGTGGTTTTTGTCCACTGTATCCTAAGTCAGTAAATTCAGGGGTGGTTTCTGTCCACTGTAACCTGAGTCAATAGATTCAGGGGTGGTTTTTGTCCACTGTAACCTGCCCAAGGCATTACATACAGGGGTGGTTTTTTTCCAAAGTCGCTCCATTTGTTGTGTTTGCTCTTAGAAGTTGAAGGGCCTAGAGGTAGAGTGAAAGAACCTGACTTGGCAGTCTGAGTAGGGTTGGATTCTCTCCCACCATGCTCAACAACAAGAGGGATGAGATCTATCCCACTAGGCTTATATGGAGCAGCGTTATGGTGGGGGTGGTTTCTGTCCCACTAGGGCCAGAAATAGTATCTTTAGGAAGGGTGGTTTTTGTCCCACTAGACCAAGAATATTATTTATAGGATTGGGGTGGTATCTGTCTCACTTGGACTAGGATCAAATTCTGCGGGGGGTGGTTTATGTCCATTGTAGGAGAAGGGGGTTGTGTAGGAAAAGGGGTGGAAGTATTGTGAGGAGGGCTAGGCTATGTCATAGGCAACATGTATGCTGATTGCTTGCCATATCTTGTAAGATATTAGCATGTCAAGCACATCATGGTCAATTTTGAGGGGAATGTGTGTCCTCCATGATATAGGGTATGCATACATCACCTTGTATCCAATAGGCCTATCACTAGGAAACCTCCCTTCAACTGTCTTGTTTACCATCTCCAAAAGAGTCATGTAATATGTGTCAGCATCCATATACCACATTTGTCCAACTAGCTGCCTCTACAATAAAGATAGAGAAACCAAACTTGATTTTCTTCAAAGGCCTCCAGGTTTGGCAAATTCCTATAGTCTGCATAATAGGTGTGATTGCAACTAAATTAAAAACATAATACTACACACTAATGCATATTAATGAATTTCATAAACAGCATGTAAGAGATATTAATAGAGAAACACTTAACTTACTAAATAATCACAAAATAAGTACACTTATTATAGTAAACATATACTTACTCTAAGCATGTGCTAGTTAAAACAACTACTACCAAACAATAAACATGTGGTAGATTAGGCAACTCCTACAAATTTTGCTTAACTGACCCTAAGCATGTGCTTAACTAACACTAACATGTGCTTTAGAAACTAAAGAAGTGTTGAACAATTAAGTGTGTCACTAATCCCAAATGTGCTTTTCCATTGAATCCACAAAATATATAAGTCAATTAACTAAAACCAGTTAGCGTTTTCATCTTGACAGTCAATGACCATAAGTGCACAGTAGCATAACCAGATGATTAATACATCACATACTGAAAACTTGCTTACAGTTCATGCAGTCATAGTACTCTAGCAAAAAGACTAGAGATATAGGACATGGTGTATAGTGTGGAGTGATATGTCAAACACATTAATGAATGTATATCAACCCAACAACTTGCATACAATTCATATACTAGTACTATTTCATACGACAGACTAGGTAGATCTCTGATAAATCAACAACATGAAACCCTAGTTATGAAATTAATACCCACATATTCAAAACCCACACACAGTTAACCCACAAAGAGTAAACGCACGGTGTTTGAAACACACACACTGAAAAACCACACAACATTAGAAATAACCCACACATAGTGAACGCACAGAGTTTGTTCATTCTTTAACCCACAATAAGAGCGAAACCTAGTTCTTACAAACACATAAAACCTTCTCAAATCGAATACCTAAATCGCCATTGCAACAAAAATTCAAGAAATTTAAAAGAGAGAGAGAGAGAGAGTTCGTACCATCATCCATCGCACTAAAATAGCTCAAATTCGAACAATGGGGGCGGTTTCACAAGGGAGCTAGCAAAGAACAAGAAAATGGCAACCGATAAGCGAACCCAGTAGATCGGACAAGCTTCACTCTTTCGGTTTCTCCTCTCTCTCTACTCTATGGCGGCCGTTGGAAACAAGTGAGGCGATAAGATCTGACCGCCTCCACTTTCTTGCAATGGGTGGTGGTTGGGATATTTGACCGGAGGGTATTTTGTTCTTTTCCAAAAATGTTAGTATATAATAAGAAAACTCAAGATAAAATACGAGGGTAATATAGTAAAAGACCCTCATCCATTACTCTTTGTTAATCTCCATCCACTAACAGGGTACCCAATGTATGTATCTATAAATCAAGGGGCAAAAGGTATTTTATCAATAAATTGATAGTGGACAATTTATTTTACCCGTAAAATAAAGGTTAAAACTTTATCAGATGGCGGATATATGTTAATGAATTACATAATAATACTTCATGCGTTTCAGGAGATCGTATGAGACATTCGAATTCCTTGGAAACACGATTCAAACACTTGTTTAACTCGTGAGTCCCAATGAAGTGTGCAAGCCGAATATGGAGGTACCACTCTTTCATTGTGTAATTCACGGAGACATTGGGAACGAGTGTTCTCAGGTGTTTCAGGTAGCAACATACGTAGAATCCACATTTATGCCTTCAATAAAAACAAATTTAATTCATTGTTAGATAAGAAAATAATGTAATAATTGATCGCAATTAAAAATTATAGGTGTAGTTCACAAATATGTTCCCCTGGTGCTGTATTTTGTCCCACATATGAACGACCTTCCACTTCGTTATGTCTTCGATGTAATCTCATTTATACAGTGTGGTCAGACTAGTGTGAATTAAGTTCACCTTATCCCCCACCGTCGTCTCAACAAAGGTTTGGGCCGAGTCGAATACGTAAACACCCTTGTGAACTAGGCTAACTACAACCAAATAGTAGTGACTTTGATTCATGATTATTGAAAGTGCAATCTGAAAATAACATACAATATGCAATTAGTATATGACCGTAATAAACACTAAAATATGATAGAGATGCAGTCAGATAGTACCAAGGACAGCTCGGAAAGAGACGCATGAAGATGATCACGGGTTAGAACGTATCCCATAACGTAGTTTGCAATCCTGAAAACTGTCATTGGCAGATAATCAATTTTTCGATTCGGCATGTCGGGTTCCTCCTCTTCCTTCGTCGAAATTCTCGTCATGAACATATTGGTCTGCAATAATTTAAAACTTAATAAATTGTCGAAGAATTCAATTAAAATGCTAGTTAAAAATTTATCTACTCCCTTACCGCGTCTGTCATCCACTGAGCGCGTAAAAACTTGTACGGGTGTGAAAGAGAGATCTTCGGGCCACAAGGGATGTCAACGAATACCTTACTGGAAAAAAAAATTAAGATTAGTCACACAAATGTTTTTATAATGGAACAAAACGTAAAAATAAAATTGCGCAATGGTAATCTTTTACCTGCTGAAATGAGCATACAATTTGGCCTTAAGATCCAGGTTGGTGTTTGCGTCTCCCTCGACCTATTCCTTACTGATACTTGTGAAGAAATTATGCCACGAGAACTGTTCAAGGGTTGGTTCATCAGGAAATGCAACACTGGTCGGTTCAGGCGGCTGACTAACAGGTTTTGCGATCTAGGCAGCTGGTGAAATGGGAAATTCAACAAACAATTCAATCACCTCAGCGTTAGCATCTGGAAATTCTGCGTCTTCTTCCTCGGCAGTTGCGACCAATGGTGAAAGTGTCACATAGGCTTCAGCAGCACTGTCAGGATCCGGAGATACAGCGACCTCTTCTTGGCTACTACGAACGAACTGGGAATCCGGCGTCTCGGTAGGTTCTTCCGTTCCCATCGGTCTAGCAGCAGTTTTGGTGTCTTTCAACCCATCTAGCCTCTCCGTCACCTCATACAAATTCCTCGTACACGCATCAATCTTCACATGTTGCTCGTTCTTTAAGCTATGAATATCCAACGTCGTGTTTGTCATATGGGGCTTCATTGAAGTTTGCATACTAATAATGAGATTCATCCCATCTTCCATTTATTGCGTGCCAGGTGTATCTCGCGATCGGGTTTCCTCTGCCCGAGATCTCTTTCTTGATTGTGCCTCCTCTGTTTCCTCAGACACTTCATCGGTCACTGTTTCGCGCTCTTAACACTTCTTTGACCTTTTATCGCCACAAGTGCACCGCCACAGGATGTGGTTGACGCACTCCTTTCCTCACCCGATAGGGAGGTTGGGGAGGTTGGTGCCGATAAAAGGTCAAAGAAGTGTTAAGAGCGCGAAACAGTGACCGATGAAGTGTCTGAGGAAACAGAGGAGGCACAATCAAGAAAGAGATCTCGGGCAGAGGAAACCCGATAGCGAGATCCAAATACACCTGGATATTTGACACAGGCTCTTCGGACTCCACATCTTGTGGCGCTAAAGTTGGTTGCCTACTCTTTTTTTGAGTTTGCTTTTTTCGCTTGGTTGTCGCCGGCCTAGGCACATCGGGCTCCACATCCTGTGGCGGTGCACTTGCTTTCTGGCTCTTTTTTTTAGTTTGCCTCTTTTGCGAAACTTTCGTCGTCTTAAACCCGGATATATGAAATGGTTGCATTTGAACCTATCTATGCATTGCGGTAGACAATGCAACAGTGACCCAACAAACGAGTTAGGTCCGCATACATGGGAACATATGTATAAGCTTCCATATGAGCCAAGTATTGACACCAGTACCAAGTCTGCTCCTCGAAAGGGGTGGGGTGAAGTGTGGGCGAACATATGTGATTTTTTGAATCCATTCGATCACTGTATCATCCTTAACCCTGACCTCTTGAGGATAATACGCTACCACTCTGGGAAGTACCCCCTCGTTCCTGTGAGCTAAGTCGGGTACTATCTGTGGGATTGCTTTGTAGGCCCAAGTCTGCATGGAGAGACGAAGAGCGATAAACATTAAACATATATAAATATAAACAAAAAAATACTTAACTAACACAATTACCATAGTAATGACGGGGAAGGCGGTGATCGAGTATGAGCTAGTGTCAGGGCCGTATTTGTTCCAGATCATCCGACCGAGTAAAGATTCTAGCATTCGGTACCCCAATCGTAGGCGTTACAAAACTCAAATTCGTTGCACTTCTGTATCACTTCCACGGGGCATTTTATCTCATCTTGAGGAGTTGTGCCATAACCTACCAATGATTGCAGTACAAATCTTTCCAATTCTTTCGGGTCCATCTGGTGATCATGATTGTCAGAGTACGAGTGATCATTATCAATCTTTGCCGGATGCTCCTCCAAATCGGTGGAATTCACCTTTTTGTACCCGCTCTTCACTTTGTCACCGCAGACACTTTGAATCAGGGTTAAATCAAATATCCACTGGTCAATCTTTTCATTGCTATATGACTTGTGGAAGTTCAGTCCGTTGCAGAGAACAAACTCTTGGAAGGAGAACACGAATCGGCGTGCCCTCAAAATTTAACAATATTTCTCTTCCATGATCGTTGGTGTTAACCCGACACTGAATTAACAAGTCAAGGAGCATCTTTGTTAAGACTTGTTCAAAGCGACAGGTGCAGAGCCATGCCAGGTTAGGGAGCCTATCTTCAATTAATTTCTTAACGTATGCATGTCTTGTAAGCTTTGTAAACAAACCCTATGAGGGCTTGCGCGAGCGAAATGTCAATTTATACCTCTTAAACTACAAACTATTACTAGAACACGAGAAATCACCTACTTCCCCCAAGGGAATGAAAACTTGTCAAATAATACAATACGTTGGTCAATCCTCAGTGCAAAAGCACATTGCACAACTAAAGTATCATGTATGAGTACAAAGCATCTTGCACAACAAATGTATAATGTATGCCCAAATATGGAAGCGCCAAGTGTTGGAATGAAAATACCAAGGGAGCCTGGTATGGGCGCACACAACGCCTTGGTATTTTCTGAGTCCAAAACTTGCTGTCTCTAGATTTGGGTGCACACAGCATGTATGAGCGCACACATCATAGTATGGGCGCCTATAAGGCGCTTTTGGTATTTTCTAAGTTCAAAACTTGCTTTCTCCAGCTTTGGGCACATACAATACATTCTCGGCGCCCATTTGAATGTCTATGCGCCCACCTAGTCGCCCTTAGACTATATCAGTACAAATATTATCATCATAAAGTGTAAGGGCGCACAAATTACTTTTGGGCGCCCAATAGGAAGTCTATACGCCCTCGTAGGCGCCCTTGGGAAATTTTCGTAGAAAGAAATCAACTCAAGTGTAGGGTGAACATATTAATTTTGGGCGCCCTAACACCAATTGTATGCGCCTATATGCGCCCTTCATGTTTTTCAGTCAAAAAATTGGGTATTTCATCACAGGAGAGAGCACTAGATGATATTAAATCCAAGTTGATGTTCTATAGTGCGCCCCGTTGTTCATCAACTTGATTTTTACATGAACTTGTATGTGAATTTTACATAACAACATGAATTCATTAACAATTTTACAAAAAAAAAAAATAACACAACATGATTTTTTTTCTAACCCTAGAGCATGTGTTTGATGAAAAAAACTTGAGGAGTTTATAACCCATGCTCTAGGGTTACAACACAACATGAATTTCTTCTAACCCTAGAGCATGTCGTTAAAATTTTTCGTGGTGGACATTGGCCGGTGCAGTGGGAGGAGCCGGTGCAGGCAAAGCTGCGACCGCAACCTCTACAACCATGGGCGCCGGAAAAGACAACGTGGACTCGCTTCCTTGGCCACTGGAGTTGATGATAACTCAGTAGTTGGAGTTATAATCTATACTGATTCCCTGTTAATTTTTGTGCGTTTCAGTGCAAAGTGATGAGTTTCAAGCCAAAATATGAGAAAAGGAGCATAAATGAGTTTTAGAGCTTAAATGTGAAGTATGGGCGTTTCATGCATTGTTTTGCGTGTGATTTGATGTATTTTATCAAATTTGATCTTCTCGGGTGTGCTCATATTGCAATTTTCCGGAATAATACACGCGATGAGCATTTGGATAGAAGAAACGAGCTCCGGAAGTCAAGAAGAATGAAGAGAAGAGAAATTAGAGGAGTAAAAGTGACCAACATTCACTATTTTGATGGTATCTTTAATTATACATGACCTGCTATAGTGAGACCGATTCCAAATAAAATTAGACTCAAAGAGATTTTCAACGGTATGTCACGGGGCTAAATAAAAGGCCGAATGAGAAAGATATGGTATGTCGAAGATGACGCAAAAACGAAGAAGAGCTGGAAAAGTTCACTGGACCAGTCTTCAGTATTCGGGTACTATCTTGAGCTATAGAGGGAATTTTGGAGCAAGGCCTACGCCATTGAAAATAAGACATTCAGGCTTTCCAACGATATAAGATAGGCCCAAACCGGAGTCCGGATGAGGGAGAAAAGGCCCGCGCAAGATC
Organism: Linanthus parryae; assembly: GCA_023055425.1. Taxonomy (NCBI): domain Eukaryota; kingdom Viridiplantae; phylum Streptophyta; class Magnoliopsida; order Ericales; family Polemoniaceae; genus Linanthus; species Linanthus parryae. The sequence continues at coordinate 3,209,647 of JALGPY010000010.1, read as the reverse complement.
AGCTTATGAAATTTGTCCGAGAATTGCAAACTAGAGGGGCTGAATTGTAAATTCGGCCAAAATAGATTAAAAATCGTTCCCAGCCTTATACATCACGATTTTTAGGACCTAGTGGCAGATCAGGCTGCTGGAGACAAGGAAGAACACGTTGGAGGAAGGCTTGGAGCTTGTAATTCGTCGCGAGAGCAAGGATTCCGTCGTTTGATATCTCTTCTCTATGTTTTTCATTGTTTTTCATCATGATCAACGTAAACTTGTCATTGTTGATCATGTATCGCAGTAGCTAAGTTTTGTGTTGAGATTTTTTAAAGGTAGCTAGGGTTTGAAGCCGTTTTTGGCGTACTATGAGTTTGATTCACGTTTTTTTAAAACTTAATTGGTGATGTTCGTGTTTTCTATGTTTAATTCATGCTCTTAATCTATCTTGCTATTGTGAGACGTTGCAGTAGGAAGATCATAGGTGATTGGTTAGTGAAAACAACGAATTACCCGGATAATTGAATTAAGCACGTAGTCATAGGTTAGAGAAATCAACCACCGACTGTGAACGTTGAGTAGAATTAGATGATCGCCATTATATGTTATAGGGATAATTAGAACTTGGTAACTCGGTTGTACTTTGACCAAGGCATAGAAATCTAGCTTGGTAACTCGGTTATCATTATTGATCGTTTGGCAAATTAAATCATCATCTGTGTTTAAGAACGTAATTCTTTAACTGTGGAAACTTAGTGAACCTAGAGAAAATCATAGTATTTGTCTCATCACTTTACTCTCTTTATAAATAATTGTGTTTTTATTTATTTTTCTTAGTTATTAGAGAACTTAAATTGTTTCCCACAAGAAGTTAATCATCCTAATTGATTCACTACAAGTCCTCTGGAATTCGACAACCCTATCTTCCACATTTATTACTAGAGCGATAACTGTACACTTGCAGAGATCGTATCAAGGTCTCCAAGGACTTCGCCCACAACGATGGTTGGATAGGGTTTGGGAGAGTCCATGAGAGCGAGTGAGCGAGAGAAATGAGTCAGAGAGAGTATCGGTGGTGAGAGCGTCGGAAAAATGGAAGGGTAGGAGGGAGGAAATCGTCGGTCTCGGGTGAAGAAGATGAAAGAATGAAACGACAGTTGTGTTTCTTCTCTTTAAATCCTAAGGTTGAGAGAGAGTAGAGAGAGAACACTTCTTTTTGAATTGAATGAACTGTTTATGAATTGGTTTTAATTATATTAATTAAATTATGTTGTGAAATTATGTTTGTGAGAGATACAGAATAGAAGAGACAAACAATGTAGGGAGAATAGTGTAGAGATGTATATTATTCTCCAACCCTAAGCCTTCTTATATAGATATTAGGGTGGGCTAATGGGCTAATAAAAATATACAATGGGCTTACAACATGTGGTGGATATTCACCAATAAACTAGCCCAATATTTCATAACACTCCCCCTTGAATATTCACCATAAGGATGCCTCCTTAAAACCTTGTCAAGAAAAACCCAGCGGGACAAAATCTCTGACGAAGGAAAAAGAGTACATCTGTGCTTGAAGACTTTTATCGTCTGCCTCATTAAAACCTTACCAAGTAAAACCCAGTGGGACAAAAACTTGGCTAAGGAATAAGAGTACAGACCCAAATAAACATTCTCATTGTCATAACGAATCTTCTGGATTCTTTGTTGACTTTCACTGAAGATGACATTCTTCATAAACTCACTTTTGGTTGCGTGCCTCATTAAAAGCCTTTCTGAGAAAAACCCTATGGGATAAAAATCCTCAGAGAAGGAAAAGAGTACAGTGCCTCATAAATTCAGGATTTAACGTTGAAACTCCCCCTCTTCATAGAATCAATTGACTTATCTTCATTCACAAGTCATTGGGGCTTAGGACCTGTAATATAAATTCACATAAAAAACAAAATCTAGCCATAGACGTATAAACACGTCCAAATATATGATGCAATACTACATGACCATGTAGACATGACCATGTAGAGATAGTAAAAAAGAACAATTTATCATTAGTTAGCATGTTATGCAATTGTATGTGTGTCAGATGATATGTGACAAAATGCAAATTCACCTAGACAACTCGCGAGTTTACACTTTCGATTTCTTCAGGCAACTAGATATCTTTCATGGGTATGAACCTCCATGATTTTCACAAAAAGTGATTTATACGATCGTACTGTAACTAGTTACTTTTATATTCGTATTCTTCTAGACTAAACAGAATATCATAATCACTCTAACAAAGAGAGGATTTATGGGTTATAACTATAATTATAACCATGAGAAATATTGATATCATTTAGGCATCCCTTACACTACCGCATATTTCTCTTTCAATTGTCTCACATATTCAACTATTAGGGTGCGGGCATTTGAATATAGTGTTCTATACGACATGGATGCTATGGGAATCTAAAGTACTTAAAAGTACTTCCCAAATATGCTTCAAGCATTAACTGCAGAGCTTGTGTATATTTACACACACTGATTCAATATGGACATTGATGATTCAAGCATCACAAGTACTCTTGGTACTTATAATTATACTTATGCATTGATAAATATGCAGAGTTTGTATCCTCTTGTCTATGTATTCGTTGACTTTTTTCATGGCTAAATATTTTATGTCAACTTCACCCACTTGAGGTGGTAAATGGAAATGATATATGATTTCAAGCGCTTTTCCAATTAAAGTATCATTAACAACAAGATCATGAGATTACTCTCAAATTAGGTACCTTAGCTTCTTCAAGAGCTTCATGCCTCTTCCAAGGCTATTTATTTCCCAATGTTGGCTTTGATCTAAGGTTGATGATATCATTTCTTTTCTCATAAATCATGAGAATTTGTCATATCTTGTGTTCTCAATTAGGACTTTAAATTGCATAAGATTTGAATTCTTTTGACATCCTCTTCTGGAGGATCACAATATTTGAACAAGAAATTCTTACATGCTATATGATTTCAAACCAAATACTCGTTAGTCAATTAGACTTCAGTCTATAATGGAACTTCTAACTTTACACCAGTATAGCTGGATGTAAATGAGATAAAATTAAAGTTCACGTCATGCAATATGGTATATCTCCCCATCATGACGTAAAACTCATGTCCGTTATATCTTCACAAATCTTGCTTCTGGCATAAAAAATCCAAGCAGACACTAAGGCCATGTTCTAAATATCGCTCTATGAGATATGAGATGTTACAGTTCCAATTTTCATATTCTCATAAACTCTAGTCACTACTACCATGCGACGAGTTATTATTCATTGATAAATATGTTATGATTCTAACTTGCTTCAAGGAATTCCAATGAGCTAATTTGGTCATTCTCTCCGGGAAACGCAATAGATAGAAACAGTCCAAAAACTATAATCCTTATAGGATTAGTATCAATCAATAAATCTCTCAAATTGGATCATTATATCTTCCATCAAGCATAAATTCTTCTATGAATATTTATGATAACATGCTCAATTCTCAAAATAATCTCCGCAGAGGAAGGATAGCAAATTTTCATACTCTTCGGGAGGCTTCATACAATATTTAGATATTTCTAAATGTATGATTGATAACATCCAAACCACTCCAGGGGTTGATTGATAAAGCTCAATCTCTTTTAGATATTTTCAAGGACTATTGTAATACCCCGTTTTTATACGGGTAAATTAATAGCTATTCGTGAAGTTTAAATGTGAATTGGGGTGATATTTGTAATTTAAGAAAAGATAAACTAGTTAACTCAAAGGGGTGGTAGTTGTAGTTTGAAGAAAGTCAAACACCTAAAGGATAAATTAATAAAAGAGAATTAAATAATATATATATATATATATTAAAAATAAATAAAATAAAATAAAAAAAAAATGGAGGAAACTTTCTCCTAATCTCACGGCAACACTGTTGAATCATCTCCCAAAAATCAAGGAGAATTGTCTTGTTCTCCATCTCCTTCTTCAAAAGCTCTCCCTCCCTCTTCTCCCACCCGTCACCACCACCAACACCATCGCCACCTCCACCGACAACACCCCATGGCCACCACCACTTCCTCCTCCAACTCTCTCTGCCTCTCTCTGTCTCTCTCTCTCTCTCTCCCTCTCCCCTGTTCTGCCCGGTGAGAGACACAGCAGCAGCAGCGGCACAAGGTCGCTGCCTCCTCCGACGAAGAGACCCACCTCCATCACCGGCAACACCACATCTCCCTCTCCATCCCTCTTCATCCTCCATTGATCTGTCCCTCTCTCTCCCTTCTCTCTGTTCTGCGCGACGAAGGAAACCCAGCAGCAGCGGCGGCATCAATGGCCGCTGCCGCCGTCGGAGAAGACCCACCACCAAGACCACTTCACTTCTCCCTCTGTTCTCGTTCGATCACCATCTCAATTCCGACCAGAAGCACGACGAAGAGAAACAAAGGTAGAAACAGAAGCAGCAGCGAGCCACCACTGCCGCCGGAGAAGGGCCGACGGGAACACCAACCCCCACCACCAACGCTCTGTTTCTCCCTCTCCCTCTCACTCTCTGAGCTCGCCAATATCGTTCCCTCTCTCGGACGACCAGAAGGGGAACAGAAGCATAGCAGGCCGGAGCTGCCTCCGCCGCCGGCGCCACCTCCATTAACGCCGCCACGAAGCTTAGCCCGAGCTATCCGGCGCGACCCGTCCCCTCCCGTTGATTCCAAACGACTCCTGGAGACCCAAGGAGATCATTATCAGCCTCAATCGGAGTCCAGAACGCTAGTGTCAATGCCGACGTAGAGCACTGCGACCACCATCGACGGCGGACTTGAACCGCCTCGTTTCTCGATCGTTTTCAGAAATTTTTGGCTTAGGTACACTCTAAATCATCCAATTTTACATTTTAGTCAATCAAAATACAATCTTGCTAGCTAGAATCGAATCTAGGATGAGAAATTGTACGTGTATACATTTTCAGAAAAAGTGTCATTTCTTGAAACTTAGGGGTACAAAGTGTCTTTTCACTAAACTGGATATAGTTATGGGAGGGGGGTTATTGCGAACTTTCTGAAAATCTAAGGATATTCAGTGTGGCATCTAAAACTTTTATTCTAGTAGGAGGGGGGTTTTGTTGTCTTTTGAGGAAAAAATATTTACACAACTATATCACTATTCACACACACACACATATGTGTGTGTGTGTATGTATATATATATATATATATATATATATATATATATATATATGAAATTAAAGAGAGATGATTTGGAATTAAATTAATTTCTGAATTTTATAATTCTTATTTAAGTATAAAAAAATAACTTGACTAGTAAAATTTTACAATAAATAATTATTACACAGAAAACTAGAGTCGTTCAATATACAACACCTACTTATTCGATAATCAATATCGTTTTGTTTAAACAGCTAATCTCAAAGCATTGTAAATTGACATTCTAAATATGCTTGTCTAAATATCACTTTTCTAGAATAAAATAAGTTTATGAATAGATTCTTGACTTAATGTTTTATCTTTCTCTAAATTAAAAATAAATATTAAACCATACTTATTTTCCCAACATATATATATATATATATATATTTATTTAAATTATCATCTCCTAAACAAGTTAGTATATAGTATTTTTATTTTTCTATTAAGAGCCTACATGCAATATCAAATTTTGTTAAAATAGCAATTTCTTTCTATAAATAATTTATTCTAGAAAAGTTAAGTGTAGTTGTTAGAATATTGAAGAATAAAGTGTGGTTCTCTATAATAACGTCGAAGCTAGCATTTTCTTATTGTAAGATTTTATAGTTAGGAAATCCTAAAGGCAAATGTATTGTTTTCGCACTATTTAAAAATACAAGTGTTTTAATTGTGAAATTGAATAGTAATATTAGATAATTATAATTTAGGGATATGATTATTATAAACTAGCACACACTTGACAATTATAGCCACAAAGAAATATTTTGACGTCATATTAAATTAAATTGGACTTTTCCCACGTCCTCACTTGCATATTACGTGATAGTCAGACTCTCGATTAATTAGAAATTATAAATTGTAGGTGACGAATTTGTAGACGAGGGCTACGCATACCCGTAAGAGTTTACATGCTATTTCCCGTGTTATTGAGGTGAGAAAACATGCCAAGTCTAGCGCGCCCAGCTTCTTTCGTGTCGAAATATAATTCTATAATTTGTCTCAAAATGTGTTTTATGACATACATGCTTTACTTGAGATTTGGATTGTGTTGAGACATTTTCTTTGAAATTTGTCACTTGAAAATAATAACGCGCAATAACGTAAAGTGGAAAGAGTTGTGCGGGGAAAACATATTATTGTCGTGTTGGCTTTAGCCACTCGGCCTGTGATTATTATTGTCGTGTTGGCTTCGTCCACTTGGCCTGTGATTATTATTGTCGTGTTGGCTTTGTCCACTCGGCCTGTGTACTTTAACCCGGTCGCAACCTGTCGGGTCGCTCCATGTACTCACCTCTCTGGCCGCAAGAAGTCTTAGGGGGGTGCCGGCACTTAAGGTCTTGGATGCTTGTGATGGATTATTCTTCCCCGTATCAACTAATGGATTTTATGGTTTGGATATTGGATATTAATGGACATGGAAATATTGAGATTTAAATGGCTTGGATATTGGATATGGATTTAATTATGATTATTGGAGATTTTCTGAAAACTTACGAGAACTCGGGAATGTCTTACTATTACTATGTCTTTTACTTCCGCTGTATTTCCATTTAAAGTTAAATACTTGTGAAATATTTACTCTTCGTCCATTTATTCTGTTACTTGAGTTAAAATATCTCGTTCCCGATTTACGTGCTTGGGTGTTACTCATTCAGTATTTCATTGCTGACTTTAGAAACTGCGGTTCCTGTTTTAATTCCCACCGCAGGTCTAGATGGAGAAGGCTTGGCTTAGGACGGGGAAAACGCGAACTCATCTAGTTGTATCAGCACGCCTAGTAATCGAACTCTTAGATTTTTTTAATTTTGTGTAATAATGTTTTAAGACGATGTGCGAAACTTTTATCATATGTAATATATATATATATATATATATATATATATATATATATATATATATATATATATATATATATATATATATGGCAGTGTTTGTTCTTGATTTCCACCGTTTCATATTATAGTAGCACCCACCCGGGCTCTCCGGTCCGGAACGGAAAGTCTGGGAACCAAGGGGTGTTACAGGTGGTATCAGAGCAGGCAATCCAAAAAGGGAATTAAACCTGTAGGGCAACTTAAAATGAACATAGGACAAAATTATTAAAATTGGAAAAGCCGATTTGGGTTATAGGTAGCTTAAGTGTTAGTATACTAGGTCCCACCCACCCTCATCCTTTGATACTATTATTTGGTTTGATTTGAGTAATTCGTTCGTGGTAGATTGATGTTATTCCTGTGATGGACAATGAGAAGTTTGGATTACAGTAATTAGATTCTGCATTATGAGTTATGTGTCGTCCTATCTGAGGAGAAGAGTTATATGAGTATCCATTACAAGTGTTATTCCTATGAAGGAGAATGAAGATTATGGAATAAGGGAACCAGATTATGGATTTCAGATAATATACTGATTAATTTGAGAAGATGAGTTTCATGTGTATCTCTGAGAAATTTTATATGCTGCATGTTTTATGTCACTTTGCGTGTGATACTTAACCTGATAATTGTGCATGAAACCATAGGTAATGGCCTAGAGATGTGATTAATAGACCACTACAGTACTAATTATACCAGGAAGATTTGACATGGATATAAGGCTTAGAACAACAACCACCTGGGGTAAATTCTTATTCCATGATAATGTTGCTAGGATATGTGACCCTTATAAGAATTCTAAGGAAAGTATGAAATTTTGACCATAGGAGACTCTGAGCTTACATGATTTAACATGAATGCTAAGATATCTGACTAGTGAACCCTAATTTCATTAGCTATGTTTGTAAGGAATTTGATGACGTATTCGAGGTATTGGTTGGGATGGTAATTCGGATTTAGGGGTCAAGAATGAGGTACTTCAAATGATCAAAGTTATTTATCATAGAAACGGTCGAGGAAGTTCCCACCCACCCACACCTAAGACAAGTAACTATAACCCAAGTTATCGAGCCTTTCAACTAGAATATGTCAGTCTCAGTTATTAGATGGTTCTGATGGTTCATTCGATTATACTTGTCCATGAGTTGTACTCGAGAAACAAAACTAGACTAATTCGTCATAAACGATTTAGGGGTTCTGAGGATACCTAGCTATGTTAGGCGATACTTGGAGTCTATTTACCTTAATATTGCTTGAGGATCAGGATGTCCATTCGGTTATGTCTTGCTTTTGGAGCTATGACACTCACTTGGAAAGAATAATATTTAAAATTTGAAATAAATATTGTAGGTTCACTGATGATCGTCTACAAGACTTGGATGATGCCTATGACAGACTTAGATAGATTTATTCTAAAGTTTCATATTTGGTGTTATATTGGAGTTTCGGTTTGAAGATTTTTATCAAGGTTTAACTCATATTCTAGAAGTCCACATTTGGAATATTTTATAGTGATGACTCGGGAGCTATTTTTCTACTAAGATAAATAGTAGAAGCTTTTTATATTGCTTAACTATCTCAGAAATACTTGGAGTATCGTTACGATGTTTAGCTTGCAATTAGGACGTGTGGATTATTTTAAGAGTTATATGCTACGTGTATGCGACTTTCAGGTTCTAACGTTTTGTTGAAGGGGAATATTATATGTTCTTCAATCTTGCGATGTTTAGCTTATGAGGTGTGGTATTCACTTTATGGGGATGATAGTATGAGTTTCTAGGAAGGAAAATGTCAATAAAATTTAGGTTTTCGTCTAGGAATTTGGGGGCATATTATAGCTTTACGTTTGGGGATTTGTTTGGGTATAGGCATGATGTCAGTCAGTATTTCAAGTTATTTGATTCCTCTGAATCCACGATTAAAAGTCAAGTGATAAATTTGAAGAGTCATGTATTAAAAACATCATTTGGGATTTGGTTAAAACACTAGGTGGAAGCGTATGGGTTATGATCACGTGGATGGAATAGAAAGTATTTAATTTCCGCTATGAGAAATAATTGTTCATCAAAACCTGATTTTGTTAGCTCTAAATCGAATCGGGTTATTGGATTTATACTTGTTCATGATTGGGGGTAGTTCTTGTATTTTCAAAAAAATTAAGGGTGACTTGGATAGCATAATAAAACTGTTTTGGAGGGTGATTATAAGTCATTTATGAGAACTTGGGGGATATGGTTGTTATTTATACGAAAGATGTTTTTGTTATTAAAATTATATGTGTATTATTTAATACTAACTATTATTATTTTCTTGAAAAATAAGCAAGATAGATTATATAGTTGATTTAATCGTATAAATTTAGTGTGATTAAATAAATATTACTTATAAATTAGTGTTTGAGTAAATACGTTATTTGTTTAATAGTGATAAAATAAAATAAGTTAGAAAGTTAAATAGGAAAAAAAATTAACTTTTAAGTAAACTCCTCTATTTATAAACAGTTAAAGCTTGACTATTATTTCTAGATATTATAAACTATTTCTCCAAATGATGTCATAAATTACGTGTGAAACACTTGTTTTATTTGAATAAAACCTACCATGAGAAATATTGCTCCAAATATGGTCTTAAGACATAATTATAAACTTCAAGAGTAGACAGTTAGTAACAAATTTGCACAAATGACCAGCCCTAAAGTTAAAAAAATATCTATTAGCTCGAATTTTTGACTTTTCATAAGATGTTTACATATGAGTTGACAATATGTGATATGAGATGTATGAACTGTATATGAATAAGTGCTAGTGTGAACATTTGATGAAAGGCAAAGATATGATGAGAAGTATGTGGACATATTATTGAGATCATGATATTGTGATAGCCAGGCAGGCTTGCTCAGGGAAATTGATCTAAGAATTTGACATGACAACATAGTAGAATCACAGATTTAATTGCCCGATTTGGGTCAAAGTTATTTTTCAAGGAAGAGGAAAGATATATAGTAGAGGACTTATGTGAAATTCTTTTGTACATTGACATACCCATAAACATGTCCCACGTGCCACACTACAAGCTTATATGGGCATGATATGTTATGTGTTCTATTGTAAGATATATGTTAGGAGAGGAAATAAGATTATGGTGTAGAGAGCAAGACTAATAGATCACACGTTCACAACTCCATAAAGAGTCATAAATCAGACATCCTTATCAGTGATAGAAATCATAGAGATAGTTAAGGCTTCTAGTAATACAGATGAAATAAGAAAATAACCCAAATTAGAACCTACTTACCATAAGGTGACTTGTAGAGGGGACTAGAATTACGATCGAAAGGAAGTAATCACTTAGACAACATCGACATGACGAGCAGACTCATGTGTTACCACAAACGAAGGAACCTAAAGGTAAGCGATCTAGACAGTTCTATACCCGCCAACCTAGGCAAATCGATCCAATTATCAGGAAAACAAATGTAAAGATGAGAGGACCTTCTAACTAAGAATGGTGGAGAAAATTCGAAGAGACCTTGAAAGTTAAACTAAATTTCAGATGATCAACCCGCTGTGTTGTTGTGGTCAAGGATCTCAGTAATGTGTGAATTGATAATCCTTTACGAGTTGTTTGGAGTGATCTAATTGAACGATATACTTGGGTAGCTTAAGTTTCCTTTCTTATAATATATATGTTCCTCATAAATTCTCCATTTGAAGTCTTGATATTAAATTCATGGTTTGGAGCTTTCCACTCAGGTTTAAGTCATGATTCGCAAGGGTTGTCTAAATCTTAACCCATAGCTTGGGAGTTTGATCTTCAGTATCATATTTTCTTTTGTAATTTATTGCAGAAACTTTGAGAACTTTGGTTAATGTTGCAAATCTCGGGTCAGAAGCTAAATTCCAAAGAGTATGAAGAACTGTGTTATTAAGAAGTCTTAAACAATATCTCCTAAAAAATTTCTTATGATAATTTAAGTGCCTGGTGTCTGCTAAGATACTATTGTTACATCGGGCCATATGACATTCTGGAGAGAATTAGAGAAGTTGCGTAACAACCAGACATACCTTCGTATTTCGGACGGGTATACAATATCTTTCACGAGTTGCAAATAAATAAGTATGTACACTATCCCTCTCACGGGTTGGATCCCGAACCAATTGAGTCAGACCCGTCTTTGACATATGAAGACCATCCTGTCAAGATCCTCGATACCGAGACAAGGGACACACGTACCAAGAGCGTTAAGCTAGTAAAAGTCTTTTAGAAAAATCATCAGACGGAACAAGCTACTTGGGAAGCAGATGATGAAATGAGAAAGGGGTAATCGCACCTCTTTGACGAGGTAAACCGAGTTCCGAGGACGTCACTCCTCTAAGGGGGAGAGGAATGTAACCCTTTAATCAATCCTCGTGCCGCATTGAACTAGATATCAATAAAATTAATATATTGTTTGAGGTGACTGTCTCTACATGTAGTATTATGTGAATTGGTTGACGTGGATTGGCTGTTACATTAGATGTAAAATCTCATATTAGCATTACGTGGGTTATTTGGTTTGCGCTTCGAGGACGAAGCTTTATTTAAGGGGGGAAGGATGTAATACCCCGTTTTTATACGGGTAAATTAATAGCTATTCGTGAAGTTTAAATGTGAATTGGGGTGATATTTGTAATTTAAGAAAAGATAAACTAGTTAACTCAAAGGGGTGGTAGTTGTAGTTTGAAGAAAGTCAAACACCTAAAGGATAAATTAATAAAAGAGAATTAAATAATATATATATATATATTAAAAAAAATGGAGGAAACTTTCTCCCAATCTCACGGCAACACTGTTGAATCATCTCCCAAAAATCAAGGAGAATTGTCTTGTTCTCCATCTCCTTCTTCAAAAGCTCTCCCTCCCTCTTCTCTCACCCGTCACCACCACCAACACCATCGCCACCTCCACCGACAACACCCCATGGCCACCACCACTTCCTCCTCCAACTCTCTCTGCCTCTCTCTGTCTTTCTCTCTCTCTCCCTCTCCCCTGTTCTGCCCGGCGAGAGACACAGCAGCAGCAGCGGCACAAGGCCGCTGCCTCCTCCGACGAAGAGACCCACCTCCATCACCGGCAACACCACATCTCCCTCTCCATCCCTCTTCATCCTCCATTGATCTGTCCCTCTCTCTCCCTTCTCTCTGTTCTGCGCGGCGAAGGAAACCCAGCAGCAGCGGCGGCATCAATGGCCGCTGCCGCCGTCGGAGAAGACCCACCACCAAGACCACTTCGCTTCTCCCTCTGTTCTCGTTCGATCACCCTCTCAATTCCTACCAGAAGCACGACGAAGAGAAACAAAGGTAGAAACAGAAGCAGCAGCGAACCACCACTGCCGCCGGAGAAGGGCCGACGGGAACACCAACCCCCACCACCAACGCTCTGTTTCTCCCTCTCCCTCTCACTCTCTGAGCTCGCCAATATCGTCCCTTCTCTCGGACGAATAGAAGGGGAACAGAAGCATAGCAGGCCGGAGCTGCCTCCGCCGCCGGCGCCACCTCCATTAACGCCGCCACGAAGCTCAGCCCGAGCTATCCGGCGCGACCCGTCCCCTCCCGTTGATTCCAAACGACTCCTGGAGACCCAAGGAGATCATTCCCAGCCTCAATCGGAGTCCAGAACGCCAGTTTCAATGCCGACATAGAGCACTGCGACCACCATCAACGGCGGACTTGAACCGCCTCGTTTCTCGACCGTTTTCAGAAATGTTTGGCTTAGGTACACTCTAAATCATCCAATTTTACGTTTTAGTCAATCAAAATACAATCTTGCTAGCTAGAATCGAATCTGGGATGAGAAATTGTACGTGTATACATTTTCAGAAAAAGTGTCATTTCTTGAAACTTAGGGGTACAAAGTGTCTTTTCACTAAACTGGATATAGTTATGGGAGGGGGGTTATTGTGAACTTTCTGAAAATCTAAGGATATTTAGTGTGGCATCTAAAACTTTTATTCTAGTAGGAGGGGGGTTTTGTTGTCTTTTGAGGAAAAAATATTTACACAACTGTATCACTATTCACACACACACACACACACACACATATGTGTATATATATATATATGAAATTAAAGAGAGATGATTTGGAATTAAATTAATTTCTGAATTTTATAATTCTTATTTAAGTATAAAAAAATAACTTGACTAAAAAATTTTACAATAAATAATTATTACAAAGAAAACTAGAGTCGTTTAATATACAACGCCTACTTATTCGATAATCAATATCGTTTTGTTTAACTAGCTAATCTCAAAGCATTGTAAATTGACATTCTAAATATGCTTGTCTAAATATCACTTTTCTAGAATAAAATAAGTTTATGAATAGATTCTTGACTTAATGTTTTATCTTTCTCTAAATTAAAAATAAATATTAAACCATACTTATTTTCCCAACATATATATATATATATATTTATTTAAATTATCATCTCCTAAACAAGTTAGTATATAGTATTTTTATTTTTCTATTAAGAGCCTACACGCAATAACAAATTTTGTTAAAATAGCAATTTCTTTCTATAAATAATTTATTCTAGAAAAGTTAAGTGTAGTTGTTAGAATATTGAAGAATAAAGTGTGGTTCTCTATAATAACGTCGAAGCTAGCATTTTCTTATTGTAAGATTTTATAGTTAGGAAATCCTAAAGGCAAATGTATTGTTTTCGCACTATTTAAAAATACAAGTGTTTTAATTGTGAAATTGAATAGTAATATTAGATAATTATAATTTAGGGATATGATTATTATAAACTAGCACACACTTGACAATTATAGCCACAAAGAAATATTTAGACGTCATATTAAATTAAATTGTGCTTTTCCCACGTCCTCACTTGCATATTACGTGATAGTCAGACTCTCGATTAATTAGAAATTATAAATTGTAGGTGACGAATTTGTAGACGAGGGCTACGCATACCCGTAAGAGTTTACATGCTATTTCCCGTGTTATTGAGGTGAGTAAACATGCCAAGTCTAGCGCGCCCAGCTTCTTTCGTGTCGAAATATAATTTTATAATTTGTCTCAAAATGTGTTTTATGACATACATGCTTTACTTGAGATTTGGATTGTGTTGAGACATTTTCTTTGAAATTTGTCACGTGAAAATAATAACGCGTAATAACGTAAAGTGGAAAGAGTTGTGCGGGGAAAACATATTATTGTCGTGTTGGCTTTAGCCACTCGGCCTGTGATTATTATTGTCGTGTTGGCTTCGACGACTCGGCCTGTGATTATTATTTTCGTGTTGGCTTTGTCCACTCGGCCTGTGTATTTTAACCCGGTCGCAACCTGCCGGGTCGCTCCATGTACTCACCTCTCTGGCCGCAAGAAGTCTTAGGGGGGTGCCGGCACTTAAGGTCTTGGATGCTTGTGATGGATTATTCTTCCCCGTATCAACTAATGGATTTTATGGTTTGGATATTGGATATTAATGGACATGGAAATATTGAGATTTAAATGGCTTGGATATTGGATATGGATTTAATTATGATTATTGGAGATTTTCTGAAAACTTACGAGAACTCGGGAATGTCTTACTATTACTCTGTCTTTTACTTCCGCTGTATTTCCATTTAAAGTTAAATACTTGTGAAATATTTACTCTTCGTCGATTTATTTTGTTACTTGAGTTAAAATATCTCGTTCCCGATTTACATGCTTGGGTGTTACTCATTTAGTATTTCATTGCTGACTTTAGAAACTGCGGTTCCTGTTTTAATTCCCACTGCAGGTCTAGATGGAGAAGGCTTGGCTTAGGACGGGGAAAACGCGAACTCATCTAGTTGTATCAGCACGCCTAGTAATCGAACTCTTAGATTTTTTAATTTTGTGTAATAATGTTTTAAGACGATGTGCGAAACTTTTATCATATGTAATATATATATATATATATATATATATATATATATATATATATATATATATATATATATATATATATATATATATATATATATATATATATATATATATATATATATATATGGCAGTGTTTGTTCTTGATTTCCACCGTTTCATATTATAGTAGCACCCACCCGGGCTCTCCGGTCTGGAACGGAAAGTCTGGGAACCAAGGGGTGTTACGACTATTTCTGTCCATAACCATAACTTAGTCTACTATCTTGTAGACTACTTGGACCACACAAAAAACGACATTCACTTCTGAGAATATGGGTCAATTTTGGTTGGGCGTTTCGAGAGACTATAAGCCATTAACAAATATTCATCATAACAGTGATATAACTTCAAAACCACTTCAGGGGCTTGATTGTAATTTGAATATTTTCTTATGAATTGATTCAGAAGACAACGCATCAACTAGGCGTTGGTTTGGCGGTGTAACCCATCAAGTCATATTCGTTCCCTCTTAATGATATCTTCGTAAAGAATTCCATTTTTCTCCAAAAGATTAAAATTTGATTCATGGAGTCATAGCTCTAAAGCTACAAGCAACTAGATGCTTCTCAAATAACCCATTAAATAAAGCTCCAGAACGCAACAAAGTTCATGGGGGGTGATCTTTTTGCAACTACTCATGCATTTATTTTCTCCCCCTGTTTTTATGCAGTCTTCCTCTTCCGGAGAAATCATAAAGATGCACTTCAATATATGACAATGGAAGTGCATATCATTGCAACTAAGTCCATGACTGCATCGATTATCGTGACACCATAGATTGGTTCACTTTAGAGAATGCATCACTATTTTCTTTAAAA
Organism: Linanthus parryae; assembly: GCA_023055425.1. Taxonomy (NCBI): domain Eukaryota; kingdom Viridiplantae; phylum Streptophyta; class Magnoliopsida; order Ericales; family Polemoniaceae; genus Linanthus; species Linanthus parryae. The sequence goes on along the minus strand of JALGPY010000010.1, from coordinate 3,193,832 downwards.
ACATGTTGTAGAGCAGACATTTGCTTATGGAAATCCTCTTCAGCCCACTTCTCAACATGGGACCAAGTTATCATAATATTGATCATTAAATTTTTCGCATTACTCTACATGAGTTTTCATTTGACAATAATATGCAATAACTCTTAAGCATAACATGTATTTCACAACTTCTGGCATGAAATACGTCACACATTAATATCAACTGATTTAAGAGTCTCACACTCAATGATTGGATACTCATATCATGGAGAGGCTATAATTAAAAATCTTCTATAGAGAGCATGACTCATCTTTGCGATGAACGAAATAACACACTTATATTCACCGATTCATAATCGCTTGAGCCTTTCTTATGCGTGGCTTATGGCAACAGAATGAGTTGTACTTCCGGTACACTGTCAAAATTCTGCCTTTTGGTAGCAGTGTTTATTTTCTGAATTGAATTTCAGGTTCAATGAATCTAAAAAAACAGTCTTTCAAAACTATTAAGATTTTTATGACTTCGGGTCATAAACCACCTCAGGACTGCATAATATGAGTCATAAAATATGTCCAACAAATATAATGTGGACTAAGAACTTCTTTAGGAGGTTCTTTCTACAAAATAGAGATCTTCCTCCTGAGTTTAATTTCTTTTACAGATTTTCACATCACAATCATGACCGCCTATATAGTCATGTGGATTTCGACCGGATATAACAAAGTGAATTACTTAAAGGAATCCACTGCCATTCACTCTTGGGAATGCGGTCTAATTAATTGATCATGAACAGTGGAAATAGTTCAAATCAAACATTAATATTTGATAATTTGTCATAACTTCAAGTTATTAACAAATGTAACTTTCTTTCACAACTTCTGGTGTGAAATATTTTTTTACACCCGCTAGCAATATCAATTGCTTTTAGACTTGCCATCGTATGATATACAAGTCTCTTCAGGAGATCTTGTTTTCTTCCTTTAAGATAACAACAATAATATGAGAATAAGAATAAAACTACAAAAAAATAAATGTAAATTGAAAATTGAAACTTCCGGTCCGATGAGTGTAGATTCTCTCTTCAAAGAGATAATTTGACATAACTTTATTACATCATGTTATAAGTATCTTCATGTTTTTCATAACTTCTGGTATGAAAAAGATTTACATGCATGTAAATAGTGTATGTCCAGTAAATAATCATGGACTAAGAACATCTTCTGGATGCTCTTCATGGCGATTGATCAATGATTAAATTTGTAGATATCTCTTCTAGAGAGGTGTCATAACTGTAGGTTATGATCAATACATCATGTAATTCGTAACTCCAAGTACGATACAAAACTTATGCCCCTTATTTCCAACATAAACAATGGACTTAGACTCTCTTCTGGAGATTTTACTCTGATCAATAATCAATAAAGGTCAAGAGTGTAGTAAAAAAAATATGTAGAAGTAAAGTGAAACATTAAGAACGGAACACGGCCACTTCAGGAGGGTGGATCATTATTTGAATTGTAGCAATCTCTGAAGGAGATCATTATTTATAATATATCATAACTTCATGTTATGAAAGTCATAACTACGGATTATGAGTCATGTAATTTGTTGCTGCAAGAACAAATTATGTGGCTATACATCCATGTCAATAGCCACTACAAACACTTTCTGGAGTTTCGTTTTTTATTCATATTTGGTAAAAACAAATTTGTAGTACTTAACTCGCGTAGAATTAAATTGATCAAAGAAAACTGAACAAGACCTCTTCAGGAGATAATAACAAGAAGTTTAATATATCTTCAGGAGATTTTATGATAATACCATATCACTTCAGGTGATAAAATAAATTATACCACAGCTTCATGTTACGATCAGATAATCATGGAATTCATAACTTCGGGTGTGAAAGCAGAACTGTATCACTAGCTTGAACAAATATGTGGTCAAGACTCAAAATCTCTTCAGGAAGCTTGATAATAACAGACGTATTAGGCATTTTAGGTATCTCTTCTGGAGATCTAATGTTGATATCATATGACTTCAGGTCATATAAAAATATCGTAACTTCATGTTACAATTTATGAAGTAGCAACGTCTTCTAGACGCGCTACATACTTTGTAACTTTAGGTTACAACCATAAAAATACATAAAAAAATAAAGTAAATGAACATAACACACCTCTTCAGGAGGTTTAGAAAAAAAACTTAGCGTCATCTCTCCAGGAGACATCATAATAAACTATTCTGACTTCAAATCATAAAAACTCGATTTCGCAACTTCAAGTTACGATCATATTATAACTTTTTGTGAAATTATGTTTGTGAGAGAGACAGAATAAAAGAGACGAATAATGTAGGAAGAATAGTGTAGAGATGTATATTATTCTCCAACCCTAAATCTCCTTATATAGGCATTTGGGTGGATTAATGAACTTATAACAATATACAATGGACTTACAACATGTGGTGAATATTCACCAATAAATTAGTTCAATACTACCTCTGTTTCTTCTCTTTCAAGTGCGCTTGACTTTTTTATCCGTAATGGGGTCACTTTGACACGGCGATTTGGATAGCAAAACGATGTAATTGTTTTGTAATTTTTTCATAGTACTGTAGAGTAAAATTTACTCTACAAGATCATGCAAAGATTACCAAACTCATGTATCGTTTTGCTTACCAAATCATCGGGTCAAAGTGACCCAGTGAATAGTGTCAAAAAGTGAAGTAAGGTGAAAGAGAAGAAACAGAGGTAGTATTTCGTAACACAATATTATTTTTTTATTACTTCTCCGATTAGAAGTCAAATGAAAGTCTAAAAAGTCCAAGGATGCACCACCAAGGTGGGATTTGACTTTTTCCCCAATTTTTTCACAGGTAGATGTAACTTAGAAATCAGAATCTGAGCTGCACCAGTTCATATATTTAATCATTAACCTACGTGCAAGACCGGCTTTTCAGATCTAAGAATGGAGCAGTTTCATATACCCGCATAACTATTATTAGGAAAACGTTAACAAATTTGCAGAAAGAATGGCAGAATACTCTTTCTTATTTCCAGTCGCTGGGAAGCTTATCGAGATCATCGGATCCCCCCTTATTCAAAGACTTGGCTTGTTGTGGGGTGTGAAAAATGAGCTAGAAAAACTTGAAATCACTCTTTCATCAGTCCGTGCTTTGCTTTTAGATGCTGAGGAGAAGCAGGATGGAAACCATCAGCTTAGGGATTGGCTGGGGAAGCTCAAAGCTGCGTTGTCACAAGCTGATGATGTGCTAGACGATTTCCAAATTCATTCTATCATCCGTCAAAATTCAGACCGAAGCTTCATGAGAAAGGTAAGCACATTCTTGTCAATTGATTCAAACCAAATTCTATTCCGCCGTAAGATGGGTACTAAAATTAGGAATTTGAGGGAAAGATTTGACGACATTGCTGCCTGTGGGACTAAGTTTAATTTGACAGAGAGACTTGTTGAAACAAAGGTTGTGGTGTGTAGGGAGATGACACACTCCTTCATTGATGAATCTGATATTGTCGGAAGAGATTCCGACAAACAAAACATCATTGACCTTTTGATGCAAACTGGTCACGATGAGAAATTGTCAGTTATTCCAGTCATTGGAATGGGTGGTCTGGGAAAAACCACACTTGCTAAGATGGTGTACAATGATAAAAGAGTAGTTGACTATTTTGACTTGAGAATATGGGCATGCATTTCGGATGATTTTGGTTTGAAAGTTGTCATAGCTAAGCTTCTCAAGTCCATCACTGGTGAAGATTGCGGCAATCTTGAAGTAGATCAACTACAATTTCGACTTAGGGAAAAACTTCATGGTAGAAAATATTTGCTTATCCTGGATGATGTCTGGAATGAGAACCGTGCTAAGTGGATTGAATTGATGAACCACTTGAAGGGATGTCAATCTGGAAGTAAAATTATTGTCACCACACGTAGTCGCGTAGTTGCAACAGTTGTAGCCCCAATCTCCCACAAATATGAACTCAAGGCTCTATCACATGAAGATTGTTTGACCACGTTATTGAACTGGGCTTTTTGGAAAAGGGAAGATGCCAGCCAGCATCCAAATCTTGTAGAAATTGGATCTGAAATCGTTAAGAAGTGTAAAGGAGTCCCGCTTGCTGTAAGAACCTTAGGAAAGTTGTTGTACTTGAAGACAGAAGAGAGTTGTTGGATATATGTAAGAGATAATGACATTTGGAAGCTAAAACAAGAAGAAGGAGACATCTTGCCCGCTTTGAAATTGAGTTACAATCAATTGCCATCTCACCTTAAACAATGCTTTGTTTATTGCTCTCTATTTCCTAAAGATTACATGTTCGATGGTATTGAACTAATTGAGTTTTGGATAGCACAAGGATTGATACGAGCGGAGCAAGACAAGAAATTAGAAGAAATCGGGGAAGAGTACATTAAGTTGTTATTTTCAAGAGGTTTCTTCCATGCACTTGACAACCATTTAGTGACCAAATACTTCCAAATGCATGATCTTGTACATGATCTTGCTTTATCAGTTGCAAAAGGGGATTGCGTCTCTATAAGTCCAGGGGATTTATCCAAAATTAAAATCTCCAAGGATGTGCAACATTTGTCATTTATACACACATATTTCGGAGGGGATGAGATTCCGGTTCCATTACAAGACCTGAAGCATGTGCATAGCCTTCTCTTCTACGTGACTCAAACGGAAAGAGATCTTAGTTTTGGTCCATCTATGGGAACATTTATTGCCAAATTGACTCATCTTCGAGCCCTACGTTTCAAGTCTTTCAGAACTGAAGTTTTACCTAATTCCATAGGCAACCTGCTACATTTGAGATTCCTTGATCTTTCAGAGAACTCTTATATCAAATCACTCCCAGATTCAATATGCAACTTGGTGAGTTTGGAAACACTACTCTTGTGGGGTTGCAGGGAACTGGAGAAGTTACCAGTAGGGTTTGGGAAATTGATCCGCCTGAAGTACTTGCGCGTAACCACAAAAGAGAGGTGTTTACCAGGAAATGAAATTAGATGTTTGAGAGCTCTACAAGTTTTGTGGATATATGAATGTCAGCATATGGAATTCTTACTTTCAAATGATGACATCAAATGTCTCTCTGCACTTCGGACATTGGTCATATTGAACTGTGATAGTCTTGTCAGTTTGCCAACAAGGGGTTTGAGATGCCTGAATAAATTGGAGAAGATTTACATGGCAAACTGTATAAATCTTGATTTTTCAGTAGATGATTACCTCTATAATGTCCAAGAAACCACAACAGGAGAAACAGAAGGAGGTCTAAGAAACCTACAGTTTCTTTTGATTCATCAGATGCCTAAGTTGGTAGGTCTGCCATCGTGGCTCATTCAGGGTGTTCATTCCCTTAAGCACATATTCATCTGTGACTGTCCCAATCTCACAATATTAATGCCCGATCAACAGATGGAGAATCTGCAATGTCTTCAGAAACTTGATATTTATAGTTGTCCAGGGTTGAAATCACTACCGAATGGAATGGGTCGCCTCGCTAGCCTGAGTAAAATTGTATTGAAGGAATGTCCAGAATTGATCAGAAAATGCCAAAGAGAAACTGGTGATGATTGGCTGAAGATTTCTCATATTCCAGTCATTCTTCTCGATGGTGTCAAGATCTAAATGGGGTTGACTGCCTTGCAATCCCGGTGTCCATTAACCAGCATGACTCATAGTTTATACCCCCACTGGAAATGTGTTACTTGTATGCATTCCTGTAAACAAAAGTGTTGATACTCGTCGAATATAGCCTAAATTAAATGTCAAATCATTTATATCATTTGAATGAGAAAATTGTCAAGGTGTGTTACAGTTTCATAGTCACGGTAACTCGGGTTTTCTTTTAACTCGAATACATAAGTGACCGTGGGCACATCATAGGTCCTAATTCTTGCTTGAAGATCGGAGTGCCCAAGCTGAAACTTTGTGCCTGTTTGTTTTCTCTTGTAGTAGGACTAGAGACTAGGACAAATCAAACCTCTTTCAAGAACGCGATGCAGACTGAATATTACTTGTACTCAGCAACCATTTTGGACACTGATAACTGTGTATTGCATCAAAAAGTAATTGATGTCTTCGTTTGGTCTTCCTACCGCTGCATTTGTAATACGTTGTCTGGAAGTGCTTCTTCAATCAAAGTAAACAAACAAACAAACAATAGATTAGTCTACTGAATCAGGGATATCTAAATATCTAGCAACTATTCCATGATACTAAGCCATGCTTAAATGCTGACAAGCTGCTTTCTAGTGGTCAATAAACAACACACTGATTCGATAAAGCGATAAAGCGTATGAACGCCATTTCGGATAAGTATTTTATTGCCGATTATAAATAATGTAAACACAGATAAAGCCATCCATATGTATATGAACAACATCTTCCGATGGTTTATGCATACCATTCTATAGGAGGATGATAGAGGCCTCACTTGGCTGTCTTTGCTGCATAGATAAGAGTACTAAGATTGCAGGTGGAGATGAAGGATACAATTGCTAGATTGACTTCAGAAAAGAGATTGGGGTTTTTAAGACAGAATTCATCACGGGCTCCACATACTACCCATGAAGGCCAAACCGTTTGGGCTTTCCAAACAATCCTGAGTAAAAGGAACAATGCTCACTCATCGGGAATAAGAGAATAAGAGGAAAGGTAATGGAAAGGCAAATCAAACTCGAGGTAAACACAAAGGTAGATTTCTACATGGTTAAAATGAAACTCGAGGCAAATCAAACCCGGGGTAGATTTTTACACGGTTAAAATCACTATAACAGCAAGGAAAATACAAAGGTAGTACAGATGTAGAAAATCATATTAAGATATCAGTTGCTCCTCAAATAGAATATTATCAATTTCCAATGTTGATCTGCAGTACCCACATATCATGTTCCCTGTTCAATCATGGAAGAGGTTTGAAATAAGCAACTCCCAGCTCAGCTGCGATAGCCGGCACGGTTTGTGCAAATCCTTCTAGTAATGCAAACAAACAAACAATAATTTCAGTTTCCCGAATCATGAACATCTAACAACTAATCCACATTAAGCTAACCTTAACGCAAATGGAAGAAGTATATGAACATTATTTCGTAATAATAAATCAAATTATGATGATAAATAAAAACAGCAATCACCTGATGGTCGAATTGTTTTAGATCTTGACACCATCCAGAAAAATGTTTGGAACGCGAGAAATTTTTTCCCAATCCACACCAGTTCCTCTTTGGCATTTTCTGACCGATTCTGGACATTCCGCAAACCGAATTTCATTGAGTGAAGTGAGGAAACTTATTCCATTTGGTACAAATTTCAACTGTGGGCAGTCCAAAATATCAAGTCTCTGAAGACGTTGAAGCTTCTCCAGCTGTCTCTCTGGGATTAATTTCGTGAGATTGAGACAGTCACTCACGAATAAATCTGTAAGGGAACTGGCACCTTCAACAAGCCACAGAGGGATAGCCTTCAACTTAGGCATCTGATGAATTGAAATAAACTGCAAGTTGCTAAGACCACTAGTCTCTTCTTCTCTTTCCTTATTAGCTACTTGACCAGGATGGAGATGATCATCAATCAAAAAATCCAGATTTCTACAGTCTGCCATGTAAAGCTTCTCTAATCTGTGCAGGTGCCGAATTCCCGTTGTCGGCAAACTGACTAAACTCTCGCAGTTGGCAATAAGCAATGTCCGAAGGCCAGAAAGACATTTCATTTCTTCATTTGAAAGAATGGATTCCATTTGCCGACATTTGTAAATCCACAAAATTTGTAGAGCTGTCAAGCATTTCATTTCCTTCCCCGGTAGACACCTCTCTTTTGTGGTTACGCGCAAACATTTTAAGCGGATCAATTTTCCAAAGCCTACGGGTAACTTCTCCAGTTTTCTGCAACCCCACAAGTAAAGTGTCTCCAAACTCAACAAATTGCATATTGAATCCGGGAGTGATGTTATTTGCTGGTTTTGTGAGAGATCAAGGAATCTCAGATGTAGCAAACGGCCTATGGAACTTGGTAATTCTTCAGCTCTGAAAGACTTGAAACGAAGCACCCGAAGATGTGTTAATCTGGCGATGAATGTCTCCATAAAGGGATCGAAACTAGGATGTTTTTGCCTTTGGGTCACATAGAAGAAAAGGCTATGGACATGCTTTAGTTCCAGCAAATGATTTAGTTCTTCTAATAGAACTGGAATCTCATCCCTCTCGAAACATGGTTGAGTAAATGATAAATGCTGCACTTCCTTGGAGATTTTAGTTTGGAATATATCACTTGAACATGTAGAGATACAGTCTGGTTTTGCTACTGAAAGTGCAAGATCGTGTACTAGATCATGCATCTTAAAGATGGAAACTAACGTCTCGTCAAGGTCTTGGAAGAAGCCCCTAAAGAATAACAACTTGATGTACTCCTTGCCGACATCTTCTAATTTTTTGTTTTTCTGAGCTCGAATCAGTCCGTGAGCCCTCCAATTCCCAATTAGTTCGATTTCACAGAACTCGTAATCTTTTGGAAATAAAGAGCAATAAGCAAAGCATTGTTTAAGGTGGGATGGGAGTTGATTGTAACTCAGTTTCAAAGCAGGCAAGATGTCACCTTCTTCTTGTTCTAGTTTCCAGATATCATTATCTCTTACATATACCCAATAGCTCTCTTCCGTCTTCAAGTACAAAAGTTTCTTTAAGGTTCTAACAGCAAGAGGTACTCCTTTACACTTTTTCACAATTTCAGTACCGATTTTGATAAGTTTGGGGTGATTGTTAGCATCTTCTCTTTTCCAAAATGCCCAATTTAGTAATGTCGACAAACAATCTTTGTGTGATAGGCCCTGGAGCTCATATTTTCGAGTGATTGGAGCGACAACTGATGCAACTAAAACACTCCGTGCAGTGACAATGATTTTACTTCCAGAGCGACACCCCTTTAAGTGGTCCATCAACTCAATCCACTTGGCACGATTCTCGTTCCAAACATCATCTAGGATAAGCAAATATTTTCTATCTTTCAGTTTCTCCCTAAGAAAAAGTTGGAGTTGGTCAACGTCAAGATTACCACTATCCTCGCCGGTGATGGACTTGAGAAGCTTTACTAGGACAAGTTTGAGATCAAAATCGTCGGAAACGCATACCCATATTCTTAAATCGAAATGGTCAACAACTCTTTTGTCATTGTACACCATCTTAGCCAGTGTGGTCTTTCCCAGACCACCCATTCCAATGATTGGAATAACAGGCAATTTTTCATCGTGGACAGTTTGCATCAAAATCTCTATGACGTTTTCTTTGTCACGATCTCTCCCAACAATATCGGATTCATCGATAAAGGAATGTGTCATCTCCCTATTCATCACCACCTTTGACTCAACAAGTCGCTGTGCCAAATTAAACTTAGTCCTGTTGGCAGCAATCTCGTCGAATCTTTGCCTCAATTTCCTAATTTTCTGACCCATCTTGAAACGGAAAATAAGTTGGTTTGAATCGGGTGATAAGAAAGTTGTTACCTTTCCCTTGAAGGTTTGGTCAAAATTTTGACGATGGAAAGAATGAATTTGGAAATCATCTATCACGTCATCAGCTTGGGACAGAGCAGCTTTGAGCTTCACTAGCCAATCCTTGAGTTGATGGTTTCCTTCCTGCTTGTCCTCAGCATCTAAAAGCACAGCATGGACAGAAGAAAGAGTGTTTTGGAGCTTTTCTAACTCATTTTTCACACCCCACGCTGAGCCAAGTTTTTGAATGACGGAAGATCCTAGGATTTCCAAAAGCTTCGCAGCGACGGGAAATAAGAAAGAAAATTCCGCCATTAGTTATGAAAATCTTTTGATGTCTTGCCTGAATTTGGCCATATCATCTTGGGTGGTTACAAAAAGTCAAGCTGTGGGGCATAACTTGCCAACTTGGACTATGATCAGAAAAAGTCAAAGGGTAAAAAGACACAATAACCCCCTAGTTCGACTGAAGGACACTTCAACCCCTTCAACCCCTTCAACCTTTGGGAAAAGGCAGTTCCACCGCATCAGTGTGCCAAACTTCAAGAAACTTACACTCTTTATTGTGACGCCGTTACTCTTGAGTCGATATATGTCATTAAAAGTAGTATTTTGAGATACATTTACCCCCATATGATACGAAATATGGTGGTTACCCAACGATTGTGTCCCAAACTAAGACTTCCTTCCCAGACTAACAATGTCATAATCAAGGGGTGTAAGTTACTCAAAGTTCTGGATATTGAGGGGTTGTAAGTTATCAAAGTTCTGAATATTGTTTACTACTAGTGGAACTACTAGTAAACAATACGTGTGTTGCACGTGGCGGGTTGTATTTCCCACAACCGTTATAGAAATAATTCAATACGTCATGGTCTCGTTTGGGTAAGGTACAAAAATGATGGGGATAAGAGTTGTACTGGTATAAGAGGTAGGATACGATTGTACTAGTATAAGGCAGGATATGATTGTACTGGTTCTGAGTGATTGGTTAGAGCAAGATATGAGATAGGATAAGTTGCAGGGATACATATCAACATGTTTGGGTGGTGCATGATAAGAGGTATGATATGCGTGTAAATGACCACATTGCCCTTCTTGTTTAAACTTGTGTTTACAATTATTTTGCTTTCCACTGTAGACTGTAAACAAAAAATTAATATTACACACACATTTTGACATGTTAAATGTTACAATATTAGAGTAAAGATAATTATAAATCTATCGTGATGTAAGTCTATTAGTCCTTTCATCATAGGTGTTGCCGCGTCTTGAAAATTTAATTGTCATTGTTCTGCTTACATATTTAAACACACACATACATATATGTATATATACAATTACATATATATAATTACATGTATATATATTATATGTATAATATATATGTGTGCGTGTAACACATATATGTGTGTGTACATATATATGGGGGCAATTTGTATATGTATTATATACATATTATACATATATACATATATTCATATAATACATATATATACACATATTACATGTATATACATGTATAATATATATATATATACGTATACAAATATGTGTGTATTTTTTTTAATAAAATATATGTATGTATTTATGTATATATATACATATATATATGGGGGCAATTTTGTCATTCCGGAACACCTTCCTTATACCCTCCTCCCCTTATCCTACCTTATACCACCCTCTAGGTGGTATAAGGATGTAGGCAAAAAAGTTGAGAATTGTACCTAAGGGATAAGGAAATCAGTATTGTACATGCTCCTTATCCTGCACCCGAACACAGGATAAAAAGCAGGAGGTACAGTTTTATCCTTGTCCCCCCTCCTTATACCTTACCCAAACGAGGCCCATAAGAAAATGAATACAACATTATATTTTTTTAGGTGTCACAAAGACATGTTTCTAGTACATCATAACAATATCAGTAGTTCCACTATTTAATCATTCTCCACCCATCCAAGTTGTCTTGACACTTGCATGTCAGTCATGTACGGAGCGCACTTACCATCGTTTCGACACCTGCACCTATCAGCATTTTAGAAAATCGCAAGTTGAAGTGTTTTGTATGGAATATACATGTACCAAAGAGTAATGCTTCTTTGAATACCTTTTGTTTTAATTCATACAAGTACGTCGTTACATATTTCAATGTTTCAACTTCTGAATTGGTAGTGTTGTAAGTGACTCTGGCATATCTCATGTAATCTTGAAACGCCAATTTCTGCCCATAAACCGGCAAACAAATTCAAAGTTGACAAGCAATAACCTATTTCAACCGATACAGTCTGATTTAAATTTCTAGTAAGCATGCTTATTTGGATGCAAACTCAGCTTTGACATGTTTTTTTCTTCTTCTTATTCAATCTGAAACTTTTTCTGCCAAGGCAAACTGCAACAACCCCCTTATCCGGCTCGGACAAGACCGGGAGGGCGATGCTAAAAGTAACGGCGAAAATCAAAAGCATAACATCCCAAATCCTTTATTTATTACATAATATTAAACAACACAAAAGTTTCTAGATATTACACAAGCGTTTCGGAAACTACTACAATATTCTTAACTAGCCAAAACTAGATTCTACTCAAGGTGAAATCCAACTACGTGAGTCTCGTTCCCAGCTACACCTTAGTCTTCAGCTCCTAAACATGCGGTGGGAAGGAAACAGGAATCGCAGTTTTCAAAGTCAGCATGGAAATACTGAGTAAGTGACACCCAAGCTCGTAAAACAGAAGACGAAGCATAACTTTCTTTTCACAATAAATATAAAGATGAAATAAATCATAAAAATTGTAAAACTTGCAGAGTAAATCAGGAACTCAAATATAAACTGTAAAACAGTAAAAACACTTATAAGATTTTCTTTCTTTTGATCTTCCTTTCTCTTATTTCAAACGGGGATGATTAATCCCAATCTCTTTCTTCCTCTCTTTCTTAAATATTCATATCTCAGAGAATCTGTATTATTAACTTTGTTGACACGGAGAAGAATCTACCAGCTCTACGCATCCAAGACCTTAAGTGTCGGCACCCCCCTAAGACTTCTTGCGGCCAGAGAGGTGAGTACATGGTGCGACCCGGCAGGTTGCGACTGGGTTAAAATAAAAACGGGTCGAGTGGACGAAGCCAACACGACCAATCTAATCTCAGGCCGAGAGAACAAAGTCAACACGGCAATAATACGCTTCTCCCATACAACTCTTTCCACTTTAATTAATTATGCATTAATGTTATTCGTGTGACAATATCAAGCAAAATAACTTCTTTAAAATGTAAGGAAATCTGAAATAAACATATAAATAAATAACAAGCACTTTTTGAGACAATTACTAAAATCAACTTGCGACACGAAAGGAGCTTGGCACGCAAGGCTTGGCATGTTCACTTACCTTACTTTTCGCAGCAAAAGCACGTCCTAGCAGTGGCTCGGGCCTACAAAGACGTCACCTACAAATCGTGTCTTCTACGTCAACAAATATCCAAATAAAATGCTATAAGTCTTTAAAGAGTATTTATATCAACTTAAACCTCACTATTTATATTTCTATGGTTTTATTACCCATTTATAATTTCTTAGAAATGAAACAACTCATCTATTTTCAAACAACTATTATTATTATTATTATTATTATTATTATTATTATTATTATTATTATTATTATTATTATTATTATTATTATTATTATTATTTAAAAGTGACTAATTAGATTAATAAAAATATGAACTAAAGAAATTATACTTAAGAACTATTGACAAATGATTTCTCAACTATTATGTTTTTAAGAAAGCTTTACACAATATTATAAAAGTTAATTTTACAAGTTTAATAACCAATTTTATAGACTAAGTGATTAAACAATATTTATTAAAAGCTTTTTACAAAAACGTTTCTATTTTAGTTTTAAACAACCCGTTTACTATTTCTTTACCCGAATCAATTTTCCGAGACGAGGACGAAAACTACTATTTTTAGAAGTTATTTTTAACCCAAAATTATTATTATTATTATTATTATTATTATTATTATTATTATTATTATTATTATTATTATTATTATTATTATTATTATTATTATTATTATTATTACTATTATTATTAACTAAAAGTGTGTAGTTAAATAAACCCTAAATTATATTTAAAAGTCAACAAATACTCTAATTTATATTAAAACATTTATGTTAAAATACTCTAGCCCCCCCCCCCCCCAATTTCTAAAAATACCAAACAGCCCCCCTTTGTCATGTTATTATAATTTCTGAAAAATACACTTTAACCCCCTTTTCAACAACAAACTTGATTTAGCTTCTCTAGTCATGATTTTAGCTACCAATTCTTGATTTTGATTTCATATAACAATTAAACAGAGGGTGTAGCACGTACCTAGGCCAAGAATGGCCGAAAATCGTCAAGAAACAAGTCGGGTCAAGCTCTCACGTCGGAGTCGCCGGAGTTGAGCTTCGGGGCCGGATTCAATGGCTTCCTCAACCTGGTCTGAGCCTTCTACTGCCTTAGTCGGCCTCCTAGGGACCTACTGGAAGCAGAGAGAGATGGTGGGTGGCGCTGGAGCACTTCACCGGAGCTTGGCCGGAGCTTTGGCCGGATTTAATGGAGGTCGGCCGGAGTTTCTGTCTGCCTCTGTTTCTGGGTCCTTTGGCCTTGTTTTTGGAAAGAGACGAGCAATATAGAGAGTGGAGAGAGACGGGGGTAGGCATAGGATGAGAGAGGGAGGTGGGTTTGCTTTCCCGTTCGTCGCCGCCGGCACAGGGGTGGCCGTGGTGGTTGTTGCTGTCCCCTACCAGCTTCTGCTGCTGTTGCTATCTTCCCAGGGCAGAGGGTAGAGTGAAAGAGAAAGAGAGGAAGTTGGTGGCAGTGGGTTTGTTCTTTCGGGTTCTTGCCGCCGGTAACGATGGTGGGTGCGGTGGTGGTGAGGCTGCTGCCACCGCTGCCTTGTTGCTGCTGCTCCTGTTGGTTTCTGGTGGCAGATAGGTGGAGAGGGTGAGAGGGAGATGAATGCAACGACCCCCTTATCCGACTCGGACGAATCGGGGAGGCCGAGGCTAAAAGTAACGGCGGACAATCGAAAGCACAACTTCCAAGCACTTATATTACATATTATTAAACAGTACAGTACGATCTCAAGTCCTTCGTGCGTTATTATTACACATTACTCAAGCCTTATTCAAACTATCTTACATGATTCAAACTATCTTACAATACGTGACCTGACTTCCTCAGTGAGTCTCGTACCCATCCATACCATAGCCTTCTTCCTCTAATCCTGCGGTGGGAAAGAAAACGGAACCGCAGTTTCTAAAGTCAGCCGGGAAATGCTGAGTAAATAAATACCCTAGCTCGTAAACAGATGACGAGGCATAATTTATTTTCAAAAACAGTAATGAGAGGAAGTAAATCTTTAAAAGAGTAAACAAGGCACACATCAAGCTTTAAACTTCTCAATCCTTCAATTTCTTCTTTCTTGATCTTGAAACGGGGAGTGATATCCCAATCTTGCCTTCCTTCATTCATAGACATTCTTGTCCTTGAAGAAAACCACTTTTAACTTTGTTGATACGGGGAAGATCTACTATCACTACGCATCCAAGACATTAAGTGTCGGCACCCCTCTAAGACTACTCGCGGCCAGAGAGGTGAGTACATGGAGCGATCCGGCAGGTTGCGACCGGATTAAAATAAACGGGTCGGGTGGACGTAGTCAGCCACGACCAATCTTATAAACGGGTCGGGTAAACGTAGTCAGCCACGACCAATCTTATAGAAAAGCGAATATAACGATCCCCGCACAACTCTTTCCACCTTTACGTTATTAGTGGATTAATATTATTCGTGTGACAGTTCTCAGTAAATCAACTTCTTCAACTTGAAAAGAGATTTCAAACAAAACATGTAACTCAAAAATATATTTTGAGACAAGTATTAAAAGCATACTCTGACACGAACAGGAGCTAGCACGCTAGGCTAGGCATATTTACTTACCTGGATTCTGTAGCGTCAAACGTCCTACTTGTTGTCGTTGCTTACGAATCCGTTACCTACAAATCGGAGCTTCTAAATCGTCACAACTCTGTATAATTCTACGAGTCTTATCAATAACCCTAGTTATCGATTCTTAAAATTAGCCCGAACTCGCATACTAATTTATTAGCGTTTCTTTATTTCGTTATATTTTCTTATTAGCAAAAATTAATAAACGACGATTATTTATTTGAAGAGTTATTAAATTTTATGTTACAAAAGTCTCATTTATTTATAGAAACTATTTTTATAAAATGCTAGTAGAAATTGATAGTAGTTTGTATTTTTACATAAAGTAAATATCAATATTAACAACTAAACGATATTGGATTTTTATGATAAATCACTTCTAAATACTTGAAATGATGCGACAATATTTATAAGCTCGAAAAAGTCATTTTTATAAATATTTAAACAATCGAATTTAACGTTACACAATTAAACGCAACATTTATTTAGTTTTTAATAAAACATTACTCGTTTAATTTTTAACGAGTGATCCGTATATTATTTCAACGCCCGGATCACATTTTTGTAACCGGGACAAAATCTATTATTTTTAGAAAACATTTTTAATCCAAAAACATTATTTTTATTTTTCGCGAATAATATAAAGTTTATATAAACTACACTTGTAACCCCACAAGTTATGTCAAAAGACAGCAAGACCCCCATCCTACTCACATGGCAGGTTATTTAACATGCAATACTACCCACCAAGTTCTCACAATTACAAACAGTTACCCCTTAATATAGTTTTCATGCTATAAGCAGTTTGGGAAAAAGACACTTTAACCCCCTCTTTACATGATTATCAAGTTCATCATTCTAAACATGGAATCAAGCATACGAGCTACGATTTTGATTGTTTAAATGGAATCACGGCGAGATTTAGAGCGTACCTAGGCCAAGAATGGCCGGAATCGGTCAAGAAACGAAGCTTTCCGGGTTTGCCGACGGTGAGTCGCGCAGTGCTCTTCGCCGCCGGTGATGGAGGACCTCTAAGCTTTGGTTAGGGCCAGGGTTCGTCTCCTGGAAGCTCTAGGATCTGTTTGGTGGCGATTTGGAGTGGCGGGAGTTGTCGGGTTGCTTGGGCTAAGCTCCCCGTCGGCAACAATGGTGGCCGACGGTGGTGGCGTTCCTCTGCTTTGTTTTTGGTGGATTTTGGTTGTTGTTTTTGTCTCTGTTTTGGGACAGAGAGTAGGATGTGACAGAAATTAACGGGGTGGAGAAGGGAGGGGGTAATAGAGAGCAGCGGGTTTGCTCTCGTTTCTTGCCGTCGGAACTTCGGCGGTGGCGGTGGTGGCAGCTTGCCGCTGCTGCTGCTGGTTGTTGCTGCTGGTTGTGTGCTCTGTTCTGGACTGAACAGAGAGTGAGACAGAGAGAGGGAAACAGAGAGTTAGGGAGTGATAGGAGGTATCGGGGTGGTGTTGTTGTGGCCGCGGGAAGAAGGTGAAGAAGAGGATGAAGGTGAAGATGGTGATGATAATAATTGAAGTTGATGACTCAATATATAGGTAGACAAAAAGGAGATGAATGATGATGTTGGAGGCGGTGATGGTGATGGTGATTTTTTGTTGGCGGTGAGAAAAATCTCCGAAGGAGATAGGAAGAAGTAGAAGATGAAGTTAGGAGGAGTTATAAGGTGTGGTTGACACACTAACTTCGCGGTGGTCATACACGCGTGAAAGGTCAAATAGTAAAGCTAAATAAAACATCGCGTATTCGCCTACGAATAATAACTTAACATCTTCTAAAATCTTACGAGTATTTCTTGTCAGTAAAATACAATAATTTATGCGACTTTATTTTTTCGCAATTAAATTATATATTCATCTCTTTAAATTACTATTTTACCCTTGTTAGTTTTACGGGGTATTACAGTCTCTCCCCCTTAAACAAAGCTTCGTCCTCGAAGCTTAAACAATCTAAATATTCCTGATATTAAAATTGCTTCCTCGAAGCTAATTCAGTCAAATACTTCTGATGCTAAAACTTTTACCTCGAGGCTAAAATCAGCCAAATACTCTTGAGGCTAAAACTTTTGCCTCAAAGCTAAAATCAACCCAATACCTTTGATGCTGAAGCTTTCTAATAAGAAACTAACGATCACAGTCGCGATCACATAGCCGGCATGAAATTTCACATGGCAAGTGATAGCAAGCAATTATCATCTAATGCATGCAATGCAACAAATATTGTGTCACGTAAAGACTGTATTCACGTCTATCTTACGTATGTGATTATAGTTCCATTTGGTTACTAAAGGTCAGGGTTAACTATGTGATAAGGGTATGAACGTGTAAAGGTACTAAATAAAAGGTTGCTTCCTCTCCCCCTTAGAGAGTGACGTCCCCGGAACTCAACGTACCTCATGAAATATGTGTGGATACTTTTTCCTCATCTCTTCTTCGGCTTCCCAAGTCGCTTCCTCAGTTTGGTGGTTAGACCAAAGGACTTTAACCAGTCTGACACTCTTGGTACGCGTGTCTCTTGTCTTTGTATCCAGTATCTTGATAGGTTGCTCCTCGTAGGTTAGCGACGGGTCGATATCCACCGGTTCAGGATCCAACACATGGGACGGATCCGGTACGTATTTCTTCAATTGTGATACGTGGAAAACATTGTGTACTCGCCCCAAATTCGATGGCAAATCCAGTCGATACGCAACTTCACCAATCCTTTCTATGATCTCGTATGGACCGATAAACTTCGGACTTAACTTACCCTTTAGATTGAACCTGGTAACTCCCTTAGTGGGTGAAACCCGTAGAAATGCCTTTTCTCCCACTTGGAATTCCAATGGTCTTCTCTTTTGATCCGCGTATGACTTTTGCCTGTCTTGAGCTGCTTTCATACGTTGTTGGATAAGTCGTACCTGGTTCGTCATGTCTTCCATCATGTGGTCCAATGACCACCGTTTCGCTAATGTCACTCCAGCAAAGCGGCGATCGGCATTTCCTTCCATATAAGGCTTCGTATGGCGCCATACCAATGCTGGCGTGATAGCTATTGTTATAGTAGAACTCGATTAACGGAAGTTTGTCAACCCATGAGCCTTGGAAATCCATAACAAAAGCTCTCAACATATCTTCCAGTGTTTGGATTGTCCTTTCTGTTTGCCCATCTGTGGCTGGGTGAAAGGCTGTACTAAACTTCAGCTGAGTTCCCAATGCTTCTTGGAGCGCTCTCCAGAAATGAGAGAGGAAGTTAGGGTCTCTGTCCGAGATTATCGAACTTGGAACCCCATGATACCTTACAATGTTTCTGATGTAGGCATCCGCTCTTTGCTCCATACCCCATGTGTCTTTCATCGGGATGAATCTCGCAGTCTTGGTTAGTCTGTCCACGACTACCCATATCTGATTCAGCCCGTTCTTTGAGGTCGGTAAGGCTGTGACAAAATCCATCGAAATGGAGTCCCATTTCCA
Source organism: Linanthus parryae (assembly GCA_023055425.1). NCBI lineage: Eukaryota > Viridiplantae > Streptophyta > Magnoliopsida > Ericales > Polemoniaceae > Linanthus > Linanthus parryae. Next base: position 3,174,876 of record JALGPY010000010.1, on the reverse strand, counting down.
AACTGGGATATCTAGTGGTTGGAGTAGACCTCCCATTCTCTTATGCTCGAACTTCACCTTCTGGCATGTTAAGCATCTGGCCACAAATTCCGCTACTTCCTTTTTCATGTTTGGCCACCAGAACGTCTTCTTCAAGTCTTTTTAAAGCTTATCGCCTCCAGGATGGACTGAATACGGTGTGTTGTGTGCTTCTTGCATCAACTTTTGCTTGGTTTCTGCACACTTCTGTGGTACACACCATCTTCCTTTGTAGCGAATGCTTCCGTCTTCGTGAATCTGGAATTCTTTGGCTTCTCCTGCTGCGATCTTTTTCTTGATTCTTTCGAGCTTTACGTCTCCAGCTTGATTGCTCCTTATTTCTTCAAAGAATCCGGTACAGCTGTCATGCTTCCAAGCAATTTCTGCACCGTTCCTTGTTCCACCACTTCGATGTCGAGTTTTCTGAACTCGTGGCATAACTGATCCGTCAGGATTAACATAGCGTTCACTGCATGGCTTGACTTACGACTTAGCGCGTCAGCAACCACATTGGCCTTCCCTTCGTGGTACTGAATGCGTAAATCATAATCCTTGATAACTTCCAGCCACCTTCGTTGCCTGTTGTTCAGCTCCTTATGGGTGAAGATATACTTCAGACTTCGATGATCCGTGTAGAGCTTGCAAACGGCTCCATAAAGATGATGTCTCCATATTTTCAGCGCGAAGATTACTGCTGCCAATTCCAGGTCATGAGTGGCATAGTTCTCTTCGTGATTTCAATTGCCTTGACGCGTAGGCGATCACCCTTCGGTCTTGCATAAGTACGCACCCTAGGCCCTTTTTCGACGCATCAATGTACACCTCGAATTCACCAGACTCGTTTGGTAAAGCTAATACTGGTGCTGTAGTTAGCTTTTCCTTCAGAGTTCGAACGCTTCTTCACAGCTATCGTCCCAGTGATACTTCACTGCTTTCTTCGTCAGCGTAGTTAATGGCCTAGCGATCTTGGATAAATCCTTTACGAAACGTCGATAGTAACCAGCTAAGCCAAGGAAACTTTGGATTTCCGACACATTCTTCGGTGTAGGCCAATCCTTGACTGCTGAGATCTTTGCTGGGTCCACAGCTATTCCTTCCTTGGAAATGATATGGCCCAGAAATGGAACTCGATCCAGCCAAAATTCACATTTCGACAGCTTGGTATACAGTCGCTCCTTCCTCAACGTCTGCAATACCTCTCGGAGATGTTTTTCATGATCCTTCTCGTTCTTCGAGTACACCAGAATGTCATCGATAAAGACGACTACAAACTGGTCCAGAAATGGTTTCATCACCCGGTTCATCAAGTCCATGAATACTGCGGGAGCGTTGGTTAAACCAAACGGCATCACCGTGAACTCGTAGTGACCATACCTTGTACTAAAGGCAGTCTTCGGGATATCCTTCTCGGCTACACGAAGTTGATGATACCCGGACCTCAAATCGATTTTAGAGAAAACGCTAGCCCCTTGCAATTGATCGAACAAGTCATCGATCCGGGGTAGTGGATATTTGTTCTTAATGGTAGCATTGTTCAGTTCCCGGTAATCAATGCATAGCCGTAAACTTCCGTCTTTCTTCTTGACGAACAACACCGGTGCTCCCCAAGGTGACACACTGGGTCTTATGTACCCTTTACCCAGAAGTTCTTGTATCTGGTTCTTCAACTCCTTTAATTCAGCAGGTGCCATCCTATACGGTGCCTTTGAAATAGATGCAGTTCCAGGTGCCAAGTCTATGGTAAATTCCACTTCTCTTTGAGGTGGCATTCCGGGAATCTCTTCTGGGAATACATCGGGAAATTCTCTCAGGACTGGTATCTCTTCTAGACCAGTCTCCTTCTTAGTTACATCTTGGACATAACACAAGAAGGCAGAGTTTCCCTTTTTCACTTGGTTTATTATGGTAAGGGCTGACACTAGTTTAATACGAGGTTCCGTGGGAATACCTCGATAAGTGATCCTTTCTCCCTTAGGCCCTCTCAGTCGAACCTTTTGACCATAGCAGTCTATAACCGCCCGATATTTACCAAGCCAATCCATTCCTAGGATCACATCGATGCCCCTTAGGTCAAACTTTATCAGGTTGGCGGGTAAGGTACTGGTTAGGATCTTCAGTTCTACTCCTTCGAATACCGTGTCACAGACAGTTACGTGGCCATTAGGTGTTGCTACCGGAACAGATATGCTAGACGACTTATGCAAACCCAGTTTTTCAGCAAACAAGGATGATATGAAGGAATAAGATGCACCCGAATCAAACAATACGAAAGCTGGTTGCTCAAGGACAAGAAAAGTACCCGTCACAACTCCATGAGCAGCTTCCGCTTCAGTCCTTGTCAGCACAGCTATCCTTCCCACATTTCCATTCTGACCTCCTGCTCCATTGTTGTTGTTATTCCCATATCCAGCATTATTGTTTCCAGTTCTGGGTTGACCTCCATTCTTCCCTGCATTGCCCCCATTGTAGTTCTGCTGTCTCCCGTAACCATTGCCTCCATTGTTTTGGTTGTTACGATTCACATTCTGCTGATTCCCAAACTGCTGGTTGCGCCCAAAATTACCCCCGTTCTGCTGGCGGTTGCCCTGGTAGTTGTTTTGCTGTGGCCTTCCAAGGTTACCCCCTTGGTTCACTGGCTGGTTCCTAGCTGGCTGCGAACGACACTCGTAAGCCCGGTGTCCTCTTTTACCGCAGTTGTTGCACGTGACCAAGTTTCCTTCGCAATCCTCGCCTGGGTGGTTTCGTGGACACCTTTTGCAATAATAACGACGGATTTGCTGAGCTCCAGTGTTCTGTTGATTGCCACGATGCTGCCCCTGGTTGCCTCCTCCATTGTTAGGCTTGAACCTCTGATTGGCCTTAGCAAAGTTGTTGTTGCCTCCGCCTGCCTCCTCGAGCTTGCGTTTCTTGCGTTTCTCATCTTGAGAGACACGGACTCGCCAGATGTCAGCAGCTCTGTCGTAGGCTTCGTGGAGTGTGGAATAGGTTCGGCTCAGAAGATACTCTTGTAGCCTTTCGTGAAGTCCTCCGATAAATCGAGAAATTTTGGAGTCTTCATCAGGCACCATGTTTCCAACAAATCGCGTCAATTCCGTAAATTTCCGGAAATACTCAGTGACAGAGTCATTTCCCTGCTGCAGGTTCTGGAATTCCATTTCCTTACTCCTCTTCACATGATGAGGGTAGAAACGCGATCGGAGAGCAGCTTGAAGAGCTTCCCAGTTGAAATTGGGTCTGGCCAACAGAGTCTCTCGGGCATTTCTCCACCAGAGGTTCGCTTCACTCTTCAGATAGAAGGCCGCGCAGTTAACTTTGCGTTCATCAGGGCACTCTACCACCTCAAGGATCTTATCCATTTCTACGATCCAATCCTCCAATTCAACAGGATCCTCTTTTCCTGTGAATTCCTTGGGTTTCATTTCTGACACCTGTTTGGCCCAATTAGTCCCTGTCTGACCTCCGTTGTTCATCATCTGACTCATTTGTGTGAAGAACTGCTCCATGCTGATGTTTTCAGCCATTTGTCTCTGTAAAACTAACCTAAAGCGATATGGTAGTGGTCTATCAGTCACCCCTATGGTATCCTCGGTTATGGTCGCAGATACTTCAACAATTATTCTACAATTATCTAGCATAACAATTGCGTAAAACAGATAAACATGTATCACATAGAAATTATCACACTAAAGCACATATAACGTGTCCATAAATCAAATAGAGCATCTAGTACGAATCAAATTATGTTCTTATCCTTCTTCTAATCATGGAAGTGAAGATTATTCACAACCAATTAGATGTGTCTTGAATCAAACTGATTCACATAAGTCTATAACTCACAAAACTTCTTAAGACAGGTTGTGGGTGGGTGGGAGATACCAATACCTATACTTAAGCTACCCATACCCCGAACGGCTTTCCAGTTTTAATTATCTTGCCCTATGTTCATTTGAAGTTGCCCTACAGGTTTAATTCCCTTTTACTGGACTGTTGGCTCTGATACCACCTGCAACGACCCCCTTATCCGACTCGGACGAATCGGGGAGGCCGAGGCTAAAAGTAACGGCGGACAATCGAAAGCACAACTTCCAAGCACTTATATTACATATTATTAAACAGTACAGTACGATCTCAAGTCCTTCATGCGTTATTATTACACATTACTCAAGCCTTATTCAAACTATCTTACATGATTCAAACTATCTTACAATACGTGACCTGACTTCCTCAGTGAGTCTCGTACCCATCCATACCATAGCCTTCTTCCTCTAATACTGCGGTGGGAAAGAAAACAGAACCGCAGTTTCTAAAGTCAGCCGGGAAATGCTGAGTAAATAAATACCCTAGCTCGTAAACAGATGACGAGGCATAATTTATTTTCAAAAACAGTAATGAGAGGAAGTAAATCTTTAAAAGAGTAAACAAGGCACACATCAAGCTTTAAACTTCTCAATCCTTCAATTTCTTCTTTCTTGATCTTGAAACGGGGAGTGATATCCCAATCTTGCCTTCCTTCATTCATAGAAATTCTTGTCCTTGAAGAAAACCACTTTTAACTTTGTTGATACGGGGAAGATCTACTATCACTACGCATCCAAGACCTTAAGTGCCGGCACCCCTCTAAGACTACTCGCGGCCAGAGAGGTGAGTACATGGAGCGATCCGGCAGGTTGCGACCAGATTAAAATAAACGGGTCGGGTGGACGTAGTCAGCCACGACCAATCTTATTAACGGGTCGGGTGAACGTAGTCAGCCACGACCAATCTTATAGAAAAGCGAATATAACGATCCCCGCACAACTCTTTCCACTTTACGTTATTAGTGGATTAATATTATTCGTGTGACAGTTCTCAGTAAATCAACTTCTTCAACTTGCAAAGAGATTTCAAACAAAACATGTAACTCAAAAATATATTTTGAGACAAGTATTAAAAGCATACTCTGACACGAACAGGAGCTAGCACGCTAGGCTAGGCATATTTACTTACCTGGATTCCGTAGCGTCAAACGTCCTACTTGTTGTCGTTGCTTACGAATCCGTTACCTACAAATCGGAGCTTCTAAATCGTCACAACTCTGTATAATTCTACGAGTCTTATCAATAACCCTAGTTATCGATTCTTAAAATTAGCCCGAACTCGCATACTAATTTATTAGCGTTTCTTTATTTCGTTATATTTTCTTATTAGCAAAAATTAATAAACGACGATTATTTATTTGAAGAGTTATTAAATTTTATGTTACAAAAGTCTCATTTATTTATAGAAACTATTTTTATAAAATGCTAGTAGAAATTGATAGTAGTTTGTATTTTTACATAAAGTAAATATCAATATTAACAACTAAACGATATTGGATTTTTATGATAAATCACTTCTAAATACTTGAAATGATGCGACAATATTTATAAGCTCGAAAAAGTCATTTTTATAAATATTTAAACAATCGAATTTAACGTTACACAATTAAACGCAACATTTATTTAGTTTTTAATAAAACATTACTCGTTTAATTTTTAACGAGTGATCCGTATATTATTTCAACGCCCGGATCACATTTTTGTAACCGGGATAAAATCTATTATTTTTGGAAAACATTTTTAATCCAAAAACATTATTTTTATTTTTCGCGAATAATATAAAGTTTATATAAACTACACTTGTAACCCCACAAGTTATGTCAAAAGACAGCAAGACCCCCATCCTACTCACATGGCAGGTTATTTAACATGCAATACCACCCACCAAGTTCTCACAATTACAAACAGTTACCCCCCTTAATATAGTTTTCATGCTATAAGCAGTTTGGGAAAAAGACACTTTAACCCCCTCTTTACATGATTATCAAGTTCATCATTCTAAACATGGAATCAAGCATACGAGCTACGATTTTGATTGTTTAAATGGAATCACGGCGAGATTTAGAGCGTACCTAGGCCAAGAATGGCCGGAATCGGTCAAGAAACGAAGCTTTCCGGGTTTGCCGACGGTGAGTCGCGCAGTGCTCTTCGCCGCCGGTGATGGAGGACCTCTAAGCTTTGGTTAGGGCCTGGGTTCGTCTCCTCGAAGCTCTAGGATCTGTTTGGTGGCGATTTGGAGTGGCGAGAGTTGTCGGGTTGCTTGGGCTAAGCTCCCCGTCGGCAACAATGGTGGCCGACGGTGGTGGCGTTCCTCTGCTTTGTTTTTGGTGGATTTTGGTTGCTGTTTTTGTCTCTTTTTTGGGACAGAGAGTAGGATGTGACAGAAATTAACGGGGTGGAGAAGGGAGGGGGTAATAGAGAGCAGCGGGTTTGCTCTCGTTTCTTGCCGTCGGAACTTCGGCGGTGGCGGTGGTGGCAGCTTGCCGCTGCTGCTGCTGGTTGTTGCTGCTGTTTGTGTGCTCTGTTCTGGACTGAACAGAGAGTGAGACAGAGAGAGGGAAACAGAGAGTTAGGGAGTGATAGGAGGTATCGGGGTGGTGTTGTTGTGGCCGCGGGAAGAAGGTGAAGAAGAGGATGAAGGTGAAGATGGTGATGATAATAATTGAAGTTGATGACTCAATATATAGGTAGACAAAAAGGAGATGAATGATGATGTTGGAGGCGGTGATGGTGATTTTTTGTTGGCGGTGAGAAAAATCTCCGAAGGAGATAGGAAGAAGTAGAAGATGAAGTTAGGAGGAGTTATAAGGTGTGGTTGACACACTAACTTCGCGGTGGTCATACACGCGTGAAAGGTCAAATAGTAAAGCTAAATAAAACATCGCGTATTCGCCTACGAATAATAACTTAACATCTTCTAAAATCTTACGAGTATTTCTTGTCAGTAAAATACAATAATTTATGCGACTTTATTTTTTCGCAATTAAATTATATATTCATCTCTTTAAATTATTATTTTACCCTTGTTAGTTTTACGGGGTATTACAGTCTCTCCCCCTTAAACAAAGCTTCGTCCTCGAAGCTTAAACAATCTAAATATTCCTGATATTAAAATTGCTTCCTCGAAGCTAATTCAGTCAAATACTTCTGATGCTAAAACTTTTACCTCGAGGCTAAAATCAGCCAAATACTCTTGAGGCTAAAACTTTTGCCTCAAAGCTAAAATCAACCCAATACCTTTGATGCTGAAGCTTTCTAATAAGAAACTAATGATCACAGTCGCGATCACATAGCCGGCATGAAATTTCACATGGCAAGTGATAGCAAGCAATTATCATCTAATGCATGCAATGCAACAAATATTGTGTCACGTAAAGACTGTATTCACGTCTATCTTACGTATGTGATTATAGTTCCATTTGGTTACTAAAGGTCAGGGTTAACTATGTGATAAGGGTATGAACGTGTAAAGGTACTAAATAAAAGGTTGCGTCCTCTCCCCCTTAGAGAGTGACGTCCCCGGAACTCAACGTACCTCATGAAATAAGTGTGGATACTTTTTCCTCATCTCTTCTTCGGCTTCCCAAGTCGCTTCCTCAGTTTGGTGGTTAGACCAAAGGACTTTAACCAGTCTGACACTCTTGGTACGCGTGTCTCTTGTCTTTGTATCCAGTATCTTGATAGGTTGCTCCTCGTAGGTTAGCGACGGGTCGAAATCCACCGGTTCAGGATCCAACACATGGGACGGATCCGGTACGTATTTCTTCAATTGTGATACGTGGAAAACATTGTGTACTCGCCCCAAATTCGATGTCAAATCCAGTCGATACGCAACTTCACCAATCCTTTCTATGATCTCGTATGGACCGATAAACTTCGGACTTAACTTACCCTTTAGATTGAACCTGGTAACTCCCTTAGTGGGTGAAACCCGTAGAAATGCCTTTTCTCCCACTTGGAATTCCAATGGTCTTCTCTTTTGATCCGCGTATGACTTTTGCCTGTCTTGAGCTGCTTTCATACGTTGTTGGATAAGTCGTACCTGGTTCGTCATGTCTTCAATCATTTGTGGTCCAATGACCACCGTTTCGCTAATGTCACTCCAGCAAAGCGGCGATCGGCATTTCCTTCCATATAAGGCTTCGTATGGCGCCATACCAATGCTGGCGTGATAGCTATTGTTATAGGAGAACTCGATTAACGGAAGTTTGTCAACCCATGAGCCTTGGAAATCCATAACACAAGCTCTCAACATATCTTCCAGTGTTTGGATTGTCCTTTCTGTTTGCCCATCTGTGGCTGGGTGAAAGGCTGTACTAAACTTCAGCTGAGTTCCCAATGCTTCTTGGAGCGCTCTCCAGAAATGAGAGAGGAAGTTAGGGTCTCTGTCCGAGATTATCGAACTTGGAACCCCATGATACCTTACAATGTTTCTGATGTAGGCATCGCTCTTTGCTCCATACCCCATGTGTCTTTCATCGGGATGAATCTCGCAGTCTTGGTTAGTCTGTCCACGACTACCCATATCTGATTCAGCCCGTTCTTTGAGGTCGGTAAGGCTGTGACAAAATCCATCGAAATGGAGTCCCATTTCCAAACTGGGATATCTAGTGGTTGGAGTAGACCTCCCATTCTCTTATGCTCGAACTTCACCTTCTGGCATGTTAAGCATCTGGCCACAAATTCCGCTACTTCCTTTTTCATGTTTGGCCACCAGAACGTCTTCTTCAAGTCTTTGTAAAGCTTATCGCCTCCAGGATGGACTGAATACGGTGTGTTGTGTGCTTCTTGCATCAACTTTTGCTTGGTTTCTGCACACTTCTGTGGTACACACCATCTTCCTTTGTAGCGAATGCTTCCGTCTTCGTGAATCTGGAATTCTTTGGCTTCTCCTGCTGCGATCTTTTTCTTGATTCTTTCGAGCTTTACGTCTCCAGCTTGATTGCTCCTTATTTCTTCGAAGAAATCCGGTACAGTTGTCATGCTTCCAAGCAATTTCTGCACCGTTCCTTGTTCCACCACTTCGATGTCGAGTTTTCTGAACTCGTGGCATAACTGATCCGTCAGGATTAACATAGCGTTCACTGCATGGCTTGACTTACGACTTAGCGCGTCAGCAACCACATTGGCCTTCCCTTCGTGGTACTGAATGCGTAAATCATAATCCTTGATAACTTCCAGCCACCTTCGTTGCCTGTTGTTCAGCTCCTTATGGGTGAAGATATACTTCAGACTTCGATGATCCGTGTAGAGCTTCAAACGGCTCCATAAAGATGATGTCTCCATATTTTCAGCGCGAAGATTACTGCTGCCAATTCCAGGTCATGAGTGGCATAGTTCTCTTCGTGAGGTTTCAATTGCCTTGACGCGTAGGCGATCACCCTTCGGTCTTGCATAAGTACGCACCCTAGGCCCTTTTTCGACGCATCACTGTACACCTCGAATTCACCAGACTCGTTTGGTAAAGCTAATACTGGTGCTGTAGTTAGCTTTTCCTTCAGAGTTCGGAACGCTTCTTCACAGCTATCGTCCCAGTGATACTTCACTGCTTTCTTCGTCAGCGTAGTTAATGGTCTAGCGATCTTGGAGAAATCCTTTACGAAACGTCGATAGTAACCGGCTAAGCCAAGGAAACTTTGGATTTCCGACACATTCTTCGGTGTAGGCCAATCCTTGACTGCTGAGATCTTTGCTGGGTCCACAGCTATTCCTTCCTTGGAAATGATATGGCCCAGAAATGGAACTCGATCCAGCCAAAATTCACATTTCGACAGCTTGGCATACAGTCGCTCCTGCCTCAACGTCTGCAATACCTCTCGGAGATGTTTTTCATGATCCTTCTCGTTCTTCGAGTACACCAGAATGTCATTGATAAAGACGACTACAAACTGGTCCAGAAATGGTTTCATCACCCGGTTCATCAAGTCCATGAATACTGCGGGAGCGTTGGTTAAACCAAACGGCATCACCGTGAACTCGTAGTGACCATACCTTGTACTAAAGGCAGTCTTCGGGATATCCTTCTCGGCTACACGAAGTTGATGATACCCGGACCGCAAATCGATTTTAGAGAAAACGCTAGCCCCTTGCAATCGATCGAACAAGTCATCGATCCGGGGTAGTGGATATTTGTTCTTAATGGTAGCATTGTTCAGTTCCCGGTAATCAATGCATAGCCGTAAACTTCCGTCTTTCTTCTTGACGAACAACACCGGTGCTCCCCAAGGTGACACACTGGGTCTTATGTACCCTTTACCCAGAAGTTCTTGTATCTGGTTCTTCAACTCCTTTAATTCAGCAGGTGCCATCCTATACGGTGCCTTTGAAATAGGTGCAGTTCCAGGTGCCAAGTCTATGGTAAATTCCACTTATCTTTGAGGTGGCATTCCCGGAATCTCTTCTGGGAATACATCGGGAAATTCCCTCACGACTGGTATCTCTTCTAGACCAGTCTCCTTCTTAGTTACATCTTGGACATAACACAAGAAGGCAGAGTTTCCCTTTTTCACTTGGTTTATTATGGTAAGGGTTGACACTAGTTTAATACGAGGTTCCGTGGGAATACCTCGATAAGTGATCCTTTCTCCCTTAGGCCCTCTCAGTCGAACCTTTTGACCATAGCAGTCTATAACCGCCCGATATTTACCAAGCCAATCCATTCCTAGGATCACATCGATGCCCCCTAGGTCAAACTTTATCAGGTTGGCGGGTAAGGTACTGGTTAGGATCTTCAGTTCTACTCCTTCGAATACCGTGTCACAGACAGTTACGTGGCCATTAGGTGTTGCTACCGGAACAGATATGCTTGACGACTTATGCAAACCCAGTTTTTCAGCAAACAAGGATGATATGAAGGAATAAGATGCACCCGAATCAAACAATACGAAAGCTGGTTGCTCAAGGACAAGAAAAGTACCCGTCACAACTCCATGAGCAGCTTCCGCTTCAGTCCTTGTCAGCACAGCTATCCTTCCCACATTTCCATTCTGACCTCCTGCTCCATTGTTGTTGTTATTCCCATATCCAGCATTATTGTTTCCAGTTCTGGGTTGACCTCCATTCTGCCCTGCATTGCCCCCATTGTAGTTCTACTGTCTCCCGTAACCATTGCCTCCATTGTTTTGGTTGTTACGATTCACATTCTGCTGATTCCCAAACTGCTGGTTGCGCCCAAAATTACCCCCGTTCTGCTGGCGGTTGCCCTGGTAGTTGTTTTGCTGTGGCCTTCCAAGGTTACCCCCTTGGTTCACTGGCTGGTTCCTAGCTGGCTGCGAACGACACTCGTAAGCCCGGTGTCCTCTTTTACCGCAGTTGTTGCACGTGACCAAGTTTCCTTCGCAATCCTCGCCTGGGTGGTTTCGTGGACACCTTTTGCAATAATAACGACGGATTTGCTGAGCTCCAGTGTTCTGTTGATTTCCACGATGCTGCCCCTGGTTGCCTCCTCCATTGTTAGGCTTGAACCTCTGATTGGCCTTAGCAAAGTTGTTGTTGCCTCCGCCTGCCTCCTCGAGCTTGCGTTTCATGCGTTTCTCATCTTGAGAGACACGGACTCGCCAGATGTCAGCAGCTCTATCGTAGGCTTCGTGGAGTGTGGAATAGGTTCGGCTCAGAAGAGACTCTTGTAGCCTTTCGTGAAGTCCTCCAATAAATCGAGAAATTTTGGAGTCTTCATCAGGCACCATGTTTCCAACAAATCGCGTCAATTCCGTAAATTTCCGGAAATACTCAGTGACAGAGTCATTTCCCTGCTGCAGGTTCTGGAATTCCATTTCCTTACTCCTCTTCACATGATGAGGGTAGAAACGCGATCGGAGAGCAGCTTGAAGAGCTTCCCAGTTGAAATTGGGTCTGGCCAACAGAGTCTCTCGGGCATTTCTCCACCAGAGGTTCGCTTCACTCTTCAGATAGAAGGCCGCGCAGTTAACTTTGCGTTCATCAGGGCACTCTACCACCTCAAGGATCTTATCCATTTCTACGATCCAATCCTCCAATTCAACAGGATCCTCTTTTCCTGTGAATTCCTTGGGTTTCATTTCTGACACCTGTTTGGCCCAATTAGTCCCTGTCTGACCTCCGTTGTTCATCATCTGACTCATTTGTGTGAAGAACTGCTCCATGCTGATGTTTTCAGCCATTTGTCTCTGTCAAACTAACCTAAAGCGATATGGTAGTGGTCTATCAGTCACCCCTATGGTATCCTCGGTTATGGTCGCAGATACTTCAACAATTATTCTACAACTATCTAGCATAACAATTGCGTAAAACGGATAAACATGTATCACATAGAAATTATCACACTAAAGCACATATAACGTGTCCATAAATCAAATAGAGCATCTAGTACGAATCAAATTATGTTCTTATCCTTCTTCTAATCATGGAAGTGAAGATTATTCACAACCAATTAGATGTGTCTTGAATCAAACTGATTCACATAAGTCTATAGCTCACAAAACTTCTTAAGACAGGTTGTGGGTGGGTGGGAGATACCAATACCTATACTTAAGCTACCCATACCCCGAACGGCTTTCCAGTTTTAATTATCTTGCCCTATGTTCATTTGAAGTTGCCCTACAGGTTTAATTCCCTTTTACAGGACTGTTGGCTCTGATACCACCTGCAACGACCCCCTTATCCGACTCGGACGAATCGGGGAGGCCGAGGCTAAAAGTAACGGCGGACAATCGAAAGCACAACTTCCAAGCACTTATATTACATATTATTAAACAGTACAGTACGATCTCAAGTCCTTCGTGCGTTATTATTACACATTACTCAAGCCTTATTCAAACTATCTTACATGATTCAAACTATCTTACAATACGTGACCTGACTTCCTCAGTGAGTCTCGTACCCATCCATACCATAGCCTTCTTCCTCTAATCCTGCGGTGGGAAAGAAAACGGAACCGCAGTTTCTAAAGTCAGCCGGGAAATGCTGAGTAAATAAATACCCTAGCTCGTAAACAGATGACGAGGCATAATTTATTTTCAAAAACAGTAATGAGAGGAAGTAAATCTTTAAAAGAGTAAACAAGGCACACATCAAGCTTTAAACTTCTCAATCCTTCAATTTCTTCTTTCTTGATCTTGAAACGGGGAGTGATATCCCAATCTTGCCTTCCTTCATTCATAGACATTCTTGTCCTTGAAGAAAACCACTTTTAACTTTGTTGATACGGGAAAGATCTACTATCACTATGCATCCAAGACCTTAAGTGCCGGCACCCCTCTAAGACTACTCGCGGCCAGAGAGGTGAGTACATGGAGCGATCCGGCAGGTTGCGACCGGATTAAAATAAACGGGTCGGGTGGACGTAGTCAGCCACGACCAATCTTATAAACGGGTCGGGTGAACGTAGTCAGCCACGACCAATCTTATAGAAAAGCGAATATAACGATCCCCGCACAACTCTTTCAACTTTACGTTATTAGTGGATTAATATTATTCGTGTGACAGTTCTCAGTAAATCAACTTCTTCAACTTGCAAAGAGATTTCAAACAAAACATGTAACTCAAAAATATATTTTGAGAGAAGTATTAAAAGCATACTCTGACACGAACAGGAGCTAGCACGCTAGGCTAGGCATATTTACTTACCTGGATTCTGTAGCGTCAAACGTCCGACTTGTTGTCGTTGCTTACGAATCCGTTACCTACAAATCGGAGCTTCTAAATTGTCACAACTCTGTATAATTCTACGAGTCTTATCAATAACCCTAGTTATCGATTCTTAAAATTAGCCCGAACTCGCATACTAATTTATTAGCGTTTCTTTATTTCGTTATATTTTCTTATTAGCAAAAATTAATAAACGACGATTATTTATTTGAAGAGTTATTAAATTTTATGTTAAAAAAGTCTCATTTATTTATAGAAACTATTTTTATAAAATGCTAGTAGAAATTGATAGTAGTTTGTATTTTTACATAAAGTAAATATCAATATTAACAACTAAACGATATTGGATTTTTATGATAAATCACTTCTAAATACTTGAAATGATGCGACAATATTTATAAGCTCGAAAAAGTCATTTTTATAAATATTTAAACAATCGAATTTAACGTTACACAATTAAACGCAACATTTATTTAGTTTTTAATAAAACATTACTCGTTTAATTTTTAACGAGTGATCCGTATATTATTTCAACGCCCGGATCACATATTTGTAACCGGGACAAAATCTATTATTTTTAGAAAACATTTTTAATCCAAAAACATTATTTTTATTTTTCGCGAATAATATAAAGTTTATATAAACTACACTTGTAACCCCACAAGTTATGTCAAAAGACAGCAAGACCCCCATCCTACTCACATGGCAGGTTATTTAACATGCAATACTACCCACCAAGTTCTCACAATTACAAACAGTTACCCCCCTTAATATAGTTTTCATGCTATAAGCAGTTTGGGAAAAAGACACTTTAACCCCCTCTTTACATGATTATCAAGTTCATCATTCTAAACATGGAATCAAGCATACGAGCTACGATTTTGATTGTTTAAATGGAATCACGGCGAGATTTAGAGCGTACCTAGGCCAAGAATGGCCGGAATCGGTCAAGAAACGAAGCTTTCCGGGTTTGCCGACGGTGAGTCGCGCAGTGCTCTTTGCCGCCGGTGATGGAGGACCTCTAAGCTTTGGTTAGGGCCTGGGTTCGTCTCCTGGAAGCTCTAGGATCTGTTTGGTGGCGATTTGGAGTGGCGGGAATTTTCGGGTTGCTTGGGCTAAGCTCCCCGTCGGCAACAATGGTGGCCGACGGTGGTGGCGTTCCTCTGCTTTGTTTTTGGTGGATTTTGGTTGCTGTTTTTGTCTCTGTTTTGGGACAGAGAGTAGGATGTGACAGAAATTAACGGGGTGGAGAAGGGAGGGGGTAATAGAGAGCAGCGGGTTTGCTCTCGTTTCTTGCCGTCGGAACTTCGGCGGTGGCGGTGGTGGCAGCTTGCCGCTGCTGCTGCTGGTTGTTGCTGCTGTTTGTGTGCTCTGTTCTGGACTGAACAGAGAGTGAGACAGAGAGAGGGAAACAGAGAGTTAGGGAGTGATAGGAGGTATCGGGGTGGTGTTGTTGTGGCCGCGGGAAGAAGGTGAAGAAGAGGATGAAGGTGAAGATGGTGATGATAATAATTGAAGTTGATGACTCAATATATAGGTAGACAAAAAGGAGATGAATGATGATGTTGGAGGCGGTGATGGTGATTTTTTGTTGGCGGTGAGAAAAATCTCCGAAGGAGATAGGAAGAAGTAGAAGATGAAGTTAGGAGGAGTTTTAAGGTGTGGTTGACACACTAACTTCGCGGTGGTCATACACGCGTGAAAGGTCAAATAGTAAAGCTAAATAAAACATCGCGTATTCGCCTACGAATAATAACTTAACATCTTCTAAAATCTTACGAGTATTTCTTGTCAGTAAAATACAATAATTTATGCGACTTTATTTTTTCGCAATTAAATTATATATTCATCTCTTTAAATTACTATTTTACCCTTGTTAGTTTTACGGGGTATTACAATGAAAGTGGTGATGGTGGTGGGTTTCTACCGAAGTTTCAACGACGATGGTGGTGATGATGTTAACGGTGGTGAAGGTGGTGGTGGCTGCTGTGATGGCGAGGGTGGCTGGTGAGGGCCTTATATAGGCTAAGGGTGCTTGGGGACCAAGCAGTTGAGGGCGGCGTGAAGCTTCTCGATGGGTGTTGGGGCGGTTGAGAAGGTTGGAGGCGGTGTTGTCTTGTTTTGCCGTGAAGAAAAATTTGAAAGGGATGAGTGAGAGGGAGGAGTTGGAATGTGTGGGTGAAGTACTAGTGCTTCTAGTGATTGGGTGTGACAAGCACACCTAGTCTCGCGGTGGTCGGGTACGCGTTAAAACTATAATTTTAACTAAATTTATGAAACGTTATCGTATCTATTCGCGATTGTTAATCTAATAATTATTCTAAAATTTTCTGATAAAACTCAAAAATTTATTCTAATATTATTTTGCCAATAAAAATTATTATTATGCTTCTGTAATGACTATTTTACCCCTACGAATTAAACAGGGTATTACACAAACACTTGTAGAGAGACCCACTTCTTTAGTATTGAAGTGGCACTCTCTTACATAGGCACCAGAAGACAACAATAACATTGTCCCCAATAATCATGAGAAAATGGAGGGATACATTTTTGTGGGGTCACCCGAATGACATTCATTTATCCATCCTAGACACCTTATATGAAAAATTGATAATGTCTAACACATAATGTTAAAACGCCATTACCTCACGAACGATGAAACAAAAAGACAGACCAAGCAAAACACACAAGATTTAACGTGGTTCGCTAGCACAATTCGTGCTAACCACGTCCACGGCGAATAATAATATTTATTTATCAAAAGAAACGCGTACAATTGATTGCTTAATGGTCTAAGACACTTAACTTTATATAGTGCTTAGAACCGACCTAGACCCGTCCTAAGGTACTTAGGAATGTTCCCAAAAGGCCAGACCCCCGACACAGGTCGTACGACTTGCGCCAGAGGTCGTGCGATCTTAGGAATCACCAGAGTGTTGCAGCCTTGTTCTTCGTACTTCCCTTTGCCCTCTTTTTGGTCCTTGTTGATGCTCTAATGTGATATATTCACCTATTCAAGGCACAAATCCTAAAAATTTCCACATTGACTTGAATTCTCTCACCTACCAACAATTGCACCTCTTCTCGTAAATAAAGCTTGCCTTCTCAGCAGCTAATGTCTCCCGTCACAGAGACTCACTGAACTCCCATCTGGTCTAACATGCCCTGAAAGGCCTCACCGGCTCAAGATGTTGAGCAAATCCAGACAATGCTGGATCTTGCTCTCCGGAAGCGACTTCGTGGACATATCCGTGAGGTTGTCAATTTTCCCCACCTTCATTGCCTTGATCCTGCTCTCATTTCTCAGAAAATGATACCTGACATCGTTGTGCTTGGTCCTTTCATGACGAACCTGATTCGTGGTCACGCAAATCTCACCCAAGCTATCACGGTTGGGTATCGCTTGATGTTGAAGTAGGCCTAGATCATTTACCATTCTTTTAAGCCAAATTGTCTCCTTCAATGCTTTTGTTAGAGCCATATACTCCGCCACTGTGGTTGGTAAAGTCAACGTCGGCTACAGCATAGTCTTTCACATCACAACAGAACCTCCTAGAGCAAACACATAGCCATTTATTGATCTACTGCTGTCATTATCACACTACTATAAAAATCTGCAGAAACAATGGTTCTAAAGGTGTTGCTTAAGGGATTCTAACCACTATTTTAGGTTAAATACAAAAAAACCCTCGTTCTCTGGCTCCTCCGATCCGTTCTCTGGCTCCTCCGATCCGTCCTCTGGTCTCTCTCGGTTCCCTCCTCCCTCCTTCTGTAGTCTTCTCTCGTCTCCCACATCCCTCTCTTCTCTGTTCTTCTCTCGTCTTCCTCCCTCAAGAATGGGAATAAGGAAATTCGACAGCTCATTAGCATCCCGCTCACAGAAGTCGTATTTCTCCATAATTGTATTTCTCCCATTCACATCCACAATCACAATTTTGCCCAACAAGTGAAGAGGTTCTCAAAAACGAACTTGCTTGTGGGTCTTCAAAATACAAGTACTGCATCATTCAACTTGATTCAACTTGATACCCCTAAAAACAATAATCAGGACCAAGAAAAGTGTTAAAATTGAAACTTTACTCAATCAACAAAAATCAGAATTTACCCAGAAGACTTATGCTGACCAGGATGGGTCTGGTCCAAGAATCAATCCCCAAATCATCAAAAGAGAGACAAACAGATGGTATGAGAAGGGGAAGGGATTTGAGGTCAGAATCGTCTCTTCCCTACCTTTTTCCCCTTCTTCCGCCACAATTACGGCCCATTTTGAGGGGGGTTCTTCTGCGGTTGCTAGACGAGGAAGACAAAGGAAGGCCACCAGATCCACCCCGCCTACGGGTGGGCAACCATCGCCGCCCTTAGCGGCGGAAGCGTCGTCCACTCACTCGCATCTTCAGGTTGAGGAAGGCGTTGTTGTAGAACACATCGCAACCGTGGATTCGGCAGTAACGACCTTGCTCTTGAACAGCCGCAGCTGTAAGTGGTAGCCTATTGGGTTCTCGCACGGCCCCGGCTGAGAACCCGGCACAACCATCATCTTGTTCTCCGACACGTCGGCGATTGACGGGCACCGCCTCAGCCATCCACGCCTCTTGGTGTCCCAGACCTTCACCGGTGCACCGAACGTGTAGCTGAGTGTTGGGTCGTCGTAGAAATCCGTATCCGGTGGATCTTCAGTCGATTCAGCGTCGTCCGCGGAAGGTGGAGATGGAGAGAGATACTGATCTGGAACTGGTGAGGTGGGTTGTGTCCGCGAGAGAAGAGAGGAGGAAGAGAGAGAGAGAAAGAAAAGGGTTGATTTAGGGTTAAGAATGAGGTCGAGAAGGAAGGGAAACAGAACTTATATTGGGGTAATTTCGTAAATTACAGGGGTAATTTTGTCTTTTTGTGCCTCCGTTAATTCAATGTTACTTCCGTTATCTCACAGGGGTGGTTTTTGTATATCCCCGACACGAGGGGTTTTTTTGTATATAACCCATACTCAAGGGGTGGTTTTTGTCTTTTACCCAAGAAGATAATGGGAGAAAGAAATGGGAGAGAGATCAGATCTGGAGGGAGGGGGGACGAGAGAAGATAAAGAGGGAGAAGAAAAATGCGGCTGAGAGAGAGGGAGATAGAAAGAGAGTTGTAGATAAAATTGGGGTTTGGAAATGAACGGCTAAGATTAGGTCCAGACATAGTCAAATACAACGGTACCTTAAAAATCAGTTGTAATTATTTATCTTTGTTCAATAAAACTTCGGTTAAAAAAATCCATCATTTATTATGCTATATTTTAATTTACACAGAAAAATAATTATAGAAATAATATCTTTTAGCGAATTTAACATCGATTATTAATAAACCACTGTTATTATTAATTTGGTTTCTATTTAATTATAATATAGTGAAAATAGTATTTATATTTTATTCAATTAAACTACGGTTATCATAAATTGTTGTTTGTTATTTTATTATTTAATGTTTTTAATTTATACATGATAGTTATTATAGAAATAATTATTTTAAATAAAGGTTATAAATAAAACCGCTATATTAAAATTTTAGAATAACGCGATTTTTCACAACCATTGTTTAAAAATTATAAAAAAATGAAGTTTATGAGTAACTGTCGTAAAGTGAAAAAAAAATAAAGTTGTTCTTTGATAAACCATTGTATTTGATTTCATATTTACAACAGTTTTCTTGTAACAGCAATTAGTAATAATAATTTTAGGGGTTAAAGATAAACAGTCGTTTTAGGGGTCTTTTTACCGGGGTTTTGACAATTGTGGTTTTCAAATATGTTGTATCTGACAGCTTTCTAGTACTGTCACCTGCATAGTCAGAATCCGAGAACCCATCAACCAAGATGTTTTCATTAGCCCCATAACATAGGCTAACGTCTGAAGTACCCTTGAGGTACCTTGATATGCGCTTCACCATCTGCCAGTGATCCTTACGTGGTCGAGCCGTAAAACGACTTACCACACTAGTGGCAAATGCTATGGTCGGTCCAGAATAGACCAAGCATACATGAGGCTTCAAACTGCACTAGCATATGGAACCTTGGACATGTAGTCCTTCTCCTCCTCAGTCTGAATGGTGTACATTCCTAGCTTGTTGTTAGTCACCATAGGAGTATCTATAGCTTTACCTAAAAACATCCCGAATCTTCCCAAGTTCTTCATGATGTATCCCTGTTGTGATAAGAAAAGCTTCTTCATCTTCCGATCTCTTTATATCTCAACTCCTAAGATTTTCTGAGCAGCCCCAAGATCATTCATATCGAATTTCGCGCTGAGAGACATCTTCAATTCTTGTATGTCCTTCATATCCTGGGTTGCAATCAAGATATCATCCACATGCAGAACTATGTAGATACGTGTCTCACCTCACAAGAGCTTGTAATACACGCAGTAATCATACTCACACTTCTGGTAACCAATATTCAATAGAAGCTGCCAAACCTCTTGTACCATTGCCTCGGGGACTGCTTAAGTCCGTAGAGAGAGATTTTCAACTTGCACACGAAGTCTTCTTTTACAGGAACTTGGAATCATTTCTGGTTGGCTCATGTATATCTCTTCTTCCAACACCCATGTAGGAAAGTAGTTTTCACGTCTAGCGGCTCAAGCTCTAAGTCGTGGTGTGCAACCAGCGCTAATAGCACTCTCATCGAAGAATGTCTAATCACCAGTGAGAAGATCTCCTTGTAGTAAAATCTCAATTTCCTACTGAACCCTCTTGCAACAAAGCTAGCTTTATACTTTACTCCCTCTCCAGTTGTAGTTCCTTCATTTCTTCTAAAAACCCACTTCCAAGTGACTATCTTCCATCCCGCTGGAAATTTTACAAGCTCCCAAGTCGAGTTCTTGCTAAGAGAGTACATCTCCTCTCCCATCGCAACAATCCATTGTGCACTTAGCTTCCTTCAGCAATACAAATAATGAATCGGTTCCACTGGTAGTGATGCATCCTCATCATACTCTTATGCTTCTTCTTCTTCTGTTTTTGGCGGCGATGGTGTCAATTAGGGCTCCTTAGGATGATTAGGACTTGAGCTTGCCTCCACCTTCTTCTCTGCAGCTCCAACATCTATATCCATGGAACTTGTCTTTAGCATTGAACTCTCATCGAAAACTACATTTATGCTAAGTAAAATTTTTTTGTCTGTTCAAATCTTGTATCCCTTCACACATGTCCCATAGCCCATCATATCCCCTTCTTTGCCCTTGGTTCTAGTTTGCCATCATTCACATGATAATAGGAAACGCAACCAAACACCCTCATATTCGAGTAATCTGCTGCTTTTCCGGACCATAATTTAATAGGACTATTGCATCCTATACATGTTTGCGGCCTCTGATTTATGAGATTACATGTCATAGAAATTGCCTCTCCACAAAAACATCTAGTAAGACCTGCATTCGAAATCATACATCTTGCTTTTGCTAAGAGCGTTTGATTCATTTCTTCGGCTACACCATTCGATCTCGTTAGAACCCATCTCAATAATCATCAAACCTCCAAAAAATAAAGCTTAATCTAGTTTGATTCACAGCCTTCAACGAGTAAACCTCCCACTTATCAATTCACTGCACCTCCCGTTGTATCTAATCGATAACAAGATATGTGGGGTTGCTTCTTCGATTGATATGCGTAAGTGGAAACATCCGATTTCAGCCTCATCGCCTGCTTTCTCCTACCAAAAGCACCATCACATGAACTTCCATAACCACCGTTGTTAGTACAAGACGAAGGTTAGAATGGGAAAAGGACGCATTTGTTCTAGGTTTGTTACAGCACGGTGGTAGATTGGATGGTTCAGTTAAAAATGGGTTTTGGTATGCAAGAAGTGAAGATTGACCACCTAGACACCGTAACAAACCCAGAATCACACCAGCGTCAACGAAAAAGATCACATATCCCAAACCCATAGATCGCCTCCCAACTAAAACACCTGCATATCACGCGCTATTACCGCATCCTTGGTCCGATTGAGAGGAAGTTGGACTTCAGTTCTCTGTTTTCTTTTATTAAAATCTCATTCTTCCACTCTCTAATTTTGGTTGTATAGTCCCTCACTACTACAGCAGTCTTGGTCCGCAACATGATATTTGTGTGCTAGTCAGGCAGTATGACACCTGCATGTGCATTTTACCTCGTTAATGAGGACATGATATTGTATATGCATTCGAATGTGTAGTGATTGACGGGGTAGAGATTCAACATCCCTGATCAGGATAACTGTAGGTTTTTGGGCAATCAAATGCAGCAGATAATAACAAAGAAAATAGTTGGCGAAAATCCACCAAGGACCCATGTGAATGAGCATAATATGATTATTAGAGGTTTACCTCAGTCGCACTGATTGGTGACTATCATTAGCGCATAAAAGATGTGGCGCCTCTACGGTATCCGCATGAACGGATCTGCACTGGACTTCCTCTTTTTCGGTGCTATCCTGCTGGAGGAAGACGGATGATTTTGTCTCACAAAATCGATGGACTTGGACGACTTCTCTCAAACCCTTATTTATGTATCTAATGAAAATGTTGTTCAGAAGCATCCTCTAACCCTAGCTATGCTTAAAGTTATTTACAGGGATTAGAGAGTTTAGCTTGCCCTCTAATCCTAACAGTTAGGATTTTTTTTTTGATAAACGGGTATTTTCATTACTAAAAGCAAGAGCAAAAAAACTTGTCCTGGCAATAAGCCTTACAAATATTTTGAGGAAGATCCTCCAAACTAAAAGTGCTAGTTAACTGACTACTGCTAACCCAATTAGCTATTTCATGAGCAACAAAATTTAATTGCCTATTACAAAACTGGATCTCCATATTCTTGTTTAACCTTAACCGTTCTGAAATTGCTCTTTAGTCCAACTAATGAGCATTTAATTCCAGTTTGATCTATTCTTGTGTGTGACCCTATAGGTTGCTAATTAAGTTGGAGTAACAATTACAAACATTGAGCAGTATCTACCAATACATCAATGCTACCCAAGTAATAGGAATGTCGGGGATCTGACTAACCTCTATGACCAATATTACTGTGTCGTATAATCGCTTTGTCATATATCAAGATTAGACACAAGGCATGGAGTGTCACCCTTGTTTATCTAATTTATAGTTTCTCGGTTCTCTTAGCAGACTTAGACATACAAATGACATCAATATCTCATATAGATTCATATGAGCACAGCCATGCATTTTCATAAGTCACACTCATCGAGTGACCGTGGATATTTACTCATGTTATGTAGGAGGGACAATGTTGGAATAGATGCCCTAGAGGCAATCTAGTTTAGTATGAATTTATTTGTGGCTAGAAATTCATTTATTATTTATTGGATATTTAATACAATGAAGTCCTTAGATTTACAATTGTGTTGTTTATCTTAAATATCCCTAGTCCAATATAATGATTAATGGAACAATCATCTATAGACTAGTATGGGGTTGGATTGATATGGAGATATCATGATCCAACACATAGGTGTGCATTAAGGGTAACGACGCACTGGATTGACCCATCTCCGAGAAGGCTACATACACGTTATGTTGAGTCACAAGCGCTTCTCGTGGTGCAATGGTATTGTCATCCTTAGACTTGAAGTCACTAGATATTCTAGTTGTGGATTATTGTGATTTTGGTAGCGTTAAACGCTACACCGTAACTGGGTAGTTATAAAGGCGTGTACTAGATAAAATAAGAAGCAAGCTTAGAAATCGTAGTAGACGTAGATATAATTTGTCCCTCCCACATAACGGGAGAAAATATTCTAGGCCACTCGAGGGATAGTGCTTATAGAATGTCTGGCCAGACTCAAATAAATCAATATGGGATATTGATGTTATTTGCATGAATAAGGCTATTCCCATGGATCGAGAAACTATGGATTGGATATACGAGTGTGAATTGTATGTCTCGTGTTCAATCCGGATATAGAGACAAAGGGATGAGACAATTACTTGTACAAAGGTTGTCAAGATGACTATTCTATTAGTTGGCTAGAATGGATGTTTTGCTAGAAACCGCTCCATATTAGCAAATAGTTGCTACCAACTAGATAGAACCTATGGGGTCACACGCTATATAGATTTGAACTAGATTTGGGAATTAATTAATTGGATTAATTAATTAGAATGATCAGTTTGAAAACCTTGCAAACTTAGTAGGGACTAATTTGCAAGGAAGGGACTAAATTGAATTCTAGTAGGACTAGAATAAGTCATTTAGGTAGTTGGCAAGGAGTTGTTGGACTATATAAAGAACCTTCCTTCCCACAACTTATGCTCATAATTGATCATAACTAGAGTGGGAGAGAACAAAAGGAGAGAGCAACAAGCAAGGAAGGAGCCGACCGCCCCTCCCTTTGCCGCCGCGCGTCCCCGTCGGCCCCAAGGAGGAAAAACCTCCTTGTTTTGGTCTCGTTTTGCGTGATTCTTCTTCCTCTTTCCGGGCTAGCACCAAGGAGTGGGAGATCTAGAAATAAACTCTAGGCGTGGATCAACTATAGAGAACGTGACACAATTCGCGTTTGAAGTCATCAAAGGAGAACCCTAAGGTGTGTTATTGATTTCTTCCTTTACCATCGTTATGTCTCTTGACTTATGATCCTTGGAGGGTTTTGCATGGTTAATTATTGTTTCCGTTGCGCATCCATGAATCAAAACCCTACAGACAAATCCTATCTACATCGCTCACACCTCTCAGCATGTTTCATAGCATGTCCAATTATCGACTTTATAATCACCTTGTAACAACATGATGTTTGACGATATTAAAACATGTACTCCACATCTAGAGAATGTAGTCACTTCAAGTCATATGATCACAACATTATTGTCACTACGTGATAACTCTCTATTAGAGTTATAATTCTTGCACGCTTTACACCATTTTGCGTGCTTTCTAGGTTGATTATCTTAGTTTCATGCTATGAATAGAGAGAAAACGTAGAAGTTTAGCTTTGAGCATTAATACATTAATCCTAGCATTTCTCACATTATTTTATGTATTTTCATCACATTTGATCGCACGGGGTGTGTTTCATGCTGTTTTGATAGGAGACGGGGCCTTGAAGATGAAGAAAGGAGAAACAAGCTTGGGATTAATTGGGAGCTAAAAGGATGAAGAAATGATGAAGAATT
This sequence comes from Linanthus parryae, assembly GCA_023055425.1. Lineage (NCBI taxonomy): Eukaryota > Viridiplantae > Streptophyta > Magnoliopsida > Ericales > Polemoniaceae > Linanthus > Linanthus parryae. The sequence continues at coordinate 3,150,236 of JALGPY010000010.1, read as the reverse complement.
GATAAAAAGACATGGAGAGGGGGGGGGGGGGGGGGGGGGGTAAAAGTGTAATTTAAGGAAGTTTGCGTAAAGACACTTTAACCCCCCTGTTTCAGCTTCTTCTTCTTCAACCCAAAAACACCACCTGCACCAATTTCCTGCCAATAATTCACTACCAGCCTTCATTCATATCCACCATTGTTGCAAGTCATCTCCAATACTCCACCTACACCATCACCTCTACTGATTTCACCCAAACTCCACAGCCTACCGGCTATAACACCGAGCCTTTGTCACATCCAAAATTCCCCGGTTCAAATCACCATTATACAGACCCACTCATCACCATCACAACCTGTTAACAAACCCAGCAACAACATTCAGCCACCCCCTCCAAACCTCCGTGAACCACATCTGCTTCCTAATTGCGGTCCAAAACCACCTGATTTAACCTCCAATAACCATCCATGGGAGGGCAAGAAACCCATCCGCTGACTACCAAGAAAACCCCCTTCAATCCCAGCAGCTATGGCCGCAAGAATCAGGAAGCATCGTAGAGAAAAAGAAGACTCAGAATCATAAAAGCGGAGAAGAAAGGAGAAGAGAAATCTCCAGCAGATCGCACGACCTCATCACCTGGTCGTGCGATCAGAAGCCATGACTTAGACGAACTTTGGAGAAGAAATATCGAGGCTCACTGTAATTGCAATCAGATAAGGTGATCGAAGGACCTGGCCAGATGAAGGACCGGATCGCACGATCTGGCCTCTTGATCGTGCGATCTTCTGAAGCTAGAAGATCACACAGAAGAAGAAGAAAAGGAGAGGTGCATATCTGCTAGAAAGGAGGCCTGCTTTGTTTTGTTCAATACGACGTAGTTTTGTATTAGTTAATTCCTAAACCTAAGTTAGGGAATAATTTATATATTACAACTACAATTAATTTCATTATTCATTCTACTACCGTGAGAAGAAAGGATGAGACAAAGAGAAAACGAAGGCCAAGACTTCATGATTGAAGAACTTCGTTTGATTTCTTCTTCCCTATGTTATTCAAATTTAATGGAAAAACTCTTGCCTATTTCATATTTAGTTATGAGTAGCTAAGCGACTTTTTCTAGGCATCTCATGTGAGAGCCTATGGTTCATGTAAATGATGATACGTTTCCGAATTTGATCTTTGCTTCATGTTTTATTTATTTCAAATTTTGACTCAATTTTAGTTTCTTGATTTTGTTTGTAATGCTATTCTATTGACATGATTAGGAAACAAACTAGGGTTCTAGAACTAGGATTTCATTCATAGATGATTCATGCTTAAATTTAGTTTTATTATAATTCATTTGTTCATGTACTGCGTGTAATACTCAGTGTTAATGAAGTAATTAACTATAAACACTGCTTAGTTAGCGAATGCACGACATTGTTTCTAACTAACTAGGATGAGACTTGAACATCAACCACGTATCACTGATACTGAGAAGAGACGTGTTAGGATTGGCTAGTGTGGTTAGGTTCGATGGGCGAGATCCGAATATTTCGTGCAACAGTGGACCGACAAAACCCGTTGTCGTGCATGTCGTTAACCTATTAGAACGGAATGGTAGACACAGGAGACCGACATAATATTGTAGTCGATCGAGATGTAGAATGACTTGAGATCGACATAGAGTCAATGTTGTTACCCGGCTTCGTTAGAATATAGTTAACTGTTGCTCAGATAATCCGGACATCGTTTACAACCATAGGTGATCAACGAGATTGCCTAGCCTCTCCACTTATTTATTAAGAACTCTTCTTAATTCCAGTTTACTATTATTTCCGTTATTGATTTCAGCCACTTGTTTGGGGTTGGAAACACAACAAATCACTCACCTTTTCTCCGGTTACTCAGTGAACTATACTACTTTGTTATCATAAACTTGTTTTGTGCTTGTCTCCGTGGGATCGACAACCCGAGTACTAAAAATACTCAATCTTTACTAATTGACCGTACGCTTGCGTAATACGCGCTAGTACTTCGCGTCAAGTTTTTGACGCCGTTGTTGGGGACAACGGTTAACAAGTTTTAGTTAGCAATTAGTTCACTTTTCTTTTAAATTTCTTTTTTATTAGATTCTTTGATTTCTCATTTGTGTATAACTTTGCTTTTCAGGTACTCAGTGCATGCACATGAACTCCAAGGAACTTCTGCCCCCACTTGAAGACCCTGAGCAGTTGTTTTAGAACACCAAGGAGGAATCAGGGACAAAGCACCATGGAAGAACAGTTGACCAATGCACAACTCACTCAGTGATTGGCCAAACTTACTGCGCAATGAATGAGCGCAACAACCAGACGCCGTACAATAAGTCAGGACAGGTGCTGGTAGAGAATTTTCAATCATCCACTTATGGACATAATCCGGTAATTGAAGTGCCAGCTATTCAGGCTGAACACTTCGATCTCAAGCCTGCAACAATATAGACTGTGGCCAATCAGTTCCAGTTCTATGGACACTGAGTTGAAGACCCCAATGATTTTATTGGGAAATTCAACGCTTATATAAAGAATATCAAGTACAAGTATTACACCTGAGGCGTTGAAACTTATTATTTTCCCTTACTGTCTGAAGGGTGCAACTAAAAAGTGGTTAGAGTCAAGGGCACCTGAATCGATCACAACATGAGCTCAGTGTGTGGATGAGTTCATGAGCAAGTTTTACCCAACTCAGGGGTTCATTGAACTACAGGGTGAGATTCTAGGCTTTCGGCAACTTGCCTATGAAACTGTGGTGGATTCATGGGACCGTTTTACGCACATGATCATAAAAGTTACCAAATCTTAATTTTGGAAACTATAAAAAATTTCAGGTCTTCTACCATGGCCTAGAACGTCATAGTCAAGATATGGTTAACAGGGAAGGTGGGGGAAATTTCTTGTATACTATTGACAAAAATGGAGCTTACAGCCTGATGAAACAACTTGCTAAACATGACACTCGATTCTATGATTCTAGGAGTTTAGCGAATCTTCCTGAGCCTAAGGAAGATGAATGGAAAACTGGGATCACCAAGATTGTGTCTAATCTCGCCAAGCATATATATCAGGATAAGAAGACAGTTGCAAGTGTGGAGGAGCAGGATTTTGATTCAGCCATTGATAACTCTCTATTAGAGTTATATTTCTTGCACGTTATATGTAGTTTTGCGTGATTTCCGGGTTGATAATCTTAGTTTTACACTATGAATGTAGAGAAAAGGTAGAAGTTTAGCTTTTGTGTGTGAATTCGTTAATCCTAGCGTTTCTCATATGATTTTATGTATTTTTTGTCACGCTTGATCGCACGGGTTGTGTTTCATGTCGTTCTGACAGGAAATAGAGCTTGAGAGGTTAAGCGGAGAGGAGAAACAAGCTTTCGATATTTTTCGGGAGCTCGAACGAAGAAGAAATTGTGAAGAAACAGTAAAAATACATGAAAAGGGGGGGGGGCAATGCAATATAATGAAGTTTTTTTAATGACACTGTAACCCCCTAGATGAAAAATGGCCAAACACTTAGTGAAAATCTGGTGGCCAACGTGAGAGCAACTCACTGGAAGTGTAGGATCACAATTGTGATCACAAGATCACCCGCAAGACCACAATGTGATCCTATGATCACAAAAGGTGATCACCAAATCAGAAACAATATCTCAAGACTTAAAAAATTAAAAGAACGGGACTCTACTAATTTAGATGGATGGAAGAGAGAAGAAAAAAGGAAGACTCGCGTTGGAGAAACAAGAGGAGGGTACGGGTTCAAGAGGAGGGCTCCTCCATTGAAGATCTAGGTTTTTCTTCTTCTTCTTCCTCTCTCAATCTTCGATGGAGAAACTTGTTAATCTCGTTTGGTTGATTACTATTAGCTAAACTCCATTGCTAGGCTTCTCGAGAGAGCCTAGGGTTTATGTAGACGAATGATTTTTCGGGTTAAGACTTTGTCTCATGCGTTTATGCTTTGATCTCTTGAATGAATATTTAGTTTCTTGAACTTGTTAGTGAATCTCGCCTATTGACACGGCGTGATCATGATTTAATCTTCATGAAAACTAGGGTTTGTTCATAGTTCACCGTCTTTCTTAATGTTAATGTTTATTTTAGTTACATGTTCTTGTTGTAGGCTTAATCCTTAGTGTGAAAGGAGTGATTAAACGGACACACTAGCTAATTAGACGAGTGCACGGCAGTGACTTAGCCTAATTGTGATGAGAACTTGAACACAATCCCGAATCACCAAGACTGAAAAGGAGAAGTGTTAGGATTGACCTTAGTATGGGTAGATTCGGTAAGATTATTCAGCTGTTCCGTGAAATGGTGGACCGACAGGACCCGTTATCGTCCCAGCAGATGACCTGCTAGAACGTACAAGTAGACAACATGAGACCGAGAGGAGATTGTAGTTAACCGAGACGTAAAATGACATGAGACCGACAGGAAATTGTCATAGCCTATTACCCGGCTGAACAATAATAGGATTGACGTGTTACATAGCTGAACCGAAATTCGTCTACAAAATCGCCTAATTTTTCTACTTGTTCCTTAATTGAGAAAAAATATAAAAATATTAGTCTAGTTGTTATTTTAATTCAGTCGCTTGTTTGGGGGCAATAACTCTTTTAATCACTCAATTTTCCTCCTTGTACCGTACCTTAAATTAATTGACTAATTAAATAATCTCAAATCTGTCCTCGTGGGATCGATAACTCGGGGTAGAAATACCATCCCTATATTACTTGACCGTTCACTTGCACATACGCGTTAGCCATGGCCCAAATAGCAAGCGAAGATGTGAACTTTGTTGGGGCACAAGGACATTGGGAAAACTGGAACTAGGGGAATTACAGACCAAGCATTAGAGATCATTCAAGATTCAGGTTTGGGGATCAGTCTGGAGCTATATATGCACCAGGGTTTCAGCTTAGGCCACCAGCACCAGTTTCACATGCCCCACCAGCAGCTGCAGTAGCACCAAACCCAGAATTTTTCTGAGCTGACAAAGGCATTGACGCATCTGAGTCATAATATGAACAGCATGACCACACAGATCAATGCAGTGGCATCCGATTTACCAGTCCACGAAAACGTCACTTCATAATTTAGAGGTGCAAGTTGGGCAGATTGCAGCACAATTATCTGCTAGAGCACGTGGCTCTCTACTGTCTGACACGGAGAATGTGCGCCACATGAACGCCATTACCACTCGCAGCGGGATTGCATTGACTGATCCACCATACTCGAGCCATGCTAGAGCTGACGCGTCAGTCTTCTTTTCTGATAAGACACATGTCATGGTCCCCCAGTCAAAGGGCATGACTCCACTGATGAGGATAAGTCCAATGAGGTATTACCACCACCCCATTCTTCTAAAGAACCACCTTTTTCCATTGAGAACCAGGATGAAGAAGGATGAATCTGAGGAGTATAGGCGAGTTCTTAGTATTTTCTCCAAACTGCACATCAACATTCCGTTGATTGAGGCGCTACAGCAAATGCCTAAGCATGCGCAATTCATCAAGGATACAATCATTGGGAGAAAAAATATGGACGACTTTCAGACAGTGAAATTAAATGATCATGTGATTTCATGTGTCTTGCATGGGCAACCCAAGAATAAAAAATATCCAGGTAGTTTTGTGATTGAATCTACACTTGGTGGGGCCTATACAGGCAAGGCTCTGTGCGACCTGGGTGGGAGTGTCAATTTGATTCCGCTTTCGGTATTCAAAAAGCTAGGTGTGGGGGAGCCGCGTAAAACCTGGACCAATATTCATTTCGTGGATAAGTCATCCAAGAAGGCCATTGGGGTGGTGGAAGGTTACTTTTGAGGCTTGGTAGTTTGATCATGCCAGCCGATTTTGTGATATTCAAAATGCCAGCTGGTGACAATCCCATCATTTTTAACAAACCCGACAACCACATTCAGCCACCACCTCCAAACCTCCGTGAACCACCTTTGCTTCCTTACCGCAGTCCAAAACCACCGGATTTGCCTATAATAACCAGCCATGGCAGATCAATAAACCCATCCGCTGACTACCAAGAAACCCCCTTTCAATTCCAACAGCCATGGCCGCAAGAATCAGGATGTAGCGCAGAGAAGAAGAAGACTCAGAATAATAAAAGCGCAAAACAAAGGAGAAGAGAAGTCTCCAGTAGATCGCACGACCTCATCACGTTGTCGTGCCATCAGAATCCATGCCATAGACACATTTTGGAGAAGAAATATTAAGGCTCACAGGTGATCGCAGGACCTGGCCAGAGGAAGGAGCAGATCGCACGATCTGGCCTCTTGGTCGTGTGATCTCCTGAAGCTAGAAAATTGCACGGAAGAAGAAAAAAAGAGAGAGGCGCATATCTGCTGTAAGGGAGGCCTGCTTTGTTTTGTTCAATACGACAGAGTTTTGTATTAGTTATTTCCTAAACCTAGGTTAGGGAATAATTAATATATTGCAACTAGAATTAATCTCATTATGCATTCTACTACCGTGAGAAGAAAGGAAGAGACGAAGAGAGGACGAAGGCCAAAACTTCAAGATTGAAGAACTTCCTTTGATTTCTTCTTCCCTCTATTATTCAATTTTAATGGAGAAACTCTTGTCTATTTCATATTTAGTAATGAGTAGTTAAGCAACTTTTTCTAGGCATCTCTTGTGAGATCCTAGGGTTCATGTAAACGATGATACGTTTTCGGATTTGATCTTTGCTTCATGTTTTATTGATTACATATTTTGAATCAATTTTAGTTTTTTGGTTTCAGTATTAGCCTCTACTATCTACTATGTTCCGATTCTGATAGGTGCGCCTGACATGAACCTCCGCCGAGAAGTGAATCAACCCCGAATACTATTCTATTGACATGATTAGAAGATGAACTAGGGTTCAAGAACTAGTGTTTCATTCAATAAATGATTCATTCTTAAAGTTAGTTTTATTCTAATTCAATTGTTCACGTACTACGTGTTATACTCAATGTTAATGAAGTAATTAACTGGAAACACTGCTTAATTAGCGAATGCACGACAGTGATTCTAACTAACTAGGATGAGACTTGAACATCAATCCCGTATCACTGAGACTGAGAAGAGACGCCTTAGGATTGGCTAGTGTGGGTAGATTCGGTAGGCGATATCCGACTGTTTTGTGCACTGGTGGACCGACGTGACCCGTTGACTTCATATCGTTAGCCTACTAGAATGGACCGTTTGACACTGGAGATCGACATGAGATTGTAGTCGATCGAGCTGTGGAATGACTTGAAACCTACAGGAGAGAGTCAGTGTTGTTACTCGACTTAGTTAGAATATAGTTAATGTGTTTCTCAGATAATCGGGCATGGTTTATAACCCTAGGTGATCAATGAGATTGCCTAGCCTCTCCATTTATTGATTAAGAATTCTTCTTAATTCCACTTTACTATTATTTCTGTTATTGATCTCAACCACTTGTTTGGGAGTGAAAACACCACAAATCACACACTTTTCCTCCGGTTACTCAATGAACTGTACTACGTTGTTAATCATGAACTTTTTACATGCTTGTCTCCGTGGGATCGACAACCCGACTGTATGCAGCTAGTATTACTATGTGGACTGAAGATCCAATAGGGTGTGCACACTTATGGTCTAGTTTGTCTTGGGGAGTTACTATGGTATGAAACTGGTTTTGCCTTCATTGTCGGAAGTGAATTTGGACTTCACAACCCTCTGGATTGTGGGATTTGGAATCCTCCGTATAAGGCTCGTATAGTAATAGCTCTGTGCTAGCTGACATTTGGACAACTGATATAATCTTCTCTATGATCTTTTGTGGTGGCCCAAGTTATATGAATGGTGCATTTATAGGTACATGTTAGACGATTTGAAAACTGTATATATATATATATATATTGTTATAAAACCTATTTTACTCTTTGTAATCTGACGTCTTGACGTCTTTGCCTTCTATACTTTGGAGACCAGGATGTAGACAATTACTTAAAAGTTGTCACATCAGAGTATTGAAACAATAATATTAAGTTTTATTTAAGCTTAAGTTTCTTTAATTGCACGTTAGGATCAGACTCATTGCTAAGCATTTTTGTGCTTAGAGGAGGACATCTCTAGAGAGTCTGGGAGGTCCAAGTGTAGTTCTCCAGCACTTTAGGATGGGGGTGTTACAATAAGTGTCCTGAAGTTTGGCACACTGAAGGGAAGGGTCTTTTCCCAAACTGCAGCAGTAATGGCCAACTAAGGGCCCGATCCGTGACAGATTGGGTCCGGACCGATCCGTCACGGATCGAACTAGGATCAAGAAGTATAAATCGTCCGATCCGTCAATCCGTTCAATCCTTTTGTACTTATTATTATGTTATTTTTACTAATTTCATCAATACGATTTGTTTTAATGCTAATTTTAACTTAGTAATGTCCTTACTTACCAATATTGTGTTGACAAATTTTAATTTTTGATGTTGTAAAGAGGAAGATATGTCATACGTTAACTAAAAATTATACTAAGAGCCCGTTTGGTAATGCTTTTGCTTTCTAGAACGCTGCTTTTCGAAATCAAAAGCAGTATTTCTGTGTTTGGTAAAATTTTATTTTTCTGCTTTCTAGAAAGCTACTGCTTCCCCGCAACAACTTTTGAAAAGCAGGTGAGGGGTTGCTTTCTACGACATGCTTTTTGATTAATTTATCGTTTTACATCATTATCCATTAATAAAACTTATTGTAATAGTACAATTCATTATATCATGTCCGAAATTGTCGTTTTAACATCAACAAAAAGTCTAAAGCACTAATACCAAACACAGAATGTCAAAAGTGCTTTTCCACAGCAGATTTTATACGGACTTTACCAAACACTTTTTGTGTAGATTCTCACAGCAACTTTTGGACAATGCTTTCTACACAGCAGCTTTCTAAACTGCCACAGCATTACCAAACTAGCCCTAAATTATATTCGCACCCTTTGTGTCTTTGTGGGTGGGTTTGGTGTGGGATTTTTTTTGGATTTTAATCCAAAATCTACTTTTTGGCTTTTCTGACTTTTTCGAAGGGTTTGGTATGGGATTTTTTGAGCAGATTTTGGATTCTGGATTTTGGATTTGTAGTGTAGAGTGGGTGGAAGAAAAAAGTTGGGGTTTAGGAGATTTTTTGTGTCTTTTTTTGCTAAAATCATTAAAATGACAAGTTTATCCTCTATCATCAACTATAATTACACCCTCTTGTTAGTTATATTTTTTTACCGTTTTATACCTTAATTAACACTACCAACTACAACAACTACCCACTTGACTCCCTCCCTCCCAGCTACATAAGTTTAATGTTTACCATTTAATTTGTAATGGCACGTGCTCGTAGTTATTCTTAATGTAATCCGACACTTTTATGTAAAGAATGTTGTATCTTTAAACATGTCAATTTGTGTACATTTGTTTTTATGATGTTCTTATAATTATTTATTTGTATTTTCACATTACTATACAAGATATTAGTAAATAGTACACGTTTGTAAAAAAAATAGCATTACTAAATTATAATTTAGTAGTGTTGGTTTGTTTGTAAAAGTTATTAAATAAGTCAATAAATAGACACAATAGGGTATAATGGTATTTTCACTAAACAACAAAATTGTCACATCACTGACTTTTTAACAGCACCAACTTTTTTTACCAAACCCCTGCATCTTTTTTCTTGAACTTTTGTGTCACGGACTTTTTTCACACCATCTTAAAAGTCAACTAAAAATCCAAAAAGTCCACACCAAACCCACCCTGTGTCGCTATGAGGGAGTAAAAGTTTCTTTTACTTTAAATTATTTTCGATTTACTGCCTTAATTCCTAGAGGGCCGCTATGCTTCACCCTTTTCTCTTCACCCTTTAAATTCACCTCCTACATGTCAAGTTATGATTGAAGGGACTATTTATTTTAAGATATTTCTATAATCACATCACCAATCAAAAACATCCACATAAGGGGTGAACTTGAAGGGGGAAGGAAAAATGGTGACGTTTAGCATTTCCCTAATTCCTAATAGAAGGCTGCTACGCTTCACCATTTTTTCTTCACCCTTCAAGTTCACCTTTTACGTGTCAAGATTTGATTGAAGAAACTATTTATTTTAAGATATTTCTATAATCACATCACCAATAAAAAACATCCTAATAATACTCACCCTGCCGGTTTAGTCCCCTCTGTTTTCGAACCCAACGGTCGGAACAACCATTATCGCGATCTGAAAAGTCCACTCTCATCCAATTCACAAACCTATTCGTGCATGAAGATGGATAATCTAGGAGCTTTCTAGGAGCTTTCCTCAGGAGATGTATTGTTTTGGTGAATCTGTGAAAGCCGAAGACTGGTCTGGTCACCATACGGCAGCGAAGATGGGGACTGTGAAAAGGGAAACGAAGCCTGTCCTTCCAGTCGCTAAACACGGAGAGAGCTCCGGTACCAAAGTCGGAGTCCGTTCTAGGAAGAGCGTCAAACCAGTTGACGACTGGAAATTTCTGGTAAGACTTTCCGATTGCTCATACCTAGGGTTTTGCGGTGATTGTTTCTTCGATTCTCGTTAATAAGTACCTGGTTCTTGACCAAAATATTGAACTTCTTGACTGTTTTATGTTTGATTTCGCCTTCAATTGGGGGATTTTCCGCTATTTGAGCACGTTCATCCTTGCTTCGGATTCAGGGTTTGCTTGTTATCTGCTACTTTTTGTACTTGATATGTTTCTATTTTGGTACAAAGGTTGATATTGAGGGCAATCTATACGTGCCTTTGTGTGACATCTATTTTACAAACCTCCTGGTGTTGCCACTCTTTGCCTTGGATTAGATCATAGTTGTCTTCATTCAGACACATTCAACTTGGTAGCACCACTTATTCGCCTCCCAACTTAATTTTACATAAATACCTCATAGTTCATAAGTTATTCTCAATATTTCATTCATCCATTGCAATATTCATTAAAAAATGAATAGTGCTTTTAAGTCGGGTTCAAAACATTTTTATAATTTTGTTGTTTCAATGCTTCTATGAAATTATTGAATTAGCCATTCACTAGGTCGTCTCTTTCATGTTTGAGATAAAGTCACCTTGAAAACCAGATGGGCTATGGTTTCCCATTCTTCAAAGACAACCACCTTAATGTGTTATTAATCTTGACGACCTTCTGGTGGAAGAAAACTCTTTATCAGTCTAAGCACATCTAGGAGTAGTAAGAATGATGCCAAACCTCATTAATTTCATCCATTTATATACCTGTGAATCCAGAATGCTCTTTTGTGATCTCCTGAAGTATATTACTTTGAAATTTGAAATTCTTGTGCGTTCTTTGTTTATTTTAAAATGATATCCAAAACCAGTTAGCTGTATTATCAAACTATCTAGCGGCATAACTTTGGCTGGTGTTTTTACATCTGCAGGATGAGATTGAAGCCCCCATGTGGATAGATCTTAGTATAGAAGCTACGTTTGCTTATAATGATAGGTGAGTTGTTTGAAAGTTGGTTTTTGTTTCTTACATGTTTGTTTATCTCAGTCTTAACTGCTTCGATTAAGTAATTTCATAATTTCTTGCAGTGACGAGGAGTGGTTCCACATAAGCCACCCGTAAGCCCTTGCATGTACTTTATTTGCTTTGAACATGTCTATGTGGGTGTTATCGTAATACGATCTTAAACATTCAGGTTCCATCAATCTTCTTCCAGTCAGTTAATTTCCTCATTATCTCGTACTGGCAAAGTGTGCACAGACAAAGAGTTTGGACCAGATGTATTTTCTTCTCCAAAGCTACCAGCTTCTGTGTCGAGATCGAGAGGCAAGAACAGTAGAAAGGGAGAATTGCCGCCTAAAATGGGCAAGCTGGCACCAAGGAAACATCAACCAGTGAAGAACTTAAGCACCAGTTTTTCACGGGTGAACTCAGTGTCTGATCAGAAAGCTAAATCCCAATCAAGAGATAACAATATAAAAGGGAAAGTGATCAGTAAATCTTCATGGCTTAATCCAGGGTGTGATCAGAAAACAAAATCTCAATCAAGCAATAATAATAGAAAAGGAAATGTGCGATTGAAACCGGAGTTGGATTGTGATCACAGTTTAACGGAGAGCTTGGAACCTTTTGTGGAGTTTTCACCCAGTGAAGAGGAGTCTAAGACCAGTTTGAGTTTGGGAACACTTACGGAAGTCAAGAGCAGGTCAGCTAGCACCATTACATCTGAAAGTAGTGAATTGCAAAGTCAGAAGTTACTGGAAGTATCGAGTCGAACATTTGGTGGTACAAGTGGTCTGTTATCGTCTCTGAAGGTCACTCTTAGAAAAAGTTGTGTTACACGAAAAGCGCTCAGGATGGAGGTAGTTGAGGGCAGGCATTCTGAAGGAAATCAATCTTCCTCGGGAAAGTCCAGTGTTGGGTCTTCTTCTAACCCTGGCTATGATATGCAAAGCACCAAGACTTCGAAATTGCAGAGCAAAGTTACAACCCCAGAGAGCAGAAATATCAAGGTAGTACCCCAATTAACAAAGGAAAAGGTAAAAGTGTTGGATATATCTAAGAAATCTACAACAGGGCGTCAGCTTGTGCCATCTAAATCTAATTTGGGTGGTAAAACAGCTGCTTTGAAGTTGGATCATCGAGGAAGTGTTAAATCAAAGGTGAGAAGCTGCAATAGTTCTATGTTAGCATCTTATGAGTTCTTTTTAACTATTGAATGAACCATTGCTTAAAGGCACATCTTAAAATAATTGTGATAACGTGTGTGTGTGTGTGTGTGTGTGTGTGTGTGTGTGTGTGTGTGAACATAAGTCATATTTACAATTTTGAGGAAACCATAGACAATATTGTAAAATGTGAGAGTTGATAGATGGACTAAATGAGGATGAGAAAATGAGAATAAGGATGTAAAATAAAGATGGCAGAGTAAAAGTGGACGTAAGGTCTCACAAACTGAATGCACGAGATTTCTCTTCGTAGAAAATAATGAGATTTATTGTGAAGCACACCTAGTATGTTTGGCAACTAATCTTGTGTACGTATAACTTATCTATTTTACGTATTTTGGATAGCTCTTCATATCATCTTGTTAGTATAGATGCGCTACCCATGGAGCAAATCATGCATGCTGTGGACATATAATAGCAATTCAATATATGCAATTAGGATTAGCCAATTGATAGCAGTTGCAATGAGTTATTTCATGAGGTAAAATAATTAAGTTCTTTATCTTGGTCTTTCTTTGATTACATTCTTGTATTCTATGGTTTAGTAACTCTCTATTGTTTCTACTTTGTAATTCTCTCATACACGACACAAGAGCGGTCCTGTTAACTTTGATGTTGATGCGAGAATCATGCTTTAGTAATCAACTTCATTTCTTTTAGGGATAATAAACTTCATTTCACATGAACTTGTCAGGTTAATGTGCCTGTACATTCAAAGGCTACAAAGGTACTTAGTAGCAATGAATGTGCAACTGCAGCTGCCAAAGTGGGTGGAAGAAAAGGAATCAGCAGGTGTAATGCACCCGGAGAAGGCAAAGAGAATCAAATGGTCAAGACGATTGAAAGTAAGAATACCAATAGCAGAGCTAGAAGCTTGATTCAGGGTCAAAAAGTTACAGAAGCAAAGAATGGCACATCACAGTTGACTTGTCCAAAGGTACATTTTTTCACCTAGATGTATTTACAAATTGTTTTCTGCATTATCAGTCCTTGCTACAGAAACTCGCCTTCAAGCTCATATGTTTTTCATCTGTTATAGGTACTTTGAATCAAAACATCTTAGCACATTAAACCCACTGACAATTTGAATGACAAATATTTGTTCTTTTGAGATAATAATTTTTATAAAATCAGTACAAATCGGATTACAGGGACTTCAAACTATCTGAATCCGTAGTAGGTAGTTGTAATTGATATTCCTCCGTTCCAATTTGAGCGTCGGGTGGACTTTTGACTGTCTTTCAGGAGATGCTCTTGACTTGGTAGACTTACTTTAGCGTCTTTTTTATGTGGTACTCATTAGTGGGAAGTGAAAAAGCAAAATTTTGATAAGGGATATGGAGGGAAGTAAAGTGATCAAGTAACTAACTTCTTGGTAGCAGGACACTCATTTTGGGATTTCCATTTTAGGAAATGAAGTTGTTTAACCTGTGAATGAATGAGTATATCTTATCACATTGAATCCATTGACAATAACAACGTGCACGTCTTTTTTAATCATCTCTGTTAAAAAATCGGTACAAATTGATTCAAATTTTGAGAATCAGAGGACCCTATCGACCCTGGGGCCTAAGGCGGGTGGCCTCATTTCCCTGCCCACTGGGCCGGCCATGGATTCACGAGTCACTAGTTGAGACAACGCAAGAGCACATGAAATGGCGAGGAAAGCCTTACAAGAATAAATCATTTATTATTATTATTATTATTATTATTATTATTATTATTATTATTATTATTATTATTATTATTATTATTATTATTATTATTATTATTATTATCTCTGAGGGATTTTGAATCAGTATTGGAACATCTTTACACCACTATATAATCTTGGCGCCATGTAACCACCCAATCTTTTATTCTCTGGTAAAGAAATGGAGATTATTTGGGATCTTGAAATGTTGGTGACTTTGGTGGACTCTGTTTGTTCTAATAGTTGTAGCTAGGCTGGACTATACATTGAACCTGCTATGTTTTCTATGATTTGATTATGAGCAGGGAAAAAAGAGCAGCAGGGCTGAAGCGAAAAGTTCGATAAATGCAACCACAAGAATTCACTTCCGATGAAAGAGAGAGCCATTCTTTTCCAATGGTTCGACGTTTGGTTGAATGGCTGCTGCAAACTTCGGGCTCTTTTATCGTCTAAGCCTCACTGATTCCGATAATACTTGTTCTTGTTCATAGTAGTTGCTCCTTGCAATTATCCGCATCACCCTTGTATAGATAGAGCGTCCTTATTAAAGGTAATTTGCTTTTGAGCCTTATCATTGTCTACTCCGCGACTGGACAAAAAGCTTTGCCAACTTCACAAATTGGACAAATGCGCCCTTATGAAGCTATGTTAATACAAAGTTGCAGTTTATGTTAGTACATACGTGGATTGCTTACATTATGACTACTGATTGAAGATCTTTTTCTGCGGAAAATGACCAACGCATTGAAATAGTGTTTACAAATGACATTATTTAGATTTTGATTCGACTGTTTTACCATTTTACTTCTCTATATTTGCTTTTAAACTCTGGAAACGAAAGGATATTAGATGGAACAATCATATATCATTGTCTCGGGGGGGATATACCTAGAGCTGCATATTCGGTTCAACCGAACCGGAACCGAACCGGTAGAGCCAAAACCAGTTCGGTTCCGGTTCCGAACCGGTTCTGGGACGGGTATTTTTTTTTTGTTTTTTTTTGTTTTTTTTGTTTTAGGGTTGTTTGTGCGATAATAAATGTAAAAACATAAACTTAGACAAATAATTAAAAAAAAAGGAAACAAACTTGTATTATTATTTAAAATATAAAATGTTAGAAAAAAATTGCATCTACTATAGTTTAAGTAATCCCAACATGGTTGGCACCCACTCAACTATCAATCATTTGCATTTTTCTAACTTACATTGTTTATTACGAACTTATTGAAATGAACAAGAATAACAGTCTTCATTTTTCAATTCGTAGCCTAGGCGTCTTGATCTAGTGGAGTGTCATCGCCTATTCCTAATTCTTGGAAAAATTCGATCACGGCCACGTTCGAAGGGCGTAGGTGTTGTGTGCGTTTGGAGGCATCGCTCCAATCCTTTGAGCATATGAGAACCTCCAACATCTCTAAAGTTAGACACGATCTTTTCTCCGACAATACTCGTTTACCTGCACTAAAAGTTTATTCTGAAGGGACTGTAGAAGCGGGAAAGGTTAGTAAATCACGTGCCGTAATAGAAACAATCGGATAGTTGGTTTCATGTTGTCTCCACCTATCGAGTACATCTACTAATTTTATTTCTTTCGCGGATTGTTGTAAGAAATAATTAGTGTTAATGTACAACAATAATTCCGAGACGCAATTCGCCCTGGTGGGGGTGGTTTGTCTACTCTTAAATAAAGAACCAAGTTTTGCCTTACCCTTACCCTTCGGATCACTTGATGATGCTCGAGAACCTTGATTACCAATACCAAACTTAACAACATATTTTTCATACATAACATTACGAGTTTGTTTAACTTCTTCAAGAGATGGCGATACCACTAGTTTTTTATAATCGGTACCCATGTTTTCCGAAATTTGTTCTTGCATAAACGTAGGGTTTCATCCTTACACCTTGGGTCCAAAATACTTGCCAAACAATTGCATCTCCTAAAATTATATTATCCCTATAGCGAAACTTATAAACATTAGTTGTGGAATAACGTGGTTCATAGTAGGATAATAAACACCCGAAAGAAGATTGATTGCGGTATAAAATAGTTCAAGAAAACCTCTTAAGACTTCCCCAACTCTCCAATCATAAGACAAAACGGAAATTGGACAGTCACATTCATTTAAAAAACGTGTGATAAGTAACTCATAACCAACAACACTATCAACATCAAGTACGTTGAATTCCATCTTGTCTTTCAATCGGCCCCAAATCTCCTTCTTGTCTTGTTGCTTTGACTACAAAAATCCATAAATCGTTTGGTTCGACGGGGTGAAGACGCAATATAGAGAATAGCTTCACGAATAGGATTAATGTAATCAAATAGTTCTTTCAAACCATCTTGTACAATTAAATTGATAATGCGATATACACAACGCACATGTGTAATAGATTCGTGAAAGGGTGTTTGTATCAAAGTTTGCATACGGTCTATCGCACTAACACATGCCGATGCATTGTCAAAAGTCATTGATCTAATTCGTTCACTAATACCCCACTTGTTAAAAACATCGACTATAGTTTCTCCCATGTTTAAACCATTGTGAGGATATGGAACTTCTCGAAATCAAATAACACGTTTTTTGTAAAGTCCAACTTGGATCAATGTAGTGTGCGGTGACACAAATATATCTTTTATTATTTATACCGGTCCACATATCGGATGTGCAAGCAACTATAAATTAGAATTTGAAAAAGTATGCATAACTTCCGCTTTCCTCTCAAGATATAAAGAAATTATGTCATTCCTAGTAGTATTTCTACCAATATGCTTATAACTCGGACAAAACGCGGTAGTAATCAATTGGTCCCACTCGAGGTCTCGGCCATATTAATTGGTTTTTCGGTAGCGGTGACATACTGCGCTAATGCTTTTCGTGACCTGGCAGCATCATAGATAAAAGGACGTAAGTTACCTTGTGCGTCATATCCTAGTTGGGTTTGGACCAACAGGTCACCTACGGTGGGTGTATCTAACAAAAGTCATGTGCATTTGTAAATGTTTTTCCATTGATCCTAATCCACCAGTTTGGTGATATACAAAATGGTTTGACAATGATTGCAAACGGCCTTAAATTTTGGTTTACCTTTGTCGTCTACGCCATCGGCTATTTTTTTCATATGATCCCAAACTTTGCTTATTTTAATACCCTTACGAGTTTTATTCGCACCTAGTGTCGGATCTTTTTCCTCTAAACCAAAATCATTAGCGGCACCTAAGCCAATTACTTCTTCAACATCACTAAGATTCATGCCTACGTTATGGGAGGATGCCATTTTTTCTTAGAAAGATTGGATAAAAAAATTAAGTTTAGCAAATACGTAACAAATAACAAGAGCTAACACAATATAAGACACAACTAAAAATAAAACTTACAAACTCCAAGAATAAATCTTGGAGGAGGAATGCCGAATGTGTAGGAATTAGGATGGAGGAGAGTGAGATCTTTTGCTTCACAATTGATGATGAACGAGAGAAATGCTTCACAATGTTGGAGGAGGAATGCTTCACAATTTTGGAAGTTGGAAGTTTGAGAGTATGAAGAGTATTGGAAGTGTTCGAGTGAGATAAATGGTTGAATATGTAGGGTATTTATAGAATAATAAGGGAGGGGAGGGAGGTGAGTGAAATTAATGGAAAGAAAACCCAACGGGCCTCAGCAACGGCTACTGACCCGCCTGAGGGTGATGTGACTACACATAACATTCATTTTTTTTGAAAAACTCGGTTGGAACCGACGGTTCCGGTTCCAGTTCGGTTCCGATTCCGGTTCTGTATTTCATGCAACCAAACCGTACCCGATACATCTCCGTGTCCATCTCGGCTTCGGTCCCTCGTCCACGATTCGGTTCTCGGTTCGGAACCGGTTGGTTAAACCGGTTTGGTTTTAACCGAAACCGCCGGTTTAACCGAACCGGTATGCAACTCTAGATATACCCTCTATATAAGAGTACAATAGTGTAGAAACAAATATAGACTACAATACGAAGAATGGCAGGCCTCCACTAGCGGCAAAAGTTAACTTCCTAAGCGGTTGATTTTGATCACTTTGCAGATTTACTTTGCTGGTAATCAGTCGACGAGGAAGTTTCAAAATAGCATGAAAAGTGATATCATCTTCAAAAGAAACTCTGCTTGAATCATGACACTTTTCAATGGACTGGTGTCTCTTAAATTCTTGAAAGATGGATATTGTGTTCCTTCGCCGTTTCTTATATGTAAGAAAATCTCGAAAATTATAGGATTTGCTAAGGCGAATTTAGTGAACCCGATTCGCTAAGGGGAATTTAGTGAACCCGTTACAGTATCATCCCAAACTATAAGATGTTCGAGAAATTGCAAGTTTGAGATAATTTTTAGGCTGAATGTGGTCTGGTTTTTGATGAAAGTTAATTGAATTGCCCCGTTCCCAGTTGTTGAATTAATTTCCTAACGAGTTGAAATATTACATTTTAAACTTTGACAAAAATAGAGGGACTCCCACAAGCTTTGTGACCCTCTAAATATGAGGCATTTTGATCTTTACGTTAGTTCAATTAAATATCTAATATAAACTAATACAATCAGGATATGAATTGAAATTGGACATTGCATGAGTATACCATAGACAATCACACAAGTACGAGTGTGTCTACATACCTAAACCAGCTGTTAGGCGGTGGCTTGAATAGAATTAAAGGGACCAAAACCAATTAGGAATGTTCAAAATTCAAAGGCGGCAAGATTTGTTTCCTTGTTTGGTAATCCACCGCCACAACTTGTGTATATAAATACACAAGCCTTGGTTTTAGTTTACAACACACATATAGTGAGTTGAGAGTTGGAGAGCTCAAGAAACTTTAGTGTGTGTCAGGCGGGTGGGTGTTTCGGGTGGCCGCCATGGCTATTGTTGACACGACATGCATTGTAATCGAGTTCTGTTCTCAATAAGATATCGCGTTCTGGCCGTGGAGGTAGCTGGCGGGTTCGTTGCGAATTTTTTAGTGAATCACGTTAAATATCTGTATCGTTCTTGTTTTGCTTTCGTCGTTCTTGCTCGAATACCCCCAGGTTATAACAAACTGGTATCAGAGCTCTAAAACAGGAGTTATGTTATAACAAGATGGTATCAGAGCCAGGTTCCAAGATCTAGGTGGAGCCAAGAGCTTGGGTTTCACATTTTTTGTTTAACTCAAAGCTAGGGTTTCGCGACTCAGGTAGAATAGGCTATCCGGAGTTGGGTTTCGATATTCCGCCGAGAACGATGCCTGGTTTGGCGATCAAGATCGATCTGTTCGTGAGAGAGAAGCAGGTACACCCACCATCTGAAGCCCCATGGAGGGGGTTATCCAGGCTCATGTTGGAGCAATCTGGCGCGTACCAGATTAGGCGTGCAAGGGATCTGGCAAATCCAACACGCATTCGGTACTAGCGCGAATCTGGCGGTTCACGCGCATTTGGTGTTCTGGCGATCGACGTTCAGGCGCAATCCGACTCCCGGCGTGGAGCATCGGGCGTCTGAATTGAATCTGGTTCTGGCTCATGCGTTGCAATAACTCGTTGGAGTTGAAGCAACGACATGGAGCATCTGGCGCATGAGATTTCTGGAACGTGCATCTGGTCCTGGTTCTGGCGCGCATTCTGCACGAGTTTGGTTCTGGCGTGCAACTTTTTTGGAGCGTGTACCATGACAAGCTTTGAGCTCGTATCTGGCGCGATCTGTTTCAGGCGAGCATCTGGCGCATCTGAGGCATACGGGGCGCATCGGGCATGACAACAATTGGGGCACTCATCACTAAGTGCATCAAGTCTGGTAGCGATATATGGGCATTTTGTCATGGTGCATTTGTCTGGCGCAATTGGGCGCATCAGGAATACATTCGGTCCTGCTTTCTCAGTGAATGTATTCGAGTCTGATTCTGGGTGGAGCACTCATTTCTTTTTCAGGAAGTGCAACCACATCTGGCGCAGTCGTTGCAGGAATGCATGGAAGTTGGAGTAACGATTTGACGAGTCGGGTTTCGCATACTGCAGAACACCTGTTTGGGGAGGCGTGCTCGTTTCAGGTTCTGGGATACGCATCCGGTTTAGGTTTGAGGACAGAAGCATCAGGTTGTGGTTTGGGGTTGCTGAGATGATTCAAGTCAAGGTGGAGATTTGTTAGGCGGTGAATTATATAGAATCAAAGGCAACATAACAAATTAGGCGTGTTCAAAGTCAAAGGCGGCAAGATTTGTTGCCTTGTTTGGTAATCCACTGCCACAACTTGTGTATATAAATACACAAGCCTTTATTTTAGTTTACAACACACATACAGTGAGTTGAGAGTTAGAGAGCTCAAGAAACTTTTGTGTCAGGCGGGTGGGTGTTTCGGGTGGCCGCCGTGGCCGTTGTGGCCACGGCGTGCATTGTAATCGGGGACACTTCTCAATAAAATATCAAGTTCTGGACGTTGATGTAGCTACAGGGTTCCTTGCGAATTCGTTAGTGAATCACGTTAAATATCTGTCTCGTTCTTGTTTTGCTTTCGTCGTTCTTTCTTGAATACCCCCCTGGTTATAACACCGAAAAATCGCGAGACAACGGAAGTCTACAATGTAGAGCCAATTGGATCGGTCCTTGCCACGTTTAACAGAATAGATAATTGATAAGACAATAAGATCTAATCTATTTTATACAAGTACTGTGTAACGATCAATAGTAGATGCACTATATAACTGTAGAGTAACCAGAATAAATACGACAGTTATATGAGAGTAATTTGCAAGGCACACGTGATTTTTACCGTGGGGAATTCTTCACTGTGTTCTCCGCCTATGAAAGACAGTTAGGATAAAAACCCCACCTGCTAGCATCAATCCGTGCTAGAGAAGTATATTGCATGAAACCGTCTGATACAAGATATATCACGAACTAAAACACCTATTAGCTACTACCACTCTACCTTTACCTGCCTAGCTTCCACAATCTTTTGTGTAGCACCCTAACCCGTGGAAATCCAAGCCTCACTTGAATCGAGTTGGGAACCGCACATTAAGTCCTCGAGCTAGTGACCTAAGTTACACAGTGAATTCCATACAGGCGTGCTCCAAGGACGTTTTCGTCGTTAGTTCGTCAAGTGAATAACTCTCTCGGATAAACAAAACATAGCATGTAGAGGATACACATGTGGAACCATATACCTAACATATGAACATGTGAAACCATGGACACTGAGTGATACCATACACGTGATAAGCATGTGGACCCTACTATGGGGTATAAACAAAAATCTATATCTGACAGATAGACAGATGGAAGTGCAGAATAACATATCTACATACAATATAAATCCTAGGATAGCTTATGTGAGTGATATCATAGTGTTGAATATATGTGAGACGTATATAAGAGAGATCGTTGAAAACACAGATCTGACAAAAAAAACAAAAGATACTGTGTTCGACTAATTCTAGATGCAGGTAGACAGAAACGACAGAAGCTCAAGATCTTAAGAGGGAGATCTTTGAACTTGACTCAACAATTAATATAAAGTGTACTTGGAACTTCTAGAATATCAAACACAGATCTTGAATCAACATGTGAGCAATCCGAACCTGAAGGAAGCTGAAACGTCGCCAAATAAAGTTAAATCGTAGCAAGGGCAATGGGAGACGCATCGTCGGCTGTAGGAGACGAACTGTCCGCAGTTCCTCTTCTTTGGTGCTAGCTGAAACCCTAAGGAGAGACTCTCTCTCTCTCTCATACATGAAATTTAGGGTGGCTAAACCTATAATGCTTTCAGCTTAAAGATTTTTCGGGTCCTAGACATCTATTTATAGATTGAGAATACATGTTCTCCAAGAAAGAGAGTTCTAGAGATGAATCTGGACTTTTAGAAAATCAAATTGAAGTCAAAATTTTCTTTAGAATTATTCAATCAATTATAAAAGGGTTTTACTTATATAAACAATTTAATTTCCAAAGACAAATACTCATATTTAAAATCAAATATTCTCAATTAAAGTTATTCAATAAAATAAATCTCTACAGTATAATCAATTAAGAATATTTCATAAATAAGAATTCTCTACGATAAAAATTATATATATCAATAATACAAATTTCCATAAAAAACATATTATTATAAAATATTTGATTTATATCAAAATACTTCCAATTTACTTTAATTAAAAACCGATTATATAAGTAATATAATTTTAGTTGCAAAATACTTACTAACAAAATATGTGATGAATAGAAATATTATAAACATATACTTGGTTCCCAATTAAACTTTCTCACATGGAAGAAACAAGATTCGAAATCGTAGGAATCCCAAAATTTCCAAATGACTGACTTTCTGACTGATTGAACTTCCAACCAACAAGAGAAGAAGTCCAAGGAGGTGGGGAAGCCTCCCTAGCCGTCCCACCACCATGAGAATGAGAACATCCATTGGAGTTCGCTTTGGCGTGTGGGTCTGCTGTAGTAGGCGGCCCACTCCTTTAGAGCCTTTCTCTCTGCTAACTTTGACAGTTTAGTCCCTATACATGAATTGATGCTGCATGAATAATCCTAAACCTAAGAATAAGGCTCAACACTAGGAAAAAGTACATGAAAACCCTTAGGGAAAAAATTCGTCAACTTGCTTCACTAAAAGTATCTGAATATCTCTTGACTTCTTGCATAAGAAGATTCAATTAGCCTGAACTGGCTGGATGAACATGGTTAGAATAATAGAGTATCTAAATAAAGAGGCTTAGATTATTTTTAATAATCCTATACAATGTCCTATATGATCTGAGTTATTTTGTTCCTAAATTGACAGTCACTTAGAAACAGTGCAGGAACCCAGATTGAACACATTCTCACTCATCTGTTTTAAACGAGAAATGGTTAGAACCTAACATCACATCATGAATTCTAGATTATAGGTTTCTCATTCTCCAAGCTGCAGTGGTTACAATATTTCAATCATTTCTCTAACATTTATTGATCTTCTATTTTTTTACCATGTATAGATAAGCCCTTTAGCTTCCAGTTCTGTATGTTCTGATAACTCCCCACCAGGAGTTATCGGTGAGACCTACTTGAGGGGTATTTGAGTCATAAATGAGCGTTTTAGCCGGATTTCAGCCCTGATTAGCCTTGGGGTTCACGACTGAGTGTTTTAAGCTTCTTTACGCATTACTGCTTTATTTCACGCATTTCGAGATATGATCACGGGTTTTTGTTTGTGTTGTCTATGCAGGAACATGATTTGTGCAGGAGCCGGGAATGAAGCAGGATCGCAGGGGCGAGAGCCAAGAGAGCTGAAAATGTAATAAATGACATTTTTAAGTATAATTTTAAATGTACTTAAATGTTAGTTTTATGCTTTTATGTCATATTACTTAAATTTTAATAATTGAATGTATAATTTTTGTAATAGCGTGTTAAGATGTATATGTTTCATTTATTTGCATATTTGATTGATAAAGAGTAGCATCTTAATTTTATTATGGGTATAGAATATTGCATGAATTAAAATAAAATAAAAACTGAAGTTTCTTAATATCTAAGTTTCAGTTTTAATGCATTTGATATACTTTTATCCTACTTTAAAGTATAGAGAGAGTTTAGCATAGTGATATTATTGTTGATAAATATCTGAAAGTTTAGTATAGAGAGATTGTGTGTCAAACTTATCACAAAATAGCATGTTGGTGCAATGGATAGAGACGTTTGTCTCTCGGACTCAGGTTGCGGGTTCAATCCGCGGGATTGACACCTCCTGCTTTATTTTTGAGATATTTTCAAATCTTCTCTATCCACTGCGCCAACATGCTTTTTTGTGATAAGTTTGACACACAATCTCTCATATCCTAAACTTTCAGATATTTATCAACAATAATATCACTATGCTAAACTCTCTCTATACTTTAAAGTAGGACAAAAGTATATCAAATGCATTAAAACTGAAACTTAGATATTAAGAAACTTAATTTTTTATTTTATTTTAATTCATGCAATAATCTATACCCATAATAAGATTAAGATGCTACTCTTTATCGATCAAATATGCAAATAAATGAAACATATACATCTTAACATTCTATTACAAAAATAATACATTCAATTATTAAAATGTAAGTAATATGAAATAAAAGCATAAAACTAACATTTAAGTACATTTAAAATTATACTTAAAAATGTGGATTATTACATTATTCCCTCCTTATAAAAATTTCGTCCTCGGAATTAGAATTTTAACCATTCTTAGTTTCTATTTAAAAATCATTATTATCATGACATAAACAATCTCATCACTTTTGCATAGCCAGGCAGCGTGCCTACAAAACTCCCCTTGCGCCCTGTCATACCTCGCTTGGATCAAGTTAGTCAAGACCAATTCCCGTGCATAGGTGACGAGCGATGTAGGTGTTGGAATAGATTCCCTAGAGGCAATCTAGTTTAGTATGAATTATTTGTGGCTAGAAATTCATTTATTATTTATTGGATATTTAATATAATGAAGTCCTTAGATTTACAATTGTGTTGTTTATCTTAAATATCCCTAGTCAAGTATAATGATTAATGGGACAATCATCTATAGACTAGTATGGGGTTGGATTGATATGGAGATATCACGATCCAACACATAGGTGTGCATTAGGGAATGTTGCACTGGATTGACCCATCTCTGAGAAGGCTACATACACGTTATGTTGAGTCACAAGCGCTTCTCGCGGTGCAATGGTATTGTCATCCTTAGACTTGAAGTCACTAGATATTCTAGTTGTGGATTATTGTGATTTTGGTAGCGTTAAACGCTACACCGTAACTGGGTAGTTATAAAGGCGTGTACTGGATACAATAAGAAGCAAGCTTAGAGATCGTAGTGGACGTAGATAGAATTTGTCCCTCCCACATAACGGGAGCAAATATCCTAGGCCACTCGAGGGATAGTGCTTATAGAATGTCTGGCCAGACTCAAATAAATCAATATGGGATATTGATGTTATTTGCAAGAAAAAGGCTATTCCCATGGATCGAGAAACTATGGATTGGATATACGAGTGTGACTTGTATGTCTCGTGTCCAATCCGGATATAGAGACAAAGAGATGAGACAATTACGTGTACAAAGGTTGTCAAGATGACTATTCTATTAGTTGGCTAGAATGGATGTTTTGCTAGAGACCGCTCCATATTAGCAAATAGTTGCTACCAACTAGATAGAACCTATGGGGTCACACGCTATATAGAGTTGAACTAGATTTGGGAATTAATTAATTGTATTAATTAATTAGAAGGATCACTTTGCAAAACCTTGCAAACTTAGTAGGGACTAATTTGCAAGGAAGGGACTAAATTGAATTCTAGTAGGACTAGAATAAGTCCTTTAGGTAGTTGGCAAGGAGTTGTTGGACTATATAAAGGACCTTCCTTCCTTCCTTCCCACAATATAACTTATGCTCATTATTGAACATAACAAGAGTGGGAGAGAACAAAAGGAGAGAGAGCAAGCAACAAGAGGAGCCGACCGCCCCTCTTGCCGCCGCCCGTCCCCGTCGGCCACAAGGAGGCCGAGAGCCCTCTTTTGGGTCTCGTTTTGCGTGATTCTTCTTCCTCTTCCTCTTCCGGGCTAGCACCAAGGACTTGGGAGATTCTAGGATCAACTCTAGGCGTGGATCAACCATAGAGAACGTGACAAAATTCCCGTTTGAAGTCATCAAAGGAGAACCCTAAGGTGTGTTATTGATTTTCTACCCTTACCATCGTTATGTCTCTTGAATTGTGATCCTTGGAGGGTTTTGCATGGTTTTATGATTGTTTGTGTTTTTGTTGCACATCTATGAATCAAAACCCTACAGTGGTATCAGAGCCACAGGTCGTAGAGCATAAACGTGGTTTATGTGTTACGTTTTTAGTTGTTTTACACCTTAATTTGATTGTTTATCGCGTAAAACAATACCAATCAAGCATGGGATGCAATTTGTCAATAATTAATCATAACAAGATCCAATTTTTGCATTGGATGCATGAATTGGTGAGTTTGAGAAATTTTAGGATCTTAGATCTAGGGTTTGGGCATCCTTGGGGAAGAAGGAGTTCTCCCAAAACAAGGAAACAACCAAACTTGGGCACCAAGCAAGGGAGTTATTTTGGAAACAACTCCCATAAGGAGGTTCGGCCCCCTTAGGGACCGCCCCCCTTGCTTGCCGCCCAAGCTTGGCCGCCCTAGGGGCCTGGCGGCCCTAACCCGCGGCCTAGGCTTGTGAGTTTTGGGCCGGGCCGGCCCTAGGGCCTTGTGGTTCATCTTATTGGGCCCGGGCAATTTGATTGTTGGGCCCATGGACCGTTTTAACCCTAGAAATCCTAAAATCAATTAAAATTGACCAAGCGCGTTAAAATTGAATTTTAACTGTTTATGTGCAAATCGCATGGTGATTGGATATGGCCTTAGGATGTGGTTTGATGTGGATGTTTAATTTTGTGGTTTGGTTTTACGGCCTGCGAGCTGATCAATTAATTGTAATAATTAATTAGGGTTTTATCGCCTGCGTGCCATTTTTTTCTCAACTTGTGAGATTTATTTTATTTAGTATAGAAGTTAGCTAGTGCTAGATAAAGTAGATTGTTAGCCAAGATTGAAGAAAAGAAGCCCAAAGCCAAAGAAGCCACAAAAGATGGAGCATGGAGCATGACTATGAAGGATGGACCAAAAGATCAAGACGCATGGAGATGTGTTTGTTTTAGGGTTCATAGATAATTCCATTGGCTTGGAATTATCTTAGTCTAGAAAAGGCCATATCCACATCACGTTTAATTTCTGTTTTGTGGTTGTTTATTTTATTGTCTTATTATTGTGTGGTTGGTGTATGGATGATGCATGCAATTAGGATAATAAGATAATTAGACAACCCGGATCTATTATTTGGAGTTGTGCCCAAACTCAAATAGATAGATTAGTTGATGTTAATCAACAAAACAATTAAAATTGAATTCAAAATCCCTCAAAATTCAAATATTGTGTTCTTGCCTTCTCGTTATTTAAACACTCATTATCATCATTATTTATCAAGTTCGTGTGTGCCAAAGCATGGCGACTTGGTTCATAATGATGGAATGCGATGGCACGTAACAATGTGCAATTGTTTAGATAAGAGGTTGGACACAACTAGGCTATTAATTTGATTAAGAAACCTAGAGGCAATCAATTGGGATTATCCATATGGATGGATAAATAAGGAGTTATTTTCCCAATTGAACCAAGTGTTGCATATGGGATGCAATTGGAATTGTTCCTACCTAAAGTAGTCAAATTATGGGTGACTTGCCAAAGCAAGCTCATAAGGAGATGAAAGATGGATCTTGGCCCACTAGAAAATATAAGGATATTTTCCGCATTAATATCTTGAGGGTTATTAATCCGTAGAAAAATAGTGGGAGCTATATTTGATAAACTAGCCATTATTGAATATAGTCGAAAATTCACAAATACTAAAACTTGCGTCTTTTCCTTTTTGTAGAATTCCAAATGGCAAACAACTCATCGAGTTCACAACATTCCCTACGATCTGTCCTTGAGAAGACAAGCTCTCTGGAACCAACTTTCTTGATTGGTACAGAAACTTGAGAATTGTTCTCAAGCAAGAGAAGAAACTGTACGCAATAGAGGAGCATGTTCCAGAAGGTCCATAGAACCAAACACCTGCTGCCCTAAAGGCGTATCAAAAGCGTGTTGATGACGCAAATGATGCGGCCTGCCTCATGCTTTGCACCATGACTTCTGAGCTTCAGAAGCAATACGAAAACATGAATGTTGTCGATATGATCGAACATCTAAAGCAGCTCTTCCAAGAGCAGGCGAGGGTAGAGAGGTATGAAGTCTCTAAGGCACTGTTCAAGTGTCATCTGGCATAAGGGAACCCGGTGGGACCTCATGTACTCCGAATGATCGGGTACTTGGAGAATCTCGCCCGACTAGGGTTCCCGGTCGGCCAAGAGTTGGCAACCGATCTCGTGTTGCAATCGTTGCCCGAGAGTTATGGACAGTTCATTATGAACTATAACATGAACGAGATCGTTAAACCACTGCCAGATTTACTCAATATGTTGAGGACGGCTGAACAGAGCATCAACAAGGGTAAGGGCAAGGCCATAATGATGGTACAGAAAGGAAAGGGCAAAAGGTTTGCCTCTTCCTCCAAGGGCAAAGTCAAGTCAGTTGCCAAGTTCAAGGAACCTGCCCTTAAGCCTGTTGGTGGCATTGCCAAAGGTGTGACTAAAGGTGAGTGTCACTACTGCAGTCATCCTGGACACTGGAGAAGGAACTGCCCAAAATATCTGGAGGATAAGAGGCTTGGAATAGTGATTCCACCACCACCAGGTATTTTTGTTGTGGATGTCAATTTAACTGTCTCTACATCATGGGTATTAGATACTGGATGTGGATCTCATATTTGTCGAAATATGCAGGATCTAAAGAGAAGTAGAAGATTGTCTAAAGGAGAGGTAGATCTGCGCGTTGGGAATGGAGCAAAGGTTGCTGCGTTGGCCATAGGCGTGTGCGAGCTATCTCTGCCTTCAGGATTAGTTTTAGAATTAAATAATTGCTATTTTGTGCCTGTTATGAGCAGAAACATTATTTCTATTTCTTGTTTGGACAAGGATGGTTTTATTATTTCAATAAAGAACAATTGTTGTTCCTTTTATTTAAATAATATTCACTATTTTAGTGCGCAATTATTTAATGGACTTTATGTCCTTGATCTAAGCAATTATGTCTACAACATTAATACCAAGCGGATTAAAATAAATGATTTAAATCCTGCTTATTTATGGCACTATCGTTTAGGCCACATAAATGAGAAACGTGTATCTAGACTCCATAAGGATGGATTACTAGACTCATTTTATTTTGAATCATATGAGACATGTGAGGCTTGTTTATTGGGAAAAATGACAAAGTCCCCTTTCAATAAGAAAGGTGAAAGGACTAGTGAGCAATTGGCGCTCATACATACCGATGTGTGTGGGCCATTTGCCACGCCTGCCAGGGGTGGTTATGTCTACTTCATTACATTTACTGATGATTACAGTAGATATGGATTTGTGTACCTCATGAGGGCAAAATCCGAATCCTTTGAAGTGTTCAAAGAATTCAAGAATGAAGTAGAGAAGCAACTTGGCAAAAGTATAAAGGCTCTACGATCGGATCTTGGAGGAGAATACTTGAGCCAAGAGTTTGACGACTATCTTAGAGAGTGTGGGATCGTGTCCCAACTCACTCCACCCGGAACGCCACAATGGAATGGCGTGTCCGAGAGGAGGAATCGAACCCTATTGGATATGGTTCGATCTATGATGTGTCAAACCGATCTTCCATTATCATTTTGGGGCTACGCTCTATTAAGTGCAACTTTCACCATTAACCGTGTTCCATCTAAATCAGTCATGAAGACACCATATGAGATGTGGAGTGGGAGGCGTCCCACACTGTCGTTCATGAGGATTTGGGGCTGCGATGTCTATGTAAAACGTTTACAATCAGACAAGCTGGGGCCGAAATCGGATAAGTGTAAATTTGTGGGGTACCCTAAGGAAACTAAGGGATACTACTTCTACAATCCAACCAAGAACAAAGTATTTGTTGCTCGGACCGGCGTGTTTCTAGAAAGAGAGTTTGTCTCTAAAGAAGCAAGTGGGAGGAATGTAGAACTTGAAGAGGTTGAAGAACCACAAATCACTGAACCGATTATGGAACATGAACAGGAACCACAAGAAGTTGTGGAGCAACCTGTTCAGGTAACACAAGAGCTTCGTAGATCTAGTAGAGTACGCCAGGAACCCGAGAGGTATGGACTTCTCGTAACCGATTCCGGTGACACGATGCTCATAGATGATGAGCCTACTACCTATGAGGAGGCCATGAGTGGCCCAGACTCTCAGAAGTGGCTGGAAGCCATGAGATCCGAGATGGAATCCATATATACCAACAAAGTATGGACTTTGGTGGAACCACCCGATGGGGCGCGACCCATAGGGTGCAAGTGGGTCTTCAAGAAGAAGATCGACATGGATGGTAATGTGATTACCTATAAGGGCCGATTGGTGGCTAAAGGATTCAGACAGATTCATGGTATTGACTATGATGAAACCTTTTCACCAGTCGCTATGACCAAATCCATCCGAATCCTACTTGCGATTGCAGCATACCACGACTATGAGATTTGGCGGATGGATGTCAAAACAGCATTCCTTTATGGGAATCTCCTCGAGGACGTGTATATGATACAGCCGGAGGGTTTTGAGGATCCAAAGCAAGCCAAAAAAGTCTGTAAACTGCAATGATCCATTTATGGATTGAAGCAAGCTTCTAGGAGTTGGAATAGACGTTTTGATGAAGTGGTCAAAGAGTTTGGCTTCATCAGAAACGAAGATGAGTCTTGTGTCTACAAGAAGGTTAGTGGGAGCTCTGTAGCTTTTCTGGTCTTGTATGTGGATGACATACTACTCATTGGAAACAACATTCCCATGCTGCAATCTGTTAAAGATTGGCTAGGAAAGTGTTTCTCAATGAAGGACTTAGGGGAAGCAGCCTATATACTCGGTATAAAGATCTATAGAGATAGATCTAAAAGGTTGCGAGGCCTAAGTCAAAGTACATATATTGACAAGGTGTTGAAACGGTTCAACATGCAAGATTCCAAGAAGGGATTCTTGCCCATGTCACATGGAATCACTCTTTCGAAGAGTGGTTGTCCCTCCAATGAGATTGAGAAGGAACGCATGAGTATAATTCCCTATGCCTCGGCCATAGGATCTATCATGTACGCCATGTTATGTACTAGACCAGATGTGTCATATGCCTTGAGTATGACAAGCAGATACCAATCCAATCCGGGTGAGAGTCACTGGATTGCAATCAAGAACATCCTAAAGTACTTGAGAAGAACTAAGGATGCTTTCTTGATATTTGGCGGTGAGGAAGAGTTGCGTGTAAGGGGTTACACTGATGCAAGCTTCCAAACCGACAGAGATGACTTTAGATCACAATCGGGATATGTGTTTTGCCTGAATGGAGCAGCGGTGAGCTGGAAGAGTTCCAAGCAAGAGACGGTAGCTGATTCTACAACAGAGGCTGAGTACATTGCTGCAAATGGCGCAGCAAAGGAAGCTGTTTGGATCAGAAAGTTTGTTTCTGAACTTGGTGTGGTCCCTAGCATTGCGGATCCAGTTGAGTTGTTCTGTGACAACACTGGGGCGATCGCGAAATCAAAGGAACCCAGGTCGCACCAGAAGTCCAAGCACGTGCTCAGGAAGTTTCATCTGATTCGAGATATTATCGATAGAGGAGACGTTCGGATATGCAAGATTCCTACAGATGATAATCTGTCAGACCCGCTTACAAAGCCTCTCACGCAGTGGAAGCATGAAGGGCACACTAGGAGTATGGGCATACGAGATGCGCCAGATTGGCTCTAGTGCAAGTGGGAGACTGTTGGAATAGATTCCCTAGAGGCAATCTAGTTTAGTATGAATTATTTGTGGCTAGAAATTCATTTATTATTTATTGGATATTTAATATAATTTCGTCCTCGGAATTAGAATTTTAACCATTCTTAGTTTCTATTTAAAAATCATTATTATCATGACATAAACAATCTCATCACTTTTGCATAGCCAGGCAGCGTGCCTACAAAACTCCCCTTGCGCCCTGTCATACCTCGCTTGGATCAAGTTAGCCAAGACCAATTCCCGTGCGTAGGTGACGAGCGATGTAGGTGTTGGAATAGATGCCCTAGAGGCAATCTAGTTTAGTATGAATTATTTGTGGCTAGAAATTCATTTATTATTTATTGGATATTTAATATAATGAAGTCCTTAGATTTACAATTGTGTTGTTTATCTTAAATATCCCTAGTCAAGTATAATGATTAATGGGACAATCATCTATAGACTAGTATGGGGTTGGATTGATATGGAGATATCACGATCCAACACATAGGTGTGCATTAGGGAATGTTGCACTGGATTGACCCATCTCCGAGAAGGCTACATACACGTTATGTTGAGTCACAAGCGCTTCTCGCGGTGCAATGGTATTTTCATCCTTAGACTTGAAGTCACTAGATATTCTAGTTGTGGATTATTGTGATTTTGGTAGCGTTAAACGCTACACCGTAACTGGGTAGTTATAAAGGCGTGTACTGGATACAATAAGAAGCAAGCTTAGAGATCGTAGTGGACGTAGATAGAATTTGTCCCTCCCACATAACGGGAGCAAATATCCTAGGCCACTCGAGGGATAGTGCTTATAGAATGTCTGGCCAGACTCAAATAAATCAATATGGGATATTGATGTTATTTGCACGAATAAGGCTATTCCCATGGATCGAGAAACTATGGATTGGATATACGAGTGTGACTTGTATGTCTCGTGTCCAATCCGGATATAGAGACAAAGGGATGAGACAATTACTTGTACAAAGGTTGTCAAGATGACTATTCTATTAGTTGGCTAGAATAGATGTTTTGCTAGAGACCGCTCCATATTAGCAAATAGTTGCTACCAACTAGATAGAACCTATGGGGTCACACGCTATATAGAGTTGAACTAGATTTAGGAATTAATTAATTGGATTAATTAATTAGAAGGATCACTTTGCAAAACCTTGCAAACTTAGTAGGGACTAATTTGCAAGGAAGGGACTAAATTGAATTCTAGTAGGACTAGAATAAGTCCTTTAGGTAGTTGGCAAGGAGTTGTTGGACTATATAAAGGACCTTCCTTCCTTCCTTCCCACAATATAACTTATGCTCATTATTGAACATAATAAGAGTGGGAGAGAACAAAAGGAAAGAGAGCAAGCAACAAGAGGAGCCGACCGCCCCTCTTGCCGCCGCCCGTCCCCGTCGGCCACAAGGAGGCCGAGAGCCCTCTTTTGGGTCTCGTTTTGCGTGATTCTTCTTCCTCTTCCTCTTCCGGGCTAGCACCAAGGACTTGGGAGATTCTAGGATCAACTCTAGGCGTGGATCAACCATAGATAACGTGACACAATTCGCGTTTGAAGTCATCAAAGGAGAACCCTAAGGTGTGTTATTGATTTCCTACCCTTACCATCGTTATGTCTCTTGACTTGTGATCCTTGGAGGGTTTTGCATGGTTTTATGATTGTTTGTGTTTCCGTTGCGCATCCATGAATCAAAACCCTACAGTAGGTACCACACTCTACCCCAAAACGTATCCGTCATACCTCGCTTCGATCAAGTTAGCCAAAACCGAGTCCCGGGCGCAAATGTCGGGTAAGGTGGATTTAACACACCGGGAGTCGCTCTGATACCAAATGTCACGACCCAACTTTTAGCTTTAAGTTGATTACGAACTTATCAGAGTAAACACGTCATTTTCGGCCGCGACGAAAATACGAACCGTATCGCTTTTCAATGAAAATATAGCGGGAGCTTATAAATAGACAACTCTTTTCAAATTAACAAAAACATCATTTTCCTATTCATTAGAACAAAAATCGTTTACAAATCTCAAATAAAATAATATTAACAAATATTACAATTCATTCAGAAAGTCTATTAATCTAATCTGTCTACAATCTCCGATCGACCCCTTCCGGTACCTGTAGATATTTTAGGGTGAGCAAAAAGCCCGGTAGGTAAGGCCTAACCACTGGCGTAGAAATATAATAATCAATTAAATTGTAACATCGATCACGAATCACATATTTATCATGATTTGTACATCATGCGAATAACAAATAATAACTTAACAATCAACATAAAAGCATGTAATCATGTCTAGACCGTAATTACAGTAGACGTGAAAACTATATTTCCCCTACCTTTATTGGAAGTCAAAATCTCCTTTTGAAATGAATCGGCATAGCTCTAGTAATAATCCGGCTATAGTCTTGCTAGTAAAATTGGCGAATCCCTATCTTTTGGGTAATAATGGGATATAGTATTGCTAATAAAGTGGACATTCTCTCTTTTTCGATTCTCAATTGAGTTGAGAAACTAATAAAAATAACAAACTTTCGAAACCGGAACAATAAATATCAAAATGACTATTTAGACGATATCCGAATTATTACTAGAGCAATGACGATTTATTTCAAAAGGAGATTTCGACTTCCAATAAAGGTAGGGGAAATATAGTTTTCACGTCTACTGTAATTACGGTCTATACATGATTATATTCTTATATGTTGATTGTTAAGTTATTGTTTGTCATTCGCATGATGTATAAAGCATGATAATTATGTGATTCGTGATCGATGTTACGGTTTAATTAATTATTATATTTCTACGCCAGTTGTTAGGCGTTAGCTACTGGGCTTTTTTCTCACCCTAAAATATCTACATCTACCGGAACGGGTCGATCGGAGATTATAGACGGATTATATTTATAGACTTTCTGAATGAATTGTAATATTAGTTAATATTATTTTATTTGAGATTTGTAAACAATTATTGTTCAAATGAATAGGAAAATGATGTTCTTGTTAATTTAAAAAGAGTTGTCTATTTATAAGCTCCCGCTATATTTTTATCGAAAAGCGATACGGTTCGTATTTCCGTCACGGCCGAAAAAGACGCGTTTACTCTGATAAATTCGTAATCAACTTAAAGCTCAAAGTCCGGTCGTGAGAGTTGTATATTTCTAAGATTCCACAATTTTTTTCAAAAAGTGATACGGTTCGTATTTCCGTCGCGGCGGAAAATGGCGCGTTCACCCTAAATATTTACATGTGCCGGTTCGGATCGATCGGAGACTATAGACGGATTAGATTTATAGCGTTTCCGAATTAATTGTAATATTTGTTAAGGTTCTTTTATTTGATAATTGTAAAATATTATTGCTGAATTGAATATGAAAAATGACGATTTTATTTGAAATTGAAAATTTTTGTATATTTTTAAGCTTCCGCTATCTTTTTATCGAAACGCGAAAAGGTTCGTATTTCCGTCGCGGCCGAAAATGACGCGTTTACTCTGATAAATTAGTAACCAACGTAAAGATGAAAAAAAAGTCGGTTCGTGACATTTGGTATCAGAGCGGTGCCAACCCGGTGTGTTAAATCCACCTTACCCGAAATTTGCGTCCGGGACTCGGTCTTGGCTAACTTGATCCAAGCGAGGTATGCCGGATACGTTTTGCGGTAGAGTGTGGTACCTACATCGCTTGTCACCTACGCACGGGACTCGGTCTTGGCTAACTTGATCCAAACGAGGTATGTCGGGGCGCAAGGGGAGTTGTGTAGGCACACTGACTGGCTATGCAAAAGTGATGCGATTGTTTATGTCATGATAATAATGATTTTTTAAATAGAAACACTCAATAGTTAAAAGTTAAATTTCGAGGACGAAATTTTTATAAGGAGGGAAGAATGTAATGACCGCATTGCTTAGAGCTTATATTACTTCAATGAATCACATGTTTAAGTACAATATTTTGATAGATGTATCCGTATGTGCTAAACTATAAATGTTAAGCTCGACCAGAAAGACACCGAAAGTCACAATTTCTTATTTTATTGCTTAATTAAGGATAAAAATATTTAGGTGATAATTAGTGCTAATCACTAGTTTAAGTGTTAATTAAGTATTGTTTATGTATCTTGTTATATGTGGCGTTTTATATGCTTGATGTGCCTAAATTGCATGTTATTTGGTGCGGTGGTTGAGGATAAACATTTAGATTTGAGTCAAATGAATATGTGACACGTCGAGGGACACGTGTTACAATATATGCGAATGTCCTGCATGTGCGACACGTAGGGGGGTTGCGTGTCATGCTCTGAAGCCATCCTTATCCATGTGTGACACAAAGGCGATATGTGTCGGCGTGTGGCATAGTTTTCGCTGCATGCACGACACGTGTCCTTGTGAATCGTCGCGGTCTGATTGGTCGCTGGTTTCTATAAATAGGGCCCAGTGCTTTAGTTATTTCTCATTCTAGATTCGATTCAACTATCGATCAGTGATATAGATAGATAGTAGAGATATTTCAAGATAAAAGATTTGGAGATATTCGTATCATTTTAAAGCTGTTATTGTGAACCTAAAATTGAGGTAGGAGAAATATAGTTTTCACGTCTACTGAAATCACGGTCTATGCACGTAATTATATGCTTATATGTTGGTTTTTAAGTTATTGTTTGTTATTCGAATGAAGTATAAAGCATGATAATTATGTGATTCGTGATCGATGTTACAATTTAATTGATTATTATATTTCTACGCCAATGGTTAGGCGTTACCTACCGGGCTTTTTGCTCACCCTAAAATATCTACAGGTACCGGAAGGGGTCGATCGGAGATTGTAGACAGATTAGATTTCTAGACTTTCTTAATGAATTGTAATATTTGTTAAGATTCTTTGATTTGATATTTGTAACTTATTGATCAAATGAATACGAAAATGATGTTTTTATTCAAATCCATAAAGAGTTGTCTATTTCTAAGCTTCCACTATTTTTATCGAAAAGCGAAAAGGTTCGTATTTCTGTCGCGGCCGAAAAGAACGTGTTTACTCTGATAAATTCTTAATCAACTTAAAGCGAAAGAAAAAGTCGGGTCGGACATTAACCATTCGATATACTCTTAGTTCAAGCAATTAGCATTGATTATTTTTCTTCTATGAAATTAGTTTTCGTGATAGATGATTCGAGGAACTTTCTGTGAAAAGGATGGATATTCAAAAAATAAAATAAAATTGACAATCAGGAGCAAAGGACAATGTATTATTTATACAAAGAAAGTAATATAGTTTTGGGAGAGTTAATAGTCTCAGAGGCGGAACTTGGATGATAAAAATGGAGGTACAACTCCATGGTTAGAAAATGAGAAGTGATAGCTTGATTGAAGCTATAGCGAATTAAGAAGGAGATAATAATGTAATAATTCACGTTCATATAATTTTTTTAATTAAAAATTTATTATTATAAAATTGATTAGTACGTTTGATTATAGATTTCATGCTTCTCAGAAAAAAATGTCCCTGTAGAATGTTTGGAAGAGAAAGTTAACTGGCACGAACATTTCATAACAAACACTTTATACTAAAATTGTATTCCTTACAATTTGATGCCTTAAGCATCATATTATTTGTGTCCACATGAACCCTACTAATAACTAAGTGGAACTTATGTAAATAGAGATTCATTAGATTACATAAAGCTCATTAGAGAAGCAATTAAATTAATTATTATTGGTTTGGAGAAAAAATATTAAATTAACCAATCATTGCAAACTTAGTAGATGTGAGAGCCACGTGTCCTTGCCTACTGCTATGAGCAACCATTTTAGAAGTCTGGTAACCTATTTGCTTGGCACCAAAGTGTTGTGGTGGCTGCATGAGAATTTTATAAAGTTGTATAGTCATGTATTAATTAATGTATTAAGAATTCAAATAGGTAAGCAATGACTTTTTTTTACCACTTCTTAGTCCTATAAAAGAAACTTTCCGACCATATATTTTCGTCACTCCAAAAGCTATAGTTCACATAAAAGATTTTATTCTCACATTAATTGGTTTGAAGAGTAATCCACAACTCTTATATTGTATAACAAACTCCTCTTGCAAGCAATAACCTTAAGTCAATATAAAAGTGAGTAAAATCACCTTCACTATATGACACTCTTTTTAAATTTTATTTTATTTATTATTTAAATAAAGTATTTTCCACTTTTAAAATGCAATGTACATGTTTTTACTGTCCCCTCCTCCTTGATAAATTGTTTAAGTTACTTTATGGTTAAATGATTTTAAAGTATTTTTTATATATTTTTATGCTATTATGTTTTAAAAATAATGACGAGTTGCTTTGGACAACTTTTGTTGTTCTATATCCACGAGACCCTATCGTCCGGGTAATAATAGGCGACGAGCCACTATGATGGTGCCAAGACATGTCAAATTACGGATATATTACTGGCCTACCAACTACTTATACGGGTAGGTAAGGGGATATATCACCTATAGTTCATGAACGGTTACCCACTGCATCTCAACCAAATGGAAGTGATTGAAATGAAATGTTTACTGTTCTTTTTAGTGAAATTTTATTATTGCCAAATGATGATCGAAAATGACGTTTCAGTTATTTTTTACTCAAAAGGAGCCGTAATCCCCTCACTGAGCTTTTCAGCTCACCCCATTTTAAATATAATGGGGCTGTTTGGATGAGCTGAAATAAATGAGGTTGAGCTTAAAAGCTCCTTTTATCTGTAGTGTTTGGATGCGATGGATTATGGTAGATTATTGAAAACAAATGATTTTTTTGAGGTTGTAAGATTTGAACTTGAGACCTCATGAAAGGAATTTAACTACTTAACCACTGACCCAACACACATTTGTTTAGAAATACCCAGAAATTACCTTTAAGAAGTCCGGAGATTCAAAAAGAAAAAATCGGATTTCCCCCAAAATCCGGAATTCCGGCTGAAAATCCGGAAATCCGGATCTCAAACCGGAATTCCGGATTTTTTGGCAGAAATCCAATTTTTTTTTCTTTGCTTGGAGATGTTTGACCTCGTATACCGGATTTTTGACTTTTCCTTTCCTCCCTACTTCCTCTCATCGAAACAAGCCCGTTTTCAGGAATCGAGATACAAGGAGATCGATAAGGATCGTAAGCAAGGAACTGTAGAAGGCTTGTTTTGTCATATAGGTTAGACATGAACTATTCTTATAGTTTCATTTTATTATGTATCAGTAAATTAGACGAGTTCTCTGTAAAAGTATAATTGTCTAATACAAGGGTTGTTGTGAAGAAGTGACTTGTTTTATTTGACAGTTTACTAAGGAGAAAGTCGTAGAGATTAAATAGATTGATTTAGACTTCTACCGTTTTAAAGGACTAACCTATCTTTTTCAAAAATAAAGATAGACCCAAATGTTTCAATCGCTTCCGCAGTTCCTAAAAAGAAAATTTATAGTTGGGTCTACTCGAAGACTTTCTACACTGTAATCACGGAAAAGTTAATAAAGGCTTAAAGTGCGTTCACAGCCACTAATAACGTTAATTAAGATAGGTCAAAAATAAGGGTCGTGACAGAAAATGCCAGAATTGAGAATGACCAGGGATGCACTCGGTTGACAATATCTTGAGCTAAACTTGGAGTTTTGAAGTGAAACCAGCGGCAGAAGAAAGAAGACGTCTAGAGTTTTCCGAAAACAGGTTATAGTGACGAAACGGAGTCCGGCCGAAAAACCGACTCCCGTCAAGTGTGGGTCTCAGACAGGACACGCCCAAGTAAGGAGTCTCAGTTCCCGGTGTCCGGAGTCGTGAGCAACTATTTCATGTTCGTGACGATTTCCGGGACAGTTCTGACCCAAGGGTATTTTGGTCATTTTGGCACCAGGCCCGGGTTTTCAGAAGTCGAGTTTGGATTTTGGCGCCCATATTCAGTCAGCAGTTATCCAAGACTAGAGTCAGGATTTGGCAGAATTTGGTTCGTTTTTTTACCCATGGGTATTTTGGTAATTATGACAAGTTTGGGTCAAAATGTAGTCCGTGCAGAGAGGGTTCAGAAACCGGCCAGAATGAGGTCAAGAAGATGCTGTCTGCGTGGCTAGCTGCCAGCCACTCAGTAGCCACGCAGGCCGAGAGCAAGAGGAGAGAGAAAATTTCAGTCAGGCAAGCCCGAAGACCCCTGTCTGCGTGGCTAGCTGCAAGCCACGCAACAGCCACGCAGTAGCCACGCGAGCAGGGAGGAGAGACAGACATTTTGAGGCACTGGAGGCTCCTGTTCGCGTGGCTAGCTGCCAGCCATGCAGGCAGGAAGCCAGGAAGAGATTTAGGAGCATACCGGGTCACTGTCTGCGTGGCTAGCTGCCAGCCACGCAGCAGCCAGGCAGACGACACGTTTTCCGAGGCAGTTTTGGCCAGTGGTAGTTTCGTAATTTCAGGCAGTTTTCCAGAAGCTTCTCAAGCACTACATAAAGGAACATCAAGAGCTTGTTTTTAAGACAATACACCCAATGAGAATTCAGAGCATCCTCGGTGAGAACAGGAGCGCGAATCCAGAATCCACGACACTCGTTTGATCTCACTATCTCTTTATTTCAGAACGTTGTTATTTTATTATTTCAATTAGTAGCTAAACTCTTTACCTAGGTTCTTGGTGAACTTAGGGTTTCGTACTCAGTGATTAGTT
Source organism: Linanthus parryae (assembly GCA_023055425.1). NCBI lineage: Eukaryota > Viridiplantae > Streptophyta > Magnoliopsida > Ericales > Polemoniaceae > Linanthus > Linanthus parryae. The sequence goes on along the minus strand of JALGPY010000010.1, from coordinate 3,109,712 downwards.
ATACGTTTTGACTATGAATTCATGATTGCGGTATCTTAATATCAGCAGCTTTATTCGTTGTTTTGTCTTCAAATTTTACTGTTTATGCATGATCGGAGTAGCTAACCAGGATTGCTACAGACTCGAACCGGTAGGTGAAAACATCCGGTTAGGGTTAGGAAGAGAAGACATAATTTAGCACCTTACCTCGATGGGCCGACTAGCGAAGGGGAGATAGGACTAGCCTAAAGAAGTTTGACCAACTGTTAGAGAATCCGACTCAGGCCTTTAGGACAGGTTAGAAACCCTAGTAGAGTTAGAACGAGACTGCAGACTTAGGCAGCTTAACAGGAATCCGAAAGTCTGCAGAATCGTGATAACGTGTGGGATCTGAAAAGTTACTGCACAAATTGGTACGTTGTAGGGATAACTAGACTGTTGTGTTTTTTCATATTAAACTAGAACGAATATCTAAAGAGATCCTAGGGGATCCTGGAATCTAGTACCTTAAACACTAGTTTTACAACTTAAAAGATTATTCAAGAAAACGTCTACAAAATAATATTTACTTTCAGTAATTTATTTAAGTAATTAGTTCGTAATCACAAACTCTCAAAATATTCCTCCTTTTTACACTCTGATAGTTAAACGCGACTGCTAGAAAAGACCTGAAATTGTCCTCGTGGGAACGATACCGGATTTGAAATACACCCAGTATTACTTGATTCGTACACTTGGGACAACACGCTAATTTGCGCATCAAGTTTTGGGCGCCGTTGCCGGGGACTATTTAGGGTTTAATTAGTTGCCAGGATTAGTTTTGAGAGCTTTTTATTTTTTTAATTTCGTTATTTTTCTTCTATCTCACTGCTGTTTGAATCTGCGTTTTTCAGGACTGTTTAGTTTATGCCCATATTGCCTCGCGATTTGGTTCCACCCCTCGATAATCCAGAAAAAGCTTTACACAGAGCAGAACCGCAGAAACAGAGAAACCAGAATGGCCCACAACGAAGGAGACTTTTCTGGAAATCCAGCAACCGGCCAAGAGGCACCAGAGACACGTACCCCAGCCCAGATGGCTTGCTACATCGAAGATCTCCTTACAGGGGGCTTTGCCGCCCGGAAAAACCAGAGGACATATAACAGATATGGGAAGGCGTTGGTGGGAAACTTTGAAGTCCCCACGGGAGGGCATGAACGAGCTATTGTGGTGCCCGAGATCACCGTAGAACACTTTGATATATAACCCTCCACTATCCAAACTATTCAGACCCTCTGCCCATTCTATGGTAAAGCTGACGAAGACCTGAACGACTTCATCAGGAAATTCGAGGACTACTGCAACAAAGTCCGGTATAAACGAGTTGAAGCAGAGGCACTCATGCTAATTCTCTTCCCATAATGCCTATACGGAGTGGCCAAAGACTGGCTTGAAAACCGACCACCCAGATCCATCACTACATGGGAAGGATGCGTCACGGACTTTTTGGCCAAATTTTACCCCGCCTCCCGGGTCATTCAATTACAAAGTGATATTCTGTCGTTCAAGCAGAAGATGGGGGAGACGGCGGTAGACGCATGGGACAGATTGATGAGATTGGTGAAGAGATTCCCGAACCACAGTTTTGGAGACCCCAAGATCCTGCAGGTATTCTACCATGCCTTAGACAGGGAAAGTGCTGACAGGATTGACAGAGAAGCCGGAGGAAACTTTCTCTACCATGTGGACAAAGACGGTGCCTATGAGATGATGAAGCAGTTAGCCAAGCAGGACACTCGACTGTTTGACGATCGCAGGATAACGGCCCGAGCCGAGCCAGTGGAAGAAGACCGAATAGATAATTTGGCCAAGATCGTGCAAGACTTGGTTAAGAAAGTCTACTCAGACAAGAAGACTGTTGCAGAGGTGGACGGGCCAGATTTGGAAGCAGCCATCGAGGGGCTCAGAAACGAAGATGCCAATTACGTACAACATCAGTGGGATATAAGCCGGTACAGACCAGGCACGAGAGATCATCCCGGGTTCTGGTACGGAAACCCGAATTCCGCAATTTATGCGCCAGGATTCCAGAACAAGCCACTGGCTTAGCAGGCCGCACCGGTACCGCAGGTTCAGCCGGGCCCAACTGCACAGCAGTATGACAGTCAGATGAAGAAAATCGAGTCCATGTTTCAAACTATGGAATCCCGATTTTCACAGATGGATGCCGTTGCAGCTGACCTACAAGCTACCAAAACATCGTTGCGTACTTTGGAAGTACAAGTAGAGAAGTTAGCACAGCAGCTAACTGAGAGAGCACTAGGGAACTTACCCTCGACCACTGTTGATAACCCACATGCTCAGATCAATGCCATCAGTACTCGGAGTGGAGTAGCACTACAGGATCCTTAGTACCCTAGCCATGCACATGCAGAAAAGTCGAAAATTTTCGAACACGAAGTATTCTACTAGGATAACAGTTCAGCTGTAGGCCCCCGGCCGAAGGTCTAGGTTGAGCAGGATGCAGTGCAGACTGAAAAGGAAGCTGAAACGGTACCTATCTCCAAGGAGGTGTCGTATCCTTTGAAGACACGGAAGAGGGATGATAGTAAAGACTACGCCAGATTTCTCGAGATGTTCAAACAGCTGCAGATCAACATACCCTTTGCGGAGGCGTTGGAAAAGATGCCCACTTATGCAAAATTCCTCAAAGACATTTTGTATGGAAGGAGGTGCTGAGCGATTTAGAGACAATAAATGTGACGGCAGAAGTGAGCAATTGTGTGAAGAATGGGCTACCGAGGTAGAGGAAGGACCCTGGTAGTTTCTTCATCCCGATAACCCTAGGTAATGCTTACACAAGAAAGGCTCTGTGTGATCTAGGGGAAGTATCAATCTGATGCTGTTATCGATTTTCAAAACTTTGAAAATCGGTGAACTCAGGCCCACCAGAATCAAGCTGCAGATGGCGGACAGATGCATAAAGCAGGCTTGCGGAGTTATTGAAGACATTCTGGTGAAAGTCGGAGAATTAATTTTTCCGGCAGATTACATGGAGGCAAGAGACATACCACTCATTCCGGGCAGACCATTTCTGGCCACTAGAGAAGCCATGATAAACTACAAAAGCGGAGAACTGACCATGCAGATTAATGAAGACAAGGTGAAGTTCAACGTTTTCAAAAATTTGCAATTGCCGAATTACTACGATCATGAAGACATCTTCGCTGTGGAAGTAGTCAAAGAAGGTTGCGAAAACGAAGAGATGGACGAACTATGGGCAGAGATTGAAAGAGTGGACAGAGAGAACGAGGATAGATTATACGAGGAGAATGCCATGCAAGCTGAAAACCGGACCAGTTTACAGCTGGACGAAAAAGGTGGGCATAAATTGGTCCAGGTCCCGTTACTCAAAGAGCCACCAACCTTAGAGCTGAAACCGCTCCTGAGCCATCAAAGTTCAGCAAAGCCAAAGCAGTTTCAAGTAGGGCAGAAAGTACTTCTCTACGATTCTCGGAAGCAGTTTTTCCCGAGAAAATTGAGTTCTCGGTGGTCAGGACCGTTTATCATCAGAGACGTACTTTCATGGGATGCGGTTAAATTGGAGAATATGCATGACAGTACAACTTTCAGGGTGAGCGGATATCGGGTTAAGCCATATATGGACCCGGAAGTAGTCGTCAAGGTAGATTGTTTTAGATGTCCCTTGACCAAGCATGAGGTAACTGGGTTGGGCCGTCGACCTTAAATTACAAGCGCTGGTTGGGAGGCAACCCAACTTAGGAGTATTGTAATTTAATTATTTATGTTGAAATTCAGAGAGGTGAGATGAGTGTGATCTAATATTTATGCAAGAGTGTGGCCACAACAGAAAAATTGCGGAAAAAGATAGTCGAGAAGCTGCTGTCTGCGTGGCTGGCTGGTAGCCACGCAGCAGCCACTCAGCCCGAGAAGAGTTTCAAAAAAAGGGTGACCTAAAAAGCTCTTGTCCGCGTGGCTAGCTGTTAGCCACGCAGTATCCATGCAGACACAGGGTAAACTTTTTGCAGAAACACAACTGGGAAGGGCAGAAACGCAACCAGGAAGTGCAGAAACGCAGACGGGGAGTGCAGAAACGCAGCCAGGGAGCTAGCCACGCAGTCTGAGAGATCAGCCACGCAGGTTGAACTCTAGCCACGCAGACCGAGAGGTTAGCCACGCATAAATCGAGAGATTTTTGGCAAATTTTTACGGTGTGCGTGTCAATCTGTGTAGCAACGCCGACAGGAGAAGGTTTTTGGACGTGAAAAAAATGGAGCAGAAAAGTTTTGTCAATTTACTACGCAGCGGCTACGCAGGTAGCAACACGTACAGTGCGCAGAACATACAGATTTCCAAAATCTTGAAGAATCGACCCCGGTGTGCTCTGGCACACTCGACCATCAGAGGGACTCATACGAGTTGGGGATTCTTCAGGAACAATTTTCAAGCGGATCGGACCAATGGACCCTGGTTTACGACAATACACCTGACCGTATGGGAGCACATTGTCATACGCAATGGTTCATGGGGTTTGCACATTTCAAGAGCACGCACACAACCCGGAAAGTTCAAAAAATCTTAACGAGCAAGTGTGGGGGTGAGGAGTTACACCTTGACCGGTTTGAATTTTCCCGAAAACTTTTCCGGCAATATTTTCCGGCGACCGTCGGGGTCCATCTTGCCGGAAACTGCAAACTCCACCCGTAAGACTTTCTCCGGGTGCTCAGGTCTATATTCCCTTCGCCTTATTTTGCGTTTTAGGCACGAGTCCGTACTGGGTCGATATTTTTCTGCATTTTTCTCGGTTTCTGTGCCGACTATGGTAGAACCCCTGGTAGTTTTAGGAGGTTAGTTGCTGAGACGCACGCATCACCGGCACGTAATTTCTGCACATTTTTCCTGCTTTATTTTTCTGCCACATGGTGACCCGACCAGTAACACCAACAGTCTGTCCGGTTCTTCCGAGACTCGATCAGACCTGAATTTTGTGCCAGATCAGTTTGTGCCATGAGGGCATGTCACCTCTTAGTGTGGGGGTGGGGGTCGTGTCTGCATTAACCAGGTCTGCACGTTTTTCTGCTTTAGTTGCTGTTTTATTTTTATTTTTGAGTCTGCACTTTTTTTTTTTTACTTTGATTCAACCTACCACAAATTTCTGACCTTGCATTGTAGATAGTGATTGAAAAAAATTAAAAAACAAAAAATCGAAAATTAGAAAACAAATATAATGAAAAAATCAGAAAATTTTGAGAAAGGGCTATTGAATTAACAAAAGGCTTGGGAGAAACCAATGATAGTCTTCGAACAGGAAGGAAAAACCACACCGAGGTGTAGTGGATTGAGTGAGAGCCAGTGTGCCTAGGAATCAGCGAGTAGTTATCGCTTGGGCTAAAAATCCGACTAGTTGCCACACCACTGTCACTTAGGTAGTCGACACCCCGCCTACGGGCGCCATCACGGTCACCGCATTTTCTGGTGGAGTGATTGGCTCATAACGGACCTCACGTCATGTTTCTTAACCCTAGGTCCACATAGTAAATCCCCTTTTAAGCCATTTACCCCTTTTATTCACATCCGCTGTAGCCTAGGAAGCCTTCTTTGTTACTTTCATCACTCGTATAGTTGGTTGTTTCTGCGCGTTATGACGGAGGGAGTGAGTTAGGGAGGGTTTCTGACAGGTAGAGCTTCATGACAAATTATGGTGGACAGTTTGACAGATTTCACGTTTATCGAGGGTTGGAGAGGGTGAGTTAGAGGCAACTGCATTGATTTGCGGAGGTGATTCACTGCACTACATAGTGATCACAGGTGGAGAGTCGCGTGCGAGGCATCTTTCCGCACAAAATGGGGTACCGAGGGTTGTGGGATTTCAATGGTAGTCGTGCTGAGTTTCTGCATCTTTGGTGATGAGGAGGTTCGGTGGGACTGCACGTACTTGACTACGACTACAGGATCAACGCTTCATGACTAGTGAGGAGGTACCGCAAACGAGGACATTTTTCGTACCCCCAGCAACATTGGATTATTTCTGCACCACTCACCTTATATCAGTTTGTTTACTTACGTTATTATATTTGTCAAAAAATGAAAAAAAAATGAAGAAAAAAAAAGAGAGATGTTCTATTTACCGTATTTCAGTTATTTAATTAGATAGTTTCAAAGATGAGTTGGTGGCACAGTTTTCTGGATTTCGCACCGCTTCACATTAGTGGCCGCGAGAACGGCGAAGACACACGGGAACATGGGAATTGAGTGAGCAGAAACTTAAGTGTTTCGGTCAGTTTTTCGGGACTCCGTGAGGGTGTGAGTTGGGAAACTGTGAGATGTCATAACAAGTGGTAACATGCCATACCTTGATATACACTTATACATCCTGCATGTTAGACTTAGGATCCCGATTTGGAAAAAGCTCGGGTGGTAGGTATACGAGGGATTTGGCCAAGTTGAGTACATAAGTAACAGTACTAGGTGCCAGTGCTAGATATCCACTCGTATAATCTATTAGACTCACCAATTCTGTGTGGATAGGTACTTCCTGGTAAGAAGGCGAGGTTTGGTTGATGTACCGCTTTGCGTTAAGGAGATTGCCCGATCTCGCCCAGAAAAATATTTGTTTTGTAAATAATTGAGTCTGTCTTTCGAGTCAAAGTAAATTCTGTCTGAGTCAGTATTCGAGTCAAGTCATATTGTATAAAAGTCTGTTTGGGTCGGACTAAAGCGATGGTAGTCATAGGCACATAACACATTGAGGATGCAAGACAGGTCAGTGTGCAAGAGGTTTGCTCGGGATGAGCAAATGATAGTGTGAGGGTAATTTGATAACTCCCCACTAGGAGTTATCGGTGAGACCTACTTGAGGGGTATTTTGTGTCATAAATGAGCCCTTTAGACGGATTTCAGCCCTGATTAGCCTAGGGGTTCACGACTGAGTGTTTTAAGCTTCTTTATGCATTACTGCTTTATTTTACGTATTTCGAGATATGATCACAGGTTTTTGTTCGTGTTGTTTATGCAGGAACAGGATTTGTGCAGGAGCCAGGAATGAAGCAGGATTGCAGGGGCGAGAGGCGAGAGAGCTGAAAACGCCACAAACGAGAATGACCATGGATGCACTCGGTTGACAATATCTTGAGGTTTACTTGTAGTTGTGAAGTGAAACCAGCGGCAGAAGAAAGAAGACATCAAGGGCTTTCCGAAAACAGGTCATGATGCTGAAACGGAGTCCGGCCAAAAAATCGACTCCCGTCAAGTGTGGGTCTTAGACAGGCCACGCCCAAGTAAGGAGTCTCAGTTCCCGTTGTCCGGAGTCGTGAGCAACTATTTCATGTTCGTGACGATTTCAAGGATAGTTCTGACCCAGGGGTATTTTGGTCATTTTGGCACCTGGCCCGGGTTTTCGGAAGTCGAGTTTGGATTTTGGCGCCCATATTCAGTCAGCAGTTTTTCCAGGACTAGATTCAGGATTGGGCTGAATTTGGAGCGGTTTTGACCTAGGGGTATTTTGGTAATTTTGACAAGTTTCAGGTCAAAACGCAGTCCGAGCAGAGAGGGTTCAGAAACCGACCAGAATGAGGACAGGAAGCTGCTGCCTGCGTGGCTAGCTGCCAGCCATGCAGGCCGAGAGCAAGAGGAGAGAGAAAATTACAGTCAGGCAAGCCAGAAGACCCCTGTTTGCGTGGCTAGCTGCCAGCCACGCAACTGCCATGCAGTAGCCACACAGGCAGGGAGGGTTTAGTAGCTAAACTCTTTAACTAGGTTCTCGGTGAACCTAGGGTTTCGTAATCAGTGATTAGTTCTATGTTTTGACTATGAATTCATGATTGTGGTATCTTAATATCAGCAGCTTTATTCGTTATTTTTTCTTCAAATTTTACTGTTTATGCATGATCAGAGTAGCTAACCAGGATTGCTACAGACTCGACCCGGTAGGTGAAAACATCCGGTTAGGGTTAGGAAGAGAAGACATAATTTCGCACCTTACCCCGATGGTCCGACTAGCGAAGGGGAGATATGACTAGCCTCAAGACGTTTGACCAACTGTGAGAGAATCTAACCCAAGCCTTTAGGGCAGGTTAGAAACCCTAGTAGACTTAAAACGAGACTGCAGACTTAGGCAGGTTAACAGGAATCCGTAAGTCTGCACAATCGTGATAACGTGTGGGATCTGAAAAGTTACTGCACAATTGGTACGTTGCACGGATAACTATACTGATGTGTGTTTTCATATCAAACTAGAACGAAAATCTAATAAGACCCTAGGGGATCATGGAATCTAGTACTTTAAACCCTAGTTTACAACCTAAAAGATTATTCAAGAAAACGTCTACAAAATAATATTTACTTTTAGTAATTTATTTCAATATTTATTTCGTAATCCCAAACTCTCAAAATATTCCTCCTTTTTACACTATGATAGTTAAACCCGACTGCTAAAAAAGACCTGAAATTGTCCTCGTGGGAACGATAACCCGAGTTTAAATACACCAGGTATTACCTGATTCGTACACTTGCGACAACACGCTAATTTGCGTATCATGTCCCCCACTTGATATCTGGTTAGAGAAGCTAGCCAGTCTCCATCCATTAAGTTGACAACCTCCTTGTTTCTCACCATCTTTCAGCATTTCATTTAGGTCTCCACAAATGAACCAAGCACCCTACCATTTTTGAAAAACTGCAGTCACCTCTCGCCACAACTTCTTTCATTCCTTGTATGTTGTGGCGACATAAACACAAAAAAATAGTTTTCAATATGGCCTATTCATGTCTCAATACACAAATGCTACCATATTTGGAGCTAATAAATTCTCAATTTTTACTCCAGCCACTCACCATAGAGCCAGTCCACCGGACAGACCATTTGAATAAAAAAATGTTGTGAGGGAACCTCAAATATTTTCTAAGTGGCTGCATTTTTTTCTTTTATTATTGGTCCCTTGGACGATGGGAGTTACAAAAAACCTCGTGATTGATGGACTATAAGAGTTCTTCCACTCCCTTGCAGCTGTTCTAAATGAGCACTAACATCTTTCGTGTGGCTGATTTGTAGGGTTTTGGTACGGATTACGCAGCGGAATAACAAAATTAAATTTTGTTCAATACCCTCCAAGGATCACACGACTATAAATCATGACAATAGTAAAGGATGAGAACATCAAGTACCTTAGTTTATCTCCTTGATGACTTCAGGTGAAATAGCGCCCACATCTTTATGCAAAGTCCACTCTTAGGACTGATCACGGATCCTCCAACACATTTTTGCTAGCTAGCGAAGGAGGATGAAGAATAAGATCACGCAAAACGAGACCAAAAGAGGCCACGCCTCTTTGGCCGACGACGAGGAAGGGCGAACAGTGGGGGTGGTCGGGTTCAGCCCTCCTTGTTGGCTCTCTAATTGATTTCTCTCTCTCTTTATCTCTCTCTCTCTCTCTCTCTCTCTCTCTCTTGTGTCATAAACATTATGACACTCCCTTGAGAAAATAAGCTAGGAGTACTCTTTATATAGTCTATCAACTCCTTGTTAACTACATATTAGCCCCTCTACTAATCATGTCTTTACATGGATTAGTCCACTTTGAAAATTAGTCATACTAAGTTTGCAAGTGGTTGCGTATTGATCCTTCCATTTAATTAATCATATTAATTAATTACGAAGTCCGGTTTAATCCATAGGGAGTGTGACCCCATAGGTTTATCCTTAGTTGGTAGTAACAATTACTAACATGGACAGTGTCTAGCAACACATCCATGCCACCCAACTAACAGAAATCGTCAGTAATCCGACAAACCTTGCGACCAATGTTACCGTATTGTATTATCCCTTTGTCTCCATATCCGGATGGACACGATACATACAAGTCACACTCGTATATCCAATTCATAATTTCTCGATACTGGGAATAGTATTACCCATGCAGATAACATCAATATCCTATATTGATTTACCTAAGTCTGGTCAGCCATTCTGTAAGCACTACCCCTCGAGTGGCCACGGATATTTTCTCCCGTTATGTGGGAGGGACAAATCCTCTCTACATCACTACCATATCAAAGCTTGCTTCCTATCATGTCCGATAACTACCTTTATAGTTACCCGGTTAAGGCACCACGTTTGATAATATCAAAGCATGATATTTCACAACTAGAGTATCTAGTGACTTCAAGCCTAAGGACCACAATACCATTGTCACGAGAAGAAGCACTTGTGACTTTACTTAACTTGTATGTAGCCTTCTCGTTGTGGGTTAATCCAGTATGCCATAACCCCTAATGCATACCCATGTGCTAGACTTTATATCTCCATATCAATCTACCCACATACTAGTCTATAGTTGATCGTCCTGTTAATCAATATAATGGACTAGGGAATTTAAGATAACAACACATTGTAATCTAAGGACTTCGTTATATTAAATATCTCCATAAATAATACAATGATTATTCTAGCCAAAATAATGTTCATACTAAACAAGATTGCCTCTAGGGCATCTTTTCCAACATGATTTGGGTCAACCACCACAATCCCTGATTCTTGATCGATTTTTTTTTTGACTCACATTAGGGTTTCAAACTCCTCCATGTAAAAATTATAGATACTATACTCATCACTTGAGAAACTGGAGTTTAAGGTTGCCTCTTGCTCCAACGTTCGAGTGATCTTGATTTGGATTTCATTGCGCTTACCTTCACTTGTTTTTATGGCCTATTCATGTCTCAGTCGTGGTTGTTTTCCATCCGCCTTTTCTTTTCCCATAACTTGTTCCATATTTTCCATCGGATCTCTTTCTCTTTTCTCCAAACATACAAAAAAATTAACAACCTTGGAAAGAGAAATATATGTTATTGGATTACACCCCCTTTCTAATTGCTTTCCACCCATTCCTAAAATACCTTATTCCCCTCATTAAACTTTTCTTGGAGTGGAACATTCACCTGTTTTGGGCTTCCTCTCATGATTGCGGGCCTTTTTTTCTTAGTCTCTTCCTGCTTGTGTTGTTTACTCTTTGGACAAACGAATCATCAGATTTTTTGTTAATCACGGCCTTCCACCTAGTTAATGTCAAGATTCCAATTTCCTTCTCAGCAATAAATTATATTTCTGGTACTGATTCCTCCTCATCTCAGCCATGCTTTGTTATTTTTTCCACATCTGAAACCATGTTGTGTTCCTTTACAGGTACCGTTAGTGGGAGGTTGGAGATGTGACCCTTGCCTTTTCCTCTCCTTCCACCTCTTTCAATGGTACAATATTTGTGATCCTCGAGGCTCATTTATTTCCATCTAACGTCCTTCCTATCCCTTCTTCCCGTGACCCTTATAGATCTGCGCTCATCGGCACGTCTTCTGGGTACTCTATTTTCGGCGACCCGGAAGTTTGTGGAATCGTTCTCCTTCCATTAACCACGCTGGTTTTGGACCCCTACTTTTATTTGTAGTGGCACGCTAGAAGAATCAATACTAATTTGTCTTTCCACCGTTATTTGCAATCTGAGTTTGCGTGCCCCAATCTACCACAGTCGTAACTCTTATGCAATTTACTCGATCATTCACCTCACGAATAGTCAAAGAAAGTTGCAAATAAAAGATTTAACATGGTTCGCTAGTTAAAATCAAGCTAACTACGTCCGCGGGGAAGAAATATCTTTATTTAATGAAGAGGAACGACTCTAGATGTTTACATACGTTCATAGGACCCCCAAAGGATCCTTTTATAGCCCCCAAAGATGCCCCGAAAAAATAAGGAAACAATTCCATCCTTATTATACTTTTCTCGTATGTCTTCGTGTGAAGACCTTCGTGCGAAGAAAATTTGTCTTCCTGCGAAGACCTTCTTATTTTGAGACTGCAGCCTATTCTAGGAAGACACTTCCAGAATTGGCGAAATTTCGGCTAAGTCATGTCTTCGTGCGAAGACTCTTTGTCTTTGTACGAAGACACTGGGCTTTCACCTCCTCGTTCTCCTTTGAGTCTCTTCTTAGTCTTCAAGGCACTATTTCAACAAATCTCCACCTTGACTTGAAGTCTCTAGTCTGCAACAAAGCTTCCTTCTCCTTATGAACAAATCTTGTCTTCTCCCCTCCCGATGTCTCCCGTCACGGAGACTCACAAGACCTCGCCGGGTCCAGATGCCCCTACGGGCTCACTGACTCATAATGATGAGAAATTTCGGACAATGCTGGAACTTGCTCCCTGGAACCGGCTTAGTGAACATATCCGCGGGGTTGTCAGCAGTCCCCACATTCATCACCTTGATCCTGCTTTCACTTCTCAGAAAGTGATACATGACGTCAATATGCTTGGTCCTTTCATGATGAACCTGGTCCTTAGTCAAGAAAATTGAACTCAAGCTATCACAGTACACTGTCGCCTGATCTTGATGTAGCCCTAGATCATTGACCATTCCCTTGAGCCAAATTGCCTCATTTGCTGCTTCTGCTAGAGCCGTATACTCCGCCTCCGTGGTGGACAAAGTCACCGTCGGCTGTAGCGTCACCTTCCAAATCACAACAGATGCTCCCAGAGCAATTACATATCCCTTCATTGGTCATCTACTATCAACATCCCCTTCATAGTCCGAATCCGAGAAACCATCTACCAAGATGTTTTCACTTGACCATAGCATCGGCCAATGTCTAACATAACCTTAAGGTACCTAAATATTTGTACTGCCTGCCAATGGTCCCTACCCGGATGAGCCATAAAAGACTAACCGTACTAACGTCGAATGCTATGTCTGTCGAACACAGACCATAGCATACATCAGACTTCTCATTGCGCTAGCATATGGAACTTTGGACATGTACTCCTTCTCCTCCTCAGTCTGAACGGTGTATATTCCCGGGTTGTTGTTAGTTTCCATAGGAGTATCTACAACTTTAGCTGATAACATCCTGAATCTATCCAAGATCTTCTTTATGTGTCCTTGCTGTGATAAGAAAAGCTTCTTCTTCTTCCTATCTCTATAGATCTCAACTCCCAAAATCTACCGAGCATCTCCCAGATCCTTCACCTCGAATTCCGCACTAAGGGACCTTTTTAGTTCTCTAATGTCCATGATATTCTGAGTTGCGATCAAAATATCATCCACATATAGAACTAGGTAGATATGTGATCCACTTTGCAACTCTTTTTGATACACGCAGCAATCATACTCGCACTTGTGGTAACCAATCTTCATCATGAAGCTGTCAAACCTCTTGTACCATTGCCTTAGAGATTGCTTAAGTCCTTAGAGAGATCTATTCATTTTGCACACATGGTTCTATTTTCCAAAAACTTGGAACCCTTCCGGTTGGCTCATGTATATCTCTTCTTCCAACACTCCATGTAGAAAATATGTATTGACATCCAATTTCTCAAGCTCTAAGTCGTGGTGTGACACTAAATCTAGTAACACCTGGATAGAAGAATGTCTGACTACCGGTGAGAATATCTCGTTGTATTCAACTCCCTCTTTCGGACTAAACCCTCTTGCAACTATCCTTTCCTTATGTGCTCACCGAAATCCCTTGGAGAGATCTAAGTGTGCACCTCGAGTAGAGAATAAGGACACAGAGAGTTGTAGGGTGTGTGTAGGGAGAGAGTAAGCACTTTGCAACTGAGAGAGATACAGCTTAATAGCTAGTGTAGAACCAGATAGGGATCTGTTGAACTAGATATCGCAACGGAGGGCTAACGATCCTATATATAGTGGGGAAGTGACCGTTGTGATGGGGTTAATGCGCCATAAATGGCGGCTTAATGGTATCCCCCGTAACGGCACGTTCGACCGTGTATAAAGGAACCGTTAGGCACCTGACCGTACATACCGGAGACCGTTATGAGATCATGCCGAATTTATAAGACGTGGCCATTAAGTCTCTCAAAGTAGTTACAAAGGGTCGCGCGCGAGCTTGGTTGTCGCATGCGCGCGACGGGCCTTACCCTAACCTCCAAACCACTAAGTCCCTACAAGTCCCGTGTTGGTACGCGAGGGCCCTGTCTCGCAGCCCCCACGTGGATAATTATCCGGTGTATATGGAGCACAACTGGGTGTGCTGGATTGCTCCCACGTGGCTGTGATCTGTCTGTCCAGGAAGAACTATCTACATAAGCCCCCTTTTGCGCAAATTTCACGCGCGCTTCCGTTGTGCAGTCGCGCAAAATTAGCTGTGCGTGGGCCCCACGCAGATGCTTTGAATGTTAAAATTCAAATTCCTAGCCCCTGGTCATAGCCGTGAATACCTAGGGTTTAGAAGCGCCGTTTAGCTTCTGACAAAGTGTGGTCACTGCGAAGCTAATCAGACACCATCCATGATTTTTCGCCTATTTCGAGGCAAGGATAGCTTATAGGTCATCAATTTCGCCGGATTCCGAAGCGTCGCTGACTCAGCAGACGTCAGAAGTCGTGACTCTTCAATCAGAAGGCTTATTTAAACCCTTTGCTCTCTTCAATTAGAACTTTTTCATTGTTTTTGCTTCCGAGTTCATATGCATCAGAGAGAGAATCCTCAGATTGAAGCAGAAACCTTCGATCAAGTTCTTGATCAGCTCGCTGACACCTTCTCTCAAGCGATTCAAGCTCTCAATCGTCAACACGGTGAGTATTTATAACCCCTTTTGAAATTTTGTGGTCGAGTTTTGCGGATACTCTTCTCCCACTTTTTTTATTTCCTCTTGCATGTCGTTGATTTGTAAATCTGCTGCTTTTATGCCCACAGAAATGGCCCCAAAGAAATCAAGCAAGGAGGCTGTTGAAGTGCAGGAGATTCCCAATGAATTTTGGTACAAGGCTCCTTATATGGGTGGCAATGATTTTTATGTGGCTACTATCAAGGCAACCACTCTCTGGGTGTCTCCAGTAGTTGACCTTCTTCAACTTGTGCCCGAACCTTTAAGCTCTTACTGGGATGTGTCTAATACCCAAGACGTCCACATGCTCGATATCGAAGCTAGTTTGTACGGTTTTACTGATATCCTTCCACAAACTTTTATGGAAGGGCCCGACTGGATGGAAGAATGGACGGAGTTCATCCTCACTAACTATGCAAGGGAGTTAAAGCAGGCCAACATTTTCCACACCGTCAGTGCAACAAATGGGCTACATATCAGGGCTGACAACATCATGCTTCAGACCCTTTTTTCCAAGTACTCCAAGAGGACGCACACCTTTCACTTTCCGGATTTCGAAGCTGCTCCTACCTTGGAAGATACTTATGTTTTGCTGCATCTTCCGAGTATCGGGGTCGTTGATCCTCTGGCCGCCTTGACCGATCCTCAAGAGCTTCAACTTTTCGAAGATATGAGGGTCTGCATAGCAGACTTGAATATGGTTACTTTGAGATAGAAGTCAGGTGCGACCAGCGCTACGCCTTCAAATTCTAAAAACAGATGGTCGAAGTGGGTAATGTACTTCTTCAGGGATTATGTTGAACCACATGTATCTCGTGGGTGGCTAGACAAAGACCTGGAAGCTGTTATCAGTGTTGATGGCAAGGGACTGAATTTTACCCTTTGTGGCTACCTGTGCATGTGGTTATCGCGCTACCTGATAGATGGGTTTCCTCGCGACGGAGTTTTTACCCATGTACTCTCCCTTGCCGTGAGATTGTCGCTTGGTCAAAAAGTAGCCTTAGGGACCCTTGTATTAGGGTCCCTTTATTACCGCATTGATTTAGCTATGGAGCATGCTGAGCAGTCGCAGGGGAGGGTTGATGTTACTACCTTTGTCAATACTGCATTTTTATCTATGTGGGATTTTGAAAGATGTCCTGCGTATGCCCCAGACCCTGTTGTTGTGGATTTGTGGAACGCTCCCAATGCCAGACTTCATTACCTTTCTCCTCGATCGTGGTGTTGGTACAGAAAAAAATCTCCCCAACGCTCTTTTGCTCTTATATGAGATGTTGTTCGCTATTTCCAACCTCGCCCATACGTTACTCATATGGAAGAGAAAAACATAGATTTCTGGGAAGATTTCTATCCCGAGGAAAACCGCCAAATTACTGCTGATCACATTACCAAAAGAGATTGGGTCTAAAGCAAGTTTGTTAATTGGGTGCGAAGGGGATATCTAACCGATTTGTCTGAATATGCACCCGGCCCTAAGACCTCCAGTTATGAGAAGCTGATCGTGTTCCATGATCCCATTCGTGTGAGCCCCCAGTTTGGATATGATGTTGTCTCCCCTCCGTTGTGGCTCAATTCTATTGTCAACGAGTGTTATGATAGTGTCATACACGACCGGGGTACTTCCATTCTCCTCGCTTAACTCCCTCTGATTCAACCGTCACGCAGCACGAGAGGTAAAAATAGTCCTGGCTGAGTTTATTTCTGGAACTTTCAAACCCATCGTCTTATCAATTTTCAGAATAGTCCCAGCCATGCTCTTCTCCAACCTAACAAGGCATCTGCACTCTCGATAAAGGAGTACCCCTTTAAAACAACCCGTAATCGTGACGATTCGCGTTTACTCTTTGTTGGCCAAAGATTGACAATTGTGTGCTCGATTCATTCTGTAGGAAAAGATTGACGTCCTCAAACAAAAATCTTTTACAGCCAAAGTTAGATTTGTTGACTCATTCATCCAGGTTTGCTCGCACCTCCTTCCCTTTGTCTTTATGTTTTCATGTGTCACGTATCATTTTGCCTTTTCCTTTGTATTAGTGTTTCTTGAGGCGCTTCGCCTCTGGAGATCGTAGCGCGAGTTTCATCGACCGCTTGCGCGAGGAGAAGGCAATTATACAGAAGTCCTCCATTCCTGATGGTCGTATCAACCCAGCCAGGCCCATGAATCCTGAAGTCCAGCAACTTGTTTCTGATGCCTTAGAAGCCTTTCTGGCCACAATTTGTGAAAGCTCAACAAGAAAGAGAACTGGTGGTGAGCCTGAAACCAGCAACATAGCTTCTCCGCAACCGAAGCGCTCTCATACGGCAATCACCATGCGGTCTGCCGCTAATCCAGTTTCTTCTGCCGCAAGGAATAACTCTGATGAGAGGGGACAGAAGAAGTTCCCTTTGTTTCTGATCCAGGCTCTACTGGGCAGACTGAGATGGGAAGAATTCCTAGAGTTGAAGGGCAGGGACATGATGCTACCCCAGCAATACCTATTTCTTCGGACGAAGAAGATTCCGGAGAGCCTAAGCCCCGTAATCATAATATCAGGTCGGGCGAGCGTGTCGTTCCTGCTGTTTTGGCCGAGCGCGGTGCCTCTCCTGCGCTTGCCACTTCGAGGAATGCTGCCTCTGTGGGAGGTTTAAACTTAAATTTGGATTCTCTCTTCTCCAAGAACCTGTTTGAAGTATGGGGTTCGCAGGCTACGAATCCTGCTGCAGCTGAGAGCAATTTCATAATCCCTGAGTCATACTTTGCGCGGGAATCCCAAGTAGTTCAAAGGCTGGCCGAGGTGATTGGTTCTAGTTCACATACAGTGGTACCTGCCACCCCTCCCCGGTAGATCATCGAAGGAACAAGTAAGACCCCTTTTTTCCTTTTGTTCGTGATCTTCGGTTGCTGAACTCATGTTTCTAAAGAATTTTGTTCATATTTATGTGCGCGCAGGTATTGATTAGGCTTGCCTTGGATGGCTGATGAAGGTGCGCTTGTCTTTCCCCACCGTATTCGCTAGGTAGCTGGAGATGTCCCCAAAAGACAGAGGGGAACTCTTAAGAAAGATAGTTTCTCTTTTGGAGAGACTTCACGCAACTACGCCCGCAAATACCACGGTTGATAGTGCCAAGGCCCTCCTTGCTAGCGTAGAGGAGCTTCAGCAGATCGCGGCAGGGTATTTGGATTTGGGCTTCCTCGTACAGAGATTTATAAAGATCCGTAATTCTGCGCAACTCAGATCCGAGTATGCCGCTTATAGGGAGGAGACAGCCGCTCTCGTCGTGCGTAAAGCGAAGTTTGAGCGAATGGCCAGAGAATTTGAAGCAGCCACCAAACGCCATGCAGATGACAAGGCTCGCTTAGAGGAACTGACTGCCAACAGCATTATGTTGTTTGCAGGAGATTCCCTCTTGAAGGATCTTTTTGAGGATTGAGGCTTTCTATAATTACTCCATCGAGCTCTTTATTGTAGAATTTTGTGTTCCTTGTGACCGTGATCCTTGGATCATCTGCTTATGTTTTGCGCGTATTGGCCCCGCGTATCATTGAAATGATACCTTCATGCTTTTGATTGGTTCATGTTTTTTCTTACTTTCATGCTTACGAAGCCTTGTGTTTGCTCCTTTGAATGATATCGTCGTCAGGCTTAGGCCTTTGTGAGTTATGATCATCCAGGCAAGTGAACCCGCGTGTGGATGAGCTTAATTGTCCTTAATAGATGGGTATATATTTGCACATGGTTGCGCTCGGTTGCTGCCATATGAGACAATCTTATGAACGCGTCTTGTTGCTACCTAGGCAGGCATACTTACACTTGACTTTTTATGAGTTTTGCCTCTTTTATAAAAAGATAGGCCTTGGTTGCATTTGGCTGCTATCTAAATAGATGGGATTTGAGGTTGCAATACTGCTACCATATCAGGCAGGCTTACGTTTATGTATGTTGCTACCATATGAGGTAGGCTTACGTTTATGTTTGTTGCTACCATATGAGGTAGGCTTTGAGTTTCTGTTTGACTGCTATCTAGGTAGATAGGCTTTTAAGTCTGCAATCCTGCTATCATATGAGATAGGCTTACGTTTATATTTGGATGATATCTAGGCAGATAGGCTTTATACTGCTATCATATGAGATAGGCTTAGCTTTTGGAATGACAAGATAAGATTCGTAGCTGGTAAAAGAGCTCTCATATGGGAGTGTTATTATTTATATTATTCCTCATATGGGAGGGCTTGCGAAAAGATATGTAATGCAAATATTTGATCAAAGTAGAAAAGGGAAGTTAGGGATAATACTTTTCAGCCACCGCATGTTGATCGGGGTTGGAGTGGTGGTAGTTCCGTGGCAGCGTAGGATGTTGCAGTAACCACTGTCGAAGACTTCTTTGATTTCAAAGGGTCCTTCCCAGTTAGCCGCAAACTTGGGATGGACTGCCTCGCGCATGCAATGGTCAGAGGCTCGTAGGACTAGGTCATATACTGCAAAGTCTCTATGCTGGACTTTTTTGTTATAGGCACGCGAGATCCTTTCTTTGTATCTTGTGTTTGCTGTTTTAGCCTCCTCGCGTCGTTCCTCTAGAAGGACAAGACCATGGTCACGCTCGTTGCCGTAGAGAGCACTGAAAGCCAGTCTTGCCGAGTTCACTTTAACTTTGGAGGGGACAACTGCTTCAGCCCCATAGCATAATAATACGAGGAAGTCCCTGTAGGAGTCCTAGGCGATGTGCGATATGCCCAAAGCGCGGTTCCCAAGGAATCTTCCCATCTTTTGTGATCCTCCGCGACCATTTTGCTCAATATCCTCAGTAACGTCTTGTTGGTGGCTTCTGCTTGTCCGTTTCCCTTTGGATAATAGGGTGTCGAGCATACTTGTCTAACGTTGTACTCCATTAACTTTTCGGCGACCTGGCGATTGACGAAAGGAGTCCCATTGTCAGATAATATGGTATTAGGGATACCAAAGCGATGCACGATGTTAACATTTATGACCACGACTGTTGCATTTGCCGTCTTGAGTGGGATTGCCTCAACCCATTTAGTAAATTGCTCTGTTCCTGTGAATATATATTCATTTCCGCACGAAGGGGGTCGTATTGGTCCGATGAAATCTAATGACCAAGTATGGAACGGCCATGGAGTGCCCAACGCGTGTAAGTCGACGGCGCGAGCATGAACTAAATTTCCATGGAATTGGCATTGCTGGCATCTTTTGACTTTTGCACGGCAATCAGCTTCCATGGTTGGCCAGAAGTACCCGACTGTTAGGAGTTTTCTGCATAACTTTGCACCTTCTTGATGCTCTACTTGATGAGACATTTCCATGACTTCCTGGGTCTCTTTCACTTAAACATCTGAGCAAGTTTTCTTTGTGCCCTTTTTGCCATAACAATCCTTCCTGCAAGATGTATCGAGTTGCTTTCCTCTTCAGTTTATCAGCCTCCTTTTTGTCAGTGGACAGGGTCACATCCCGTAGGTAGTCAATTATTGGTGTTCACCAATCCTTATCTTCGATTGCGGCGATTTACAGTGAGTCTTTAATCAATGCACACTTATCGCAATTGCTCTGTATGATAGCCGCAAAGTATGACATCTGCGGCCAGTGGATTCCACACCGTTGAGCTTTCCTATAGATAGAAATCTCATCGTCTCCGCATGAATGTTGGTGGATCTTCTCCAATATTGCTCGACCTTCTTTTTCTATTACACATCGCATTAGGTTGCCCCCAGGGCCTTTTTGGTATAGCAAGCCGTCGTGTATGTAAAATCCCTTGACAAAAACCCAAGTTTCCTTACTGGTTCCGTCAGCCATCGCGCGTAGAATGGGCTGTCTCCAATCTGTCTCTTCAGAAGGCTCCTCCTCACATAACAATTTTACCAAGGACGGTGCCGCTTTGACTATCGATATTAGGGTTGGGCATTTGTCAGGGCTAATTTTTTACCCCAAAGTAGCCAGTGCGTCGGCATGACGATTATCGGATCTGGGAGTGTGCTCGTATTTGACGGATTCGAATTTCTGGACCAACTTCTGCACTATTGACCGATATTTGAGCAAGTTAATTTCCTTTAGAGCGTACTCTCCCGCAACTTGCTTGACGATTAGCTTCGAATCTCCCATGATGATAAGATTTTGGACCTCTAAGGATTTGGCTGCGAGGATCCCTGCAATCAAGTCTTCATATTCGGCATCGTTGTTGGTCACCGCGAAGTCTAGTTTGGTTGACATGTGGATGACTTCTTGATCAGGCTTGATTAACACTATTCCAATTCCTCCTCCTGCTCTTGTCGAAGACCCAAGTGCAGCTTCCAATACTGATCGCTGATTGCATATAAATCCAGGTCCTTCGGGCTCCTCCGACACAGGTTCGTAGTTTCCGTCTGGGAACTGAACTATCAGATCTGCCAATGGTTGGGACTTAATTGCCTTTGGTCGCATACATGTTATGTCATACTGCGAGATGGTCATGTACCATTTTGCAAGTCTCCCGGAGGGAGGTGAATGCCCCAGCAAATAACGTATGGGATCATGCTTAGTTACAACAACCACTTTGAGAGAAGCAAAATAATGCTTTAGCTTCTCGATAGCGAAGAACAAGGCCAAGCAGTGTCGTTCTATATTTGTGTACCGGGATTCCGCAGATTGGATCAGGCGCGAGATGTAGTAAATTGGCCTTTCTTGCCCTTCGAACTCCTAGGCTAGTAACGCTCCAATGGACCTCTTGGTTGAAGTTAGGTACAGCAGTAGAGGTGACCCTAGATGAGGTGCGATCATGACCCTCGAGGATGTCAGTAGGTTTTTTTAACTTCTCAAATGCGGCCTGATGCTCCTCTGTCCATAGGAATGTCACATTCTTCTTAAGCAAGTTGCTGAAGCAAAAGGTAAACTCCGCAATGGCCGGTATGAACCTTCGCAGATACGAAAACTTCCCTAAGAATGCCTTTAATTCAATTTGAGACCGTGGTGTAGGCAAGCTTGTGATTGCTGAGATCTTGGCTGGGTCAGGCTCGATTCCATGTTTGTGGATTATGCAGCCTAGGAATTTTCCAGATGTTATCCCGAAGGCGCACTTCAACGGATTCATTTTTAGCTGAAAGGCGCGACATCTTTTGAAGACCTTCCTCAAGTCCCTTAGGTGATCTTGCTTTAGCCTCGATTTGATCACCAGGTCATCCACATAAAATCCAGCCTCCTGATGCATCATGTCATAAAATAATGCCATCATCGCGCGCTGATACGTTGCCCCTGCATTCTTTAGACAAATGGCATAACCGTGTAGTTGAAGACCCCTACAGGCGTGATGAATGTCGTTATCTTTGCGTCTTCCGGATCCATATTGATCTGGTTGTAGCCACTGAATCCATCCATGAAGCTGAACATTTCATGGACGGCGGTGGAATCAATCAACAGGTCTATGTTCCGCAGAGGGAAATCGTCCTTTGGGCAAAACTTGTTCAGGTCCCTGAAATCGACACATACACGAAGGCTCCCATTCTTTTTCAAAACAGGGACTATATTTGCGAGACAATTCGGATGGTGATTAGGCTCGATGAATTTGGCATTTAACAACTTGACGATATCCTCCTTGATTTTGACATTTATCTCGGGCCGAAAGTTTCTCGCACTTTGCTTGATGGCTTTGACCCTAGAACAATGCCCAGCCTATGAATAGTGATGCCTTGATTAGCACAGGCATCTCGTCATAATCCCATGCAAACACATCCCTGTACTCCTTAAATAGTTGGATCAGCTCGTGTTCTTCCCCCTCGCTGAGATCCGCGCTCAAGAAGACTGGTCTCCTCTTTTCCTCAGTGGGACTCAGGAATACTTTCTTTAATTTTTGCTTCTGTGGCCTTGGGCGATCCTCCATGCTTTCAGGAGCTTCCTTGATTTCTCCTGATAATAAATCCTTGTCTTTATCCGGAGCTTCCGTCAGCTCATAAACTTGTCCAGTGGCACTTTTAACGGGGCAGGTCGAGGGCGACCTCGTGCCTCTTTGGATGTGATAGAACTTCCTCTCTTCGTGTTGTACAGCCATTTTCAAGGTATAAACTTTTTTCTCACTGTAAGCTACTTTGGGGGCTCCTCCCTGCCTAGGCCACTTCTCCATTGGCTCTTTTGCCATTACTCTAGCCGTTAATTGGCATTGTTGAGGCGGGTATCACGACCACCATGTCCTTGCAGATAGCTTTCATTACTTGGTGCGCCGTAGAAGGCACGACATCTAAGCGATGAATCCATGCTCGTCCAATGATCATATGGTAAGTCGTGTCGGCGTCAATGACGTGAAACTTGACGAAACAGCTAATCTGTCCGATCTGGATTCTCAATCGAACCCAGCCGGTCATCATTCTGGAGTCATCTCCAAAGCCTGCCAACAATGATGGCTTCTTTACAATTTTTCTTTGAGGGACTCCTTCTAGTTGCAAGGTTTTGAGTGAAACTACATTCAGCGCAGCTCCATCATCGATAAAGGTAGGCATATTCAAGGTTTTGAGGGACTCCTTCCACCAGGGGCTCCACGTTCCTGGTGCTTTCCACCAATCTGGAAAAGGTAGGCATATTCAAGTTAATGAGCATACCTTTGTATTCTTCGCACATGCCCTGAAGGCATATCTCCACCACTCAACTTTTTCAAGACGTCATCGACACACTCCAAGGACTTGGCCCTGAACCTTTTGATGAAGGCGACCCCCTCCTCGTCATTCCTCTGGTACATGCGATGAGGTGGATAGTGGTGACCTTTTCTTCAACCTGGAAGAATTTGGTGTAGAACTTCTTCACCATGTCTTCCCATGTCTTGACGGATCCTGCTTCCAGGGTCCTATACAATTTGTATGCGACAGCCCCCAGATACTTTGGAAACTCGCGCATCAATAACTTGGTGTCTACCCCGTGTGGGCCCATCATGTCAACGAATTGCATCACATGCTCGTGTGCGTTCCCACCGACGTCATCAAACTTCTCCCACTTGGGTGCTTTGTATCCATTAGGGCTGGGCATCAAGTAGATGTCCCGCGGAATGGGAGGCGCGCTGTCAACTTTTGGGATTACAGTATCTGCAAAGCTCTGGTTCTCAATGATGCTATCTATACTTCGTTCCAAGGCCGCGAAGCCCGAATGTAGGGCATTTTTGGATCATAAGGAGGTGGCGGTGGAAGTGCATGGCTTCCTAGATTCCCACCTGAGTGATAAGGCACCGCCGAGTATGACCGAGTATGACGTAGGATTCCCCATCGTCATCAGGGAGGAGCTCGTCGGGATGCCCGGTGCCTGAGGCCCAAGGCTGCTGGAAAAAGAAGATTGTGCAACAAACGTATGCACTATAGATGTGGTTTCCGCCACTGGTAGAGGCAACGGGGTTGTCAGTGGTGGGACTGAAGCCCCTGTGGTGGTGTTTTGAGCAATCCTTCCCAATATTGTCATGATTTGAGCAATCTGGGCGGACTGGGCCTGCATCATCTGGGCTTGACTCTGAATCGTGGCTTGGAGTGCCTCTAAAGAGGGCCCTCCTCCAGCTGCTACATGCGCACGGACTCTGGGATTGGCAGTGGTGTTGAAAAGTCCCTCTTGTCCTGAGATCTCATCGTGGGAAGGGGACCGGTCGCCGTCACGAACATGCGCGCCAGAAGACATTGTGGAAGGGTTAAAAGGGTGAATGTGGATGTTTCACGTCGGGTTCACCAAATTGTGCTCACCGAAATCCCTTTGATAGATCTAAGTGTGCACCTCGAGTAGAGAATAAGGACACTGAGAGTTGTAGGGTGTGTGTAGGGAGAGAGTAAGCACTTTGCAATTGAGAGAGAGAGAGAGAGAGCTTAATAGCTAGTGTAGAACCAGATACGGATCTGATGAACTAGATATTGCAACGGAGGGCTAACGATCCTATATATAGTGGGGAAGTGACCGTTGTGAGGGGTTAATGCACCATAAATGGCGGCTTAATGGTAGCCCCCGTAACGGCACGTTCGACCGTGTATATAGGAACCGTTAGGCACCTGACCGTACATA
Source organism: Linanthus parryae (assembly GCA_023055425.1). Lineage (NCBI taxonomy): Eukaryota > Viridiplantae > Streptophyta > Magnoliopsida > Ericales > Polemoniaceae > Linanthus > Linanthus parryae. Next base: position 3,085,139 of record JALGPY010000010.1, on the reverse strand, counting down.
CGGGAGACCGTTATGAGATCATGCCGGAGTTATAGGACATGGCCATTAAGTCTCTCAAAGCAGTTACAAAGGGTCGCGCGCGAGCTTGGTTGCCGCACGCGCGCGACGGGCCTTACCCTAGCCTCCAAACCACTAAGTCCCTACAAGTCCCGTGTTGGTACGCGAGGGCCCTGTCTCGCAGCCTCCACGTGGATAAGCATAGGTAGTTATCCGGTGTTTATGGAGCACAGCTGGGTGTGCTGGATTGCTTCCACGTGGCTGTGATATTTCTGTCCAGGAAGCACTATCTACACCTTATACTTGACACCCTCACCAGATGCAGTTCCTTCCTTTCTTCTGAAAACCGACTTGCAACTAACTATCTTCCTTCTAGAAGGAAATTTAACAAGCTCTCAAGTCGATTTCTTGCTAAGAGACTCCATCTCCTCTCCCATCACAGCAATCCATTGGGCTGACTCAGAACTAGATCTAGCGGCCTTGTAGGAGGATGGCTCATCCTCTACATATTTCGCTACCTGCAATGCATATCCCACCAAACCATCATCCCTGTTCGTCCTTGTTCACAATGAATGAGTGAATGAAGTTCTCATATGATGGAGGTAACGAGATCAATAACAAGAGTGCGGCATCCTCATCTCCACCTTCTCGCCAATATTACGCAAATATAACAGAATTGGTTTTATCTTGTCAAGATGGTCCTTGAGGTCCGTACCTTTGAGCATATACAAATTGAAGAGCCTCTGCTTTAGCATCAACTTACTAGTGAAACTCTTCTTCATCTAGATACCCTCTAACTTGAGCCAAAGCCATGCTGCTTGCTTCTGATCTGCGACCTTGATGATCGCGCCATCCGATAAGCATAGCATAATCGTTGTGTGTGCCTTCTCCTCCAATACCTTGAACTCTGATGTATTGACATCCATGCGTCCCTTATCCGTGGTCAAAGGTTCCCACAATCCCAGCGATTTAAGCAAATCCTCCATCTTTATCTTCCACAGACTGAAGTTGTTCCCTCCGGTGAACCTGTCAATCTTCATCATCGATCCAGACATCCTTATTGGTGGATTAATCTTGACCTAAGCTATTATATCAGTTTGTTATGAAGTTCACTCGATCACTCCCCTCACGAATAGTTAAAGAAAGATGCAAAACACAGATTTAATGTGGTTCGCTAGCTCAAATCAAGCTAACTACGTCCACAGGGAAAAAAGATCTTTATTCAATCAAGAGGAACAACTCTAGATGTTTACGTACGTTCATAGGACCCCAAAGTATCATTTTATAGCCCCCAAAACCGCCCCCAAAACTTTCCTTATTATACTTTTCCCGCATGTCTTCATGCGAAGGCCCGAAGTCTTTGTGCGAAGACAATTTGTCTTCCTGCGAAGACCTTCTTATTTTGAGACTGCAGCCTATTCTAGGAAGACACTTCCAGACTTCGCGAAATTTTGGCTAAGTCATGTCTTCGTGCGCGGACTCTTTGTCTTTGTACGAAAAAAATGTGCTTTCACTTCCTCGTGCTCCTTTGAGTCTCTTCTAAGTCTTCAAGGCACTATTCCAACAGTACCACTAGTCGCCAATATGTTCATAGCAAAACTCCGATTTCACCATTCTTTGGGAACCGAAACCCTACATCAATGGTCTGTCCACTTTCTTCTTCACCAAAATTCGTAGACAGCGGAAGCTCTGATTTCCCCCCATCATTTTTGAGTCAATTTCAACTAGCTCGACCGCGGTCGCTCCAGTTTTTCTTGTATTGTTTTTTCAAAATCGTTTTGAATAGACCTTGTGCCTGGATCCAAAAAAGACTAGAGCCAAAATCCACTTCTTTTCAACACCATTTTCGCCAGCCATTTTTTGAGCACCATCAGTTCACTCGAGAAATTTCATGGCACTCCCCTCATTACTTTCTCACAGTCATACCTTTTTCTGAATCTGAATATGATAGGGTTTTGATCCCAGGACTCCACTCCAAATCTTTTCTCCATTCTCCATATCCTTTTCACCATATTTACCACTATTTTTGTCGAGAAGTTTCGTTGGGAGATGATTTTCTCGACAATTTTTCCAGATGCACCTGCTTCGCCATTCCCGGATCCTCTTTCAGGTTAATAACTTCTTCCTCCATCGTCTCTTCGGCAATTTAATTTAGTATTTATGTTATCAATGAAAAGAAGAAAGATCACCGAGAAATAACTTCCCCTTCTAACCGGCTACCGGCTTCCTAGGAGAAGCCGATAGAACTCCGACAAACCAAAAAATGGTACTCGAAACTTTTAATTCTCACCTCCTAGAGAGAAAAACTTTTGGCTACCCAACATAGAATTGCGAGTAGAATCTGGTGAGCATTTGAAGCTGCTCGATTTGAGTGTTGGTCTTTCAGAAAAATTATTGCACTGAGGGCTAAAATTGAAGTCGGCCTGAATGTAGATATATTTTAACTTAAAATGGATGCCCGTTGCTAATGGGTGCTAGCTCAGTGTTAGATCGTTTGAATTCCCTGCATGAAGCCTCGAGTTTGAACCCGGCTATATGATGTAATTCTAAAAAAATGGATGCCCAATTCCTCAAAAAAAATCGATGTCGATCAAAATTAAGTAATACTACCAATTACTGAATTGTTGTTGAATGTATATAAAATGACATGAATAAAGTCACCTAAAGTAAGAAATTTAGCTAAACATGTGGGGGTATGAATGAAATAAGGACAAATTCGAAGCTATTGTGGGGGTGGGGGCAGATAGTTGGTTCACTACCTGTCTGGCGAATTGGTCTTTGAAAAATACGCTTCTATTCACTTATGTTTAGTAGTTGGCCTCACTTTATGTTAACAAGTGTAATTAAATAATCATAAATTGTATAGTTAAGCAATAATTTTATCAAAAAGAAAAAATTCAAACAATTGAGGTTACTTTTTCGGACAAGTGAATTCTCTTTCTCTCTCATCTGCAACTCCTTCTTTGTATTCCATGGCTTCCTCCTCCTTCACAGCTGCTCCAGCAGCTTCATCTGCTTCCATGGCTGCTACGTCCACACCCATCCCGATTTCGTCGCTACTATGGTCACTTCCGCCGGCCCCGTCGACATCATATGTCATACCGGGCTGGGCTGAGAATCTGAGAGCCGACCGAGACGAGCAAATAATCTTCCTAGCTAGTCTCGCCAGAATGAAAATTGGGACGTACAAGGTCTGATATTTTAATGAGACGAGGAAGTTTTGTAGTGATGTGCTCGTCCGGGATGAGTTGTTGCTCGTCCCAGACGAGTACAACTCGTCACTCGTCTCGGACGAGCAACAACTCATCACATTATTTTCAAAACTTTCTCGCTTTAATAAATAGAAACACCACTGGTTTCATATCTGAAGTAGTATTTGGCGCAGTGGCAACATGTGTGCCTTATTCAGAGTAGGTCCAGTGTTTGAGTCGTGTAATGTACATATTTCCTTTTTTTTGGTCCTTTGTTAAAAATGTAAATGGGTGCTGAAGAGGAAATTCGAACCATAGTTCTGAAGCTCAAAGGCTATGCTCTTAACTGCTGGAGCATATTTTTACTTGTGTGCTATATTGCATATTTCATATTTATACTAGATTATTTGGTTCTTTGAACTTGATTTTTTTTCAGCGGTTGATCGTAGTTCCAACCGGTGTAGGCGGGCCCAACCCGTGTCGCATGCCAATTAAGCTATTACATTTGTGTATTGTTTCACCCCTCGCAAAAATTGATAGTCCGATTTGATCAGTTAGTAGTTTGATTGAGTTTATTAGTAAAGAAAATAGTCCAATCGAGTGGTTAGTCACAACTGATAGTCAGATTTGGTTAATTAGTAGTTCGATTGAGTTTATTAGTGATGACCGATAGTCTGATTGAGCGGTGAGTGGCAATTGATAATATGGTTTGATCAATTAGTAGTTCGATTGAGTTCATTAATGAAGATCGATACTCCGATTGAGTCGTGAGTCACAATTGATAGTCCGATTTGATAAGTTAATAGTTCGATTAAGTTTACTAGTCGTGATCGATGGTCCGGCTGAGTGGTGAGTCACCATTGATAGTGTAAATCGATCATTAGTAGTTTGAATGAGTTTATTAGTGAAGAAAAATAGTCCGCCTAAGTGGTTAGTCACAATTGATAGTCCAATTTGATTAATGATTAGTTCGATTGAGTTTATTAGTGAAGACCGATAGTGCGATTGAGTGGTGACTCTCAACGGATAGTCCAATTTGATCAATTAGTAGTTCGATTGAGTTCATTAGTGAATATCGATAGTCCGGTTGAGTTGTGAGTCACAATTGATAGTTCGATTTTATTAATTAATAGTTCGATTAAGTTTATTAGTCATGATCGATGGTCCGGCTGAGTGGTGAGTCACCATTGATAGTCCAATTTGATCATTAGTAGTTCGATTGAGTTTATTAGTGAAGACAGATAGTCCGCCTAATTGGTTAGTCACAATTGGTAGTCCGACTTGATTAATGAGTAGTTTGATTGAGTTTATTAGCGAAGATCGATAGTGCGATTGAGTGGTGACTCTCAGTTGATAGTCCAATTTGATTAATTAGTAGTTCGATCTAGTTCATTAGTGAATATTGATAGTCCTATTGAGTGGTGAGTCACAATTGATAGTCCGATTTGATCAATTAATAGTTCGATTAAGTTTATTAGTCATGATCGAGGTTTGGCTGAGTGGTGAGTCACCATTCATAGTCCAATTTGATAAATAGTTGTTCGAATGAGTTTATTAGTGAAGACTAATGGTCCACCTAAGTGGTTCGTCACAATTGATAGTCTGATTTGATTAATGAGTAATTCGATTGAGTTTATTAGTGAAGCCCGATAGTGCGATTGAGTGGTGACTCTTAATTGATAGTCCAACTTGATCAATTAGTGTTTCGATTGAGTTCATTAGTGAATATCGATAGTCCGGTTGAGTGATGAGTCACAATTGATAGTCCGATTTGGTCAATTAATAGCTTGATTAAGTTTATTAGTCATGATCGATGGTCCGGCTGAGTGGTGAGTCACCATTGATAGTCAAATTTGATCATTAGTAGTTTGATTGCGTTTATTAGTGAAGACCAATAATCTGCCTAAGTGGTTAGTCACAATTGATAGTCCGATTTGATTAATGAGTAGTTCGATTAGTGAAGACCGATAGTGCGATTGACTGGTGACTCTCAATTGATAGTCCAATTTGATCAATTGGTAGTTCGATTGAGTTCATTAGTGAATATTGATAGTCCGATTAAGTGGTTAGTCATAATTGTTAGTTCGATTGTTTAATTATGGTTTAGGGTTTATGGTTACATGATTAATGATTTAGGGTAACATGATTTAGGGTTTAGGATTTAGGGTTACATGATTTTAGGGTTTAAAATTTACATTTAACATGATTGAATATCTTTTTTGCATGATACTAGGGTTTAGGGTATACTCGTCAAGCAAACTTCATTTCCTTTATAAAATATTTTGGTATGAACATTGACTAGTAACAACCCTTCAATATAATTAATTCTCACAAAAAGCGTTCTAGATTATCGGATGAAGTAACATAGTAACATTTCCATTTATAAAATATTTGGTATCCACATACTAACATTTGATACCCATTTGACATGATCTGCTTGTCCCAATCACTTGGTTGCTCGTCTCAGTTTACTTGGTTGCTCGTCCCAGTTCACATACTGAATAGCATTTTTGCATGATAGTAGGGTATTAGGGTTTAGGGTATACTCGTCTAAATGTTAGTAAAATGTCAGACGAGCAACTACTCGTCTGACCTTTTAGTGAGACGAGCAACCCATCCACTTAAGCAATTGAAGGTTCTTTATATAAAATGTAGCTATTTAAATATCTAACTGTTTAAGCACATCTTTACTAATACTAATATTTTTTATTTTGTTAGCAAGACATTGTATACCAGGCTTTACCTATAAGTGATACTTGCCAAGTGATAACATTTGAAGTTTAGCATTTGATACTTCATAACATTTGATAATTATTGGCTTTACCATTAAGTTGTGCTCGTCTCATACCCATTGTTGCTCGTCCCAGTGAGTGGTGCTCGTCCTATACTCATTGTTGCTCGTCCCATATGCATATATTACTCGTCCCAGTTTATCTTGGTGAGACTAGGACGAGTATCTGCTCGTCTCGATACCGAGGCGAGCAGATACTCATCTCAGTCTCACCAAAATAAAAATAAATATATATATATATATTCTTTTGACAGCATTGTAGATAAATATATTTTTTGAGAAAATAAATAGAAATTCTTAATAAAGATATATAGCTTTTTTTGCGTTTAGATAATGGAGTAAATTTGACTTTTAAACATTTATAAGTGCAATTTAATTGATGTTTTACTGTGGAAAAACAATATTTGACTCATTACTTATTATTATTTTTTAACCAACAATGAGGATTAGCAGCAGCAAAAATGGAATAATTAGGTTCTAAAAGATGATTATTCAGCTTTTCTGAAAAAAAATAATTATTCAGCAAAAATAGTTGTTCCTAGTAAGACTGGAATAAAGGTTGCATGGAGGGGGTAGCAATGTAATCTAACCATTTTTTTCTGTAAAACTTGGGACCACTTGCTTGCTTTTGTTAGCAAGTGTTTAAAAAAGAGGGTATTTTTCAGATACCAATTCAGCCAAATGCATTCTTCTAAGACCAATTCACAAACGGGTAGTTTTCCAATTGTCCCGGGTGGGGGCTAAGAATGAAATAAGGACTAACTGAAATGTGAGGGGCGTGCTAAAAACGAAATAAGGGCTAAACTTAAGAATTTTTGTCTGGGGTTAAAACAAAAATAAGTCTTAGTTTTCATATACACCGTTTTGATGTCACCGTACGTTTTATCAATAAATGTTTACATTGTCATTAAAGAAAAGGGAAATGAAGAATTGATTCCAATTTGTGGTGCTACAGAAGGTAAATGTGTGTATCAGGCATGTGTGCGCAAGTTGAATCTCTGCAGCAGCGTACTCGTCTCCTCTTGAGACGGCTGATGTTGAATACCGTTGATCAAAACGAAATGACTGTCATTCTGCTAAGAAAGGATGAACAACTGCCGAGTTAGTAGTAGCTGTACTTGTAATTGGTGGGATTTAATATGCTGTCAGCTTGTATGTTGGAGGAATTTAAATCCAACCATCAACTTGGTTCTCACAGAGCTCATATTGTAATATAATTAGAGTCCCTTCTAAGAGAAGCTTCCCAGCTCCTATAAGATGGAGGCTTTGCAAAGAAGCTCTTCAAGCTGTTGTTCCTTGTGAATATATTCCGAGCAAATTCCCCTGCAAAAGATGGCAATGTGCAGAGCAAAGGCTTTTTACACCTTTGATGCTTGGGTTTCATGATTCACCCACGAGAGTGAATGCCTACCAATCTCCTTTTTGTTGCAAGAGCGCCACAAAGACTAAGCTCAAAACCACTTTTCTTGTTGCTGTTTTCTCACTTCTCAGATCTTGTGAAAAGCCTAGAGTACAGGTATTTTGAGTTCTTCATGATTCAGATTAGTAACGAACCTACTGTAACATTCTGGGTGTATGCTTCTTTACAAGTTCATTCGCCACTGTTTGAATATTGATTCCTTACTGAGTCATTTGTGTTTGTCAGTTAGGACTGCATCATAGATCTCATCTGGTTTGCAATTTGCAACACAAGCTCCTACTAGTGAACAAAGTCTTTGTTTCCATTGGGAAGCTGCATTTCTAGTTCAGGCTCCTTCTAAATATTTTTTAGTATTTGTTTCATTTAAAATATTTTTTTAGTATTTGTTTGTTTCAATAATTTTTTTTTTTAGAATTTTCTTTAGTAATATTATGTATAATTTGCTATGGTGGTAGCTCAAGTGGTAGAGCGTTGGAACCCTTACATGAGGTCACCGGTTCAAACCCAGTAGACGACAAAACAATTTCTCAAAAAAAAATATTAGGTATATATTTTACCAAAACGAAATATTTTCACTCCAAATATGTAAATTAACTTACTAAATAATTTTCTTCTTTTGATGGAATACTAAATAATAATTTTTTTTATCATTTGCAAGTCATTTTCGGAAGCCCAGAGCACTAACACGTTGGACTAAGGATATTTTGATTATAGACAAGATGGGCTTTGCTCAAGGATACCCATACAATCTGGCCAGGTTATTGGTCCCGTTGGGCTGAGGATATTCTGAATTGAGATCTGCTGGGCCTTCAGAACACATGATTCAAATATATTTTAGTTTATACTTATTTTAAAAAAAAAAAAAAAAAATGAAGAACTGTGTCAATTGAACCATACTAACTTCTCCACCATCACGACCACCCATTGCTGCCACCACCAACCACCACTATCACAGCCAGTCACCGCCACCATAGCCACAATTACTCACTGCCATCATTGCAGCCAACCTCCGCCACCATTAGTATTAGCCGCCACCAACTGTTCACAACCTCATCAGAAATTTCAAATATTAAAAAATCTAGAAAGCCACACTCGACCTCAAAAAAAGTATGCATAATATATAACCATTGACCCAATTAATTTAGTAAAACATGTCAATTTATATATTTACTAGGGGATTGCCCGTGCCCGGGGGCACTACCCCAAAAACTCGTTTTCACCTATTTTAATGTTATAAATAAAATGAATATTTTCATCTACAAACATGGACAGAAAATGAAGACAACATAAATAATTGTAGTAAATAATTAGCAATAAAGGAAGCCCTTTTTTTATAATTATAATAAAAGGAGTGGGTAGTTAAGTGAGAAGTTGAGTAGTGGGTAGTTAAGTGGGTGGTAGGTGAGATCTAGGGGCTGAGATTAATTCAATCTAACGGCCTAAAAGACATTTCAAAGTCAACCGTCCTAATTTATAATATAGATTTGATATACGTGCAAAGTATTTTTAACTATCAAATCAAACATAAGAAACTTTTTTTTTTATTAATAACATAAGAAACTGATCGTAGGACGTAAAACTTATTGGCAACCAAATGGAACTTTATTTACACTAAAATAAATTTGTCCAATAGCACAATTTCTAAAACTCTCATTCACTTTTACTTTCACACTCCCCTTCTTCACCTCTGGGACGAACTTATTTTCTCGTTTATTTTCACCTATACTACACAATCGCCTCTAACCGAGTAACTTATACCAGTCCGTCCCAGCTCTTTCTTCCCATCTGACTTTTTTGACTCATATCTGAGTCACTTTGACCGGGTGATTTGGATAGCAAAATAATACGAACTTTTGATAATTTTTTCACCATATTATAGAGCAACTTTTACTCTACAACACCATGAAAAAATTATCAAAAAATTACATCGGTTTGCTATTCAAATCACCGGGTCAAAGTGACCCAGTGAATAGTAACAAAAGTCAAATTGGGAAGAAAGAGCTGGGACAGACTCGTATCATCCAATAAAACATATTATTAACACTTTACGTAATTGATAGATAATTAAAATAATGAGAACTAATTGACGGTCAAACCTAGTTCAAGCGACCACAAGATCAAGAGAGACCAACAGAAATCAAAAGCTGGATCCGACCGGAAAACCCTTTTCATTTGGCGAGCTTCGAGCTCACCACCCAGTATTCAATCCTTAACTATATACAAGCCTGCCTATTCAAGAAAAGGGGAATAGCAGTTGCGAAGCAACTAAAATATAGACGCCCAACGGTGTGATTCCCACTTACATTAAGGTATCAGCGACAGTCTAAGAGAACATATTCACCAAAAGGAAGGCAAGATGCAATAACTGAAAATGCACAATAGGAAGACAGCCTCCTGCTTAACTTCTAGGATTAAGTTTTTTTTTTTCTTTTAAACAAGGTTAACAGAACAATCTCAACAATTTTAGTATAGATTTATTTCAAGAAAGAAATATTTAGACTCTAAAAGAAACAAGAGCACTGAGAAAGTATTTGTCCCCTATTCTAAAGTCCCTATTAACTATTTGACATTACACGAGTACATGAAATAATAAGCATATACATTTATGCAAAATTTTGATGCAAGCTGTAACTGTTGCAAGACGAACATGTCCAACCCAATGCTGTCATCTTCTTAGAGCACCATAATTCCTTGTTACCTACAAACAAAGATAGCCAGCAGGAACTATCAAAAAATTGCCAAGATCCATATGGATGCTACTAAACAATAAGTAGTAGAAAAAAACATATTCACAAGAGAGAACACGTTCAAATAACTATGGCTCATTATTTTGACTCGATCACTGATTCATATACTCCGTAAAGAACTACACAATGACGAGACCATGCCGGTACAGGTTTCAAGCACTATCAAAGGTTTGCATATATTATGCAATACACTCGAGGACCTTATTCTGACTTCGATAGACACTCTGCTACATCGCACCACCTTTCAAGCCTGAATATATCATCCATAAGGCTAAAGGCTGGCTCATGCAAGAGGATAACCATCATACAACAGTCAATTTCAAAAATAGTAATTGGATTGGTTCGGTAGTTTTTTAAACCATAATATGCAGATTAGGGGAAACAGTGCAAATGTAAGAAAATAAAATCTATTTTGTACAAGATCCCTTATTGTGTTAGTTTAGATTCTAGAATTTAGTTTAAGAGAATAAGAATATTGTGGGAACACCTTAGCTTGACTATGAACTAAGTTTGGACTATTCGAAGTTTTAGGTTCAAAGGATATTTTGGTAAACTAATATTGGTCAGGGGCAATAATGTTCACCCATCAATATTATAACCACATAAAGGGCACATATATTATTAACACTAAGGCTCTGTTTGATGTTTTCCCTTATTTTGGTGTTTGGTTCACAATTTGTCTCGTAAAATGTTTTACGAAGTAAAATATTTTCGCTCAAATGATGTAAAATGACTTGCGCATCTAAAATCCGCAACCCATTTTCCGGAGAGTGAAGGAGCGTGACAACAACACGTAATTACACCACCACAACCCTAACTTCCGCGGCCGTCCATTGTCACTGCCCACAGGCGCCGCTGCCCACCACCGCCACCCACCACTACTGTCGCTGCCAACACCACCACAACCCTAACTTCCGCGGCCGTCCATTGTCACTGCCCACTGCCACCACAATCACCACCCTCACTGCTCCGCAACCACCTCTCCTGCCACCAGCCACTGCTCCACTACTGCCTCTCATGCTGCTCGACAACCACAAACTGCCGCAACTCCCCACCAACACCACCACTTGACCCGTTACAATGAAAATATGAAAAAAAAAATATATGTTTTGTGACTTCCACCCGCAACCTAAAACTCGACAACTCAAACTCATTTACACGTAATCATTGAATCAACTAATTTACTTGTTAACTATATGTAAACTTTCATAATAAAATCTAATGCACAAGCAAAACATTTTCCAAGTGTTAACCAAACACAAGAAAATGATAGTAGAGGAAGCTTTTTCACAAAAAATATTTTACTCGTGGAATATTTTATTTTGTAAAACATTTTACTGCCAGCCAAACGGAGCCTAAATAACAAAACTATCACAACATCAACTTTTTTACTACACTTACTTTTTAGCCAAACACTTGCAACATTTTTCAGAACCTTTTGTCACCATTTTTTGACTAACTAAAAAGCTCATAGATTAAAAAAAAAATCACACCAATCCAGGACCCGGAAACAAGCCTAGACGCAACACGGTATGGTACACAGCCTGAGAGTGAGCATCACCCATCATAGTTTCAAACAGAATCTGGTCTTTTACAGATTTGGTAAAATGGGTCGGATCCAGAGCTGGCTACCTTTTCTGAAACAAGATTACTTGTTTGGAACTACCTGAAAGGAAAGGCTGCCTGAGACCTCTATCCAGTATAAGATGTCTGGCTACTGCTATTGGTAGCATCTTCATTGCATGTGTTTCTTAGGACTTAAAGGCAAAAAGGGTATTCTTTGGTCTGATAAGATTAAAGAAGTTCATTCATTGTTTCTTTTGAGGAAAATACATAAAACTCTTAAAACAAGAAAAAAATATTGAGACACTATCAACACATCTGCGTACTTGAAACTATGTATCAAATATTTGGGTTACTTGAATGACTTCTGCAAATGGGGTCTGACAGTCAGTGATGTTAGGAAGAGACAATTGCAGTTGTTCCTAGTGGAAAGTACCGAAAAATATACCCAAAATAAGAGGAAAGGAGGCTGGAAAATCTCAAGGAGAAGTGGCTTGCACAAAACAAACAAATGATAATGATGCAAATGCATATCTATGTGTATGTTTCCTTCTATCTTGAAAACATCCTCTTGGGTGACACTGGGTCCTTTGGTCATAGAATTATGCGTCTCGGGTTTTGGGCAGATTAACAACTAGTCCAGCCAGTGTGTGAAGTATTAAAGGCTTGGGTTTTGAGGACTCAACATTTGGCGCTTACTGATCTCTCTTCGCTGCAGGATTACGTGACAACTAGCATAAAGCCATTGTCATCTTCTATTACTTTCTGTTACTCTTTTTGTACCCTCTCAAATTTGGAGAAAAGTCTACTGCAGATTCTTGAGCCTCTATATTTTATGAGTATCTAATTTTTTTATTACAGTAATGCAATATTCTTGCCTTAGATAGCATTTTAAATCACACAGTTTGGTCTTACATTGCTATCCCAATAATAGATATATGATCTTAACAACATTTAACCACATTAAGACATACAACTCTAACATTATCCAGAATATGGGAACCCGTGGCTGAATACTTCAATAATATATGAAAATAGCAGAATGGCTGTCAAGCCAAAACCTAACTCCATTAATCTAGAAGGAAAGAGAAATTAAACGACGGTACATTTAACAGAGAGGAAGATGAAGAAGAACACATACTCGTGGTTGGAACTTTTTCACTCTCCTTTCATCGTCTTCATCATCATCATCATCTTCGTCATCTTTACTCGCAAGCAATTTATGGATTGAAGATGACGAGTTATCGGCTTTCTTACCACGCTTAGAAGACGATGCCAAACCTCTACCTCTTCCCTTTGGAGCTGCTCTTTTACGTCCTTTGTTCGGAAGATCGTCATTATCGTCCTTGTAAGTGAGAAAACACAACATTGACTCAGAACTGTAGCATGAGAAGAAAAAAAAGGGAGGGAGCGGGTATTGACCACATGAAGAATCCACCTTTCATTGATCCAACAGCTAATATGTTAAATGCTACTCCCTCCTCCCATTTGTCCTGTTGACTTTTTTCATATACTTTAAGGTGACAATTCCCTTGTAAAACGATACAAGAACTTCACAATCTTTTCATAATGTGTAGTGTAATCTTAAATCTTAATACTACGACATGATGAAAAAATAATGAGGTTCTTGTATCGTTTTACAAGTGAAACCACCACCTAAAAATACGTGAAAAGAGTCAACAAGACAAACATTTGGGATGGGAGTACTTATCTTATCTTTTCAACATGCAAGTGGTTAAAGAATACTTTCTACTTCATATGAATAAAGGCGTGAAATTCTTGAAGTAGAAGATCAAACAGGGCACAGCATATTTCTGGACGGTAAAACCTCGATCAGATTTAGTGTTGAAGTTATTCATATAATTTTGAAAGACATCCATAGACAACCCGATGCGTGAAGCACACAATTCTGAGAACATTTCCCGAAAACAAGAAACATAGCAAGAAAACATTCATACCGAATTGTCTTCAATCTCATTTACTCCTTTATATCCTGGATCCTCGCTGGAATCTGAATCGACATTATCCTCATCAGCAGCAATACTTCGTACTGATGCTGTGGCAGCGACAGATGCAGATCTGATATTTAAGTGCTTAGTCAGCAAAGTATTGTACTAATGCATAATTTATTCCTTAAAGTATTTACTGAGCGGAAACAGTGCAAATAGCATATCCTTATCTCCTCTTATGGAGATCATCATCTTTCCAGTTAATGAAACCATCATACAACTAATGAAGAAACTGTAGTAGGGAGATTTGTAAGTTCAAGGCATTCCCCTGTGCTTCCTTGAGTTCTTATGGAAAATCAAACTTAATGAGCAAAGAAGCACTCAGCAGGCATTGGGTTCACCATTTCCTGACTATCAACTTATTGAAGATGCGGATTCTTTAGGTGAAACCAAGTTGATCATCTTTGAAGTGCCACATTCAAGTTCAAGTTAGGCATAACTAGGTCTTCCGGATACTGATTAACCTGTGAAGAAGTCTAACAGCTTATTGCTAGTATAACGAGTTGAATGGCAAGAAAAATACTGCAGGTTGGTCAATGGCACTAGTCAAAATTTGTTACAGCAACTAACAAACACAATAATGTGTCTGTCTAATCTAGACCAAGAGTTATGATCTGTCTTCAATTTGATGCCTTTCAAGTACATGCTACATTCAATTTTAAACTGAAATTTTGGTCAATTGCTTGTCTATTATACATATTAGAGCAACCAAACTTCTGTGCAAACAGCTATTCCCATGAATGTATTCACGCGAAACTTATGTAGGATGATGATTTTGTGTATTGAATGTTTTGGTGGAATTAAGTCAATAGGTATTGGTTGATTCAATCTTTTGTTATTAGACAAATGAGGCATTACAGGTGTATGGAAAATGCTCGACGAAAGGATTTCTTTCATCGGTCTCTCACTTAGTTTTTGCTGATGACGGTTTCAGTTTATGAGCTGCTGAACATATCTATCTATGCAGCCGGTGCACAACTCGTTAATGGATTGTATTACATGCCAAGACTAAGTGCCTAAGACATAATTCTGACAATCGAAATTCCCATTCCCTACATTTTTCATACAAGGTCAACCATGCAATCTGAAATTACTCCATAGCATTTCATTTCATCTCAATTTCCCAAGCTAAAGATCTCGCATTTTATCTTTAAATGATGGCCATGGCCTGTGTGCTGCTGAGCATCCACTCTTTGCATCGACAATGAGACATGTCTCCACCTTCGACTTGACTTCTGTTAATGGCCTCCTATAGATATGCTTAACCCAGGCTAATCGGAACGATGGAGGAAATAATGATCAATACTGGACACTATAAGACCTAACACCGGATATGATTTCCTGAGTGCCTTCAGCAAATCTGTGAGGTTTGGAGGGAGCAAGTTCATTGGTTTTATAGTTGGCTCTGTGTAAGGATTCTAAACTGTGCTCGGTTTCTATGCCTGCTTTTTGGAATAGATTTGCCGACCAGATAAGTTATCGTCAACTATGAGAATCAGTAAAACCTTCCTGAGCAGCAGGATGGTTATACATTGAATCGTTTGTTCTTGAATTGCCAATATGGTGGTCAAGTCTGGAAAAGATAATTGGCAAATCAGGGATATATAGGAGCTGTTTGATATGGGTTGATGAGCCCATTAAGGATATCAACATGCTCTCACAACTCCTTTGCTGTTTTTATTTGAACTATTTTTGGCTACCACGTAGTGTCATCTGCTGAAGGAAAGGAATTTTGAAATTTTCCTAAGCAAGACCACATTGTTGTGATTGGTAATGGAATCTGTTCATGATGATAACAAAAAGTTAGTCACTACCTGTAGGGCAGTACTCTAATGAACTGGTTGATCTTTTTAGGGTTGGAAATACATACAATTATGCTTCAGCATTCAAGATTGATTTACCTTAATCTTGCTTTTCTGTTTTCTTTTGGTTCTCACTTGTTAGGGCGATGGCCTCTGTAAAACCCGCTCAAATTCATAACTAACCAACCTCCTCAGGGTGTCTATTACTGAAACTTTTACTTCATCTGGAAAATAGAAATAAAAGAAAAGAAAAAGTTCACAAGAATTGGCAATCCTTACTGTCTTGCCTAACCTCCATGATCCACACACATTGACTTTTATACCCTTACATCCCAATACAATAGGTTCTAAATGCATTGGATCATCTTAAAAACAGTAATTGTAAGCAAATAAGTTAATACGAACGAATATTTCGTATATATAAGTTGTCCATAAATTACGAGCTATGCTGACAAGTTTGGAGTTGCGCAAGATACATAGCCACATAGGTATCCGTATATGTTCGAGCCTAGATATAACATGAACACACTTTGTAGTACGGTGAAGAAGAAACAAGGGTTCCAGTCATTAAATAAATGGTTAAAACAAAGTGACCTCTGAGAACTCCGCAAACCAATGGATGCATCAAGAGTAGTCTGCTTTAAGTTAGTAGCACCCCTTCCTCTTCCCCTTCCCCTGCCTCTCCCTCTTGATGTTGTCTTACCAGTTTCCGGAGCATCATGAGAAGACCTGAAAACTGCTGCTGAACTTTTCCTGCCTCTCGTGGCAGACTTTGAAACCGAGGATGTAGGTAAATCCTCATCATCACTAAAGGAGACAGCACTTTGAAGCCCTCCGGTACTTCTATTTCCAGTTTGCTGTACAAGGAAAATAAAGACTTTCAACATATAGAGGTTGCTTGAAGGGTAACAGAATTTATTGGAAGAGTTTGCATGCATAAGCAGTAGCACGAACTTAGGGGGTCGAATTTTACCTCTGTGGACTGTGCACCAGGTGTTAACAAGGAGGTTTCCTTTGAACGCCCTGACCTTTCTTTCACTCGCTCCTGAGAATAAAAAAGAAGAGATAAATATGTTGGATACAGCCTTTATATAAAAAAATCTAGGCATTAAAATATTTCACAAAAGTATCCAACAAATTTAGACTATTTGTAATTGGCCCACCAGATGTCCTAGCGTATTTAACAGACCCCCACAACCCACCACAATGCTATGGCAGTGCATTTCAGATGTGTAGGGGGTAAGCAAAAAAACTGATCCTTCCTCTAAAATACTATCGAGTATAATCTCATACGTAAAAGAAGAACGAGACCTGAAGCCGAAATCCTTGGCCTATAACCCGAACTTAAAACCACAATAGTCACACAAAGGTATAAGGCTGGGGGACATCACATAATAAAGTATTTAACAAAAAGCAGAGAATTAGTCTGAAAATTGTCTGTAGTTACCAAGACTCAAATAGAACAATCTGTTTAACGTTCTGAAATGACAACTGAAAGTGAAAGTATGCAAAAAGCCCCAGGATAGGAATATATTATGCTCTTAATTATAAGACTGGACATGAAAAGAAAGTAAAGTATCTGAAGTTCATACTATTCTCCAGATTAAAAAAAAAAAAAAAAAAAAAAGAGAAAAAAAACAATGGCAGACAAAACATCCAGAGGAACAAGAGAGCATAGCTTCTGCTAGTTTCTCACGCTCTCGAACAGCGAACAGAAGAAGCAACAAAGCTAGTGGCTTGGAGCTAGTCTCTCATGCACTCATACAGCAAAGAGAGGTCGATAGATAACAAGGGGTGAACCCTCAAAACCCCAAGCCTCCAATAGTTAAATTTAGCTAGAGTAAAGATTTTGCTCTGACCATTTACTAACACGGCAAAATCCCCTCCCGGTGCAGCTAGCTTCCTTTTAAAGTACTCAATCTTACAAGAGAAGCTAGTTGAATCTTCCTGGAGAAGCATCTATCAAAATACTGTTGCATAGCCACCACAAAAGAGGATAGTCTTGGAAAAACCCACAAACATAATTCTCTGACAGAAGACCCAAACATGACATTTCAAAATAAAGGGATATATACATATACATATATATATATATAGGACAGTTAGGTTTTTCAGAGTCTGAAATGGCTTTTCAACCGTAAGATAGTTTTGATCACAACCATTGAATTCATTCTATTAAGGAAAGTTTTTGAAAAAAATATGGGGAGGAATAATTAAGGCAAGTTTTGAAAACCAATCATTTGACAGTGCATATGTTTCCGGGAAGTTGTGGACCACATTTGCTACAGTACACATAACTTTTAGTTTTACTGACTACTGCAAACCAGGGGAGACAAACATTTTTTTTTTCATTTATGATTTATATTCTACGTTCAATTTCTATATTGCAATGAAACACGGGTTTCCCTTGAAAATTCATTTTGAATTTGTTATTTCGTTTGGTTTGTGCCCTTGGACACGGGCAACTTTCTAGTGTGTTTGTGTGTGTGTGTGTGTTTGTATACTCCCTCTGTCCTGCACATATTCCACTTTTCCTTTTTTGGATGTACCAAATTGTTTGTCCAGTTGCGTTTTAAATTTTAAAAATATAGTGAACTTCCAACACTACCAATCAATATCATTGTACCTAGTCTTGGAGAAAGAAAAATTAAGAATAATTGTGGAAATAGTATGTCAAAACTTGTAGTGGGATGCATTGATTGCATATCTCCAAAAAAAATTACAGTTCCAATGTTAACAGTCAACACACATTGACTAACATCCTGTTGGTTAAAAAATGGTAATTGCAAAGGCTCCCTCCCTCTCATCTCTCTCTCTCTCTCTCTCTCTCTCTCTCTCTCTCTCTCTCTCTCTCTCTCTCTCTCTCTCTCTCTCTCTCTCTCTCTCTCTCTCTCTCTCTCTCTCTCTGTTGCATACACCGCAGCACAAGCCCTTGCATCTTCCCCATCTCACTTTCTTCAGTCTTCAGTTTCCTATTCCAGAATTTTCTTGGTTTTTATTTCGATCAAATCCTGATTGAAGAACAAAGCGTATTCTTGCCAAAGTCGACCAGCAGCGTCACCTCCTGAACCCACCACCATAACCATCATCAAGACACCTAACCAAACCAACAACCTAATTGTGTTTCCAATTCCCCATTTTCAGCAACACCCAAAATCTGAACGATTGTGCGGTTAATGGGTTTGGATCAAAGGGTAATAGAATGGTGGTAAATCTGGGTTCGGGTTGAAGCGATTTTGGTAGCGCGTTCGGAAAGTCAGTTGGATAGTTTCGTGAGATTATTGGCTCAAAGCTCCATCTGTAGCTTTTGTTCTCTTGAAGCCTAAATAAAGACCTTATGAGAGCCTAAATTTTTCATCCAACATTTAATAGTCCAAGATTCATCAATTGAAACACTTGTATCAGTCCATCATTCTACCAACCACGGAGTAAAAAGAATATTTGCTAAGTTTCAGGAATCAAAGTGTGGAAATCACAGAACAAAGTTCTCAATTTTCACTTCGAGATTCAAAGTGTGTTTTACCTGCAATTCTGAGCTTTCGGAGGCTTGAGGAAGCACCAATCTATCATCATCAATTTCGTCGAATTCAGGGATTGTGATTTCCTTGCACTCGGTAAAATAAGACGTCAATTCTTTTCCTTGTTTACTGAGCTTTCACAATTTCTGGATTATAGTTTCTCTGTCTTACTTCACGAATCCGGCAAATTCGCTGGTCCTGGTCGTCGGCGAAGTCCTATTATAAACACCCAACCGTGGTCTGGATGAGATTGGTAGGTTCAGTTTGTTGACTAGCTATCTAGAGAGAGAGACGACAATGACTAGAGGAGATGATGGGTGGATTTGGCTGCTGGAGGACGAAGAGGAACTCGATCGTGATGGAGGAGAGACAATGCTGCTAGTGGTGACGTTACTGTGCTGGTGATGAGGAAGGCGGAATATAATGATGATAGAACGGTGGTAGTCCTGTTGTTGGTTTGGTGGCGGCGAACAAGGGTAGATCAAAAAGGAGAGAGAGTGCATATGCAGTTGGAAAATAGAGGAGGTATAAGTGGCCAATATGATAAATGATGAATCTCCTTGTTGCTGTTAGGTAGAGGGGGTCCTGATGATTGCCTAGATATGGGGGAAGCCAATGCCTTACCCCCCAAACACAGGTAGTTTTGTGTAAATTACCCCTAAATCTTGATTACTTTCCTGATCTATACGAGTTTCTTTCCAAGAAGAACAGACACTTCTATGAAGTTTCAGACACCAACCCCGTCTAATATTCAACAAACGCCCATAGCACCTTTAACATTGTCCCATCACTCTGAACTTTCCATAGAGTGGGACCCCAGGGGGACAAATAGACACCGTCAGATGTCAAATTTATATTACGAAACTGAGGTTAAGCTTATAGAACATGTGTATTGATGCTCATTAGTCTTATTTCGTATTTGTAACCCTGTTACCAACGCAAACATAAATTAACTTAACAAATAAGAAAATAAAAAGCAAGCTCTTCCCGTGTCCTAAGATAATCAAAATTTGCCATCTCAATTTTTCCATGTCTACATTTTGCGCAAGTGTTGACATGACTGAATATCAATCGAAGGGCAATACAAAATTTATTTTTCAAACAGCAGTGGCAGAGGTATGCAGCTGAACATGTTATCATGCCCAAATATTAAATAATGCCTTGCAAGGGTATTTTAGTAAAATCTGCTTCCAGCCCTTGCTCGAAAAGCTTAAGGTGTGACTATGGAAATAAACCTACAAGATACAGAACTAGGCGGGGTAAGAAATTACGAACTGCATGTCTAGGACCAGGTCAAAGTTAATCCCTCATTCATAGACATTGACTGCCTATTCTTATTTTGTGTATTTGCAGGACTAATAATTACTATTCAAGAACAAGACAAGTTTCCTGTTCTTATTTTGTGTATTTGCAGTACTGATAATTACTATTCAAGAACAACACAAGTAAATGTTTCAACTTCTTGCCTCTAAACACTCTCCAACTTTAAGGATCAGATCTTCCTCCTCGATTTTTGTAGTGTCTGCATCCCGGGCAATTTTATTCTGTCATTTATAGAAGTCATCTGGTCAGCAAATGTCCATGAAGATGTGAAATTAAAAGATACCAATTATACAAGGACGTTTTGTCGATGACTTAATGTCAAATTTCACAAATTTTGTATCCTTACACGTGTTTCTTCCAGATTGTACTGCAAGCAAGAATAGAAGGCCAATTTGTCGTCCTTGTTCACAAAATTATGTAATGCAACATCCAGATCATTGACTGGAAGGATCTCCATTTTCTGTAATATCAGTGAACTGTCAAAAGTGCCCATAGCAAAAGCAAAGTATACGTCGATCTCCAAATTCTAAACTATGAACTGAAACAACAAAAATAAACGGGATTGCAAGTCTCGAGGATCTGATGGTTTTATATTTAGAACAAGAACTCACTGATTAGGTTCATGGGAAGAACCTAATACTAAACTTACTAAACAATAAATTAGAATAAAACATGATCCAGTACCAGATTGTTTTCAGCAACCAGAGCCTCTATATTTTGTTGATTCAATTCCTCTGGTCGAAGCCGCTCCGAATCATCAAATTTAGCTACATTTTGAAACCAGATACCACATTACATATTCATGCAAAGCAAAATCAACCTCAAAAACAGAGAAAAAAATTGGGGGATTCAATATGCGAGATAGATAAGTAGATGAATAAATGATAATGATGGGATAGGGAAAGATTGAGGTGAAATGTCATAGGCATCATAGACCACTTGATCCACCAGTACAATTCACATGGGAAACCAATTAGAAAGACCGCAGCCCACAGAACAAGCTGTGCCCTTCTGACAATTTGATTATTTCTTCAGACTTAACTCGGCCAGAATGAGGCAGTTGAAACTTGAAAGAAGCTGATCGATATCATGATCTTATTACGTTGTTAATTATCTCTTCTACTGAGTAGCTAGACTGTCTTTGGCTCTACATTTTTAGTAGTATCCTCTATGCAAATTAGTGGTGGAACGGCAGTCACGCCCGTACTCGCGTGTGTTAAATAGCATGTCGGACTCTATATCCACTTTCACACTGCATCCATGCCACAACAAACCTGATCTCATCGCAGATCTAGGACAAATTTGAATTTTGCAGTGGCAAGCATCAGCTACTCATGGACTTTACAGCTAAGGATGTAAGGGATAGCATTTAAAATTTTGAGTTTTTCAACAATACTTGCATATTTGTCGCATGTAAAAGAAGAAAACAAAACAATCCCACCAGTGTTTGCAATCCACTGTGATTTCCCTTCTATATTTGTTGCTTACAGCAAAAGTGGAATTTCAACATGACAATCCACTGTGATCGCACGTTTTATGTGTCATAGTTTTATGCATTTAGTTTTGTCCTCTTAAAGCCTGGAAGTTACACGAAAAAATGAATCACCCATTTTTCATCTTCTATATTTTGTTAATAGTTTCAGCGCAACCTCAACCAAGAGTAATCAATTGTTGGCATGTGGCTGGGAGAGGAAATTAATAAAGGTTATTATGCTTACAAAACAATACAAAAAAAAAATCACTGAATTCTCTTCATGGCACTCCATTCTTAATTGGCATTTCTACAAAGGAACGAGACTTCATAATGTAACAAATTTGCTACTGCCTCTTTAGATTTGATTTTGAACCTTAATGATGTAACTCGGGTAACGCCTAGTCTATTTGTACTGTCTTTGCATGCTCGATGAGACTTGAAGGTCAGAGAGTAACATAAAAAGAAATGAAAAACTGCTCGGCATGCGATGATGTGCCATACTTTGGAGGAAAGGATATGAACTTATTGTTTCATCTCATCAAAGGGATATTGTTGAGTGCTTGATCCGACAGTTCGCGCATGATTTGGATTATTTGCAGGAAACCTTGTTTTCTGCTGGTCAGATGGCATGGTGTAAGCCTTGTTCTGATCGGGTGATACCAGTTGTTCAGGTTATTCATTTTACTTAACAAAGGCAGAACTTTTTCGATGTAACTAAAAATAATCTTTTACTACTAAGAAAATGACAAATGACCTTGAACCTGCATGCACTATGCAATTAGTTACAGAAAACCCTGAATGCTTTCAATTTACAAGTTAAACACACCTGCAGTTTAGTTTTGGTACAAATAGCCGTAATTGACTAACGGCATTACTATTACCTAACGGAATCAGGAGCAAAATGGTCTCTCCCTTATACCTCTCTCTCCCCTTCTTCCTGACCACCACATATCCGACAACCACCAACACCTCCAGTGATTCCGGTGAAGACCAAGCATGACCAACCACTACTGCCTCCACCAGAACTCAACACCTCCTCCCAAACCTCATTTAATTCTGGCAAAAACCTCTCTTTCTCTCTCTCCAGCTCCTAGGGTTTTGAAATCGCCCCCCTCTCTCTCTACCAAACCTCCATAAAATCCGTCGATCCACTCCACCACCACCGTTACACACAATCGCCTCAACAACCTAATTCTCTCTGACGTCTCTCAATTAAGAACACAGGTCAAGAACTATACAGAACGTCAGTCGACCTTACCCAAAATCCGATCGACTCCAAGTTACACTATCCAAATCGGAAACTCAGACCCCCCCCCCCCCCCCTCTCTCTCTCACCACTGCCTGGACCACCTCAGAACCACAAACCCATCCCCGATTCAAACCCAAAATACCTCTTCGCTTAATCCCAATTTTGATGCAAAAGATTCAGTTTCTCGTATTGTACTGGTAAACTGTGAGTATATTGCTAGTTGTGTGGATGTTTTTAGGGTTTCAATGGAACAGATTTCAGGGGGAGAGAGAGAGAAATTTTGAGAGAAGGAGAACAGAGAGGGAGGGAGGGAGGAGGTGGGTGGTGGTGGCGGTTGAGTGGGTGGGTGGGTTGGCAAATAAATTTGCCCCTGGTTCCGCAAGGTATTAGTGATGTCATTGGTCAGTTGTGGCTATTTGTACCGATAACTAAACTGTCGATAGGTTTTATTCATAAACTGAAAGTGTCCAATGTTTTGTGTAACTACTACGTGCATAGTGTATGTAGGTTTACCGTTACTTTTCCTTAAAAAAGGATTATAGTATTAGTATGGTCAATGCACTCAAGTAATAACCAAATATAACATATGACGTGGCTTTTCAGGAGGAAGTTACTAATCAACTCAGTTTCATTTCAAAATCAAGACTCAACTCAATAAGCTTTTTCCTCCAGTTCTACATGGATCAATCTCCTCCACTTTTGTTTTCCTGAATTCTTTCAAGTTCATCAACTTTTCTTATCCTGTGAGTAATATTCACACCCATCTCCCTGTATAATTGACCAACATATCTAGAATGATCCTTTTTAGGCACCTCTCGTCAATCAATTGTTACTATCTTCCATTCTACACTTACATTCCGTATAGTCTCTGTCCTACTATCCTTGGATTTTATATAATCACTCCATAACTCTAAATCTAATCGCATTTCTGAAGTCATGGCAATTCATGGTCCACGTTTATTCATTTGGGTCATTTGGGTATTAAACACATCGAAACTCGCAAACCTGATCGTGGAAGAAAAATATACTACAGCAAATGAAAGCACAAGCTTCACAAAACAAAAGACGTATCAAAAGACACCGCCACCACAAAGACAGATCAGAATACTAAGAACCCAAGATAGCCTTAAAGATACCTTCACTGCGACCTTTCCTTGAAGCTTTTGAGAATATCAGGATGTCCTGGGGATTAGCAACCTACAATTCCACTTTTCATTAAAAGACTTGGACGGAAAAAAAAAAAAAAAAAAAAAAAAAAAAAAAAAAAACAAAACAAAACAAAACAAAAAAAAACACAAAAAAAAAAAAAAAAAAAAAAAAAAAAAACAGACAGACAGAAACTTAGTTGCTTATAATCCTCAATAAAATTACACAGAAGTACCTTTCCCACATATTTTTGCCCAAACCTTTGCGGATTTA
Source organism: Linanthus parryae (assembly GCA_023055425.1). Lineage (NCBI taxonomy): Eukaryota > Viridiplantae > Streptophyta > Magnoliopsida > Ericales > Polemoniaceae > Linanthus > Linanthus parryae. The sequence goes on along the minus strand of JALGPY010000010.1, from coordinate 3,060,636 downwards.
TTGTCATAAATCCAGAGTAATCCACCTATCAACCAAGATAGGATGGAAGATGAGAAGATTCAAAGAATAACTAAGCTGAGAAACAAGAGAGATCAAGAAAATAAAATAATACCAACACCTTTATGACGTAGTGAAATGTCATTAAGTTACCTTCACTCGGACCAATGGAAGCATCAGCTCCGGCCTGTTAGTAGCTCTTTGACTAGACTTCTCAATCAAATTCTGGACCTACAAATTCACGTAGGAATACATACAATCATGATAGAGAGTAGTGGAATGCCAGCAGAACATGTAGCCAGAAGCAGATGAAGTATAAAATATGTATTAAGGTCATGGAAATTCTTGAGAATGCGTAGATGAAGAAAGGATTCGGCAGTTATTACCACTTTGTCCAAATGTTCGAGAACAGAGTTTTGATCATTAGGATCAATGTCAGACTCATCCTTTAATACAACCTGTAATATGACAGTAAAACATAGTTTAAAGATGAGTTACCCAAAGAGGAGCAAAAAAAAAAAAAAAAAGTTGGACTAACCTCAGTATACTCGAAAGGCCTCACTGAGTTCAAAGGTATCTTAGTTGGCCGATATTGGTTACCCTGTATGAGTTAAACATAACAAGTGCAAAGTAGGCAAGTCAACGAACTAAAGCCAAAGACATGAAATAAAATAATATGAAGATACTGCCAGCTACAACAGAGGAAAAGAGTTTCCAGAACGATTTAAAAGATACCTTAATCTCTAAAAGAAGTACGTGCTTTGGCTTTGATTCCCCGTCAATTAGCGACGTTGCAACTGAAGAACCTGGTTGAGTAACATGGAAACCCATGCCCGGAACTTCCTGGTAAGATCATAACACAGATTCAATAAGATGCGACATGTGAATTGAGTTAGAGTAGAAGCAACATGAGTAACAGGCACCTGAGGGTCAACAAGGCATTCATGTTCGTGGCCCCACACAATGAAGTCCAAGAAGCGTGGCAAGAAGTGTTCATTTATAGCATTTTTAGGATTTGTTTTCACTCTGCAAAACACATAACACTATACTTGTGATGCAATGCTCAACTAAGAAGTTTGACATTACAAGTGAACCTGCAGTTCCAGGTGTAGTTGATTTTGGAGAAAAGAACTTATATATCAGTCCTTGATGCAATAGCACGTCTAAGTGGTAATATAACCTGTTTTGATGAAGCACTAGAATGTTGAACCAGTCTGATAATTGGCAGCCTTCTTGGGGTTCGGGACGCATCCATTGTACAGCATGTGGTGTCTGAAGTGTCATGATGAAAACAAGTGACCGGTCAGTACTGCTAAAGCCAGTTATAAGCTTCCGAAAAGTATAATTTAGGATGGATACCTGGAACATTCTATTCAGCCGTTCATCTCTAATGTTCCCAAGGCCATACAAAGCTACAGATGTTGAGCCCTGCCACGATTAATGCATATAATAATGTAAAGATTACTCAACCAGGTACGCAACCGATGTCTTGGGTTAATGAGGTTTACTGACAGACCTTCCTGATGAGAATCGGGTTGATGGTGATCTGGCCAACCCCAGATCCTCCAAGAGCCATTTTACCAAAATAATTCACAAAATTGCATGCAGAAAGGATATCAACTGCAGACAGGTTGTCCTGTCACAACAAAGCAATCACAATGGCAGTTCTATCAATAAGGAATCCTGACCAAAATAAGTGTAAAACAAATCAGGTAGTTTTCTTATTACCGTACATCTTGCATGCACATCACTGTCTATATTACAAAATAAAATAAATAAAAGACAGCTTCAGACTGTAAAAATCAAAGAAATGAAAGGTAAACAATCTTGGAAGCAATTGCTAAGAACATTATTAAGTGTTAAGACCAAGACAATATCTTGTATTCCAAGAACACTACATCATGCGCCAAAGCATTAAAAATCATGAATGTTTAAAAAGATGTCTATAATACTTGAACCAGGACAAATTAACACGGAAATGCAAGTTTTTGACCCAAGAAATTTTATGTTTTCTGCTTCAAAAGTCGGAAACTTCCGCTTTCGTTACTTGTCCTCGTGTTATAAAATCATCGTCAATATGAACCTCATAACATAAACATCTTGATTATATCAACACTAACTACTATTGGTCCATCAGGATCATACTTCATAGTGAACCCCAATGCACAATGATTTTTATTTTCCTGAATGCAAGTGACTGCTTGAGGTGATGGTGCCTACGGTTATCAAGTTGATAATCAGATTATATGGGTGCTGATGCAAACAGCCCCGGCATAGGTCTAGACTAAAAATAAAAACTAGAGCTCAAAAATCTTAAGTACATACTATTCTCCAGATATGAGAAGAAAACTAAAACAGAACTAAAACAGAAACATAAACAACAGGAAGAGGAAGATAGCTTCATGCTAGTTTCTCGCGCACTCCTGCAGCGAATAGAATCAGCAAGATAGGATAGTGGCTTTCTGCTAATCTCTAGCGCACTCCTGCAGCGAAGAGAGATCGGTAGGCGCCATGGGTTGAATCCTCAAAGCCAAACCTCTAATACTTCAAACCCAGCTGGAATAGAGCTTCAGCTCTTCACATTTTCTTAAACCAAACATACCCCAAAACCTCTGCAAGCTAGCTGCCTTTCCAAAAGCGTATTCGTTCTAGTTTCGTCATATAACATCATAACCCCCCACATAAAGAGACAAAAATCTAGAGAACCCCCGATTCTTAAATCTGTGACAAAAGATCCAACATGCTTTTGCATCGGGTGCACTTGTTTTGCTTTTGCCGAGTTTTCCGCTAAAGATAATAAAGTTCTCTTGCTTACATGAATTTTCGGAAAGATGGCGTAGGTATACATGACATCGAGGATAGACCTCTCTTCTCATGCACAAGACTGTAGATTTGGCCCCTATATTACATCCTTCTTGTATAATTTGCTTTTATGAGGTCTGTTCAGACAATCCAGTTGCCTATAATACATATTCCTTGTCACAGAGGGAGATGGGCTCACTGATCTTGACCTCCTCGTGATAATAGCAGCCATTCACATCTTGGGCTATAATGTCTCTTCACATAGATCCAGAGGTGGGGTGTCGCAGTATGATCCAACCTACAGATTTGTGGTTTACAGGTTCCTATCTATTAATCACTGGATCCCAAAAAAATCTAATTGCATGAAAGCCTTGTTAGATAAGGCAGTAGCATTATTTAATTCCAATAGAAAGTACTAGGGGCCCTGAAGCTTTAACATGCAGCTTTTTGTAGTTCAATCAGCTACTCGCACTGTCGCACATAGGCCTGAAGTTACTTAACCTAGAGGTTAGGTTCTAATTGTCTTTTGTTTAGTTAGGGCAACAACTAGGAGTTTCAATATAAATAAATAACTCTGAGGTAGTTGATTTTGTAAACCTTTAAGGAATCGAACCTAAAGTTCTCTTGATTTGTAACCTAAAAAAAGATATTTATCCTTCAATATACTATGTCTCACTGCCCTATTATCTGGTTCTTGGATTAAACGTCCTTTCCAAGGTGTATCATTGCACCATTAAATCACGGGTTCTGCATTAAGTGGAGTTCCAATTTGAGGACATGGTTGCACATGTTTGATGTTGATAAAAAAATGAAATCATGAACAGAATGAAGAGTTGGCTGAGATGCAAAGCAAGATTGAAGAATTGTAGTATGTTCAAACACTCCAGTGACAAGGAGGTGTTAAAGCCCATTGGGAGGTTCCCAAAAGCAACAGCGAACCTGTAGACATACCGGAAGGTGTCAAGAGGATGAAACTTAGTGAGTACTTCGAAACAAATCATTTTCGTGGCATCGATTATGCCACCAAGGACATGGATGAATTTGAGGAAAGTTCAGTCTGTAAACTTGACCTCAATAGTGAAGAAGCTAGGGATGATTGTTTGGGGAAGAGAGTGCCGAGCAACCTACAGCCTCTGCCCCATATGAGTCGCAAAAAACATGATTTTACTGATCATGTTTCTGTGCAGCTACAAACAGAACTGGAAAAGGAATTGAATTTCCTCAATGATGCAGATTCATCTACTGTCAACAACCAAGTGGATTGAGAAACGCTTCCTATCTACGACGAATACAAAAATGATGATGATGCCTTGGAGGATTCAGAAGAAATATCTGCCACCAAGAACCCTCAATGTCCTGGTAGTGTCACAGATGATTTCTGCAAGATTTTGCTTGGTGATTACATAGACCAAGAATTCCATTTCCTTAAGGAATTTGGATTTCCTACATGTAACAGTATTAAGACTTCCATAGAGTATCCATTGACATCCTTAACCGACTATATGGATCCTTTCCTGTTAGAATCTGAAATGAACTAACTGTCCAACAAAGATAGGTACTCAAATTTTTCAAGCTCATTTTTAACTACTGAAATTCTTAAAGATGAAGTACGGAAAAGGCCTCAAACTGAGTTGTTAAAGGGTGTGACAAATGAGTCGAGGAATGCCAATCTTAGAGGCAACAAAATTCAGAAGTGAAAGGAATCGTTTGTCACGCCAAAAGTTCGAGGACAAATTTTCTCTACAGAGCAATCCAACCCACATGTTTGTGGTTCACTATTAATCAGACTCCCCAAAATTGTAATAGCACGAAAATCTAGGGCAGGAGATTTAATTAATTATGCTAGAAAATACTAGGGCCGTGCAGCTAACCTGCAGCATATTGTAATTCTATCAGTTACTCTTACTTAGGCCTAGAAGTAAGGTTATATTTTTCTTTTATTTAGTTTTAGTTTAGGGCAACAACTAGTAGTTTCCCTATAAATAGGACTATTGTACTTTCCTGAGACAGTTGATTGTGTATTTGAACCTTTTAAGGAATAAAACCTAGAGTGCTCTTGCTTACAACCAAAGAAACCCAGAGTTTCTGTATTTTCTACTTCAAGATACTACGTCTCACTGCCCTATTATCTGGTTCTTGGATTAAACCTCCTTTCCTAGGTGTATCTTTCCACCTGTGGCATCATCAAATCGCAGGTTCACTACTGTGCCGCACCATAAAACTTCCCAGGAACATGCTTGTTTAATCATTCTCAGCTACAATACTGCTGTTGGGATTCTGTTAGCCAATGAGGTGGAGTCTCAGGCACTTTTAACCTGGCATTGATTCGCACATCAGCTAGATTTAAAATAGTTTTATAGTTACAACGTCTTTAAAAGCTGTTACAGGTGAGATATTCGCTGGCATATCTTGGGTATGTACTTATTGGTACTGTTTTCCTACTTGAAATTAGATAATGGGAAGACAGATACAGCAACAGCATGCAAAATAGTTTGTTTATTATTACTTATTAAATGAGAAAGTCAACAAAATAACTCAAAATTGCACTATTTCAGGAACAAGCTAGTGATCTCTAATAAACCAACAGGTCTCATTGACGTCAAACATATCATACTCGGATTAGATACCTTAGGTAGCCTATGTTTTTTAGTTTCTAGTGTAGGCTGACAGTGTAAGTCATAAATTCACACTTGTGTGCTTTCTGGGGAAATTTCAAAAATCCATTTCACCCCTTTATAGACTGATGATTCTAAAAGTTATGCAAAGAAAGAGTGTGTCAGTGTATTCCCCTTGTGCCCAACAACAAAAAGTACAGAAGATTTTGACACTCCAGTTGATGAGTCCAACATATATTTTGGTATGTTCCCCCATGTATGTGTGTCAGGAGTGGCACAAGCAGATACAGCTCCTGCTTTGGAGGTTCCATGCTTATATACAAGGCCGGTGTGGTAGTAAAGAACACATTCTTCCATGGGGACTTGTACAGGAAGGATTTTCTCATCATGATCACAGAATATTAGCATGCGATAGGCTTGACTCTTTTAATTATTACCTTAATAAGTGCTTCCTGCTGTAATTGTTTTCAGTGCTAACTGTGAATTTTGGGTTTCCGGTGGATCAGGTGAGTGAAGTCGTTTGATTTATAAGATCTGGGACAGGGTGCCCTACCATCCTGTAGGTTACCTACAAAGAACTTGGTAGAGTTTTCTGTCGGAAGAGTAAGAAAGGTACTGTGAGACGACATTACGGGTACAAGAAAGTTAATTGGCACTGCAAAAGAGGAGGAAGAGAGCAGCCACTTGATTTTAGTAGGTTAGCGTTATAACCTTAGTGGAGTTTAAGAGACTGATGTTTGGAACAGCTCTAAGGGTAAGAATATATGTATGAGAAGAAATCTAGAAAGCTACGACTCACTTTAATCGACTGAGAATAGAAGGTTCATAGGAAAAAAGATCTGTTTGACCAATATTTGAATTTCATCAAGGCTGCGTCTGGCAACCTAGATTCAAATTTTTAAATCCAAATATTAATTCTAAAATTTGTATTACTTGAAGAATCCAAATGTGTTTGGGTAAACTCTTGGAGCTTACATTTTGAAATACTGGATTCAAAATATTTTGTTTTGTTACCTAGTTAAGTAATATAATAAATTTATTTGGACTTCAAAGATGTTGACTAAGAGGTGGAAGCCCAGTGAAGACGACTCAACTTCTTGCAAAGACTTGGCTTTTCATGACTTACTCACGCGAATCACCTGGAAGCCGAATGATATTCGGTGGTTTCTTTGAGGCAGAGTTATGGTGTCTCGGTTTCAACCTTTAAAGTCGAGATACCTCCATATCTCAGTTTCGTCAATCAATCGCAATCCTCTGCGAGTAGAATTTTGAATTCCATGGATTGAGGTGTCAATTGTAATTCTTCACATTCAAGGAGCTGGGTTTGTGCAAATCAAATCCAATGCCCTTAAAATGTATCCAATACTGGATTTGGCTCAAAATCCCACCAAACCCAATATAGCCTCAAATCCACTGCGATCCAAACAGACCACAAGAAGGAATCAGGTATTTGATTTGACTTTCTGCTATATTCTGCTTCGATGACTCTTTGTTTTGTTTTTATTTCAAGTGTTCGGTGGATGTCCCCTCTCAAGGAACTTGCCTTACCTCTTTTTTTTCTAAAGCAAGAAAAATTATGGTTGTGAATATCAAAACAGAAGAGAAGAATAGCATAAACATCAGGATTTCCATCTGAGAACCCAAATCCATAATGAGCTACTTGTACAAATTCTTCCAGACTCTTAAAGATGGCAGGAATGAAATTCAATGTATACAATGCAACTAGAAATTCGTAACGCAAAAGAAACATGGGTAATGGTACTTTAATCAACATAATATAAAACAAAGAATAAAGCATCAAACAAATCCACATACCACTCCAGCAGGATCATCATGATTTCCATGAATGCTAAAAACTGGCAAGCCAACATTGAAGTGAGGATCCTCGTAATTCACGTGCCCAAATCTGTTATGAAATGAAAATAGTCGTCATTATTTTATTGCTGTGGCCAGAAGGACCAAACCAAAAGGTGTGATTTGAGGGAAGAAAAAAGACAGTGTGGCCATTTATGCAGCTGCTTACTGGAAAATAGCATTTATTACTTCAAAACCTCCTCTCATAAACCCAAAATCCTAAAGATGCCCTTAAAATTTAGAGCAAGAAAACCATGAACGTTGATGTCTGACACATTGTTTTATCAGAATTTTGGATATCTGGATTTCTTATTTACACTGATGCATCCCTTTAGACGTTTAAGCTCTTACTTTAAATGGCTTCTAATAAATTCTAATGGTAGATTACACTTCAATGTCAGTGCCTCATCGGCTGTTCTTGTTAAAATGAATACTAGCTTTTGAGGTTTTTCTCTCTTCTACATCTCAACCCCACCATTGACACCACCATGGCCAACTTTCAACTTCTCGTAACCCCTTCAAACAGTTAATCTCCATTAGCTCCATCCTGTTAATCATAAAAAGCAATCGATTTCCAATCATGACAAGAATCTTGTCCCTAAAGCTTGGTGAGAAACCTATTCTTAGAATCGAAATTCAATCACAATTGATTGCGATTACAAGGGCAACTAAAATATCCATAACAACCATCAACCGCCATAACTACAACAACCACCAAAATCCGTACCCAACACAGGACAACCCACTCCATTTGTATTTCATACCCAGACAAATATGCCAACTGATTTGACTAGAATTGAAGAAGAACATATTTTGAAGGAATTTTGAAGATGTGAGGGTGATGTGTAGAGTGATTTTTGTAAGTAAATAAAATATTTAACAAAAGAAGGTAAATGTGAATGAGCTGCAGCAGTTACAAGGAGACAAAAAAGGAAATCAAACAGAATATGCCTTCTCCTCTAGAAGTATATAGTAGTAGAATATCCAAATGATTTACTATGGTGAACACCACAAACCAGAGTAACCACCCACAAACTCTACTCCATAGGTAATTGAAAAACATTGCGAATGTAAGCTGCAAATTGCTCGACATTGAAAATAGACATTTCACTCTCAAAATAATCCACACCAAGACAAACGGAGTGAGCCTTTAAAAACCTCCAGCACATCAAAGCAATCAGTATAACAACTCAGCCAGTCAAAACTCTGGAGACAGTATATGTGCAACCCAATTAACTCCCAACTCAGAAAAATAAGGCTCCAAAATGACGATATAGAAAAGCCAAGAAATAGAAAATGGTCAAGCAATTCCATATCAGTTTGGCACATACAATACAAATCAACCAATTTCTGTTGCCGGCAAATAAGGGGGCCGGTTACCAAGAAAGAAAACCATTTGAGCATGAACAGACCAGACAAACAAAGAGGAACCAAGGTAGGATGAAGCCCACGTAACTACAGATAATCTAATAAATGGAAAACTACCATCTGGAGAAGATAGACCTCAAGAACAGTATCACTCCAGATTACTTTACCTATAACAGAGAATAGCCAACAAAGTAAATTAATACTCTTCCTTCCAATAATTAACCTTGGGGCACAAGGCAACATCCCAAACTACAATCACCTTCCCCAGGAAATACTTTCTCTCCCTCAATCTGAGCTCAAGACTCCCTATAAACATATGCCAAGTGATGCTAGAAAAGAACAACTGATTATCAATTGACATTCAACCAGACCACCTCTATGTTGCATGAAGACTATAGCATCGGAAACAGATTATGTTTAGCCCACCTTAATCCCTTTCCACAAACTACATTCATAGTCCAACGTCAACTCCGTCGAGCATCAACCTCCATACTGGAATTGAGCACCTATAATCTGACAACAAAGACTCCCAGTCACATCGGAACCCCGAAAAAACCACATCCGTACATAGCTTGGCTCAACTAACAGGACACAGAATATCTAGCCTGAGACCAGTATTCGTTCGCAAGCAGGCTTATAAATTATACCACAATCCACCAAATGATTCTTTCAGTCCTCATCTACGCCCTCCCCTGAAAGGAAACCACTCTGATTTTTCTTCAATTTTCTGACAGTTTACACTAATGACCAACAGAGACAAAATATGGTGAACACTAGAAATAACACTCAAAATAAGAGAAAGGTGCTGGGTGTCATATGTGAGTGGTTAATCCCATATCAAGATGGTGGACATGATGTCCATGGTTAATATAGTATGATTTGGGCCCTAACTCATAAGGTTGACCTTTTGGGTAAGTGGGTGTCCCGAATCATACTATGGTGCTCCTCTCTCGCGATGCTTAATCTCCCTACATGTGGTATCAGAGTCGATAGTTCGTGCGTGTTGCCGTGGTGAACCGAATGGTGAGATGTGCAGTGTTCTCATGGATGAGTCTCCATGAATGGTGGATCAGGTGTTCCTGTGGAGGGTCAAATTCCTGTGTTGCTCCAACAGGTGGTCTGGCAGGATGGTGGTCCGGTGCACTCTCACAAAGGTGATTCCAAGAAATTCGGCTAATGCTTCCCGGCGATGGGGAGCATGTTGAAGGGCTGACACATGAAGGGGCAGATTGTTGGGTATCATATGTGAGCGGTTTGTCCCATATCGGGATGGTGGACATGATGTCCATGGTTAATATAGTATGATTTGGGCCCTAACTCATAAGGTTGACCTTTTGGGTAAGTGGGTGTCCTGAATCATACTGTGGTGCTCCTCTGTCGGGGTGCTTAATCTCCCTACAAAAGGCTCCCTCGTCTTGAAAAAAAGGTTACGAGAGCATATCCAAAAGGGCTGCAAAGAGGTTATAATATATGACAAACACATGAAACACAAAACTCTAATGGGTCTAACCTTAACGTATCAATAGATTGTTGCAAAAGTCCTTTTGAGCTCTGATTCCATGGGTTTAATGATATGATCTTTTCTTTCCTAATCTGGTTTATTAAATGTTGTGGCCAATGAGTGTGTAGATATGAACCCATGATTTCTTTATCCTACATGGTAACGTGGATTTGAGCTCTGATTCAAATTTTATCGCCATTATATGTTGATCCTAGGATAAAGAAAAGCCAACATACTTCTTTTCTTACTGGAAAACTTGAGTTTTCTCTAATAAAGTACATTACGTTTACTATGATTACATTGAAGGGGACTCACGTCTCTTGATGAAGAACAAGTGCATCGTCGTCGAACCATGAAGTCGTCATATGAACCTAGCTAAACGCTAGTACAGATTCAAAAGTTGCATGCCTTCAAACATCGTTACATGTAAGAATGAATCTATTTTGAATTCGTAGCTACAACTTACAAGTATGATTTGTGATCCTGAAGGGTAGAACTTACCTCCCAAAAGTCTCATGATTTGGACAACTTTGGTTAATAGAGAAATGGTGTATGCTCTAAATAAGAATGCTGAATTTGGGAACTCTACCAGACGAAGTCCTTGCACACCATTGCTTATAAATTATTACAATTTACAACAACCACATCATGTGTAGACTGATTATTAGTGCACATTAGAGTATTACTTTCAACCACCGAAAAGAGAGGACTAATTTATCGAGGAAAAAGTCCTTACGTGTTTGCGAAGTTCATAGTCTGGTCGCTAACAACTTGGAACTGCACTGCTTGATCATTGAAACAATGACGACGTATAATCTCAATAGCCTTCACCAAGGTTGATCTTGAGGGCTTATTCTCATGGAAAAGGTCGCCACCCAGGAGCAAGAAATCGACCTGCACACAGATTTTTGTCAGTCTGTCATACCCATTCAATGTATAAAGCATGAATAGTCATCAAACTCCACGACCAGCTACTATGAGATCAGGAACATGAAGCTAAAGTGTATGCATCATTAAAGTCCATCTTTTAATTGTTCGGACTCATTCAATTTTTACAGTTAGAACAGAGCATCCCTTCTCTTAGAAGATTTACTCAGACTTAATACCTTTGATCTGACAACAAAGACTCTCCTCATCACACCAAACTGCCAGAAAACACATTCCTAGATAGCTTGGTCAAACTAACAAGACACAATGAATACCTAGCCAGAGTCCAGTATTGATTCACACACCAGCTTATACATATTTATACCCCAATCCACCAAATGATTCTTTAGGTCCTCATATGTGACCTCCCCTGAAAGGAAATCACTCTGATTTCTATCCAATCTTCCAACAGTTTACACTGACAACCTATAGAGACAAACAATATGCCGAAAGACAACTAGTAGAAGCTTGTTGAAGGTAATGGCAGTTTTGTAAGAAGAAAAGGATAGTGTTGATAGCGATTTCCAATGAAAGGAGGGACACCTTTGGAGCCCATTTAATGGCTTGGATGGTGGGGAGTAGGGGGATAGAAACAGTCAAAGTCTGATGTATACAGGCATGGTCAAGCTACTCAAGAACGGTAAATATACAATGCAAAGTATGACAACGTGGTAACTGCAACTAAGGAATATTTATTCATTTATGACGATTCGAATAACAACGAGAGGAAAAACAGAAGGAACTCTTTACCTTCTTTTCCTCTGCTATTGAGCATATCTCCTCGAATGCCTGAAATGAATCATGCCGGCGTATTTCATCCTTCTCCATATAGCCCAGGTGGCAGTCTGTGGCAACAAGTACTCGTAGTGTATTTCGAGCATCCTCCCTGAAATATCCATTCATTACTCTCAAAGAATGTGTTCACAAGTGAAATGTACCGTATGTGAAAATTTGTTAGAAGACTATACAATAATACAAATTCATCATACATAGGTTTCCCGATATATCAACATCTAGACTATTCATACGTATTCAATAATTACAGAAGGAGTAGCATAAGGAACAGAGAGATACAAGAGTATCGTACTCTGAGAGCAGGATATCTCATTGCATACTTTAAAAGTGGATGGATGCACTATGGAGGCACTATGGAGAACCAGTCGGCAGTAAACCACCCAATTACACAATTCTAAAAATAAAGAAAAAGGCGGAAGTCCAGACTAGTAAGTTGACAACTATATGTAACAATAGAATGTTAAACCGTCAACAAACTGCTGAGACTAGTAATCACTCAAATTGCTTGCATACATGAAACATTGTGATAATAGCAACATCTATCTTGGTAGGCATGTATTCATCTGCGTTGAACCTTGTAAAAGTTACATCGAGCCACTACATCTTCACCAGCCACTTTTAAACAACAATGTTATATAGCAATAAGAAACATCTTATACCTTGAAGAATCGCCCATGCCAACAATGCTTCACCTCAATGCCTCTTCAAGGCTTCACAGTAAAAACAATAAATAATTAGCCATAATATTACAACTTCCAAATCGCTGGCATTGACCAAGGAATTAATTGAAAACAATGGAATATACGTCCTGTGCATGTTTATTTTCCACAGAAATAGAGGCTCGAATACTAGAAACCAGAAAAGAACCCTAGAACAAGCTGAACAACCAATTAACCACAACCCTCACAACAATGAATCAACCGAATGTAAGTGACTAGAAATCGATGAAAACTACGAGAACTCAACCCGAAAATTACCGAATCGCATGCATACTCGAACCTGAAAACCTGAGAGTTTGAACTCTACCACAAAAGGATTACTAGGAAACCAAACGGATAATTTCAATGGAGAAAACACCTTTTTCAGAATGATCAACTGGAAGCGAAGTTGTCACCGAACTACGCCGGAGGAGTAGCGCGGCACCGCGACGGGGACGGCGGCGAGAACGGTGGTGGCGCGGAATTCAAAATTAGCGTGTCTGGGCAAGAGATGGTAGCAGCAGCAGCAAGAGTCGCATTTCGTCAATCGACCGCTGAGAAATTGTATTTGTGCAATTAGTAAGTGCGTTTTCCTGAAGCTACCCATGCTTTTCGGCCTAACTAAGAAACCACCCCCGTGGTTTCAGAAATAACAGAAACTATCATGTCTAGTGTCACTGGGGTCAGAATATGACCACGGATTACCTGCACCGAGGTGCGGCGCCAAGAACCGGCTCTTGATCCAGCCATTTATTAATTACGTTATCTAAACATTTAGCGAGGTTTGTTCCCTTAGTAGGCAACTGAACGTAAGACAACGATGTACGGGCGCTGTTTTATTTTAATTTTTTTAGAAATTACGGGCACTATTCCTTGATAAGATTATTTGGAAGAAGAGTTTTGTCTAATCGGAAAAGTGGTACAGTTGTCCTATTTATAGGATATACAACAAGGATATATAATGACCAAGCTCCTTATATTCTTACATAATACATTCCAATTACTTTACATATCAAACAGCCTTCCTCAAACTGAAGTTGTCGTGATAAGCGAAAGTTTGAAGATTAAGCCATAAAAACGTTCAGGCGGATGAGACTTTGTATGAATGTCTACAGTTTGATCAGTCGAAGTTACGTTCTTCAGATGAATTGTGCCAACAAGGAGATGATGGCGAGTAAAGTGGTAGTCTATTTCATTGTGTTTCGTCCTCGCATGCAAGACATCATTGTGCGCAATTAGGATAGTTTTGCGGCTGTCGCAACATAAAATGGTAGCAGAGGACTACGGCATTCCCATATCAGCTAGTAAACATCGAAGTCAAATGAGTGTCGTTATATGCCCTAGAGGCAATCTATTTTAGTGTGAACGTTGTTTTGGCTAGTGTGGATGGTGCATTCCAGACAGACAGATCATAGCCACGGCCCACGTGGAAGCCATCCAGCACACCTGATTGTGCTTCATACATACCCAATCACTGCTCATACCTATCCACTGGGGGCTAAGAGACATGGCCACCCGCGATGCTAACCACACCGGACTTGTAGGGACTTGTGGTTTGGGAGGCTAGAGTAAGGTCCGTCGCGCGCGAACGACAACCAAGCTCGCGCACGACCCTTTGTAGCTGACTTAATGACCACGTCCTATAAACCCGGTCGATCTCATAACGGTCTCCGATATATGCGGGCAGGTGCGTACCGTTCCCTATATATACGGTCGAACGTGTCGTTATGTCTATCATTAAGCCGCCATTTATGGGCGCATTAACACCTTACAACGGCCACTTCCCCACTATATATAGGATTGTTAGCCCTCCATTGCTATCTTCTGGACTCTTGGACTGTTCTTGGCTTCTAGATTCACCGAAGCTCTATCATTAAGTTGTCTCTCTCTCACACACAGTTACCATTGCTTACTCTCTCCCTACTCACTACCCTACACTTCTCTGTGTTCTTGTTCTTGATCTTATTCCCTACTTGAGGTGTATGCTTGGATCTCTCTCAAGGATTTCCTCTTACACATTTGGTGAACCCGACGTGAATACATCCACCTTAGCTTTCAACTCTCTTTCCAGCCATATCTCTTGAAGCCAACCTTCGTGATGGTGATCAGTCCCCTTTAGAGGAAGAAACCTTGAGAGAGGAGACCTCCGACGCCAACACCAATACTAATACCCAAACAACCACTGGGAGTAATCCCTCTTTGGAGATGTTGCAAGCCACAATCCAAAGCCAACCCCAGGCTATGCAGGCCCAGTTTACCCAGATTGCCCAGATCATGGCGATCCTGGGGAGACTTGCCCAAGGAGCTCTAGTTCCGCCTGGATCCGCTGAGTGCCTGGTGCTTAGGGGACTTTGACTTTGCCAGGAGCCATTGCGGCACCCACGACGCTCGCGTCTGCACCACTAAGCCCCTAGGCGTCTCTGCCTAATGGACTTGTGCCGCAACCAAGATCTTCAGAATCCCCTCTGGTGCCAACTTACCAGCCAGAACGTGCATCTGCTGGGAATCCGTCTCCTTACCCTGTATTGCCGTCATACGCAATGGGGGTCCAGGGTAGCTATGCACCTCCACCTCCCTATGATCACTGCATGCCTTACATTACGGGCCTTGTTGCGACACCATCATTAACCCCAGGAGGAAGCGCGCCTTCCAATGTGACAGCCTTGAAGCAAAGGCTAGATAGCCTCATTGCGAACCAATGCTTTGCTGATACCGTTGTCCCCAAGGTCGATGAAATACCCCGTTTTGTGACTACGGGTATTTTGTGATATTATTATAAGTGTTGGGAAGTTAATGTAATTATAGAGAGTTAATTATAATGCTTTGAGAGTTTGGGGGAACTTTGTGACTTTAATCAAAGGTTTTAGTGTCTTTTACTTGAGTTTGGGGGAGGTGTTTATCTTTTGGCAAAACAAAGGGGAAATAAGTGTCTTTTGACCTAAATTTTCTTCCTACATAAAAGTTTTCTAATCCAAGAGGGTTTCCTACTTATGAAGTTAACTTTATTTCTAACTCTCATAAAAACCCTCACTCTCCCTATTTTTCCTAATCTCTCTCTCACGTCCCTCACTCTCTACCCGTCCCTCTCTCACTCTCTCTCGTCCCTCTACCCGACGGCAGCCCCACCGCCGCCGCCGCTCTCTCTCTCTCTTTTTCCGGCAAGGTAACTCTCTCTCTCTCTTTCTCTCTCTCTTTTTCTCTTTTCTTTCCTTCTCTTTTTCTTTCTCTTTTTCTTTCTCTCTATCCCTGTCCGTCTCTCTCTCCGTCCGCCTCCTTGGGCGGCGGGTTTGAGCGGGTTTGGGTTGTTTTGTTTCTTCTTCTCTTTTCTCTTGTTGATCTCTTGATCTTGTGATCACTTGTTCATGATTCATGTATGTTGCATGTAATCTTTAAATTTCAGTTTGTTATTGTTAGGATCATTGTTCATGGATTCGTAGGATTGATAATCAAGTTTTAGGGTTTATCATGTTCTTGGGTGTTGGGAAGAAACCCTAGTTTGAAAGAGAAGTTTGATTGAATGATTTGGGAGTTTGAATGATCATAATAGGTGGATAACAATCTGATTAGAATGTGGGAATCATGTTATACTAGGTTTAGTATGGATATAGGATGAACTAGATGCTTGGGGGAAAAGTTTCATGAAGATTGACAATTCCCGTATGGATATTTTGAATGAAGTTGGAAACTTGAAACTAGTGTAACTTTTGATTCAGGAATAGAAATTAAGATCCGTTTGAGGCTATTATTTCGAACGTTTTGAATCCAATGGGACTGTTTTTAGACCATGATCTGTTTGGGAAACTGGAGAAATAGATTTGGTGGAGTTGTGATAGATTATGTATGCTTTAGGTTAGGGGATTTTGAAGCAAAGCTTTGGGTTTATTTTAGAGCATGAATTGAATGAGATGTTGGGGAAGTGTTAGAACCCTAAAACCATGGACTATCATATGCATGTAATTAGTATAGCAAGTATATTGCTAGAATATTGGTTTGATTAGCATATTGTTATGTGTAGGTAACGAGTTCGTTGACGACGAGTAAGTAGAGTACGTTGATTGATTGCTATTGTTGGAATTTGCTTTGAGGTAAGTAAATGTGTCAAGCCTAGTGTGCTTATCTCTTTCGTGTCAAACGAATATTTGATTTGTTACGTCTCAAAATGTGTTTACATGATACATGACTTGGAATATGCGATTTCTACTTGTTAAATGTTTTTGATGAAAACATCACCATGATAATGAATGAACTATAACGTAAAGTGGAAGATGTTGTGCGGGACTCTATTATTCTCTTTGGGCGGTGCTGGCTGCGGTCCCGTCTCTTTTTGATCCGGTTGCAAGTCCCCGGATAGCGGCATGTACTCACTCCTCTGGCCGGCGTAGTCTTAGGGGGGTGTCGACACTTAAGGTCATGGAAGCTGTGGTTTATTTGGTTTTCTCCCGTCACAACGAATTAATAATGGATTTGTTTGGTTTTGTTAACGGAATGAAGTTAACACTGGATTTGGATTTTTCCTAATGATTATGGAAATTGGTTTGGAAATACTATGGAATTGGGAACTCTTATGTTTTAATACAAGAGTCAACTTTATTACCGCTGTGTTTGCGAAAAACTCCTACTTACAAATGAGTCATTGTTTTATAACTATCCATCATCGTTTTACATGTTTGGATGTTTGCTTACCAGTATTTCAATGCTGATTTTGTACTGTGGTGTTTCTTTTTGATTCCGCACCACAGGTGTAGAAGAAGGTTATCGGGCATAGAAGGGGACGCGCATCACATGGAGTAATAGTAGTAGTATTTTATTTGAAATTGAACTCTTTAGTAGTTTAAACACTTTAGTTGTTTTGCCGATTTGTGGCTAGGACGAAGGTTTGTGATAATACATTGTTTTAATTGGATTTAATTTAATATTGTGGATGTTTTGTACTTGCGAACCATGTTATAAAATCTCCTTGTATCCGGGCTCCTCTCGGGTACGGAGTGACATCCCCGGGTCTCCGGCTTGGGCCATTTGGGGGGTGTTACAGGTGGTATCAGAGCCGGCATTCTAAAAAGAAATTAAAACTTGTTAGGGTAACTAAAATGAATATAGGAGAAATAACTTACAATTTGACAAGCCGTGGGAATTTGGGTAGTATGGATAGGACTACTATGTGTAAGTGTTTAGAAAATAGGATAGAAAGCAAGTGCCCCATCCACCCATTCGAAATTTGGAGTATTCCAATTGAATTTTAAGTTAAGCCTATTTTAAGAGACTTTGTTGGGAAATTTCTTCAAGAGTCTTGTAACCATCAATTTGGAGTCTTGGGAATGATTATTGGTTGGCGAAGAGTAGTTATTTGGATTACAGTCTATGCCTTTTAAATTAGAGATTTATTAAGTTGTTTCCTCTTGTAGATGGCTAGAACTAAGCATACAGCAAGGAAGCGTGTGTTACCAGTAGAGAAGCATCCTGTTGTGACACGTTGGGTCGAAGGTGAAGATTTTCCAGACTTTCGTGACCGTGTGGTTCAATATTGTGAAGATAGATTCCAAGCCTTAGATTTTCCTCGTTATAGAAATCCAGCTTTTCAGGCTTACTGTATGGTGAAGGCACTACCTATGAAACCCATGTTTGGAGAAATTATTACAAATTATAGCAACATCATGGGCAGGATGAATCGTTTGAATGATAGGGATTATCGTTGCCAAGGTGAATGGACGGTAAGTGCAGATTTTATATGCAAGCTATTGATGGAGACTTACCTTAAGTGGCAAAGTTATACAGTTATTGAGATAGAGTCCAGTGATGAAGAAGACGTGATCTACATAAGCTCTAGTGATGAAAAAGAGGTGATTGTTATAGACTCTAGTGACGATGAGGAAGTTGAAGAAGATCCAATGGAAGATGTCGATGAATACCCCGAGATTGAAGAAGATCCTATGGAATATGAAGAAAGTGAAGAAGACCCGAGTGAAGATAAAGAGCACGAGTATGATTCCAATGAAGAGGAAGAGATGGACGAAAGCGATGAGGACGACGATTAAGCTTGTTAGAGTTCTTCAAATTTCTTAGAATAGATGCTTTAAGTTTTATTTATTAGTTTGAATAAGGCTATGGAGCCAAGCAACATTTGAAGTTCTAGAACGATTCTTGAATAGTCACTTTTGGGCTAGAGTTAAATTCCTAGCGTTTTGCTTTGGGATGAATAATGTTTATGTTTTGAATACCCGATTTGGGGAGTTTTATAAATTTAGCTTTCTGAATTTTGGAGTATGATTGGATGAATTAAGGTTGTGTTATGCTTGTTATCATTGATTATGGGCTTAGAAAGTGTTCATGGAGTTAGAACGCAAAAGCTTTGATTTTTGGTGCTGTTGAATCTGCGCAGCAGTGAGTTTTTGTTGTAGCAGACATATTTAATTTTGGAGTTATTTTTCTCTGAATTTTTCCCAGAAATTAGACATACCCAGGTACCTCCCATAAAAATTTAAACCCCATATGAGTTCTGGAGAATTAACTACAAATTTCCAAAGTTGACGATTCAGTAGCAGAATTGCAAAGTGACTAGCTGTAGCATTTTTGATGTTTACCTATAATCCAGATCTTGTTTTGACCCCAAATTTTTGTGACAACTATTAGACACGTTTAGCTAACTCTGGGATAAAGCCTAGCTCATTTTGAGAATTTTAAAGTCAGGTTAAGGCTTTTTCAAAGTCAACGTTTCTGTTCTGGTGGGCTGTGACAGCAGCTGTAGAGTTTCCTGTGTATCTTGAGTTCTACAATTGATTTTGAATTGATTCTTCTTGATTATGAAATTAGACTCAGAGAGGGTGTTTCACACCAAAATTCGCAATTTTTGCTTGATCTATTGATCCTTTTTCCAATTTTGGAAGTAGATGAAAAGTTGAGACGTGATCAGTTTATGTGGAAATACACGAGTAATTGAGTTAAATGATGGTCAATGTGTGACATTACTTGTTTAATCGTGCACTACATGCCATATATGCGTGATTGTTTGTACTTCTTGGTACTTTATAAGTAATACAATAGGCTATAGTGTAGGGATTATGACTGATAGACCACATCAATACTACACCAGGAGAAATCGCCAAGTACCAATGGTCGCACCAAACAACAACAACAACAACAACAACAATATGGAGCAGTTCTTCGCGCAATTTGCTCAAATGGAGCAGAACGCAAACCAGGGAGAGCAGAATAACGCCAACTATGCTAAGAATGTGGCAGACATGAATCTAGGGAACTTTATAGGCAATGAGGATCCTGTTGAGCTCGAAAATTGGATCGATGAGATGGATAAGGTCCTTGAGCTAGTTGAGTGCCCCGAAGACCGCAAGGTGGTTTGCGCGGCATTTTACTTGAAGAACGAAGCTAATACATGGTGGAGGATTACGCGTCAGAACTTTTTGGCGCAACCCAATTTCAATTGGGAAGCTCTTCAAACCGCACTTCGCACTCGCTTTTGTTCGGACCATGTCCAGGATCAAAAGTACTTAGACTTCGTGAATCTGACACAAGGGAACGGTTCCGTGACCGAGTACTTCAAGAAATTCATGGAATTATCCCGATTCGCAGGTCAGCTGATGCCTGATGAAGCGACTAAGGTCAGGAAGTTCATGTCTGGTCTCGAACTTCATCTGCAGAAAGACTTGATGTGCAGGACGTACAATACTCTCCAGGAAGCTTATGATAGAGCTGCAGCCGTTTGGCGTATTCAAGAGGCACAAGATGAGAAGCGTGGGAAACGCAAGGTTGAGAACGTTGTGGGCTATGGAAACAATCAGGGTAGGACTAACCAAGGTATTCAGGACAAGAGGTTTAAGCCTAACCACGGAGGAAGTAACCAAGGACAGTATCGCGGTAACAAGCAGAATAATGGAGATGAGCAATCTCGCCGTTATATCTGCAAGAAGTGTCAACAGAATCATCCAGGAAAGGACTGTCAAGGGAACCTTGTCACTTGCTACCACTGTGGCAAGAAGGGTCATCGTTCGTTTGAGTGTCGATCGAAACCAAATGGAAACCAACTAGGGAACCAAGGAGGCAGTTACCAAGGAAACCGACAGTTCAACAACAACAATCAGGGCAGAAACCGCAACTATGGGAACTACAACAACAATAATGGAGGCAACAACTATGTTAGACAGCAAGTGAACAACCAAGGCAATGGAAGGAACAATGGAGTTCAGAACGGGAATAGGAACAACAACGCTCCAACTAACGCCAACAACAATGGGACTGGTACGGCATGTAGGGTTTTGATTCATGGATGCGCAACGGAAGCATAAACAATCATAAAACCATGCAAAACCCTCCAAGGATCACAAGTCAAGAGACATAACGATGGTAAGGGTTAGAAATCATAAACACACCTTTGGGTTCTCCTTGATGACTTCAAACGCGAATAGTGTCACGTCTCTACGGTTGATCCACGCCTAGAGGTGAGATCTAGACCCTCCAATCCTTGTTGCTAACCCGGAAAGAGGAAGAGGAAGAAGAATCACGCAAAACGAGGGAAGCCAAGGTGGGCGGCACCACCATGTAGGCCGACGGGTAGGGGGCGGCGGTCCCAAGGGGTTTCGGCCCTCTATGGGACTTGCTCTCTCCTTGCTTTGTTCTCTCCTACTCTATCATATAGATGGGTGGGTGTGTAGAGAAAAAATAAGCTTGGAGTGTTCTTTATATAGTCCAACAACTCCTTGTCCTACTACATAAAGAACCCCTCCTAATCCTGCTCAAGTTCGGATTAGTCCCATTTGCAAATTAATCATAATCATGTCTCTACATGAATTAGGCCACCTTGGCAAATCCTAATCATGTCTATACATGGATTAGTCCAACTTGCATATTAGTCCTACTAAGTTAGCAAGTTGTTGCGATTTGATCCTTTTAATTAATTAATCATATTAATTAATTATTTCCCATGTCTAGTTCACCCCTATATGGCGTGTGACCCCATAGGTTCTATTTAGTTGGTAGTAACAATTTACTAATATGGAGCGGCCTCTAGCAAGACATCCATTCTAGCCAACAAATAGAATAGTCATCATGACAAACCTTGTGCAAGTAATTGTCTCATCCCTTTGTCTCAATATCCGGATTGGACACGAGACATACAAGTCACACTCGTATATCCAATCCATAGTTTCTCGATCTATGGGAATAGCCTTATTCGTGCAAATAACATCAATATCTTATATATTGATTTATTTGAGTCTGGCCAGACATTCTATAAGCACTATCCCTCGAGTGGCCTAGGATATTTGCTCCCGTTATGTGGGAGGGGCAAATCCTCTCTACGTCCACTACGATCTCTAAGCTTGCTTCTCATTGTATCCAGTACACGCCTTTATAACTACCCAGTTACGGTGTAGCGTTTAACGCTACCAAGATCACAATGATCCACAACTAGAATATCTAGTGACTTCAAGTCTAAGGATGACAATACCATTGCACCGCGAGAAGCGCTTGTGACTTAACATAACGTGTATGTAGCCTTCTCGGAGATGGGTCAATCCAGTATGCCATTACTCCTAATGCATACCCATGTGTTGGATCATGATATCTCCATATCAATCCAACCCCATACTAGTCTATAGATGATTGTCCTATTAATCATTATAACTGACTAGGGATATTTAAGAATATAACACTTATATTCTAAGGACTTCATTCATGTTAACATATCTCCATATCGATAACATAATGAATCGTAAATCCATAAATGTCACAATTAATTGATTGCCTCTAGGGCACAATTCCAATAGTCTCCCACTTGCACTAGAGTCAATCTCTTGCATCATATGCCTATTGGTCTAGCGCGGCCCTCCACGCTTCCGCTGCGTAGGGGCGAGACATCTGTTGGTACCTTTGCAAATATTCACATCTCCTCCATCAACAATTTGATTGAGATTGAATATTCTGAATAAATGCATCTTATGCATTAATTTACTCAGTCCTCTATGTTAGAATCAGTGACTGAATCTTGCTTGGAACCTTTCCAGCTCACAGTCGCTCCCACTAAGGTAAAACTCAAAACTTGACTTATAATCTGAAATCTTCTTTGTCAGATTTGAAGTTTGCATCACTGTAACCCCTTAAAGCAAACTCTTCATATTATCTGTTTATCAATAATTCATCCTTAGTGCTTCTCAAGTACTAAAGGGCAATCTTGATATTTTATCTAGTGACTCTCACCCGGATATGACTGGTATCTTTGTGTCATGCTTTATGACACGTCTGGCCTAGTACATCTCATGGCGTATCTCGTGAATCTAATTCATACGGTCCATTCCCAATCTAATTGGTAAGACAATTAGCCTTCCAAAGACTAATTCCATGTGACATGGGTAAGAATTAATATTCTTTTCACGTTGAACCATTTCAACACCTTTGTCAATTTATGTACTATGACCTAAGCTATACAACCATCTTGATCTACCTCAATAGATCTTCACAAGTTGCTTCGCTTAGGTCTACCATTAGAAAGTCAACTCCCTAGTCAATCTACGTAAGACTGCCAAGTAGGGGCAACATTCCCAATGATTAAGTATGTCTCCACATACAAGACCAGAAAAATAACTATGCTCCCACTAACCTTCTTGTAAACACAAGTCTCATCTTCAATTTTGATGGAACCAAACTACTTTGATTACATCATCAGTTTGAAGAGTCCAACTCCTAGAAGCTTGATCCAATCTATAAATAGATTGCTATAAGCAAGATGCGAATGGATTTAAGCATCACAATTGGGGAAAGATTTTGTCATAGTCTATACTATGAGCTCGCATGAAATCCCTTTCCTACCAATTTTCCCTTAAAGGTAATCATATTACCATCCATGTTGGTTTCCTCATAACCCACTTGCACCCTATGGGTCCTACCCTTCAGGTGGTTCCACCAAAGTCTATACTTTGTTGGTATACATGGATTCCATATCGTATCTCATGGCTCCAAGCCATTTCTGAGAGTATGGCCACACGTGGCCATCTCATAGGTTGTAGGCTCATCTTGATGAGCAATATATCAGGGGTTATGAGAAATCCTTATTTCTCTAGTCCCTTGACATATCCTACCTGACATAATAGGTTCTTGTGTTTTCTGAGCAGGTTGCTCCACAACACCTTGTGATCCTGCTCATGTTCCATCAAACGGATCAATGTTCTATTGTGGTTCTTGAATTTTTTCAAGTTCTACTGTCCTCCCACTGTTTCTCTTAGAGACAATCTCTACCTAGAAACACTGTAGTTCGAGCAACAAACAGTTTGTTCTCGATAGGGTTGTAGAAATAATATCCTTTTCAGGATATCTCACAAAACATTTATCCGACTTGGGTCCAAGTTTATTTGTAAACTATTTTACATAAACTTCATAACCCAAAATCTTTATGAATGACATACTAGGACACTTTCCTAGTCCATATCTCATATGGTGTTTTTCATAATCTGTTTTTGATGGAACAAGGTTAAGGGCGAAATATGCTGTAATTAGAACATAGCCCCAAAAGTAAACTGGAAGTTCTGTTTGACTCATCTTGGACCGAACCGTGTCCTACACGGTTTAAACTCTCCTATTATACACGCCAAACCCATGTGGCGTGCTAGGTGAAGTGAGTTTTGGATCATATCCAACACTCCCATAGATTCTTGTCAAACTCTTGGCTCAAGTACTCTCCTCTATGATCCAATCGTAGAGCCTAAATACTTTTGCCAAGCAGGTTCTCTACTTCATTCCTGAATACTTTGAACAATTCAAAGGATTCTGATTTGTTTCTTCCTAAGATACACAAATCCATATTTTCTCTGATCCCATCAGTAAATATGATGAAGTACTGAAAACCATCTTTAGCATTTGTGCTTAGTGGCCTTCATACATCGATATGTACGATCCCCAAAAGATCATATCTTTGCCTAATAAGTCTTACATGTCTCATACGATTCAATAATCAAATGAGTTCCAGAAATCCATCCTCATGGGGTTCTAGATATGTATCTCTTATTTATGAGGCCTAAACGATAATGCTAAAGATAAGTGAAGTTCATATCATTATATGCAAACCTCTAGGTATTAATGTTATAGATGAAATTATCATGATCATGGATATAGAATCCACTTAGACAAAGTTGCATTACAATAATGCATACCATAATAAATGGAACAACATTTGTCCTTTTATTATGATAAGGAGCTTTCTTGTCCAAACAAGAAATTTTGATAATGTCCCTACTCATTGTCTAATCCATGAACAATTTCTTAAAGGTAGAAATAATTCCCTACGGTTTTTCAGCAACCCTTTGCTTCATAGCCCCACGTGTAGGATTATTTCTTCCTTATCCAATTGTCTTCGTCTCTTGAGATCCTCCACATTTCTATAAATGTGAGATCCTCATCTAGTATCATATACTTATGATGATGAGATAGACACATTGATTTATTTAACAAAAATACCCAAATCGGAATTCATAATTCCTTTATTATTTACTTCCAGGTACTTTGGGTAGCCTCTCTTCCTCTACACCACCTATGGGACTCTAAGGCACATTGGTTTTAGCAACAGGCTTGCTTTATACCCATGGGGTCGGCGCAAACCATTTGCCCTTACCCATGCAGTTAACCATTAACAGGTTTGCCCATGCCCATTATGAGTGTTTTGTTTAAGTAATTTTTCAATCATATTGAGTAAATCAACTTTAAAAACAAAACTATAATTGCATCCAATGCAATTCTTGGTCCACTTGGGTGAATAACTGTTTATTCTTTATCTATCTCATAGATAATGCCCATTCACTAATGTTTCAATCATATTGAATTAGCTTATTTGCATAACGCAAAGTGGAGCAACACTTCAAACCTTTCATGTCTAGCTCGCTCCTTTTGAAAGATATTCTTTCAATGTATGATCATATCATACTTCTCCATGTTCCTCTTCTTGCTTCCAAAGCTCAGAGTTCATGGCGGCTAGCATGAGGCAAGTCATAACCAAAGAACCATTCTTTGGTGTTCCTTTCATAGGTTTTAGTGTGATTTGGTAGTTGGTAGGAAGAGAACTTTATGTTCTACGATGTACAACAATTTCTCTTTTATTTGAGAACAATTCTCAATTTTATACCAGTCTAGGAAATAGATAGAGTCGCGTTTTTATTTGTTTAATGCCATGGGTATTTCAACGTAATAGGATTATACAAAGTTTGTGACGTATAACTATATTCAACAAGGATTTAAATTGTCAAATATAGCTCCCACTATTTTACTACAGATTAATAACCCTCAAGATATTAATGCGGAAAATATTCATATATTTTCTAGTGGGCCAAGATCCATGTTTCATCTCCTTATGAGCTTGCTTTGGCAAGTCACCCATAATTTGACTACTTTAGGTAGGAACAATTCCAATTGCATCCCTTATGCAACTCTTGGTTCAATTGGGCAAATAACTCCTTATTTATCCATCCATATGGATAATCCCAATTGATTGCCTCTAGGTTTCTTAATCATATTAATAGCCCAGTTGTGTTCAACCTCTTATCTAAACAATTGCACATTGTTACGTGCCATCGCATTCCATCATTATGAACCAAGTCGCCCTGCTTTGGCACGCACGAACTTGATAAATAATGATGATCATGAGTGTTTAAATAACGAGAAGGCAAGAACACAATATTTGTTTTTGAGGGATTTTTAAAATCAATTTTAATTGTTTTGTTGATCAATATCAACTAATCTATCTATTTGAGTTTGGGCACAACTCCAAATAATAGATCCGGGTTGTCTAATTATCTTATTGTCCTAATTGCAGACATCATCCATACACCAACCACACAATAATAAGACAATAAAGTAAACAACCACAAAACAAAAAATTAAACGTGATGTGGATATGGCCTTTTCTAGACTAAGATAATTCCAAGCCAATGGAATTATCTATGAACCCTAAAAGCAAACACATCTCCATGCGTCTTGATCTTTCGGTCCATCCTTCGTCGTCTTGTGGAATCCTCCATGCTCCATGTTCCATCTTTTGTGGCTCCTTTTGGCTTTGGGCTTCTTTTCTTCAATCTTGGCTAACAATCTACTTTATCTAGCACTAGCTAACTTCTATACTAAATAAAATAAATCTCACAAGTTGAGAAAAAAAATGGCACGCAGGCCATAAAACCCTGATTAATTATTACAATTAATTGATCAGCTCGCAGGCCGTAAAACCAAATCACAAAATTAAACATCCACATCAAACCACATCCTAAGGCCATATCCAATCACCATGCGAATTGCACATAAACAGTTAAAATCCAATTTTAACTCGCTTGGTCAATTTTAATTGATTTTAGGATGTTCTAGGGTTAAAACGGTCCATGGGCCCAACAATCCAATTGCCCGGGCCCAAAAAGGTGAACCGCAAGGCCCTAGGGCCGGCCGGCCCCTAGCCCACGCGGCTAGGCCGCGGGCTAGGGCTGTCCCGGCCCCTAGGGCGGTCTTGCTTGGGCGGCAAGCAAGGAGGGGCGGTCCCCTAGGGGGGCCGAACCTCCTTTGGAAGTTGTTTCCAAAACAACTCCCTTGCTTGGTGCCCAAGTTTGGTTGTTTCCTTGTTTTGGAAGAACTCCTTCTTCCCCAAGGATGCCCAAACCCTAAATCTAAGATCCTAAAATTTCTCAAACTCACCAACTCATGCATCCAATGCAAAAATGGGATCTTGTTATGATTAATTGTTGACAAATTGCATCTCATGCTTGATTTGTCTTGTTTTACGCGATAAACAATCAATTTAAGGTGTAAAACAACTAAAACGTAACACATAAACCACGTTTATGCTCTACGACCTGTGGCTCTGATACCACTGTTGGGCTTTGATTCATGGATGCACGGAAGCATAAACAATCATAAAACCATGCAAAACCCTCCAAGGATCACAAGTCAAGAGACATAACGATGGTAAGGGTTAGAAATCATAAACACACCTTTGGGTTCTCCTTGATGACTTCAAACGCAAATAGTGTCACGTCTCTACGGTTGATCCACGCCTAGAGGTGAGATCTAGACCCTCCAATCCTTGTTGCTAGCCCGGAAAGAGGAAGAGGAAGAAGAATCGCGCAAAACGAGGGAAGCCAAGGTGGGCGGCACCACCATGTAGGCCGACGGGTAGGGGGCGGCGGTCCCAAGGGGTTTCGGCCCTCTATGGGACTTGCTCTCTCCTTGCTTTGTTCTCTCCTACTCTATCATATAGATGGGTGGGTGTGTAGAGAAAAAAATAAGCTTGGAGTGTTCTTTATATAGTCCAACAACTCCTTGTCCTACTACATAAAGAACCCCTCCTAATCCTGCTCAAGTTCGGATTAGTCCCATTTGCAAATTAATCCTAATCATGTCTCTACATGAATTAGGCCACCTTGGCAAATCCTAATCATGTCTATACATGGATTAGTCCAACTTGCATATTAGTCCTACTAAGTTAGCAAGTTGTTGCGATTTGATCCTTTTAATTAATTAATCATATTAATTAATTATTTCCCATGTCTAGTTCACCCCTATATGGCGTGTGACCCCATAGGTTCTATTTAGTTGGTAGTAACAATTTACTAATATGGAGCGGCCTCTAGCAAGACATCCATTCTAGCCAACAAATAGAATAGTCATCATGACAAACCTTGTGCAAGTAATTGTCTCATCCCTTTGTCTCAATATCCGGATTGGACACGAGACATACAAGTCACACTCGTATATCCAATCCATAGTTTCTCGATCTATGGTAATAGCCTTATTCGTGCAAATAACATCAATATCCTATATATTGATTTATTTGAGTCTGGCCAGACATTCTATAAGCACTATCCCTCGAGTGGCCTAGGATATTTGCTCCCGTTATGTGGGAGGGGCAAATCCTCTCTACGTCCACTACGATCTCTAAGCTTGCTTCTCATTGTATCCAGTACACGCCTTTATAACTACCCAGTTACGGTGTAGCGTTTAACGCTACCAAGATCACAATGATCCACAACTAGAATATCTAGTGACTTCAAGTCTAAGGATGACAATACCATTGCACCGCGAGAAGCGCTTGTGACTTAACATAACGTGTATGTAGCCTTCTCGGAGATGGGTCAATCCAGTATGCCATTACTCCTAATGCATACCCATGTGTTGGATCATGATATCTCCATATCAATCCAACCCCATGCTAGTCTATAGATGATTGTCCTATTAATCATTATAACTGACTAGGGATATTTAAGAATATAACACTTATATTCTAAGTACTTCATTCATGTTAACATATCTCCATATCGATAACATAATGAATCGTAAATCCATAAATGTCACAATTAATTGATTGCCTCTAGGGCACAATTCCAACACGGCAGGAACTACCGCACAGAATGGGAATATTGCAAGGATCGCTGTCATGAGCAAGACTGAAGCGGAAGCAGCAAACGGAGTAGTCACTGGTACATTTCTTGTTCATGATCAACCAGCTTTTACTCTATTTGATTCCGGAGCTTCGTATTCGTTTATTTCATCATCGTTGGTGGAAAAATTGAGTCTCAATAAGCCGTCTAGAATATCCATCCCCGTAGCTACCCCAACCGGTCATGTAACAGTATGTGACGCCATTTTTGAAGGAGTAGAAGTTAAGATTTCGGCTAGTACCCTACCAGCGAACCTGATACAGTTTGATCTTGGAGGAATAGATGTTATATTGGGAATGGATTGACTGGGTAAATATCGAGCAGTAATAGACTGTCACGATCAGAAGATGAGGCTTAAAGGTCCAAAAGGAGAAAAAGTTTCTTACCGTGGTATCACAAAAGAACCATGTATCCGACTAGTGTCAGCTTTGACCATAGTCAACCAAGTGAAGAAGGGGAATAGTGCTTATTTGTGTTATGTTCAAGACATATCTAAGAAGGAGAATGTGCTAGAAGAAATACCAATAGCTAGAGATTTTCCCGATGTGTTCCCCGACGAAATTCCAGGAATGCCACCTAGAAGGGATATTGAATTCACTATGGATTTAGCACCTGGAACAGCTCCAATTTCAAAGGCACCATACAGAATGGCGCCAGTAGAGTTGAAAGAACTAAAGGATCAGTTACAAGAGTTACTTCAAAAGGGTTATATAAGGCCGAGTGTTTCCCCTTGGGGCGCTCCGGTACTGTTTGTGAAGAAGAAGGACGGAAGCTTGAGGTTGTGCATTGACTATAGGGAGTTGAATAGCGCAACAATCAAGAACAAATACCCTTTACCCCGAATTGACGACTTGTTTGATCAGTTACAAGGGGCGAGTGTTTTCTCAAAGATAGACTTGAGATCAGGTTATCACCAGCTTCGAGTATCCGAGAAGGACATACCGAAGACAGCCTTTAGAACGAGGTATGGACACTACGAGTTTACCGTTATGCCTTTTGGTCTAACCAATGCACCAGGAGTATTTATGGATCTAATGAATCGTGTTATGAGAACGTTTCTAGATCGTTTCGTGGTCGTCTTTATTGATGACATCCTTGTTTATTCAAATAGCGAGGAAAAACACGAAGAACATCTCAAAGAAGTGTTAGAAACTTTGAGACATGAGAAGTTATATGCTAAACTCTCGAAGTGTGAGTTTTGGCTAAAACACGTTCCATTTTTGGGTCACATAATTTCCAAGGAAGGAATATCCGTGGATCCATGAAAGATTTCAGCAGTGAAAGATTGGCCTACTCCGAAGAATGTGTCTGAAGTTAGAAGTTTTCTCGGATTAGCAGGATATTACAAGCGTTTCGTGAAAGATTTCTCAAAGATCGCTAGACCGCTTACTACACTAACCAAGAAGACGGTAAGGTATAAGTGGAGCGAAGATTGTGGAGAAGCATTCCAGACATTGAAGGAAAATTTAACGACGGCACCTGTCTTAGCTTTACCCAATGATTCTGGCGAGTTTGATGTTTACAGTGATGCATCGAAGAAGGGTTTAGGCTGCGTGCTTATGCAAGAAAGAAGAGTTATTGCCTATGCTTCAAGACAACTGAAAACTCATGAAGAGAACTATGCTACGCATGACTTAGAGCTTGCAGCAATAGTATTCGCATTGAAGATATGGAGACATCACTTGTATGGATCTGTGTGTAGATTGTATACGGATCATAGCAGTCTCAAGTACATCTTCACGCAGAAAGAGCTAAATAACAGGCAAAGACGTTGGTTAGAAGTCATAAAGGATTATGATTTGCGGATCCAATACCATGAAGGGAAGGCAAACATAGTAGCTGATGCGTTAAGCCAGAAATCGAGCCATACTTTGGATACTATGCTAGTTTTGCCAGATCGGCTATGCCGAGAGTTCCGAAAACTTGGAATTGAAGTAGTGAAACAAGGCGGAGTAAAGAGTATCCTTGGGAATATGACAGTTGTGCCAGATGTTTTAGAAGAAATAAGGAGTAACCAGCCAGAAGATGTGAAGCTGGAAAGGATAAAGAAGAAGATTGCAGAAGGACAGACAAAAGATTTCAAGATCCATGAAGATGGAAGTATCCGTTACAAGGGAAGATGGTGTGTACCGCAAAAGTGTACGGAAACCAAGGAAAAGTTGATGCGAGAAGCGCACAACACACCTTACTCAGTACACCCAGGAGGTGACAAACTCTATAAGGACATGAAGAAGATGTTTTGGTGGCCTAACATGAAGAAAGAAGTAGCAGAATTTGTGGCAAGATGTCTAACTTGTCAAAAGGTGAAGTTTGAACATAAAAGAATGGGAGGCTTAGTACAACCATTAGACATCCTAGTTTGGAAGTGGGATTCTATTTCGATGGATTTTGTAACTGCGTTGCCGACATCAAAGAATGGACTGAATCAGATTTGGGTCGTAGTCGACAGATTGACCAAGACAGCAAGGTTTGTTCCGATGAAAGACACATGGAACATGGAACAAAGAGCTGATGCGTATATGAAGAACATTGTAAGGTATCATGGAGTACCAAGCTCTATAGTTTCCGACAGAGATCCCAATTTTCTTTCTCACTTCTGGAAAGCACTCCAGGAGGCACTGGGAACTCAGTTGAAGTTTAGCAAGGCATTTCACCCAGCTACAGATGGACAAACCGAAAGAACAATCCAAACGTTGGAAGATATGCTAAGATCGTGTGTTATGGATTTTCAAGGTTCATGGGTTGATAGATTACCTTTTATAGAATTCTCCTACAATAACAGTTATCACGCCAGTATTGGAATGGCACCACATGAGGCGTTGTATGGAAGGAAGTGTAGAACACCGTTGTGTTGGAACGACATAAGTGAGACGATAGTAATTGGTCCACAACTTATCGAAGAGATGACAGATCAAGTGAGACTTATACAGCAACGAATGAAGGCAGCCCAGGATAGACAGAAATCCTACGCTGATCAGAAAAGAAGACCGTTGGAATTTCAAGTTGGAGAAAAAGCATTTCTTAAAGTTTCGCCGACTAAGGGAGTCATGAGGTTCAATCAGAAAGGTAAGTTGAGCCCGCATATGATGTTATAGAAAAGATTGGAGAAGTGGCTTATCGATTGGATTTACCATCGAATTTGGGTCGTGTTCACAACGTATATCACGTATCGCAACTGAAGAAGTATATGCCTGATGCATCTCATGTATTAGATCCCGAACCAGTAGAACTGGACCCGTCTTTGAGTTATGAAGAACAGCCTGTCAAGATTTTAGACACCAAAACAAGAGACACCCGTAACAAGAGTGTCAAGATTGTAAAAGTCTTATGGACAAACCACCTCACTGAAGAGGCAACTTGGGAAGCGGAAGATGATATGAGGAAGAAGTACCCTCACTTGTTTGAAGAGGTACCTTGAGTTACGAGGACGTCACTCCTCTAAGGGGGAAGGATGTAATCCTTCGGTTTTTTTTAATTAAAGTACTACTTATAGTATATTGCATATCATTCATGACCTTAGGTTGCATTTAGTAGTCGTACTATTGAGGGGAGGTGTATACCTTATTGTGGTTAAAAGTTTAGTTTAAACTTCAAGGACAGTTTCTCATTTAGGAGGGAGGTTTTTGTTTAAACTTCGAGGACGAAGTTCTCTTTAAGGAGGGAAGGATGAAATACCCCGTTTTGTGACTACGGGTATTTTGTGATATTATTATAAGTGTTGGGAAGTTAATGTAATTATAGAGAGTTAATTATAATGCTTTGAGAGTTTGGGGGGAACTTTGTGACTTTAATCAAAGGTTTTAGTGTCTTTTACTTGAGTTTGGGGGAGGTGTTTGTCTTTTGGCAAAACTAAGGGGAAATAAGTGTCTTTTGACCTAAATTTTCTTCCTACATAAAAGTTTCCTAATCCAAGAGGGTTTCCTACTTATGAAGTTAACTTTATTTCTAACTCTCATAAAAACCCTCACTCTCCCTATTTTTCCTAATCTCTCTCTCACGTCCCTCACTCTCTACCCGTCCCTCTCTCACTCTCTCTCGTCCCTCTACCCGACGGCAGCCCCACCGCCGCCGCCGCTCTCTCTCTCTCTCTTTTTCCGGCAAGGTAACTCTCTCTCTCTTTCTCTCTCTCTTTTTCTCTTTTCTTTCCTTCTCTTTTTCTTTCTCTTTTTCTTTCTCTCTATCCCGTCCGTCTCTCTCTCCATCCGCCTCCTTGGGCGGCGGGTTTGGGTTGTTTTGTTTCTTCTTCTCTTTTCTCTTGTTGACCTCTTGATCTTGTGATCACTTGTTCATGATTCATGTATGTTGCATGTAATCTTTAAATTTCAGTTTGTTATTGTTAGGATCATTGTTCATGGATTCGTAGGATTGATAATCAAGTTTTAGGGTTTATCATGTTCTTGGGTGTTGGGAAGAAACCCTAGTTTGAAAGAGAAGTTTGATTGAATGATTTGGGAGTTTGAATGATCATAATAGGTGGATAACAATCTGATTTGAATGTGGGAATCATGTTATACTAGGTTTAGTATGGATATAGGATGAACTAGATGCTTGGGAGAAAAGTTTCATGAAGATTGACAATTCCCGTATGGATATTTTGAATGAAGTTGGAAACTTGAAACTAGTGTAACTTTTGATTCAGGAATCGAAATTAAGATCCGTTTGAGGCTAAACTTATTATTTCGAACGTTTTGAATCCAATGGGACTGTTTTTAGACCATGATCTGTTTGGGAAACTGGAGAAATAGATTTGGTGGAGTTGTGATAGATTATGTATGCTTTAGGTTAGGGGATTTTGAAGCAAAGCTTTGGGCTTATTTTGGAGCATGAATTGAATGAGATGTTGGGGGAAGTGTTAGAACCCTAAAACCATGGACTATCATATGCATGCAATTAGTATAGCAAGTATATTGCTAGAATATTGGTTTGATTAGCATATTGTTATGTGTAGGTAACGAGTTCGTTGACGACGAGTACGTAGAGTACGTTGATTGATTGCTATTGTTGGAATTTGCTTTGAGGTAAGTAAATGTGTCAAGCCTAGTGTGCTTATCTCTTTCGTGTCAAACGAATATTTGATTTTTTACGTCTCAAAATGTGTTTACATGATACATGACTTGGAATATGCGATTTCTACTTGTTAAATGTTTTTGATGAAAACATCACCATGATAATGAATGAACTATAACGTAAAGTGGAAGATGTTGTGCGGGACTCTATTATTCTCTTTGGGCGGTGTTGGCTGCGGTCCCGTCTCTTTTTGATCCGGTTGCAAGTCCCCGGATAGCGGCATGTACTCACTCCTCTGGCCGGCGTAGTCTTAGGGGGGTGTCGACACTTAAGGTCATGGAAGCTGTGGTTTATTTGGTTTTCTCCCGTCACAACGAATTACTAATGGATTTGTTTGGTTTTGTTAACGGAATGAAGTTAACACTGGATTTGGATTTTTCCTAATGATTATGGAAATTGGTTTGGAAATACTATGAAATTGGGAACTCTTATGTTTTAATACAAGAGTCAACTTTATTACCGCTGTGTTTGCAAAAAACTCCTACTTACAAATGAGTCATTATTTTATAACTATCCATCATCGTTTTACATGTTTGGATGTTTGCTTACCAGTATTTCAATGCTGATTTTGTACTGTGGTGTTTCTTTTTGATTCCGCACCACAGGTATAGAAGAAGGTTATCGGGCATAGAAGGGGACGCGCATCACATGGAGTAATAGTAGTAGTATTTTATTTGAAATTGAACTCTTTAGTAGTTTAAACACTTTAGTTGTTTTGCCGGTTTGTGGCTAGGACGAAGGTTTGTGATAATACATTGTTTTAATTGGATTTAATTTAATATTGTGGATGTTTTGTGCTTGCGAACCATGTTATAAAATCTCCTTTTATTCGGGCTCCTCTCGGGTACGGAGTGACATCCCCGGGTCTCCGTCTTGGGCCATTTGGGGGTGTTACAGTCGATATTGCCCCACCAATTCCCAAAGAGAATTATTTGATGCCCAATCATGTTGAGTACGAGGCGCCAAAGTTGGACAAGTTCGATGAGGTTAGCGGAAATGCGCATGAGCATGTCATGCGTTTCGTTGATTTGACGGGTCCACATGGAGCTGATGCGCGCCTGCTGATGCGCGAATTCCCTAAATCTGTAACACCCCACGTTCCCCAGACTTTCCGTTCCGGACCGGAGAGCCTAGGAGGGTGCTACTCAAAATGAAGCGGCGGAAATCGAGAACAAAACATGCCATAGTTATATATTACAATCCATAATGTCTCCAAAAGTGAAATATTACATACTATTACACAAGATGAGCATTGTCTAGGTGAATCATTTATTTAAAGATACTAATACCGCTAGATGAGTCTGCGAATCCCTTAAGCCGAACTCCCATCACCTAGACCTGCGGGGGAAAATAAACAAGACCGCAGCTTTTCCAAAGTCAGCAAGAAATGCTGAGTAAGTAAACACCCCAACGTGTAAACAGATAAGATGCATACTTTTATTTTAAAAAAAGAACATGAATAGTTATAGGGAACTAGGTACACGAATGCAATGGACCAAACCTGAGATGTTATAAATTTTTGATATCCTCGATACACTGTTGTTTCTGATTTCAATGGAATACTCTCTCATTCATAAATTCAGCCCCTCTTAGGGGGGGGGGGTATACTCCCATAATGCTGCCCCATTAAGGGGGATAAGTCCGTAAATCTGCCCCACTTTGGGGGGTATACTCTCATAACACTGCCCCAATAAGGGGATATATCCAAGTACAATATTTCTTTTCATTTCTCAGAAAGATTCACGATTCGTAATTAATGGTGGCGGGAACAAACCAATCAATCATAATACACTTTTGAAGGAATCGTTGAGACACATTGTCAAAATTTCAAGTCAAGCACGCATACCATAAATCATATTTTGAGACGCAAAATCGTACAAATATTTAGACACGAAAGGAGGACGGCACACTAGGTTAGGCATGTGTACTCACCTCGATTAGCAAGACAGCTAGCACAACAAAGCTTCTACGGATAAACGAAGCCCTCGTCTACGAACTCGTCACCTACAATTTATAATTCCTAAATTAATTACAAGTCCAGAGTGTGCAAGTATGATATGCAAAATTTCTCTAAGTCTCATTTGAAATTATCCCCCGTTACCCCCGTTAATTACTAGCGTGTCAACTTTAGATAATAATCAGACAATGTAGACAATTGTATTCTCTCATAAAAATTACTACTTATACTAACTCATAAAATTTATGACATTAGTAAATCGCATATTAAATTTATACACTATAATATTTAGAAAATAATAATAATTTATTTTACAACACATTTATTTGTAAGTGACTACAAAGCTTAGTTCCAACTAATTTAATTATTGATAATCATTTATTATAAAATGAATATACTATTAAAGAATTAAACTCATAGATGAAACTCACAAATATTTATTCAAATAAAACAAATGTTTAGTAACACATAATTTATAACTTTATTTTGGAGAAATTATTTTATTTTATATATATATATTTATCTACAAATAATATTCAAGCTTTAACTATTTATAAATGGAGGAGTTTCCTTAAAAGTTATTTTTCCTATTTAACTTTCTAACTTATTTTATTTTATCAACATTAAGAAAATAATATATTGTACTCAAAACACTAATTTATAAATACTTGAGTTATTTATTTAATTACACTAAATTTATATGATTAAATCAACTATATAATTTATCTTTGCTTATTTTTCAAGAAAACAACAATATTTCATATTAAATAATACATATATAATTTTAATAGCAAAAACATCTTTTATATAATTAAAACAATAACTAGAAATAAATTCTAATACAAAATTGCAAATTTTATTTTATATTTTATAGGCAGTTTATGTAAACAACAATTAGTTACCCCAACTTTTCATAAATGACATGCAATGACCTCCTACTAACAAAAGCAGTTCCAATATGCTACACGTGAACCCCCAATTTTTCTGAAAATATAAAAACTACCCCCCCCCCCAAGCAAGAACACACGTACAATCCTCACCACCCAACAACCTCGATTCGATTTAGAGTTAACAAAATCAAGTTTTGATGATCAAAAACGAATTAGAGGGTGATTTAGAAGTTACCCACACCAAAAATCGGGAAAAACGGTCGAGTTTCGGGTCCGATTGAGTTCGTCGTCGAGGTGGCCGGCGGTGATGAACGAATCCAGCAATTGAGGCGTTCTTGGCATCGATTTTTGGTGTTTTGTCTGGTACCGTTTTGGTGGGGTGGGTGCGTCGGATTTGACGACGCCGAGCTTTCGCCGGCGTTAATGGAGTCGTCGGCGGCGGCGAAGCTCTGGGTTGTCTCTGCAGCGTCCTTGCTGCTGCTGGTGCTTCTCCTTGGCTCGAAACAGAGAGGAGATGAAGGTGGTGAGGTCAAAACAGAGGGAGAGAGAGAGCTGTGGTGGCTGCGGCGTTGGTGTTGCTGTCGGGGAACGCAGCGGCACAACGCTGCTGCTGGGGCTGCTCTGTTTTCGTCGGCAAAAACAGAGGAATGAGAGGGAGTGAGACAGAGAGATTGGGAGATGGTGGAGGAGGTGGTGGATGTGCTGGTGGTTGCGTTGAGGTGGCGGTGTTGCCGGTGAGTGGTGGTGGTGCTCGTTGGGGTGGGCTGCGGCCTCGTGCCGCTGTTGGGTTTTGCCGGCCAAAACAGGGAGAAAAGAGGGGGAAAGAGAGAGACGGGGATAGATGAGGGAGGTGGTGGTTGTGTTTGGTGAGTTGCCGAAGGAGAAGGAAGAGATGTATATGAAGGGGATGGAGAGAAACACGGGAAGAGAGAGAGAGATCTTGGGGATTGGGAGAAAGGTGTTGGGGGTTGGGACACTGCCGAAAATTGGGGAAAAAATCTTTTTTTTTTGTCATTGTTATTTAATATTTAATTCACACTTTCTTATTTACCCACTAGGTTTTAGGATTTCTTCAAATTGCAAACACAACCCCTCCTTTATTAACTAGTTTATATTTTCTCAAGTTGCAACTACATCCCCTTTTAACATATATTTAACATCGACACTTCATAAAGGACAATAATTACCCCTAAATTAAAACGGGGTATTACAAAATCCCTAGGGACTGTCGCGTACAAATGGTACAGGACGTTGGAGGCTGGTTCGATCAAAACCTGGGAAGACATGGTGAAGAAGTTGTACACCAAATTCTTCCAAGTCGAGGAGAAGGTCACAACCATACACCTATCTCTTATGAACCAGAAGCACGAAGAGGAAGGAGTGGCATTCATCAAGAAATTCAGAACCAAGTCCCTAGAAAGCATTGATGAAGTCTCTGAGAGTCGCCTGGTGGAGATATGCCTTCAGGGCATGCGCGACGAATACAAAGGTATGTTAATCAACTTGAATATGCCTACCTTTTCAAAGTTGATTGACTGCACTAGGAACATCGAGCCACTGGTGGAGAAGCAGAAGAGTAGATACGCGAATGATCGCGCACCAACAGGTTCTAGCTTCAAAATTGGGAGGTTCAACTACAAGCGTGGACGTGAAGCTAAAGTGAGTGTGGTTTCGTCTCCTCAGAAGCAGTAGCAATCCACGCCAAGGGAGTCGTCCCCATTACCTTGTTCGATTGAGGATGTGGTAATACTGTGCAAACGGTGGAGAAAAGACGGAATTCTACCGGCACTAGAGTACAAACCCACTAGGGAGCAGCTCCGTGATCCCAAATGGTGCGAATGCCATGGTCAAGTCTCGCACCCCACCAAAGAATGCAAGAAGCTGAGATGGCTAGTAGACAGAAAAATCAAGGAAGGGCAATTAATCATCGATGACCCAACCAAGGATGTGTGCAGCAATCCATTGTCATCCCACTCAAGCAGGAGCCAAAAGGAAAAGAAGTGATTGATGCATGATTGCGCGAGGTCGTAAATCTACATTGCAACAGAAAAAAAAAAAAAACAGCCACAGCTTTCTCAGTAGCTTCTTTTTGGGCGCGAAGTTAGGCGGTCTCCAATTGATAACTCTTGAAGCCAAAACGAGGCTTAATAGAGTTGCAGATTTTCTTCAGCCTTTGGATAAGAAAGTCAAAATCGAGACGGTTGTGGACTACATGTTGAACGCCTTGAATGCTTGTCTGGAAGTGTTGCGCATTTGTCAAGGACACGGTTCTTAAACCTGTGGGTCAGCATAAACCCATAGAGGGTGGGTAGAATCGACTCGTGACCCGTGACCCGAGACTCGCCCGGGTCACGTTTTACTTCAAATCATCAATTATTTTACGTACACATGACTTTTCACCTGTGAAAAGTTGATTTTTTTTTAATCTTAGGTGATTTAATGCTACATTTGTCTTTATGCATGTAAAATTGTTTGAATGCTACAAGCTTTATATTTAAAATTTTTAGAATTATGCCCAATTCATTTGTTTATTTATTTATTCATTAATATTTCTTCCTAGCATCGCGCCACTAATATGAAGTAAGGGAATAACTATGCCATCTATGGATCACCTATGGTTGTTTGACAATTCCGGATATCACATCGAAATCCTAACTCAGTTATGCCAGGAACTAGTCACTACGATCTTCTTTCGATCTCAGGTAGTCCTAAGTCACGGTCTACTACAGGTCTTGTCGATCCACTGTCGTCTACCAAATGGCCAATCCTATTCAAATCACCTCTCAGTTTCATTGATTAAGGATTGTGTTCATGTTCTCTATCACCCTAGGCCCAAGTCTCCGTCGAGCACTCCACCTAAGTACTAGAAATTCCGGGTAGCTACTCCATTGTTGCTAAGGATTAAGCATCAAACATGAACAATAACTAAATTAGATTAAACATTAAGTAAGATAACACAATCATACATCAAAATCATTCTCTAATGGCCATTCATCTCATAATTAGGGTGTGTCAATAACCCTAATTCAAAAATACACCAAAAGAGTTGAAAATCGTCATAATCATGAATCTAATACATGAATCAATCACTATTATCTGGAAAAGATGTCTAATCATAAACCTAGGATCTCCATAGAGTCTAGAAAAGTACCTAGATTCTCATATTAGATGAAAGATACAAGAGTTTCTCCATAGATAATGAAAGAGAAGGAGAAAAGTGATCAAACAGTATAATCTCCGGTTTGCGATGATCCCGAGCGATCTCCAAGCTCCAAGCTAGTCTCCAATGGTTCCCCGTGCATTTTTTATTGTCTCTAGGTATTCTATCCCCTTTTTTACCAATTGGTGACGAACTTTAATGTGATTTGGACGAAATTTCACTTCAGCCCCTTGAGTTTGTAATTCTCGGACAAAATTGTAAGATGATCTTGCGCAGGCCATTACTCTCACATCCGGACTTGTATTTGGGCCTACCATATATCGTTGAAAATCCCTGAATGTCTACTTTCAAATGGAGCATGCCTTGCTCCAAAATTACTTGAAGATTTTATGAGCATTGAAAATAGTGAAGGCTGGTCATGAGTGACTTTTCTAACTTTGCTTCATTTTTTCATCTTCTTTTCTCCTCTTCATCTACATCCATTCCAAGAATATACAAGCCTATCATAAGCTCCATTTCACCTATTTTAACTAAGTTACATAACACTAAATAAATCGTGAGATTATCATCGCAAATATGAGAGAAAACATGCACGAATAAGCTATAAACTACACATTTCGCTCTTAGGCTTATAAATCATCAATTTCACATATTTGTGCAAATATATCATATAAATCATGTGAAATAAGCCTAATACAAGTAATTAGAAAGTATAATAATAACTCCTAAAAGAGAGTTATCAGAGAGTCATAAGGATCAAACCAACCTTCGATTTTTTAATCTTTCAGTTCTTCCTATGCTGGCTTGGATCACCCTAATTCTTGGATAAGTGATTGACTTGCTGGTTGAGTTCCCTCTGCTTCTGCTTCGTGGGTAAGTGCTGGCTCGGTGGCTGCTGCCTTGTTTTACTCGGATCCCCCTACTACATTTTTCTCGGTAGCTGCTGCCTTGTTTTACTCGGATCCCCCTGCTTCTGTTTGCTTTATTGCTGCAGGCTCGTTTTTCTCGAATCCGCGTCCTTCTGTTTGCTATGTTGTTGCAGGCTCGGGTTGATTAAAAACACCGATTATTGATTCTTTGGATCTGCGGATTGCTTTGATCTTTGGATTCTAACAAGAAAATTACATAAATATTGGGAACAAGTTAAATTGAATAACAACATACTGATTTGAAGATTAATCACACTAGTAAGTAT
Source organism: Linanthus parryae (assembly GCA_023055425.1). Lineage (NCBI taxonomy): Eukaryota > Viridiplantae > Streptophyta > Magnoliopsida > Ericales > Polemoniaceae > Linanthus > Linanthus parryae. The sequence goes on along the minus strand of JALGPY010000010.1, from coordinate 3,019,401 downwards.
ACCTTGTAGGGGACTCGAATGAATTGAGTGTGTATGTAACACCCCCCCCCCCCCCCCCCCCCCCCCGTTTCCCAAGATTTCCGTTCCGGATCGGAGAGCCCATGAGGGTGATACTCAAAATGAAGCAGCGGGAATCAAGAACTAGGGGTGCACACGGATCGGATCGGTCCGGATTGAGGTTGAGTTAATCCGATCCGCCGGTTTACGGATCGAAACGGATCGGATCCAATCGGGTACACGGTTTCGCGGATCGGACCGGATTAATCCGCGGATCGCAAATATTTCAAAATATTTTTGAATATGTTCAACTAACAACATAAACACTAATATACAATTATCATTTAGTACATTTTTTAGTTAACTTACGAAATAACTTACTCTTTATATCACCAAAAATCAAAATTATTTAACACAACATCGATAAGTAATGACATTACTAAGTTAAAGTTAGTATTAGAACAAATAAAATTGATGAAATTAGTAAAAATTAACATAATAATAAGCATAAACGGATCGAACGGATTGACGGATCGGATCGGATTTATATTTTTCGATCCTAGTCCGATCCATCACGGATCGGTTCGGACCCAATCCGTCACGGATCGGACGGATTTGCGGATCGGTGCGGATTGGCGGATTCTTGTGCACCCCTATCAAGAACAACACATCCCATAATCATATATTACAGTCTCTTAATTGTCTCAACATAATTTACTATTACACAAGATGAAGTGATACTAGGAGTTCAGATTATTAAAAGTACTAGAAAATTCTAGATGAGTCGGCAATCCCCTTCTATGTCGAGTTCCCGTCACCTAGAACTGCGGGGAAAGAAACATGGACCGCAATTTTCCAAAAGTCAGAAAAAAATATTGAGTAAGTAATAAAGTAAACACTCAAGCGTGTAAATAGGATACGAGGCATGCTTTTCTTTTAAGAACAAGAGTAATAATGAGAAACCAGTTGTAATGGCGCAAATGAAAAAGAATGAGATAATATAAATTTTCCAACTATTTATTTGAAAATCTCATTGTAACACCCCTTGATCCCCAAGCTTTCCGTTCCGGACCGGAGAGCCTAGGAGGGTGCTACTCATAATGAAATGGCGGAAACCGAGAACAACACTTCCATAGTTATATATTACATGTACCAACAGTCTACACATTATCTTAAAATATTATTACACAAAAGATGCAAACCGTCTAAGAGTCCGAGTTACTACAAGTACTGATAATTACTAGGTGAGACCGCTTTCCCCCATCTAAGTCAAGCCGTCTTCGTCTAGACCTGCTGTGGGAATAAAACAGGAACCACAGTTTTTCTAAAGTCAGCAATGAAATACTGAGTAAGTAATCACCCAAGCTTGTAAACAGATTATGAAGTATACTTTTCATTTGCAAACAATCATAGAGGAGTGAATCGTAACCAAATATAAAATCTTGAAAAGAAATGGACACTGACATTACATATTAAATTCCTTGCTTTTTACCTTGCATCTCAATCTTCTTCTTTATCTCAAACGGGGAATATTATTCTCAATCTATTTCTTCTTTTCTTTCTTTAAGAAAGGCATATTATCAACTTGTTGATAACGGGAAGAACTATCCTTTCACGAGCTACCATGACCATAAGTTCCGGCACCCCCTAAGACTGCTCGCGGCCAGAGAGGTAAGTACATGGAGACACCCTCCAGGTCGCGACCGGGTTTAAAATATACGGGCCGAGTGACTATAGTCAACATTGACAATAATGAAGTCCCCCCACAACTCTTTCCACTTTACATCATTAATGGATTATTATTCTCGTGTGACATTCTCAAAACACTCAACTCAAAACATAATCAATCTCAAGTAAATCATGTAAGTCATAAAACATATTTTTTTGAGACAAATTATAAAATCACATTTCGACACGAAAGAAGCTAGGCACGCTAGATTTGGCATGATTACTCAACTCAATAACACGACAAATAGCACGTAAGCTCTTACGGGTAGACGTAGCCCTCGTCTACAAATTCGTCACCTACACATTTATAATTTCAAATAAATCGAGAGTCTGACTATCGCGTAATATGCAAGTGACGACGTGAGAAAGTCTGATTTAGTTTAATACGACGTCTAAATTTTTCTTTGTTATTATAATGGTCAAGAGGGTGCTAGTTTTCAATTAGCATATCCTCAAGTTATAATTATCTAATATTACTATTAAATTTTATAAATAATACACTTGTATTTTAAATAGTGAGAAAATAAAATATTTACTTTTAGAATTTCCCTAAGTATAAACTCTTGCAATAGGAAAATATTAGCTTAGATTTTATTGTAAAGAGCCACACTTTATTCTTAATATTCTAACAATTATATTTAACTCTTCTAGAATAAATTATTTATAAAAACGAAATTGATAATTTAACAAAATTTATTATTGGATGTAGACTCTTAATAAAAATATTATATACTAACTTGTTTAGGAGACGATACTTTAAAAATACATATATATATGTTGGAAAAATAAGTATTATTTAATATATATATTTATAAGTATGAGATATAATTATTTTTAATTTAGAGAAAGATAAAAAATTAAGTCAATAATCTATTCATAAACTTATTTTATTCAAAAAATAATAATATTTAGACAAGCAGTTTATTTAGAATGTCAATTTACAATACTTTGAGATTAGCTAGTTAAACAAAACGATATTGATTATCGAATAAGTAGACATATTATATTAAACGACTCTAGTTTACTTTGTAATAATTATTTATTGTAAAATTTTACTACCCAAGTTATTTATTTATTTATTTATTTATTTCATACTTAAATAAGAATTATAAAATTCAGAAATTAATTTAATTCCAAATCATCTTTCTTTAATTTCATATATATATATGTGTGTGTGTGTGTGTGTGTAAATACTTATATGTAAATATCTTTTCCTCAAAAGACAACAAAACCCCCCTCATACTTAAATAACAGTTTCAGATGCCATAATACATACCCTTAACTTTTCAGAACGTGCACAACAACCCCCCTGCCATAACTATATACAGTTTAGGAAAAAGACACTCTATACCCCTAAGTTTCATGAAATGACACTTTTTCTGAAAACATAAACACGTACGATTTCTCTTCCTAGATTCGATTCTAGCTAGCAAGATTGTATTTTGATTGACTAAAATGTAAAATTGGGTGATTTAGAGTGTACCTAAGCCAAAAATCGTCGAAAACGGACGAGAAACGAGCTGGGTGGAGCTTTCGACGGTGGCGGTCGGAGGTGGAACTCGACGGCGGCGTCACCGGCGTTGTTGGCTCTGGTTGATGCTTCTAACGATCTCCTAGGACCTTCTGGATGTAACACTCCGCTGATCCGGCTCGGTAGAGACCGGGAGAGTGCTACTCGAATAGCGGAAATCGAGAACGTTACATCCCATAAAAGTTAAATAACAAGTTATTACATTATCGTATTTAGGCTACAATACATGATACAACATTAATATACTGATGTTAAACTAGTGTTCTCATCGTAAAGTGATGATGTGTGACAATCTGCGTGTGTCTCGAATCCCGCTACTCCAAAATCCCAGCTCCTAGACCTGCGGGGGAATGAAACAAAGACCGCAGTTTTTCGAAAGTCATCAAGAAATGCTGAGTGAGTTACACCTTAGCATGTAAAAATAGGAAGGTTACGAAAGGCTGTAGGGTCACGTGTTAAATAAACGAGAGTAACGGAGTATCAGTAAAAACTTTATCAGAGTGCACAACAGTAAATACAACAATGTTAAATAATGAAACAAAACCAAAATATAATCCAATAATCCAACCGTTAAGCACAGTATTCGTATATAATAATGCCGACAAAGGCCTGCCAACTAATAATGCCAACAAAGACGTCGAGTTATCAATTAACAAGTATCGATTGGTTTTCCCACAACAAATCCGTTTACCACGATGTCTCAATAACATTTATGGTACGTCAAAAGTTTCCCGATTAATTCTTTCAGATGTGGTATGACTTTCGTAACACGACTTATTTCCAAATATAGTAATCATATGATTATTGATCTCACAGTACCCGGGTAGACCAGTGACCACAATCAGACATACTAGACCTTAAGTGTTGCAACACCCTCCTAAGAGCGTCAATCCCAGGAGCAGTATCTAGAAGCCGGACCCTAGCCAACAAGGCAAAGTGTCGGGGCACACGAAGTCCCGCATTTTAGGGACCTGAGCCCAAGGGGTCGAAACCTGAAATAAGACATAATTGGTTCCGGTACATACGCATCGTTTTACTTTACTCCGGGGATCGAACCCGAATATATCTTTAGGGACTAAGCCCAGGGAATCATCACCAAATGTAAGTAATTTCGGGGATCGAACCCGATTATCTCTTTAGGGACTAAGCCCAGGGAATCATCACCCAATACATGAAGGAAACTCCCGAATCGGTGTTTCCGGCCGGAGCCAATAAGTCCAAGACTTCAACAAGAAGTCAGGGGAAACTCCAGAGTCTGTGTTTCCGGCCGGAGCCTACATAATCATAGTCCATGACCACAACAAGTAGTCAAGGGAAACTCCCTGGTATCGGTGTTTCTGGCCGGAGCCAACATAATCGTAGTCCATGACCTTAACGAGTAGTCAAGGGGAACTCCAGCATCTGTGTTCCTGGCCGGAGCCGACAAAGATCCAAGACTCAACTAGTCAAGGGAAACTCCCCGGTGTCGGTGTTTCCGGCCGGAGCCGATCATAACATTAAAATTAGGGGAATTCTCAAATAGCCAACGTCTAGTTCCCATACACGATACCTCCCGCATTACGTTATTAATAAATTTTCTGATTTAGTGTAACAAACACTAAGCTTTCCAAGAATAGCAAGATAATGGCTCTAGATCAATTAAATCAAGTTTGACAACTATTTTCAATTAGACAAGTAGGCCGAAAAAACCAAGCACGTATTTCAAAGTTGTATTTTGTGACAAGTCACAAATATAAAAAAAATTGACACGAAGGAAGCTCGGCAAGCTAGTCTAGGCATGTAACTCACAAGTATATTTTGAGACAGAAAATATAAATCACATTTTGACACGAATCGAGCTAGGCAATCAAGGCTAAGCATATAACTCACCTGATCCAATGGCAATTATCACATAAAAGCTCCTACGAACGGTTGTAGCCCTTGAATCCGTCGCAAACAATTACCAATTTCTAATTACGACAATAATACTTCTAAACAAAACAGATGCACTAGCCCTATACGAATGCTCGCCTTTGTCGAATACTAAGTCCGATTCTCACGTTTCCCCCCAATTAAATCTGTCTCAAGTCTTATACTTATATACAAATAATAAGAAGTATTCTTGAAATAGCTTGATATTAAATAACTTAACCAATACTAATAAATATTTATCAAAGTAAACAAGAATATAATCATTACTAGTGATAATAAGAAAGAGCTTTGCTGCATTTATAAAGATTTATTTTGGCTAGAAATATAACATTTAATTAAAACAACTATAGTTGTCCTTGAAAAATAAATATATGAACTCAATACTTATTCATATGAACCAAAAAAAAGTGTGACAATTAGTATACAAATATTTTACTTAGCTTATTTTTCCAAGAAATGATTTATTGTAACCAATCGCCAAAAAACACGTATTTTATCACCCAAGCATTTATTTTATTTTTCTTCACTTGAAATATACTTTAGTTAATATTATTAATAAACTTATAAATTTATATATAGAGTGTGAAATCAGCCCCCTCTAGAGTTTTCTGAAAATACAACAAGTCACCCCCACTAAAATTCAAAGTTTCAATATGAGACACTACCTACTCTAAAAAGTTTCTGAAAATAGCAGTTTAACCCCCTCTCATGAACACTTAAAACTCACCCTATCAAAACACGGATTCGAGCCACAAAACATGAGTTTGATTACTTAAAACAACTCAGAGGGAGATTTAGATCATACCCACGCCAAAAATTGCGAGAAACGGTCAAGAAACGAGACGGGTCGAGGCGCCGAAAAAGTCGCCGGAGTTGGAATTCGACCGGAGCTTCACCGGTTGTTCTTGGCCTCGGTTGAGGCCTCCTCTAGCCTAGTCGGACCTCCAAGATGTGATTGGAGTCGGTTTGGAGCGGTGGGTCGCCTCGGTTTGATCGGGCTCGAAGCTCTCGTCGAGCTCGCCGGAAAAAATGGAGGTGGCGGCGGCGGGTTGCTTCTGCCCTCTGCTGTGGCTGCCTCTTTTCTGCTTCTTCTTCTGCTAGAGTGGTCTAAGCAGAGAGGGGACCGATAGAGAGAGGGAAACAGAGGGGTGGAGGTGGTGTTTGGCGGTGGGTGTGTCCGTTGGCGGGTCTCCGGCGGTGGCAGCGGCCATTGTTGCCGCTGCTACTTCTCGTCGGGAAAAACAGAGAGAAGAGAGAGAGAGAGAGGGACAAAGAGATCTGGGGAAAGAGAGAGATGGTCGGAAATGGTGGCGGCGACCATATTTTCCGGCGATGTTCTCGTCGGGAAGGACGCCGCTGCTGCAGTTGCTTTCTGCCGTCAAAATAGAGGCCAGAGAGAGATTAAAGGGGAGATATGGGTCGTGGTGGAGGCCGTGGAGATGGTTGTGGTGATGGCGTGGTTGACGATGGTGTGGTCGCCGTTGTTGGCGGAGGTGGTGGTGCTAGCGGGTTTCTTCTCGGCCAGAACCAGAGGGGGAGAGAGACAGAGAGTAGAGAGAGATAGGCAGAGGGTGGAGAGGTGGTGATGGTGTTGGGACTTGGGAGTGGTGGTGGTGTCTCGGGGGTGGGTGTGCCGTGAAGAGAGGAAGAAGAAACTTATAGAGGGAGAGGGAGGAGAGAATGACGGGGGAGAGAGAGAGAGAATGAGAGAGTGAAGTGTGTGATGTTGTGTTGGGGAACAAAACTTGCAGGATGTTGGGGAACACAAAACTTTTTTTTTCTATTATTATTATTATTATTATTATTATTATTATTATTATTATTATCATTATAATAGAGTATTATAATATAAAATATAGTATAAAATAGTATGTATACGGTATAAATACGTATATATAGAGTGTATAATAATACGTATAGTATAAGTACAAGTACTAGTATTAAGTACTAAAAGTTTCGTAAAAGAGAAATAATACCCCCAACTACAACTATATAATATTATCTGAAATTACATCTACCTCCCCAACTAGTCAAATCATTCGAAAATAACTGATTAAACTTTACTAAAAATACGTCAAAAATATTCAGGAAAATACGGGGTGTTCCACTGGATACTAGTGGGAGGGATCGTGGACGATGGGTAGCGCCGGATTGGCAGGTCCGAGCTCCTCGCCGGTTTTAATGGCGGAGGTGTCGGCGTCGGTGGAGGCACCAGCCTTCTCTGCTTCCGCGTCCTTTCTGGTCGTCCGAAAGAGAGGGAGAGCTACGGGTAGAGCTCAGATACAGAGAGAGAGAGAGAGAGATGAAGTCGTGGTGGTGGTGGGTGTTTCCGTCGTCTTCTCCGACGGCGGTCGTGGCGTGGCCTACGGCCACTGCCGCTGCTGCTTCGGTTTTTGTTTGGCCGGAGAGGACAGAGAGGAGGGAGAGAGAGACAGAGAGGTAGATGGTGGAGGAGGGAGAGGCGGTAGCAGTAGTGGTGGTGGCGTCGGGTGTACAACAGAAAGAGAAGAAGGGGAAGCTTAAGAAGAAAAAGAAGGAAGGAAGAAGACAAACTTCTTGTTTTTTGGGTGAGCTTCAGCAGTTACTACCGTGTAAGTGGGAGAAGTTCTCCTCATTTTTATTATTATTATTATTATTATTATTATTATTATTATTATTATTATTATTATTATTATTATTATTATTATTATTATTATTATTATTTAATTGACTTTTATCAAGTTGCTCAAAAGGACATGGGGTTTCTATAAACTACAATCTTTACACCTAACTTAACCAGCATATACTTCTTAAAACAACAACTACCTCCCCTCTCATCATATAATTAACAACTAAACTATACCAAAAGTCAGCAATTACCCTTCTAATAAAAACGGGGTATTACATCCTTCCCACCTTAGAGAGAGCTTCGCCCTCGAAGCTTAAACCACATCCGCGAAATGTTATTATTAGATTTTCTATATATATTGTGACAGTCAATACACAGGATAATATGATAACTTTATTAATATCCAGTTCGATACATGGGGCGTGGGAGCGTACAATGATTAGGGTCATGAAAGCTAAAGGTAGGGATGTACGCGATTCGGTTTGGTGCGATTTTTGCTAAAACCATAAACCGAACCGAATATATCGGTTTACCAATTTTGTAACCAAACCAAACCATTTGAAAGGATGAACCGAACCAAACCAAACCGAAAGACATCGGGTTGGTTTGGTTCAGTGCGGTCGGTTTGCGTAAAAATTGTTGAATGGATATGATGATACTACTTTGTCAACGAATTTTAAGTTTTAAGTGAAAAATAAATTAAATAGACTTAAAAAATTATGCACAACTATCGTTTGAGAGAAAGATGATGAAATGTGAGAGAAATGGAGAAGATTAAGATTAATATAATCATTTTAAATGAATCTATCTATCGTGTTTCTTTTTTGTAGATTATTTAATATAATTTATGCTATATACATTGTAGTAAAAGTACGTCAAGCACATATCGGTTCGGTTCGGTTTGGTGCGGTATGATTCTTTTACAAACCAAAAACCAAACCAAATAGACCGGTTTGTACAAAATTGAACCGTAGATAAACCGATTATCCAAAAAAACCATCCAAACCTAAGCATTTCGGTTTGATTCGGTCGGTTGGACCGGTTTATTCGGTTTTATGTACAGCCCTAGCTAAAGGATTACATTCCTCTCCCCCTTAGAGGAGTGACGTCCTCGGAACTCAGTTTACCTCATCAAAGAGGCGCGGATACTTCTTTCTCATTTCATCCTCTGCTTCCCAAGTAGCCTCTTCCGTCTGATGGTTTGTCCATAAGACTTTCACTAGTTTAACGCTCTTGGTACGCGTGTCTCTTGTCTTGGTATCTAGGATCTTGACATGATGCTCTTCGTAATTCAAAGACGAATCTAAGTCGATTGGTTTGGGATCCAGCACGTGAGATGAATCAGGTACATACTTCTTTAGCTGCGATACGTGAAAGACATTGTTTACACGTCCCAAATTAGAAGGTAGGTCCAGACGGTATGCAACTTCTCCAATTCTCTCCAAAATGTCATATGGCCCGATAAACTTTGGGCTGAGTTTCCCTTTCTGATTGAATCTTGTTACTCCCTTGGTAGGCGAAACTTTAAGAAACGCCTTTTCACCCACTTGAAATTCTAATGGTCTCCTTTTTTGATCGGCATAGGAATTTTGTCTGTCTTGTGCTGCCTTCATTCGTTGCTGGATAAGTCGTACTTGATCTGTCATTTGCTCAATCATTTTTGGGCCTAACACCACATTCTCGCTGATGCCACTCCAACATAGAGGTGTTCGACACTTCCTGCCATACAAAGTTTTGTGGGGTGCCATGCCTAGGCTGGCGTGATAGCTGTTGTTGTAAGAGAAATCTATCAGTGGCAACTTGTGAACCCATGATCCTTGGAAATCCATGACACAAGCCCTTAGCATGTCCTCCAATGTCTGAATGGTCCTTTATGTTTGCCATCCGTGGCTGGGTGGAATGCTGTACTGAAATGTGAGAGAAAGTTAGGGTCCCTGTCTGAGATTATTGAACTCGGAACCCCATGGTACCTCACTATGTTCTTGATATACGCATCAACTCTTTGCTCCATGTTCCACGTGTCCCTCATTGGAATGAACCTTGCTGTCTTGGTCAATCTGTCAACCACTACCCATGTCTGATTGAGTCCATTCTTCGATGTCGGCAAAGCAGTTACGAAATCCATAGAGATGGAATCCCACTTCCAGACGGGGACGTCCAATGGCTGAACTAAGCCTCCCATTCTCTTGTGCTCTAACTTCACCTTCTGACAGTTTAAGCATCGTGCTACAAAATCAGCTACTTCCTTCTTCATGTTGGGCCACCAAAAAGTCTTCTTCAGGTCCTTGTAGAGTTTGTCGCCCCCAGGATGAACATAATAAGGTGTGTTGTGTGCTTCACGCATTAGCTTTTTTTTGTTTTCGACACACTTTTGCGGTACACACCACCTTCCTTTGTAGCGAATGCTCCAATCATCATGAATCCTGAAGTCTTTGGCTTCTCCTGCTGCAATCTTCTTCCTGATCCTTTCGAGCTTTACGTCTCCGGCTTGATTGCTTCTTATTTACTCAAAGAATTCTGGTACAACTGTCATGCTTCCAAGTAGGCCCTGCATTATTCCTTGTTCTACCTCTTCAATTTTGAGCTTCTCGAACTCGCGGCATAGCAAGCTTGGAAAGGCTAACATGGTATTTACCGCATGGCTCGACTTCCGACTTAACGCATCGGCGACCACATTTGCCTTTCCTTCGTGGTACTGAATACGCAAGTCATAGTCCATGATAATCTCTAGCCATCTTCGTTGTCTGTTGTTCAGCTCCTTCTGGGTGAAGATATACTTGAGGCTTCTATGGTCCGTATAGAGCTTGCAAACAGCCCCGTACAGATGATGTCTCCATATCTTCAGCGCGAAAAATATTGCTGCTAACTCCAAGTCATGTGTAGCATAGTTCTCCTCGTGGGGTTTCAATTGCCTTGAGTCATAGGCAATTACCCTTATGTCTTGCATAAGCACGCACCATATCCCGTTCTTCGATGCATCGCTGTATACTTCAAACTCGCCAGAGTTGTTTGGTAGAGCCAGCACTGGTGTCTTAGTAAGCCTCTCCTTCAGGGTCTGAAATGCTTCTTCACAACTGTCGTCCCACTTATACTTTACTGCTTTCTTTATCGGCGTTGACAGCAGTCTAGTGATAACTCCTTAGTAAGAGTTATCCTACGTACATTCTACATTGTTATTTGTGTGTGTTTCGGTGCAAAGTGATGAATTTTGGGCTTATTTGAGAAGAAAAATATATTTTGGATGTTTGTGAGCTTAAACGTACAATTCGGGCGTTTCTTGAATAGATTACGTATGATTTGCTTGATTTTGTCCTATTTGATCTTCTCGGTAGTGTTCGTGTTGTGATTTATAGGAACATTTCATGATTAGAGCAAGTGGAGAGAAGAAACGAGCTTCGGAAGTCAAGAAGAAGCAAGAGAAGCGAAGTTGGAGGAGCAGAATTGACCAACCTTCACTATTTTGATGATATCTTGAGTTCTACAAGACCTTCTATAGTGAGACTAATTTCAAATGAAAGTAGACTCAAATATCTTTCCAACGATAGGTCACGGAGCTCAATCAAAGTTCGTACGAGAAAGATATGGTCCGCCGAAGATGACGCAAAAACAAAGAAGAGCTGGAAAAGTTCACTGGACCAGTCTTCAGTATTCGGGCTGTATCGGGAGTTACCTATATAATTTTGGAGCAAGGCCAAAGCCATTAGAAAGTAGACATCCAGGGCTTTCCAAAGATATAAGATAGGCCCAAAACGGAGTCCGGATGAGAGAGAAAGGCCCGCGCAAGGCCAGCTTATGAAATCTGTCCGAGAATTGCAAACTAGAGGGGCTGAATTGCAAATGCGGGCAAAATACATTAAAAATCGTGCCCAGCCTTATGTATGACGATTTTTAGGATCTAAAGGCAGAGTAGGTTGATGGAGAAAAAGAAAAATACATTGGAGGAAGGCTTGGAGCTTGGAGTTCGTCGTGAGAGCGAGGATTCCATCGTTTGATCTTTCTTCTCTATCTTTTTCATTGTTTTTGATCATGATAAATATAAACTTCATCGTGTTGATCATGAATCTCAGTAGCTAAGTTCATTATCGGGATTTCTCCATGGTAGCTAGGTTTGAAGCCGTTTTGGCGGATTATGAATCTGATTCACGTTTTGCTTAAACTTGATTGATGATGTTCTTGTTTGCTATGTTTAATTCATACTCTTAATCTATCTTGCTATTGTGAGACGTTGCAGTAGGAAGATCATAGGTAATTGGTTAGTGAAAGCAACAAATTACCCGGATAATTGAATTAAGCACGTAGTCATAGGTTAGAGAAATCAACCACCGACTGTGAACGTTGAGTAGAATTAGATGATCGTCATTATATGTTTTAGGGATAATTAGAACTTGGTAACTCGGTTGTAATTTGACCTAGGCATAGAAAGCTAGCTTGGTAACTCGGTTAGAATTATTGCTCATTTGGCAAATTAAATCATCATTTGTGTTTCATAACGTAATTCGTTAACGGTGGAAACTTAGTGAACCTAGAGAAAATCCTGATATTTGTCTCATCACTTACTCTCTTTATAAATAATTACGTTTTTATTTATTTTTCTTAGTTATTAGAAAACTGAAATTGTTTACCCACAAGAAGTTAATCATCCTAACTGATTCACAACAAGTCATTTGGGATTCGACAACCCTATCTTCCACACTTATTACTAGAGCGATAACTGTACATTTGCAGAGATCGTATCAAGTTTTTGGCGCCGTTGCCGGAGACTTCGATTGAATTATTTAGAATCATTAACTTTAGGGAATTTTATTTTTGCTTTTGTTTATTTATTTGTTGATCTCACCTGCTTCCTAGCGAATTATTGTGCAGGTATCTTGGTGATCATGTGGGGGCAAAATTACTATGGGCATTCTCCAGTCTACCAACCGTACTACTCCTATGGAGATATGTACACCCCTCCTCCTTGCAATCAAGAAGATGAGGAGATGAAAGAAATATTGAAGCTCATGATAGCTCAGATGGACAGAGTGGAGGAAGGGCTTAATAGGATGGATGAAACTCTCCAGCTGAAGGGACAACACTTGGCAAAACTTTCGAGTGCATTGGCATATGCAGATAATGACGATGGGCCAAGTAGTATCATGCCTGACTTAGTTGAGGAGTGCGAAGAAGAAGATGAACCCCTAGAGGTCTATGTCTATAATACTGTTCATCATGAAGTAATAGATCATCGGGCTGCTTCAGACTCAGATTCAGACTCAGAGTCGGACTCAGATTGTGATGATATTGTGAAGCCTATACAACTTGTGCCTCGCATAATTCCGGAGTCATGGCATGAATGGAAGAGTGTGGACATCGCAAGATTATGGCCCACTGAAGATATTTGCTTTGAGGACGAAAGTCATGAAGCTAATGAATTACTGCATGGAGATGTTTGCAAGGACATGTATCATAAAGTTCCTCCGCCTAATTCATATCTCTTGGAGATCATAAAATTGGGTGAATCACATGAGAAAGACCAAATACCCCAGTTTTATGCAATCCATGATTTACCATCCGTGATTCCAAGACAAGAACGAATAAAGAAAGTAGGAAAGGAAGAACGCGTGGTTGTAGCCGTTCCACTTGAGATACTAGAGTCAAAGAGCCAATCCTCGACGACTAGAGTTTTGAAGAACTGGAAGAAGAAGAAGAAGAAGAAGACGAGGAAAGGTAGAGTAAGGCATGTGGCGGCTAACAACTTTTCTTTCGTCTTGCCATTGTCTTGTGCATGCTCGCTTGAGAAGAGACAGAGAGAGAAGCGATGGTGGAAGAAGAAAAAATGGAGAGAAAAACCTCCTTAACATCTTTTGAGGTAACGGGGTCGGGTCGTCGACCTTAAATTACACGACGCTTGTTGGGAGGCAACCCAACGTATTTTCTGCTTAAGTTAGGGAGTGAGTTTTTAATACAGTTTTGTCTTTTTAGTTATTTATACGGAGAGATGAGAGAGAGAGGGGACTAATGATGTTTTCCTAGTGACATACTTGAGCAGGTTATGGTAGAATCTACCCCGGTGTGCCATGGCACACATGACCTTTACAGGGACTCGTGCATGCAAGTTGGGGGTTCTTCAGACATAGATTTTAGTAGAGGAGGGCAGTCGACCCCGGTGTGCGAGTACACATTGACTGTATAGGAGCATGGTGGCACCACTACTGTGCTTGGGGACTGCTTGGCGTGATTTCGTCCCCACCCTTGAGGTGGTTGTGAGTATCTTTTTCTCTTACTAATTTTTTTGTTTATTTTATATCAGTATGTCATAGCTCCATCTCATCTACTGGCCTACGCATTTGATTGCTGAGTCTTATGTTTAATCTCTAAATTCGTTGAGGACAACGAAGCATTCAGTGTGGGGGTGGTTTATCTGTTTGCTAGCCATAGTGTCTTGCATAGCCAGTGACATGTAGGGTGCGTTTAGATTGTATTGTGAGTCAGTATTGTGTTTTATGTTGAGTTTTTATTTATATTGTCGTGTTGTGTAGGATATATTTATATTTGATTTGCACATTTACATAATTGAGTCTACCCACAAAAAGTTGAGTTGTGTTGTGACAAATTTTTTTCGTGTCAAAGCCTTGCATATAGAGTTAGGATATTGTGAAAAATAAAAAATGAAAAAAAAATGAGAAAAGAGAAAATTCATAAAAATTAAAGATTTAAAAATTTGAGAAAAGGCAATTGAGGATCTTGAAACTGAAGAGAGCTTAGTGAATGAATCCTTTTGAGTAGGAAGTGTCGTAGTAGGAAAATTTTTATTCTTTAAATATTTTGTGTAGGGGTTTCACTAAGGATGTCCCGGGAATTTTTGGAAGTTGTGAAAGAATGACGTGTAAAGTATACCTAAGTTTCCTATAGTGTGCTAATTATATTGAGTTTTGCTTGTAGCTGAATATTCTGTTTTCAAGTGGAAACTTGTGGTCTCTTGTTGATCTGGGGTGGACCTTCGTGTAGAGTTGGTTTCATGTGGTACGATTGCCTCAGCCTAAGTGAAGTTGAGGGGCGTACACCACCATCCCTTACGGTGGTCACAAGAGTTAACCGAAAAAGCCCACGCTCTTTATGCTCTACTGCACGGTTGTAAAAAACAGAGGAGGAAAGAAAAGAAAATGAGAAAATCTGAAAATAAAAAAACGAGAAAAAAAAAGTATGCTTCAAGGAGAAACAACATAATGTGCTTTCGGTCACACGGAAAATTTGGATTCCATCCAAGTAGAGCTTAGAGAGGAAAACTATAGTCAAGCCTTATTTCACAGGAGTTGTGACTCCGTCCACTGGGACAATTTGCATTCAAACGCAATAAAGGCTAAGAGGGTCTGAAAACCTCAGATGGTTCGGCGAAGAAAGGCTACAGTTAAATTTGATCTGAATTAGACCCAATGAAGCTTAGGACGTGCTTGTGTCTTGGTTTGAATTGGTTGAAGAAAGGGGACACCTTAGTGATCTTTTGCATAGAATCATTTATTATTTCAAATTCTTGCTACGTGTATGGGAATTTCAAAGATGATTAGTGAGAGCTTGATGATTTTCAGCTGATGAGAGGGAGATTGCCTAGTCTTGCCAAAAAAAAGAGAAATTGGATGTTTTAAATAATCGTTTTAAGATTGAGTCTAGAATTGCATTTGCATCATCTTGCTGCACTTATAGAGTCGTGATTCATGTTAGAGTCGTTTGAGTCTTGTTGGCTAGTAGACAAATAAATACAGTAAATGAGACTTTGCTCGGGACGCGCAAATTGCAAGTGTGGGGGTATTTGATAACTCCTTAGTAAGAGTTATCCTACGTACATTCTACATTGTTATTTGTGTGTGTTTCGGTGCAAAGTAATGAATTCCGGGCTTATTTGAGAAGAAAAATTTATTTTGGATGTTTGTGAGCTTAAACGTACAATTCGGGCATTTCTTGAATAGATTACGTATGATTTGCTTGATTTTGTCCTATTTGATCTTCTCGGTAGTGTTCGTGTTGTGATTTATAGGAACATTGCATGAGAAGAGCAAGTGGAGAGAAGAAACGAGCTTCGGAAGTCAAGAAGAAACAAGAGAAGCGAAGTTGGAGGAGCAGAATTGACCAACCTTCACTATTTTGATGATATCTTGAGTTCTACAAGACCTGCTATAGTGAGACTAATTTCAAATGAAAGTAGACTCAAATATCTTTCCAACGATAGGTCACGAAGCTCAATCAAAGTTCGTACGAGAAAGATATGGTCCGCCGAAGATGACGCAAAAACAAAGAAGAGCTGGAAAAGTTCACTGGACCAGTCTTCAGTATTCGGGCTGTATCGGGAGTTACCTATATAATTTTGGAGAAAGGCCAACGCCATTAGAAAGTAGACATCCAGGGCTTTCCAAAGATATAAGATAGGCCCAAAACGGAGTCCGGATGAGAGAGAAAGGCCCGCGCAAGACCAGCTTATGAAATCTGTCCGAGAATTGCAAACTAGAGGGGCTGAATTGCAAATGCGGGCAAAATACATTAAAAATCGTGCCCAGCCCTATACATGACGATTTTTAGGATCTAAAGGCAGAGTAGGTTGATGGAGAAAAATAAAAATACATTGGAGGAAGGCTTGGAGCTTGGAGTTCGTCGTGAGAGCGAGGATTCCATCGTTTGATCTTTCTTCTCTATCTTTTTCATTGTTTTTGATCATGATAAATATAAACTTCATCGTGTTGATCATGAATCTCAGTAGCTAAGTTCATTATCGGGATTTCTCCATGGTAGCTAGGTTTGAAGCCGTTTTGGCGGATTATGAATCTGATTCACGTTTTGCTTAAACTTGATTGATGATGTTCTTGTTTGCTATGTTTAATTCATACTCTTAATCTATCTTGCTATTGTGAGACGTTGCAGTAGGAAGATCATAGGTAATTGGTTAGTGAAAGCAACAAATTACCCGGATAATTGAATTAAGCACGTAGTCATAGGTTAGAGAAATCAACCACCGACTGTGAACGTTGAGTAGAATTAGATGATCGTCATTATATGTTTTAGGGATAATTAGAACTTGGTAACTCGGTTGTAATTTGACCTAGGCATAGAAAGCTAGCTTGGTAACTCGGTTAGAATTATTGCTCATTTGGCAAATTAAATCATCATTTGTGTTTCATAACGTAATTCGTTAACGGTGGAAACTTAGTGAACCTAGAGAAAATCCTGATATTTGTCTCATCACTTACTCTCTTTATAAATAATTACGTTTTTATTTATTTTACTTAGTTATTAGAAAACTGAAATTGTTTACCCACAAGAAGTTAATCATCCTAACTGATTCACAACAAGTCATTTGGGATTCGACAACCCTATCTTCCACACTTATTACTAGAGCGATAACTGTACATTTGCAGAGATCGTATCAAGTTTTTGGCGCCGTTGCCGGAGACTTTGATTGAATTATTTAGAATCATTAACTTTAGGGAATTTTATTTTTGCTTTTGTTTATTTATTTGTTGATCTCACCTGCTTCCTAGCGAATTATTGTGCAGGTATCTTGGTGATCATGTGGGGGCAAAATTACTATGGGCATTCTCCAGTCTACCAACCGTACTACTCCTATGGAGATATGTACACCCCTCCTCCTTGCAATCAAGAAGATGAGGAGATGAAAGAAATATTGAAGCTCATGATAGCTCAGATGGACAGAGTGGAGGAAGGGCTTAATAGGATGGATGAAACTCTCCAGCTGAAGGGACAACACTTGGAAAAACTTTCGAGTGCATTGGCATATGCAGATAATGACGATGGGCCAAGTAGTATCATGCCTGACTTAGTTGAGGAGTGCGAAGAAGAAGATGAACCCCTAGAGGTCTATGTCTATAATACTGTTCATCATGAAGTAATAGATCATCGGGCTGCTTCAGACTCAGATTCAGACTCAGAGTCGGACTCAGATTGTGATGATATTGTGAAGCCTATACAACTTGTGCCTCGCATAATTCCGGAGTCATGGCATGAATGGGAGAGTGTGGACATCGCAAGATTATGGCCCACTGAAGATATTTTCTTTGAGGACGAAAGTCATGAAGCTAATGAATTACTGCATGGAGATGTTTGCAAGGACATGTATCATAAAGTTCCTCCGCCTAATTCATATCTCTTGGAGATCATAAAATTGGGTGAATCACATGAGAAAGACCAAATACCCCAGTTTTATGCAATCCATGATTTACCATCCGTGATTCCAAGACAAGAACGAATAAAGAAAGTAGGAAAGGAAGAACGCGTGGTTGTAGCCGTTCCACTTGAGATACTAGAGTCAAAGAGCCAATCCTCGACGACTAGAGTTTTGAAGAACTGGAAGAAGAAGAAGAAGAAGAAGAAGAAGACGAGGAAAGGTAGAGTAAGGCATGTGGCGGCTAACAACTTTTCTTTCGTCTTGCCATTGTCTTGTGCATGCTCGCTTGAGAAGAGACAGAGAGAGAAGCGATGGTGGAAGAAGAAAAAATGGAGAGAAAAACCTCCTTAACATCTTTTGAGGTAACGGGGTCGGGTCGTCGACCTTAAATTACACGACGCTTGTTGGGAGGCAACCCAACGTATTTTCTGCTTAAGTTAGGGAGTGAGTTTTTAATACAATTTTGTCTTTTTAGTTATTTATACGGAGAGATGAGAGAGAGAGGGGACTAATGATGTTTTCCTAGTGACATACTTGAGCAGGTTATGGTAGAATCTACCCCGGTGTGCCATGGCACACATGACCTTTACAGGGACTCGTGCATGCAAGTTGGGGGTTCTTCAGACATAGATTTTAGTAGAGGAGGGCAGTCGACCCCGGTGTGCGAGTACACATTGACTGTATAGGAGCATGGTGGCACCACTACTGTGCTTGGGGACTGCTTGGCGTGATTTCGTCCCCACCCTTGAGGTGGTTGTGAGTATCTTTTTCTCTTACTAATTTTTTTGTTTATTTTATATCAGTATGTCATAGCTCCATCTCATCTACTGGCCTACGCATTTGATTGCTGAGTCTTATGTTTAATCTCTAAATTCGTTGAGGACAACGAAGCATTCAGTGTGGGGGTGGTTTATCTGTTTGCTAGCCATAGTGTCTTGCATAGCCAGTGACATGTAGGGTGCGTTTAGATTGTATTGTGAGTCAGTATTGTGTTTTATGTTGAGTTTTTATTTATATTGTCGTGTTGTGTAGGATATATTTATATTTGATTTGCACATTTACATAATTGAGTCTACCCACAAAAAGTTGAGTTGTGTTGTGACAAATTTTTTTCGTGTCAAAGCCTTGCATATAGAGTTAGGATATTGTGAAAAATAAAAAATGAAAAAAAAATGAGAAAAGAGAAAATTCATAAAAATTAAAGATTTAAAAATTTGAGAAAAGGCAATTGAGGATCTTGAAACTGAAGAGAGCTTAGTGAATGAATCCTTTTGAGTAGGAAGTGTCGTAGTAGGAAAATTTTTATTCTTTAAATATTTTGTGTAGGGGTTTCACTAAGGATGTCCCGGGAATTTTTGGAAGTTGTGAAAGAATGACGTGTAAAGTATACCTAAGTTTCCTATAGTGTGCTAATTATATTGAGTTTTGCTTGTAGCTGAATATTCTGTTTTCAAGTGGAAACTTGTGGTCTCTTGTTGATCTGGGGTGGACCTTCGTGTAGAGTTGGTTTCATGTGGTACGATTGCCTCAGCCTAAGTGAAGTTGAGGGGCGTACACCACCATCCCTTACGGTGGTCACAAGAGTTAACCGAAAAAGCCCACGCTCTTTATGCTCTACTGCACGGTTGTAAAAAACAGAGGAGGAAAGAAAAGAAAATGAGAAAATCTGAAAATAAAAAAATGAGAAAAAAAAGTATGCTTCAAGGAGAAACAACATAATGTGCTTTCGATCACACAAAAAATTTGGATTCCATCCAAGTAGAGCTTAGACTGGAAAACTATAGTCAAGCCTTATTTCACAGGAGTTGTGACTCCGTTCACTGGGACAATTTGCATTCAAACGCAATAAAGGCTAAGAGGGTCTGAAAACCTCAGATGGTTCGGCGAAGAAAGGCTACAGTTAAATTTGATCTGAATTAGACCCAATGAAGCTTAGGACGTGCTTGTGTCTTGGTTTGAATTGGTTGAAGAAAGGGGACACCTTAGTGATCTTTCGCATAGAATCATTTATTATTTCAAATTCTTGCTACGTGTATGGGAATTTCAAAGAGGATTAGTGAGAGCTTGATGATTTTTAGCTGATGAGAGGGAGATTGCCTACTCTTGCCAAAAAAAAGAGAAATTGGATGTTTTAAATAATCGTTTTAAGATTGAGTCTAGAATTGCATTTGCATCATCTTGCTGCACTTATAGAGTCGTGAGTCATGTTAGAGTCGTTTGAGTCTTGTTGGCTAGTAGACAAATAAATACAGTAGATGAGACTTTGCTCGGGACGCGCAAATTGCAAGTGTGGGGGTATTTGATAACTCCTTAGTAAGAGTTATCCTACGTACATTCTACATTGTTATTTGTGTGTGTTTCGGTGCAAAGTGATGAATTCCGGGCTTATTTGAGAAGAAAAATTTATTTTGGATGTTTGTGAGCTTAAACGTACAATTCGGGCGTTTCTTGAATAGATTACGTATGATTTGCTTGATTTTGCCCTATTTTATCTTCTCGGTAGTGTTCGTGTTGTGATTTATAGGAACATTGCATGAGTAGAGCAAGTGGAGAGAAGAAACGAGCTTCGGAAGTCAAGAAGAAACAAGAGAAGCGAAGTTGGAGGAGCAGAATTGACCAACCTTCACTATTTTGATGATATCTTGAGTTCTACAAGACCTGCTATAGTGAGACTAATTTCAAATGAAAGTAGACTCAAATATCTTTCCAACGATAGGTCACGAAGCTCAATCAAATTTCGTACGAGAAAGATATGGTCCGCCGAAGATGACGCAAAAACAAAGAAGAGCTGGAAAAGTTCACTGGACCAGTCTTCAGTATTCGGGCTGTATCGGGAGTTACCTATATAATTTTGGAGAAAGGCCAACGCCATTAGAAAGTAGACATCCAGGGCTTTCCAAAGATATAAGATAGGCCCAAAACGGAGTCCGGATGAGAGAGAAAGGCCCGCGCAAGACCAGCTTATGAAATCTGTCCGAGAATTGCAAACTAGAGGGGCTGAATTGCAAATGCGGGCAAAATACATTAAAAATCGTGCCCAGCCCTATACATGACGATTTTTAGGATCTAAAGGCAGAGTAGGTTGATGGAGAAAAAGAAAAATACATTGGAGGAAGGCTTGGAGCTTGGAGTTCGTCGTGAGAGCGAGGATTCCATTGTTTGATCTTTCTTCTCTATCTTTTTCATTGTTTTTTATCATGATAAATATAAACTTCATCGTGTTGATCATGAATCTCAGTAGCTAAGTTCATTATCGGGATTTCTCCATGGTAGCTAGGTTTGAAGCCGTTTTGGCGGATTATGAATCTGATTCACGTTTTGGTTAAACTTGATTGATGATGTTCTTGTTTTCTATGTTTAATTCATACTCTTAATCTATCTTGCTATTGTGAGACGTTGCAGTAGGAAGATCATAGGTAATTGGTTAGTGAAAGCAACAAATTACCCGGATAATTGAATTAAGCACGTAGTCATAGGTTAGAGAAATCAACCACCGACTGTGAACGTTGAGTAGAATTAGATGATCGTCATTATATGTTTTAGGGATAATTAGAACTTGGTAACTCGGTTGTAATTTGACCTAGGCATAGAAAGCTAGCTTGGTAACTCGGTTAGAATTATTGCTCATTTGGCAAATTAAATCATCATTTGTGTTTCATAACGTAATTCGTTAACGGTGGAAACTTAGTGAACCTAGAGAAAATCCTGATATTTGTCTCATCACTTACTGTCTTTATAAATAATTACGTTTTTATTTATTTTTCTTAGTTATTAGAAAACTGAAATTGTTTACCCACAAGAAGTTAATCATCCTAATTGATTCACAACAAGTCATTTGGGATTCGACAACCCTATCTTCCACACTTATTACTAGAGCGATAACTGTACACTTGCAGAGATCGTATCATCTAGCAATTTTGGAGAAGTCCTTCACAAAGCGCCGGTAATAACCAGCTAAGCCAAAGAAACTCCTTATTTCAGACACGTTCTTCGGCGTTGGCCAGTCTTTAACTGCTAAGATCTTCCCTGGGTCTACTGATATTCCTTCCTTTGAAATGATGTGACCCAATAATGGAACACGATCCAACCATAACTCGCATTTAGACAGATTGGCATACAATTATTCTTGTCTCAGAGTTTGCAGCACATCTCTGAGATGTTCCTCGTGATCCTCCTCGCTCTTTGAGTACACAAGGATGTCATCGATGAATACCACCACAAATCGATCCAGAAATGGCCTCATCACCCGGTTCATCAGATCCATAAACACTGCAGGTGCATTGTTCAGACCAAATGGCATCACTATGAACTCATAATGGCCATATCTGGTTCTGAAGGCAGTCTTCGGAATATCCTTTTCGGCTACCCGAAGCTGATGATATCCTGACCTTATATCAATCCTGGAGAAAACACTGGCCCCTTGTAGTTGATCGAACAGATCATCAATCCGTGGTAGAGGATACTTGTTCTTGATGGTTACAGTGTTTAATTCTCGACATTCGATGCATAGCCTCAGGCTCCCATCTTTCTTCTTCACGAAAAGAACTGGTGCTCCCCAGGGTGACACACTTGGCCGTATGTACCCTTTCTCCAGGAGTTCTTGCAGTTGATCCTTGAGCTCCTTTAATTCTGCTGGTGCCATCCGATACGGTGCCTTCGAGATAGGAGCGGTTTCAGGTGCTAAGTCTAGGGTAAACTCCACTTCTCGTTTGGGTGGCATCCCTGGAATCTCATATGGGAAGACATCAGGAAAGTCCCTTACGACTGGCATCTCCTTCAACAAATTTGCCTCCTTGGATACATCCTGGACGTAACACAAGTAGGCAGGGTTTCTCTTCTTCACTTGGTTGACTAGGGTCAATGCTGACACTAATCGAATACGAGGTTCCCTTGTGATACCACGATAAGTGATCTTCTCTCCCTTAGGTCCTTTCAACCGACATTCTGATCATAGCAGTCAATAACAGCTCGATACGTCCCGAGCTAGTCCATCCCTAGAATAACATCTATACCCCCTAGGTCAAACTTTATTAGGTTGGCTGGTAGGGTACTTGCTGGGATTTTCAGTTCAACGCCTTCCAATATGGTGTCACTACTGTTATTTGGCCAGTAGGGGTTGCTACGGGAATGGATATGGTAGATGACTTATTCAAACCCAATTTTTCAACAAATGATGATGATATGAACGAGTAAGATGCACCAGAATCAAATAATACAAATGATGGGTGCTCGTGGATAAGGAATGTACCAGTGACAACTCCATGAGCAGCTTCTGCCTCAGTCTTTATTATGACATCAATCCTTCCGACATTGGCATTTTGAGCTTCAGCTCCTCTTGCTGCATTGTTGTTGAGTGCAGAGCCAACATTGTTGTTACGATTCTGGCCTCCATTCTGTCTGGCATTCCCCTGGTTGTAGTTTGGCTGTCTTCCATAGCCATTGCCTCCATTGCTCTGATGGTTTCTAAAGTTCCCATACCCAATCTGCAAGTTAGCTGGCTGCTGGTTCCCATACTGCTGGTTGTGCCCCAAATTGTTCCCGTTTTGCTGATGATTCCCCCGATAGTTGTTTTTTTGCAGCCTCAGAAAGTTTCCTCGTTGATTCATTTGCTGGTACCTTGCTGGTGGTGATCGGCATTCATAGGCGCGATGTCCCCTCTTACCACAATTGTTGCACGTGACTGGAATTCCGTCACAATCTTTTCCTGGGTGATTTCGTGGGCACTTCTTACAGAAATAGCGGCGTACTTTATGACCTCCAAGGTTTTGTTGGTTGCCTCGATACTGTCCCTGGTCACTTCCTCCATTGTTAGGCCTGAGCCTTTGGTTTCCCTTTGCAAAGTTGTTGTGACTTCCTGTCTCCTCTAGCTTGCGTTTCTTGCGTCTTTCCTCTTGGACTGCTTGGACTCACCAGATATTAGCGTCTCTATCATAGACTTCATGAAGGGTTGGATAAGTCCTACTCAGCAGTGACGTCTGCAGCCACTCGTGCAATCCAGAGATGAATTTTGAAACTTTGGACTCTTCGTTGGGAATCGTGTTACCCGCAAAACGCATCAGTTCTGTAATTTCTGAAAATACTCAGTTACCGAGTCATTTCCTTGCTCCAGGTTCTGAAATTCTTGTTGGTTGCTCCTTTTCACATGACAAGGATAAAAGCGGGATCTGAGAGCAGTTTAGGGGGATTCCCAATTGAAGTTGGGCTGAGCCAAGAGAGTTTCTCGAGCATTCCTCCACCAGAGATTCGCCTCGCTCTTAAGATAAAACACCGCATAATTGACCTTCCGGTCCTCAGGGCATTCTACATTCTCAAGGATCTTGTCCATCTCCATGATTCAGTCTTCCAGTTCAACGGGGTCTTCATTTCCCATGAAACTTGGCGGTTTCATGTCTGCCACTTGCTTGACCCAGTTAACTCCTGTCCGAGCTCCATTGCCCATCATTTGATCGAATTGCTCCATTTTGTTGTTGTTGTTTTCTGCCCTCTGTTCTTGCCGGACTCTCCTGGTGTAGTAGCGCAGTGGTCTATTAGTCATATTCCTACACTATCACCTATTGTATCATTTCTTAATCTATTATTGGCTCGAAAGATAAACATAAATCACCTTATAAAGTACATGCTTAACAGTTCATGTAACACATGTATTACACTTAAATACCATCTACCACATAAGAATCGAGACATGCAGAATCTAACAATTCGTAATCATACTTGCTTTCATAAACTTTCTCAATGTATAATTGCCTTTTCTGAGGCAAACTTCTAGAATACGTAACTCTTTTCTTCATTACGGAAGCAAATTATATCTCACAGATAACAATAAAGATCATCACAACTAATATTCCCAAGTATTGTCAAGCACATAACGTGTCTCGTGACTGACAAAAAGGATGTGGGTGGGTGGGACCAATAACACCAGAACTTAGACTACCCATAACCCAATCGGCTTGTCCAATTTAGTTATACTTTTCCTAGTTCCATTTCAAGGTTTCCCTACAGGTTTTTAATTTCCCTTTTTGGACAGCCTGCTCTGATACCACATGTAACACCCCTTGATCCCCAAGCTTTCCGTTCCGGACCGGAGAGCCTAGGAGGGTGCTACTCATAATGAAATTGCAGAAACTGAGAACAACAATGCCATAGTTATATATTACATGTGCCAACAATCTTACACATTATCTTAAAATATTATTACACAAAAGATGCAAACCGTCTAAGAGTCCGAGTTACTACAAGTACTGATAATTACTAGGGGAGACCGCGTTCCCCCATCTAAGCCAAGCCGTATTCGTCTAGACCTGCGGTGGGAATAAAACAGGAACCGCATTTTTTCTAAATTTAGAAGTAATCACCCAAGCTTGTAAACATATTATGAAGTATACTTTTCATTCGCAAACAATCATAGAGGAGTGAATCGTAACCAAATATAAAATCTTGAAAAGAAATGGACATTGACATTACATATTAAATTCCTTGCTTTTTACCTTGCATCTCAATCTTCTTCTTTTTGTCAAACGGGAAATATTATTCTCAATCTATCTCTTCTTTTCTTTCTTTAAGAAAGGCATATTATCAACTTGTTGATACGGGGAAGAACTATCCTTTCACTAGCTACCATGACCGTAAGTGTCGGCACCCCCCTAAGACTGCTCGCAGCCAGAGAGGTAAGTACATGGAGACACCCGACAGGTCACGACTGGGTTTAAAATATATGGGCCGAGTGACTATAGTCAACATCGACAATAATAAAGTTCCCCGCACAACTCTTTCCACTTTACATCATTAATGGAATATTATTCTCGTGTGACATTCTCAAAACATTCAACTCAAAACATAATCAATCTCAAGTAAATCATGTAAGTCATAAAACATATATTTTTGAGACGAATTATAAAATCACATTTCGACACGAAAGAAGCTAGGCACGCTAGACTTGGCATGATTACTCACCTCAATAACACGGCAAATAGCACGTAAGCTCTAACGGGTAGACGTAGCCCTCGTCTACAAATTCGTCACCTACACATTTATAATTTCGAATAAATCGAGAGTCTGACTATCACGTAATATTCAAGTGACGACGTGAGAAAGTCTGATTTAGTTTAATACGACGTCTAAATTTTTCTTTGTTGTTATAATGGTCAAGAGGGTGCTAGTTTACAATTAGCATATCCTCAAGTTATAATTATCTAATATTACTATTAAATTTTATAAATAATACACTTGTGTTTTAAGTAGTGAGAAAATAAACTATTTACTTTTAGAATTTCCCTAAGTATAAACTCTTTCAATAGGAAAATATTAGCTTAGACTTTATTGTAAAGAGCCACATTTTATTCTTAATATTCTAACAATTATATTTAACTCTTCTAGACTAAATTATTTATAAAAAAGAAATTGTTAATTTAACAAAATTTATTATTGGATGTAGACTCTTAATAAAAATATTATACACTAACTTGTTTAGGAGATGATACTTTAAAAATACATACATATATATATATGTTGGGAAAATAAGTATTATTTAATATATATTTATAATTATAAGAAATAATTATTTTTAATTTAGAGAAAGATAAAACATTAAGTCAATAATCTATTCATAAACTTATTTTATTCAAAAAAAATAATATTTAGACAAATAATTTATTTATAATGTCAATTTACAATACTTTGAGATTAGCTAGTTAAACAAAATGATATTGATTATCGAATAAGTAGACATATTATATTAAATGACTTTAGTTTACATTGTAATAATTATTTATTGTAAAATTTTACCACTCAAGTTATTTATTTAGTTATTTTTTCATACAAGAATTATAAAATTCTGAAGTATATTCAATTCCAAATCATCTTTCTTTAATTTCATATATATATGTGTGTGTGTGTAAATACTTATATGTAAATATCTTCTCCTCAAAAGACAACAAAACCCCCTCCTACTTAAATAATAGTTTAAGATGTCATAATACATACCCTTAACTTTTCAGAACGTGCACAACAACCCCCCTCCCATAACTATATACAGCTTAGGCAAAAGACACTTTATACCCCTAAGTTTCATGAAATGACACTTTTTTTGAAAACATAAACACGTAAGATTTCTCTTCCTAGATTCGATTCTAGCTATCAAGATTGTATTTTGATTGACTAAAAGGTAAAATACAAAGTTATAGAACAAGAAGCCACATTTTAAATTCATAATCACATCCATTTAATAAATACTAGCAACATATTTATTTTTAAGTAACCACACAATTATATTCAGTATTTCTAAGATAATATCTCTCTTGCGAAAGAACTATTTAGTTACAAAAACGAGTATTAGAGAATTGTATTTCTATATTATAGTATATTGAAAGAACTAAACACTTAAAATGTTTATTTAAGAAGACAAGTGTTGGCACATAACTATTTATAAAATTAAGTAGGAGAAATAATTCGTGTAACTAAGAAAAGTAATTATTATCAAATAAGATGAAGCATTGAGTTTGAAATTCATTAAATTATTTCTAATTGCGTCCAAATTATTTTCTTCTCAATTTATTAAAAAAAAAAATCAAGCACATGCAAATATCTATTAAACCTGAAATTAAATAAATAAACACAACATATATTTTGTCTTGCTTATTTTCCAAGAAAAACAACACTATTTTATGCTAAGTATTTTCCATTATAATTTCAATGACCAAATTAATTTTATAATATATATAAAAATTGCATAAAACAATTTTAATCCCAAAATCATAATTTTATTTTATTTATAAATATGCAGTTTAGATAAACAACGAGTGAATCCCCAAGTTTGTCAAGTAATGTAACAAACTACCTAACAAGTTTCACATGTGACACAATATGCCCTAAATTTTTTAGAATATGCAAGGTATATTGCAACCTATTCTTCACGCATTCATCATCTTCCTCACTCTACCCAGATCAAATTAGAGCTACCAATATCATGTTTTGACTATCAAAAACTATCTAGAGGGTGATTTAGAGCTTAATTACATTGAAAATCGCAAGAAACGTTAAGAAATGAGGTGGGTCAAGCCTCTCGACGTGGTGGCTGGTGACGATGCCGGTGAACTCGACGTCCTTGGATGCGTCAAGGGTCATTTATGGTCTCCTTGGACCTCTAAGAGTCGTTTGGAACCAAGAAGACGAGGTGGGTAACTCTGGTTGTGGAAAACCGAGCTTCTCGTCGAAATTAATGGTGGCGGCAGCGAGGCTTGTTGCTGCTGCTCCTTAGTTGTTGTTGTTGCTATAGTTTCTGGTAACGAAGCAGATAGAGGGATATAGAGCAGGTAGGTCTACGTAGAAAGAGATGTAAGCAGGTGGTGGTGGCGGTGGTTTCCCGTTGAGGTTTTTGGCCGCCTGTCTTGGTGGCCTCCTTGCGGGGGCTGCTGCTTTTGCTGCCTCATTGTTGCTCCTCTGACTTCTCTTGTTCGACATAGAGGGATTGAGAGCAAGATGGAGTGAGTTTGGGGAGTGGGAGAGGCGGTGGGTCTCGTCAGTGTGTGTTTTCGAAGGGTCAGCTGCGCCGGTGGCTATGCCCATTGCTGCTGTTTCAGCTGCGATTTCAGGCGGCAGAGAGAGAGATGAGGGATATAGAGGAAAGGAGGAGTTTGAGGTAGAGGTAGAGGTGGTGGTGGTGGTGATGGCTATGATGGCGGTGGTGTGTGTTGTGTTTCTCGAACGAAGAAGAAGAAGAAGAAGAAGAAGAAGAAGAAGAAGAAGAAGAAGTAGAAGAAGAAGAAGAAGAAGAAGAAGAAGAAGAAGAAGAAGAAGAAGAAGAAGACACTTTTCTTGGTTGAAACAAACTGTACAGAGATGTACATCTCCTTGGGTGAAGCATATTTTCGCTTCTTCTTCTTATTCTCCTTCTTCTTATTATTATTCCTTTTTTTGTTTGAACTTTCAAATAAATACAACTACCACCCCCTAAAATTTGTTTAACATGTTTTTTTGACTTCGAGAAATTACAATTTCCTCCCTGCTCGTCATATAAATAACATATAAACTTCACAGAAAGGTCAACAATTCCGTATAATGAAAACAAGGTATTACAGTGTACAGTGTAACTCATCTATTATTCCTTGTTACTGCTTCCACAATTTCGTCACCATACCCCCAAAAATGTTTGTCATCTTTCCAATTTTGTGCAACGAGATCTTCGCTGCACTGTAATTCCGCGAGGCTCCATCTATTATGACACCGCCTTGATGTTCAACGGTTTGTTGCAAGTGACCTACCTTACCCTCGATGCTCTCTACCTTTTCTCCCAAGTTTTCAAATCTATTTGATAACTTCTCAATTTTATTGTTCATTACCTTGAACTCGTCCCGAAAAATGGCAAATGGTTGTTGTTTAAACGCTTGGAAGTCCTCGGTGAGAGTTCTTGCAGCTTCGGGTTGAACATGAGCTCTATGTACCGTAGAGGCAGAAGGTGCATCATTATCATGATTAGTTACTTCAAAAGGGGGAATGGAAGCTTCTCTAGGTGTTTCATTTCTCTCTGCATCTTCTTTTGCTTCTGCTTCATCGATGACAACGGTCTTTCGCTTCTTCTTATGCGGGCTTGCCTCATCAGCCCTTGGTGTATTCTGCTTCTTCTTCTTCCTTTGCGGTCCAGCCTCGACATCCGTAGCAACTTTATTATTATTCTTATTCCTATGTGGATAGCCTCATCATCAACATCATCATTATCATCTTCTTCATTGTCGTCATCATCTACTGTCTTCGCTACTTTCTCAACGTTGTAGGAAGGTTTAAAGCGGCGACTCTTTGTTAAATCATCCAATATGAGAGTCTTTACATGAAATACTTCATTCCACTCTGGGAAAAGGGGATATTCAGGGTTACTACGCTAGTACTCCATGAAAATTTCCCATTAGTGCTCCCTATTCTCTTCCTCCATTAGCACGAGAGTTGGATATACTTTTTTATGCCTTTCCAATGTTAAGCTGCTTTCTCCAATCCTGCATTGCAATTTCTCCATGACCAGTTAGCCAAACGCGGCCGTATAGGTGCACCTGGATTCTTATTCCCCATGATTTCACCGAGATCCAATATGGCCTCCTAAATCCATGCGAGAAAGAAGTACGGGAAGCAAGTCATTTTGTACTTCCTGCGACGTTGTGCATCCAATGTCTTGTCAAATCCTTCTATCTCACCTGACCAAGAAAATTTTTACACAGAAATTCCCCCATCTGAATATGTTAGCCCACTCAAAATCCGAGAATGACCCAAACACTCCCATGGATATGTCTAACTTATGGATTTTGGTGTACACCATTCTCCCCATTAGGCAAACCATCAACAATTTAACATAGTGGTATTGTTTCTTAGGGCTCAAGACCGTTTGTTCATTAAATTTTTTCAATACATCATCAACCACACTTATTTTGATGTTATTACCCATACGGTGGTTTGGGAGGTACTTAGCAGTCCAGTTGTAAGCACTAATTTTCTCGGCTACCCCATCTGTGTTCCCAAGACTCAACCCCCAAACCAAACAATACTCATGCAATCCAAACCAAATCGGCATGTCGTTAATATAAAACCCAACTTAGTGTATTCCTTCGCTGTGTTGATCTTGGCGTGCATAACAAGCTTGATCTAGCCAGGAAAGTTGTATAAGCCAAAATCAATGTCCAACATGAACTTCAATTACGGGAGCCTTTTCTCGATCAGCTTCCTAACATCTATACGGATGTACTTCAAACTTTGCTGATAGTGTTTCAGGTGGCACCTCGTAGTGATGTTCCTTTTTTCGATCGATTCCTGGCACAACAAAAGCGGTACATAGCCCAAATATCGGCCTAAGTCTCAAACCCTTAATTAACTACACCTACGATAAAAGACACGTTAGTAAAATTTATAATTACATTTCATGGATAATTAATTTAATAATTAAGCTAATTAAATGAATATTTTGAGCTATTTATATATTTAATTTTAGTTTAATACATATGTTTGTTATCTTGAATTTATGATACATATGTGTTTTTATATTGTACAAGTCTTTAATACTTTTCTAAGGGCTGACTTTGACACTTTTTAATCTAATTCTTCAATTTGTTATTTATTATTGTTCAAACTCTTACTGAAAATAGGGTTTCTGATAAAATTGTATGTTATTAGGGTTTCTAGGATTGTTGATAAAACTGTTTTTGATAAAACTGATTGTTATTGTTATTGTAGCCTGAGTGTTTCATTATACTTAGTGTTCAAGTGTTGTTAGTTATTGATAAGTGTCACTGAAGTTATCCAAGTATATCGATTTTTTTAAGTCTCAGTTCATGCAAGACACAGTCGAGCTCTGCAAAACACAAACAATCTGAAAAAAGCGCAGACGAGCTGGAAAAAACCCAAGAGAGCTAGGAAAAAACCTGGGCGAGCTGGGAGAAAACCCAGACGAGCAGGGTGTAATACCCTAGTATAACATATGGATAAAAAGTTGATGGAAGGTACCTCTGTTGCAACAATGTGTTGTTGGTAGTGGTGGAGGTCTGGTGGTGGTGAAATAGAATAATGGGTGGTTCTACTGGTGGTGGTGTTGTTGTTTGTTGTTATCAAAGAGAGAGGGTGTAATACCCCGATATTTTAGGGAGTTTAACGAATCTTTCGGACCGTTATTTGAAGTTACAAAAGTTGTTTTCGTTCACTAAAAGCTGTTTTTCATTATTATTATTATTATTATTATTATTATTATTATTATTATTATTATTATTATTATTATTATTATTATTATTATTATCAAAAGTTTTATTTTAGATGACACCTTTTATTTTGTTTGTTGTGTGAATTAGTGGGTGAAGTGTAACGTGTCGTTTAATGTTTTTAACGTGACCAACACGTAACTTTTAATAACTTTTACGTAACCAACCACCGCGTCATACCGTGTGCCTGCCACACCCTACACTTCCTCCCTTCATCCTCTACCTCATTTCCATTTTTGCAGAGAACTCTCTGCTCCTGCAAATCCGGCGAAAACCCATGGCAAGAGCCAATAATTTTGACCTCCTCTTTGTCATTTTTCATCCCGATTCACCCAAATCGCGTTATGGATCGAATATCACACTTCGAGCAATCAATTTCGTCAAAGTTTCATCCCCAAATCAAGTCCGTAAATCACTCCGTGGAATCTCCAATCGGGTTAATCCGAGCAAACCCAAATCTCTCTCACTCTCCCTCGTCTCGTCTCTCTCTCGCTATCTCTCTCCCTCACCTCTGTCTCTCTCTCACTCTCTCTCTCTCTCTCCGCGCTCTGATTTGCCGGCAAAGAAACCGAACCCAGGTCCGGCAAGAAACCGAACCTTGGCCGGCCGTTTCTTGCCGCCGCCGTCGTCCCTCTGCGTCGCCGAACCGCCCGACGCCGCCGTTCGTCGCCCCTCTGCTCGTCCCAGCCGTCTCGTCCGCCATCGCCCGACGCCGCCGTCCTTGCCTCCCCGTTGTTGTCGTTCGGTAAATACCGAATTCCCCTCCTCTAATTCAAGTCCAGTTCAACTTGTCTATTTGATTGTGTTGTTTCTAATTGTGCCATAAAACCTTATAATCATCTAGTTTGGTGATTTTGTATGAGATGGGGATTCGTGGGTTGATTGTTACAGTAAGTCCAAATGGAGGAGAAGATGAGTTGGACCAAGATGGAAATGTGTGGGTTAGTTTATGCATAATCTGAAACTTTGGGGGTGCTTATTGACGATTATCAACTATGTGGGTATATGTGTATCTTTTGACAATCTATTTTACTTACATATTATCAAAAATGTTGTTAAATTGTTGTCAACTAGCATTTTATTGCACATACAATATGAATATAATTATCAAGCTTTTATGAGAATAAATGTACATCCTTATAATTGTTAAAATGGGATTTTGTGAATAACGTTAGAATAATATTTATACTATACTTAGACAACTAAATAGTCGTGTTTTGCGTATATTGCAAAATAAACTCTTTCACTTAATAACATTGTTTTCATTAAAATAACTTTATAATAAGAATAGTTAAGCTTTAGTTTAGCTCCCATTTTCATTTATCTAAACCTTAAATTAATATAGCTATCTTTGTGTATATAATTCCACCTTAGTAAAATAAATGAATATTCTAGAGCATCAAATAAAGTTTTCTTTACCTCAATTATTACTTTTATAATTATGAGCCACTATTTTCTTATTTAATGTGTATTCTAAACATGTAATTATAGCTAGTATAATATATTTTTGTTTGGGGAATTAATTGGGGATTTCACTTGCATTTCATATAGGACATTTACTCGTAAATTGTTGTATGGATGAATATGTGTTAATATAGGATTATGTGATTATTGTAGATACCAAGTTCGTAGGAGGCGAGTTCATCGAGGACCCCTACTACTAGTTCAGTGCTAGCTTTGAAGTTCTCACCTCATTTCCAGGTAAGTTTATGCGCACAATACTTTAACTATCAAAATGTGTCTTGGCGTGTGTTACTCGTGTTTCGAACAAATACTTTAAGTCTCAAATTTTGAGAATCTCTCTTGCAAATATTCTTTTGAAAGATATGTGGTTACTTCTGGATTTCGAACCGATGTTTCTAAAATGATCTTGTGGAATATAAATGAACGATAAATGGGGCGATGTACAGAGGATGTGTGAGAAGGCTACGGCCGGAGGCGCACGTGAGACGACCTCCTAGGGTTTCATACCCTACCCTATACGGGTTTATAAAACTGTGAAAGCTATAGAGTACTACCTATGCATGTGTGGGTCACAACTGTATAGGGGTGTCGACACTTAAGGTCCTTTAGCTGTGTGATGGGCGGGGTAGTGTCGGGCTACCTACAAACGCTCTGGGTGAATTGGGATGGACTGTGATATCCCAAGAGGTACCTGTGTGATGATATTATTGCATCGTGACCTCTCTGTGGGCATTCGCTACCCGCTGGGCTCTATTACGCCTCAGCTCAACTAAGAAGTTAAAATGTGGAATCTCTTCAGTTACATTCTTTTCATTCTTTCAGCAAAAAACTCCGTTTTACATATTGTGGTATATTTCTTACTCAATTTTCACTGACAAATGTTTTTCTGCGTCGGCTTTTGCCATTTGAAAACCCGCATGTTATGAATAAAGGTGGGGGAACGCGCACACCTAGCTAAAGGAAAATAAGAAGCTAGGAATCACCTAGTTAAAATGTTAACATTTAGTTGTATTTTGAGAATTCAAACTTTTTCATCGTTGTTTCCTTTTAAAACTTTGTAAGGAGGGTTTCTCCTTTACTTTTATTTCAATAAAGCACTCTTGGATATCGTTAAGTTGTACTAGCAAGGAACCGTAGGTTCCGGGTTGTTTCAGTTGGTATCAGAGCCGCCGGTTCCAACGCTAGTGCGACTTTTCGATTTCCACTAAATAAAGATTTAAAATAATTGGAAGATTTTCAAAAATTTAAAATGGATATAGGATAACTAAAACTGGAATTAAAACTAAACAAGCCGGAGATGTGGGTTAGCATAGTCGTGCTTTCCTTCTAGGTTCCCAAATGTTTTGTGTGATTATTTGTTAATCCCTATTGATTGTGAACGGATAGTTGCTATATGGTCGAGACTTGTTAATTTGTCATTTTATTCATGTTACATACTTGCTTTAAGTTCTTTAAACTTATTCCCGTTGAGATTACGAGTGTATACGTGGTCTAGAACACTTCCGAGACTCCTCTTCTCTCCTTTCCGAACATGGACTTGGACGAGGACCAAGGATATGGGCAAGACCAAGTAGAAAACCAATATGAGGGTGCACAGGAGGAGCTTATAGATTGCGATGCTGATATGGACGAGATCGATGAGATTAACGAGAAGGAGCATGAAGAAACAATGAGGCGAAAGAGATTGGGATCCACGCCGCTGATAGCGAGCTCACGTTCCCCACTGATGACGACGAGTAGTTCCACACCCATCTCACCCTTACGATTATCATCTAATGCATTTCTTTTATCACGGGAGCGAACGTTTAGCTTGCTTTAGGAATTGCTATTTCCTTGAGTTGTTCCTTTTATCATCTGAATGTTTATGTGGATTATTTAATGGATGGATAAATGTATGCTTAATTTTTGAAACTTATAGGCTGCATGTATGTGAACTAGAAGTAGAATCCTTTTCGACCTATATTAAGTAAGGTTATATATTTAAACAAAGGTACAATGCAATATTATACCAGGAGACGTGCAAGAGAAGTAGGAACAATGAACTAGGGAGGTCAGCAAACCCATGGCGGCCAAGTTCCACCCGTCGACCCCATTGAATTTCAGGAGATGCGTCTGTTGGAATAGATGCCCTAGAGGCAATCTAGTTTAGTATGAATTTATTTGTGGCTAGAAATTCATTTATTATTTATTGGATATTTAATATAATGAAGTCCTTAGATTTAAAATTGTGTTGTTTATCTTAAATATCCCTAGTCCAGTATAATGATTAATGGGACAATCATCTATAGACGAGTATGGGGTTGGATTGATATGGAGATATCATGATCCAACACATAGGTGTGCATTAGGGAATGTTGCACTGGATTGACCCATCTCCGAGAAGGCTACATACACGTTATGTTGAGTCACAAGCGCTTCTCGCGGTGCAAAGGTATTGTGATTTTGGTAGCGTTAAACGCTACACCGTAACTGGGTAGTTATAAAGGCGTGTACTAGATACAATAAGAAGCAAGCTTAGAAATCGTAGTGGAAGTAGATAGAATTTGTCCCTCCCACATAACGGGAGCAAATATCCTAGGCCACTCGAGGGATAGTGCTTATAGAATGTCTGGCCAGACTCAAATAAATCAATATGGGATATTGATGTTATTTGCACGAATAAGGCTATTCCCATGGATCGAGAAACTGTGGATTGGACATACGAGTGTGACTTGTATGTCTCGTGTCCAATCCGGATATAGAGACAAAGGGATGAGACAATTACTTGTACAAAGGTTGTCAAGATGACTATTCTATTAGTTGGCTAGAATGGATGTTTTGCTAGAAACCGCTCCATATTAGCAAATAGTTGCTACCAACTAGATAGAACCTATGGGGTCACGCGCTATATAGAGTTGAACTAGATTTGGGAATTAATTAATTGGATTAATTAATTAGAAGGATCACTTTGCAAAACCTTGCAAACTTAGTAGGGACTAATTTGCAAGGAAGGGACTAAATTGAATTCTAGTAGGACTAGAATAAGTCCTTTAGGTAGTTGGCAAGGAGTTGTTGGACTATATAAAGGACCTTCCTTCCTTCCTTCCCACATAACTTATGCTCATTATTGAACATAACAAAGAGTGGGAGAGAACAAAAGGAGAGAGAGCAAGCAACAAGAGGAGCCGACCGCCCCTCTTGCCGCCGCCCATCCCGTCGGCCACAAAGGAGGCCGAGACCCTCCTTTTGGGTCTCGTTTTGCGTAATTCTTCTTCCGCTTTCTCTTCCGGGCTAGCACCAAGGACTTGGGAGATCTAGGATCAACTCTAGGCGTGGATCAACCATAGAGAACGTGACACAATTCGCGTTTGAAATCATCAAAGGAGAACCCTAAGGTGTGTTGTTGATTTCTTCCCTTACCATCGTTATGATTCTTGACTTGTGATCCTTGGAGGGTTTTGCATGGTTATTTATGTTTCCGTTGCGCATCCATGATTCAAAACCCTACAGTGGTATCAGAGCCACATGTCGTAGAGCATAAACGTGGTTTATGTGTTACGTTTTAGTTGTTTTACACCTTAATTTGATTGTTTATCGCGTAAAACAAGACAAATCAAGCATGGGATACAATTTCTCAATAATCTTTCATAACAAGATCCAATTTTTGCATTGGATGCATGAATTGGTGAGTTTGAGAAATTTTAGGATCTTAGATCTAGGGTTTGGGCATCCTTGGGGAAGGAGTTCTCCCAAAACAAGGAAACAACCAAGCTTGGGCACCAAGCAAGGGAGTTGTTTTAGAAACAACTCCATCAAAGAGGTTCGGCCCCCCTAGGGACCGCCCCTCTTGCTTGCCGCCCAAGATTGGCCGCCCTAGGGGTCGGGCGGCCCTAACCCGCGGCCTAGGCGTGTGGGTTTTGGGCCGGGCCGACCCTAGGGCCTTGTGGTTCATCTTATTGGGCCCGGGCATTTTGATTGTTGGGCCCATGGACCGTTTTAACCCTATAAATCCTAAAATCAATTAAAATTGACCACGCGCGTTAAAATTGGATTTTAACTGTTTATGTGCAATTCGCATGGTGATTGGATATGGCCTTAGGATTTGGTTTGATGTGGATGTTTAATTTTGTGGTTTGGTTTTACGGCTTGCGAGCTGATTAATTAATTGTAATAATTAATTAGGGTTTTATGGCCTGCGTGCCAATTTTTTTTTTCTCAACTTGTGAGATTTATTTTATTTAGTATAGAAGTTAGCTAGTGCTAGATAAAGTAGATTGTTAGCCAATATTGTAGAAAAGAAGCCCAAAGCCAAAGGAGCCACAAAAGATGGAGCAAGGAGCATGGAGCATTCCACATGACTATGAAGAATGGACCAAAAGATCAAGACGCATGAAGATGTGTTTGTTTTAGGGTTCATAGATAATTCCATAGGCTTGGAATTATCTTAGTCTAGAAAAGGCCATATCCACATCACGTTTAATTTCTGTTTTGTGGTTGTTTACTTTAATGTCTTATTATTGTGTGGTTGGTGTATGGATGATGCATGCAATTAGGATAATAAGATAATTAGACAACCCGGATCTATTATTTGGAGTTGTGCCCAAACTCAAATAGATAGATTAGTTGATTTCGATCAACAAAACAATTAGAATTGAATTTAAAATCCCTCAAAATTCAAATATTATGTTCTTGTCTTCTCGTTATTTAAACACTCATTATCATCATTATTTATCAAGTTCGTGCGTGCCAAAGCATGGCGACTTGGTTCATAATGATGGAATGCGATGGCACGTAACAATGTGCAATTGTTTAGATAAGAGGTTGAACACAACTAGGCTATTAATATGATTAAGAAACCTAGAGGAAATCAATTGGGATTATCCATATGGATGGATAAATAAGGAGTTATTTGCCCAATTGAACCAAGAGTTGCATAAGGGATGCAATTGGAATTGTTCCTACCTAAAGTAGCCAAATTATGGGTGACTTGCCAAAGCAAGCTCATAAGGAAGTGAAACATGGATCTTGGTACACTAAAAAATATAAGGATATTTTCCGCATTAATATCTTGAGGGTTATTAATCCGTAGAAAAATAGTGGGAGCTATATTTGATAAACTAGCCATTATTGAATATAGTCAAAAAATCACAAATACTAAAACTTGCGTATTTTCCTTTTTTGTAGAATTCCAAATGGCAAACAACTCATCGAGTTCACAACATTCCTTACGATCTGTCCTTGAGAAGGACAAACTCTCTGGAACCAACTTTCTTGATTGGTACAGAAACTTGAGAATTGTTCTCAAGCAAGAGAAGAAACTGTACGCAATAGAGGAGCATGTTCCAGAAGGTCCAGAGAACCAAACACCTGCTGCCCTAAAGGCGTATCAAAAGCGTGTTGATGACGCTAATGATGCAGCCTGCCTTATGCTATGCACCATGACTTCTGAGCTTCAGAAGCAACACGAAAACATGAATGCTGTCGATATGATCGAGCATCTCAAGCAGCTCTTCCAAGAGCAGGCAAGGGTAGAGAGGTACGAGGTCTCTAAGGCACTGTTCAAGTGTCATCTGGTAGAAGGGAACCCGGTGGGACCCCATGTACTCCGTATGATCGGGTACTTGGAGAATCTCGCCCGACTAGGGTTCCCGGTCGGCCAAGAGTTGGCAACCGATCTCGTGTTGCAATCGTTGCCCGAGAGTTATGGACAATTCATCATGAACTATAACATAAACGAGATCGTGAAATCACTACCATATTTACTCAATATGTTGAGGACAGCTGAACAGAGCATCAACAAGGGTAAGGGCAAAGCCATTATGATGGTGCAGAAAGAAAAGGGAAAAAGGTTTGCCTCATCCTCCAAGGGAAAAGGCAAGTCAGTTGCCAAGTCCAAGGAACATGCCCTTAAGCCTGTTGGCGGCATTGCCAAAGGTGTGACTAAAGGTGAGTGTCACTACTGCAGTCAGCCTGGACACTGGAGAAGGAACTGCCCAAAATATCTGGAGGAAAAGAGGCTTGGAATAGTGATTCCACCACCACCCGGTATTTTTGTTGTAGATGTCAATTTAACTGTCTCTACATCATGGGTATTAGATACTGGATGTGGATCTCATATTTGTCGAAATATGCAGGATCTAAAGAGAAGTAGAAGATTGGCTAAAGGAGAGGTAGATCTGCGCGTTGGGAATGGAGCAAAGGTTGCTGCGTTGGCCATAGGCATGTGCGAGCTATCTCTGCCTTTAGGATTAGTTTTAGAATTAAATAATAGCTATTTTGTGCCTGCTATGAGCAGAAACATTATTTCTATTTCTTGTTTGGACAAGGATGGTTTTATTATTTCAATAAAGAACAATTGTTGTTCCTTTTATTTAAATAATATTCACTATTTTAGTGCGCAATTATTTAATGGACTATATGTCCTTGATCTAAGCAATCCTGTCTACAACATTAATACCAAACAGATTAAAATAAATGATTTAAATCCTGCTTATTTATGGCACTGCCGTTTAGGCCACATAAATGAAAAACGTGTATCTAGACTCCATAAGGATGGATTACTAGACTCATTTGATTTTGAATCATATGAGACATGTGAAGCTTGTTTATTGGGAACAATGACAAAGTCCCCTTTCAATAAGAAAGGTGAGAGGACTAGTGAGCAATTGGCGCTCATACATACCTATGTGTGTGGGCCATTTGCCACGCCTGCCAGTGGTGGTTATGTCTACTTCATTACATTTACTGATGATTACAGTAGATATGGATTTGTGTACCTCATGAGGGCAAAATCCGAGTCCTTTGAAGTGTTCAAAGAATTCAAGAATGAAGTAGAAAAGCAACTTGGCAAAAGTATCAAGGCTCTACGATCAGATCGTGGAGGAGAATACTTGAGCCAAGAATTTGACGACTATCTTAGAGAGTGTGGGATCGTGTCCCAACTCACTCCACCCGGAACGCAACAATGGAATGGCGTGTCCGAGAGGAGGAATCGAACCCTATTGGATATGGTTCGATCTATGATGTGTCAAACTGATCTTACATTATCATTTTGGGGCTAGGCTCTATTAAGTGCAGCTTTCACCATTAACCGTGTTCCAACTAAATCAGTCATGAAGACACCATATGAGATGTGGAGTGGGAGGCGTCCCACACTGTCATTCATGAGGATTTGGGGCTGCGATGTCTATGTAAAACGTTTACAATCAGACAAGTTGGGGCCTAAATCGGATAAGTGCAAATTTGTGGGGTACCCTAAGGAAACTAAGGGATACTACTTCTACAATCCAACCGAGAACAAAGTGTTTGTTGCTCGGACCAAAGTGTTTCTAGAAAGAGAGTTTGTCTCTAAAGAAGCAAGTGGGAGGAATGTAGAACTTGAAGAGGTTCAAGAACCACAAATCGCTGAACTGATTATGGAACATGAACAGGAACCACAAGCAGTTGTGGAGCAACCTGTTCAAGTAACACAAGAGCTTCATAGATCTAGTAGAGTGCGCCAGGAACCCGAGAGGTATGGACTTCTCTTGACCGATTCCGGTGACACGATGCTCATAGATGATGAGCCTACTACCTATAAGGAGGCCATGAAAGGCCCAGACTCTCAGAAGTGGCTAGAAGCCATGAGATCCGAGATGGAATCCATGTATACCAACAAAGTATGGACTTTGGTGGAACCACCCGATGGGGCGCGGCCCATAGGGTGCAAGTGGGTCTTCAAGAAGAAGATCGACATGGATGGTAATGTGATTACCTATAAGGGACGACTAGTGGCTAAAGGATTCATACAGATTCAAGGTATTGACTATGATGAAACCTTTTCACCAGTCGCTATGACCAAATCCATCCGAATCCTACTTGCGATTGCAGCATACCACGACTATGAGATTTGGCAGATGGATGTCAAAACAGCATTCCTTTATGAGAATCTCCTCGAGGACGTGTATATGATACAGCCGGAGGGTTTTGAGGATCCAAAGCAAGCCAACAAAGTCTGTAAGCTACAACGATCCATTTATGGATTGAAGCAAGCTTCTAGGAGTTCGAATCGACGTTTTGATGAAGTGGTCAAAGAGTTTGGCTTCATCAGCCGAGGTTGTGGCTTCGACATGTGCAATCAGTATGGACGATTTTTTGATGCTACGAGCAATCGAATCAATGGACGCTACGAGCAATCGAATTAGTGGAGAACAAAAAAAGAATTGCCTCATGTAGGAACGTCGTTGGGTATGTTTGATGATGGGTCCGTTTAATGATTATCGTACTCTTATCATATTTATGAAAATAAAAAAGGGAAATAAAATGATCCACGAGGCATTAGAAGAACTCGTATCTGGGTCACCCACGTTAATGCACATCACAGATTCTTGCATTTGCTAAGTTTTGCTTTCCAGGCCCACCAA
This sequence comes from Linanthus parryae, assembly GCA_023055425.1. Classification (NCBI taxonomy): domain Eukaryota; kingdom Viridiplantae; phylum Streptophyta; class Magnoliopsida; order Ericales; family Polemoniaceae; genus Linanthus; species Linanthus parryae. The sequence goes on along the minus strand of JALGPY010000010.1, from coordinate 2,977,907 downwards.
TTAGCTCTTCTATGGGATAATATTTTGTAGTTCTGTTGTGTTTCAAATCAAAAGAAAGCCCGAGGGGAATCAAAGATAGCTACTGCGTGTCTATATGTAAACAAAGAGAAGAATTATCAACCTCATGGGGTTAGCCTATTGGTGAAGGCTTAGGATCCAATGGTTCGCTCTCCTTGAGCCCGAAGCTGGAGTCCTATGAAAACCTTTCTCCCTTGAGGCCAATGGGGACATAACTAGTCATCTGCAGTTCAATGCAGGTATATCTAGGTCCCCGTGGAATAGTTGAGGTGCGTGCAGGGGTGGATCTATGTGGTGACCAGTAGGGGCTACAGCCCCACTCAACTTTTTGAAATAATTTTACCCAATGTTTGGGGCATTTGATTAATTTTAGCCCACAGAAATTACAAAATAACAGCCACTACTTAACTTTAGTCATTGAAAACCCTGGTTTGAATTATCATGATAGTGCCCCCACTGTGCCAAAATCCTAGACCCGCCCCTGGGTGCGCGCAAGTTGGTCGAACACCACGGTTATCAAGAAAAAGAGAGAAGAATGATTTAGAGAACCTGAAAAAGTATCTAATTCACAGGGGAGTTAGCCAATTTCTGCCTGGTACGATCTTCAATGTGAGGACGTAATCAAATTTGAGCTAGTCAAATGCTTTGCTCTTCAACTTTAACTGACTCATTTTGGAAAAAAATGTTAGAGGTTAATGAATCCATTTTTTTCCTTTTATGTCAACATAGTCTTGTTCCGAGAAGTTCAGACGTATGTACTGAAGTGAGGTTGACATTCACTGCCTTGCACAATTTAGAGGAAAAACGAGAGGCGGCAACGATTAAAATTTTCCCCTCAATTTTGACTGTGTTACATAGATTACATTAGTTTTACTACTTCTCAAGAACTGCTGCAACAGATTGAATGAGTTTAAAGCATAAGCAACAGCACAATGCAATACCCAAAATAGAAGAATGAAGAAAACTTGCCCAAATACGTAAAAGTTCTTTATATTACCAGCCTTGTTACCCAAACTCAATTTTTCAGAGGCAAAGTTCATCAGCCAAGGTCAAAGCATGCCCCCTCCCACGCGCACACACTAGATCGGTTATATAGAATTTCACATAACCTAAATAAATAACGTTGGTAACTACTTTTCAATAACGTCTTGCCACATGTTTGATGAAAACTGTGTTTTTAACGAAAACATATTTGTTTTTACGTTTTTCGGTGTTTCAATTTTTTTGGCTCAAATTAAAACTGTTTCTGATGTTTTTAGTTCTTTTAGTGGGTATCGAACATGAAGTCTAGAAAACACCACAATTCATATTTATTTAAACGGGTATTTTAAGCCAAAATAGTTTTAACTTCCACGGAAATGGCCTCTGTTTTTTAAAACATACTATATTTTAACCCACGTGCTTCCAATTATTTGGCAAACATGCACTCAAGTTTCGCAACCAGTCAATAATGAAAACAAGAAGAAATTGCACCACCCAGTAAAATGAAGCGCTTATAGGACTAAATAATAATTAGTATAAATTTTTGTATTTTATGATGTAGTCCTAGCTAGGTATAAATACTTCTCCGTGTGTTAGTTGCAATTTAATCAATCAAAACAGTTGGTTCTTCATGGTATCAGAGCGGGTTCTCAACCCTAACCTCTGGATTTTGTTCTTCTCACGAGGATCGACCCAAATGTCGTTCCCTCCTTCGTCCGCCACCGTACATCGCCGGCGTCCTCTGCGTCGCCCACAAACCCATCAGATCGCCGTCCTTGGGTCGCCGTCTCTGCGCCACAACGCCACCGATCTCTGTGCCAGTGAATCCCCGACCTTCTCTGCGTCCTCCAATCGTTCTCCGGTCCTCCGACACCGACCACTGTCGCACTACTCAATTGCGCCACCAGCTACCCAGTTCCCCTCCAGTGTTCACTGAAGAGCCGCCGAAAACTTGTGCGGTGAATCGAAATAGAATTCTCTTCGGCGGCAAAGAGGGAACAAAGGCAACCCACAAAATTATTTATTGAAAAGTTCATTCTTCTATCTGATTAGTTTGTTGGTGAAGGGAATCTGCGGACTCAAGGTCTTGGGTAGGTTCTTGTTTCGCCGACCCATCGTTGGTATCTTTGTTTTTGTTTATTGCTAGCCAGGAAGAGGTGAAAGAAAAAGAAAGTAGAAAAAGAAAAAGAAAAAAAAAGCACTTCGTGTGCTTTTCGTTAAAGAAGGCATAGAAGTGAAGCAATCCAGTGCTTCTCGTGTACCGCAGTGAAGTTTAGGTTGATAAAGGTTGAACTACTTAAGCTCTGACTCCACCCTATCAGCCGTACCCTTCTCAGTGGGCCGCATCTACTCCACCAGCTCCCACTGGTCCTCGACATCCCCGTCCGTTCCTTAGCTTCTGTCAGAGGGTCACCACATTCGCCAATGTTCTCAGTTTGGTTGGATGCTTCAGCAGTATAACGACTTTGGCTCCCCCAGATCGTATGGCTCTCGCCCCAGCTCCATAGCCTCCGGGTACTCAGCTCCGTCCACTCCCAGGACTCCGCATGCCCATGTTGCTACTGCACAGTCTGGACTTTTGCCTACACCATCCTGGCTTCTTGACACTGGAGCTGCTCACCACATTACTGCTCATCTGGACAACCTGTCACTTCACCAGCCCTACACTCTTGGAGATGATATGATGATTGGTGATGGTACGAGCCAACCAATCACCCACACAGGTTCACTATCTCTCACTCTCTCTTCTCATACCTTTCACTTACATAATGTTCTCTGTGTCCCAGCCATTCAAAAGAATCTCATTTCTGTCTCTCAACTCTATTCCTCTAACCTACGTTACCTGGACTCGGGTGCGGGTGTCATGTCGGGTGTGTATCCGAGAGTCCGATCTGCCAATTCTATAATTTTTGGGCTACGGGGACTCTGCTGAAAAGTATCCAAAATATGGACACGGGTACGGGGATATTGCATTATTATATTTTTTAAAATTAATTACATGTAAAATGATTTATAAGAAACTGAACTAAAGCGTCACACATTACAACTGAATGGGTAAATTCAATATTATGGAGGACTTTGGTTCCTTCTTAGAAAGTAAAATCTTTATAGTACACCAAAAAGGACCTAACTGGTCTAGTGGCAAGACTTGGAGGGTGAATGTGTAGATTAGTTTTACACAGCCAGCTATTTGGGCTGTCTGGACACTTCAAATATAAAAAGAGCCCATAAGAAAATGTCCAGAAAGCCTATTAGGTCAAGGGCATACTTGTAATAAGGAGAAAATTGTCAAAATAAACATATACAGATGGAGAGTCTTCAACAACGCCTCTCGTCGTTCAGAGCTTTCACCCATGGCGGCTGATTCTTTCCAGGGGTCTCTATCCAATCCTCTCCTTCTTTCTCTCTGTAAGAGCGCGTACTAGATGGAGCAAAGATGTCTCCGCAGATCCAATATGGAACTGCGGATGACGATGTTGAATCCAGACGACGACGAAAGAGAAGAAGATGAGAGATAATACTAGTCGTTTCCGAGAGCAGATGCCGCCGAAGTCAACGAATATGGCGAGATTCCGCCACACCCGCCACACATCCCATACCCGCACCCGTGTCGGGTCGTATCGACCCGGGTATGGAAGGGTTTTTGACGAGTCCGGGTAACGTAGCCTCTAACAATCTGATTGCTGAGTTTTCGTAAGTTGGTTTTGTTTTGAAGGACCAAACCACGGGGGCGCCCGTTCTAACTGGTCCTCTTAAAGATGGAGTTTATGAGTGGCCAGCTTCCACTCCCTTGCTGGCACTTAACATTCAGTCTCGTCTGTCTTTCCAGTCTTGGCATCACCGTCTTGGTCATCCCGCCGGGCCCGTCTGTCGTCACATAGTTTCCAAGTTCTCTCTTCCGTTTAGCAGTTTCAAAGAGTCATCTTCCTCCAATGCATGCCAATGCATTAAGAGTCGCAAACTTCCCTACCACAATTTTAGTATTAAATCCTCTCGTCCGCTTGAGGTTGTTTTTTCTGATGTATGGACCTCTCCCATTACATCTCATGATGGATTCAAGTATTATGTTATCTTTGTTGATCATTTCTTCAAATATATTTGGCTTTATTCTATGCAACGAAAATCTGAACTACATGACATTTTTATCCGTTGGCGTGCTCTTGTTGAAAAATACTTTGCTGTCTCTCTCCAAACTCCTTACTCTGACAGCGGAGGCGAATACATTGGCCTTCGCTCCTATCTCTCACATGGTATCTCTCACCTTACTTCCCCCCGTCACACTCCCCAACACAATGGGTACTCTGAACGTCGCCACCGGCATATAGTTGAGACCGACCTTGCCCTTCTCCATCACGCATCCATGCCCACGCACTACTGGCCGTATGCGTTCTCCACGACTGTCTACCTCATTAAACGTCTGCCTTCCCGCACCCTTCGTCATCGATCTCCCTTTGAGATTATCTTTCGCCAACAACCAAACTACGCTAAACTTCGTGTCTTTGGCTGTCTCTGTAATCCTTATCTTTGTCCTTACATCTTTACCACCCCCACCACCACTACCCGATCTTAATGCACCTCACAAATACTCTGGCCAACACTATGTTCGCCGCACCAGTTCCTCGACTCCCTCCTCACTCTATTCTGCCGATCCCTCTGTGGCCCCTGCGTCGTCTCCAGTTCCCTCCGCACCTACTGCGCCCCCTCCCTCCTCTCATCCTATGGTTACCCGTCCCCGGGATGGGACCCTTCGGAACACTCCTCACTATACCTTCACAGCCACCTCATCTTCTAGTGACACTGATAGCGAACCCAGTACCGTCACCGATGCTCTTAAACATCCTACGTGGCGCTCTAACATGGCTGCGGAACTTGATGCCCTGGTTCAGAATAATACATGGACTCTTGTATTACCGTCCAGGTCCACTAATGTGGTTGGTTGCAGGTGGGTGTTTCGCGTTAAGCGCAAACCGGATGGTACTGTTGACAGGTACAAGGCTCGTTTGGTTGCTAAGGATTTTCATCAGCGCCCAGGCATTGATTATCATGACTCATTCAGTCCGGTGGTCAAACCATCCACCATTCAGCTTGTTCTCTCCATTGCTGTCTCTCAGCAGTGGCCTCTTCGTCAGCTCGATGTCAATAATGCCTTTCTCCAAGGCTCTCTATCTGAGATTGTCTACATGCAGCAGCCTCCCGGTTTTGTGGATCAGGATTGTCCTGATCATGTTTGTCGCCTAGGCGATCTATGGCCTCAAACAGGCCCCTAGAGCATGGTATGCTGAACTTCGGAACTTTCTCCTTCATCAGGGATTCGCTAATTCTCGTGCTGATACATCTCTATTTATATATCGTCGCTCGAGTGTTATTCTCTATTTACTTGTCTATATGGATGATATTATTATTACTGGGTCTGATGTGGATGCTGTCCAGCGCTGTATTCTTGATCTTTATCCCAAATTTTCTTTAAAAGACCTTGGCTCTTTCTTGGAGTTGAGGTCTTACCTCATTCTCATGGTCTTCTTGCATCACAGCAGAAGTACATCCACGATCTCCTTCATCGTCTTGGCATGTCTTCCTCCAATCCGGTTCAAACTCCCATGGACACTTCTGCTGATCTTACTGTCACCAGTGGTACAGCGCTTTCGGATGCGAAGGAATATCGTATGGCAGTTGGCAGTCTTCAGTATCTTTCTCTCACTCGGCCAAACATATCCTTTGCCGTCAATCGGTTATCTCAGTTAATGCACCGGCCTACCACTGTTCACTGGAATGCTGTCAAACGCTTGCTTCGATACTTGCATGGGACATCTGATTTTGGGCTGGTTCTTCGTAGGGGTCCGAAGAGTCTATGCTTTCTCTGATGCCGACTGGGGGGGGGGGGGGGGGGGTAACAAGGATGACTACACGTCTACTACCGGGTACATTGTTTATTTTGTGGGCTCTCCCATCTCATGGGGTTCCAAGAAGCAGTGTACTGTAGCTCGTTCTTCCACCGAAGCTGAGTATCGTGCTGTTGCAGCTGCTTCTGCTGAGTTGCGCTGGATCTCTTCTCTTTTGTCTGAGCTCGGCTGTCCATTGCCTTCAGTTCCAGCTATTTACTGTGATAACATGGGCGCTATCTATGTCTGCTCGAACCCGGTATTTCATTCTCGCATGAAGCATGCTGCTCTTGATTTTCACTTTGTTCGTGAACAGATTCGGGATGGGCTCCTGCGTGTCTCCCATGTTTCCTCTGCTGACCAACTGGCGGACTGTCTCACTAAGCTTCTTTCACGTGGTCCTTTTCTTCCGTGGCGGTCCAAGATCTTGCGGGGGCGTATAGGACTAAATAATAATTAGTATAAACTTTTGTATTTTATGATGTAGTCCCTAGGTAGGTATAAATACTTCTCTGTGTGTTGGTTGCATTTTAATCAATCAAAACAGTTGGTTCTTCAACGCTCACAATCCCACTCAAATGATTTCAAATTTCCCAAGGCACATTATTAAGCCCAAGAGAACGTCCAGAGGTAAAATGACAATACCACAAAGAAAGATACAACTTGTCATTCTGTCATTTTTGGGATGAAACCATACACTCGCACAGCACGCTGAAAAGCCCCCACACGATCAAAAATCAAAGCAACAACTTTTTAGTTGACCACATCAATCCAATATCTAAATTGATCAACACAAAGAAAATCCGTAACTTGAACCTCCAATCAAACACATGACAGTAGACAATGATCCAAACAAAGAAATGAAAGACATAAATGGATCCAAAAGAATTGAATTTGCTATATATTCTTTACGAGAGACATGACTTAGGTGAGGCAGAATGGGACCTGTGGAGGACAAATCTTCGGAGAGTGTGGCAAAGATCTAGGGTTTCGACGGCCGGAGGAGGATAGGGAGAATTTGACTTTCTACGGAACTTGACCTAACGGTACAGTTTGGTTATATCTTAAGGTTTGCATGAGAAAATTCACAGGATATTCGGGTCTAGTGGTGGTATGGTTACTTCTATTTTCATTACGTAGAGGTATGATGATTTCGTTGTAATGTTACTTGAAGACAACAAAATTAACAGTACCTTTGTGTAACGTCACACAAGAACATTGAAACATAATTAACGGTGCTGTAAAATACAGAAGTAACGTACAACAAAATTAATATTACAGTTGTGTATCTAAATGAAAGTAACTTTACCACTACTAGACCTCAATTTTTTATAATCATTCTCACCCAAATCCATAAAAAAACCAAACCTTACCGTTAAATCTAGTTCCATAGGAAGCAAAGTTTTCTATCCTCTGTCTCCAACCGTCAAAACCCTACATCTCTGCCGTTCTTGCCGGGGATTTGTTCTCCAGTTTTCCTCACTCTGATCATTGGTCTAGTGTGGAATCCAACTTTGTATAGCGAATTCAAGTCTTTTGGGTCAATCTATGCCTTTCATTATTTTGTTTGGATGGTTGCCTATTGCCATGTGTTTGATTGGAGGTTCAAGTAATCAACTTTGTTTGCTTGATCAGTATGGGTATTGGACTGATTTCGTCAATCTGATGTTGCATCGGCTTTTTGGGTGTGGGGGCTTTTCTCTTTGTTGTATACTTTGGATGAAGCTCATAAACGACAGATCGGAGGATTATATCAGTTTTGTGGAATTTTCTTCTACCCCAGAATGTTTTCTTGGGCGTAGTCTATTGACTTGGGGGATTTGAAATATATGGGTGAGGATGGGTTGTTTAGGTAAGTCATGAGTGCTTCATTCTACTTTTTGGGTGGTGCATTTTCTTGTTTTATTGTTGCGAAACTTGAGCATTCGCCAACTATGTTTTAGAAACACGGTCACCTATTTCTGGATATCCACAAGTTCATTAAATCTTCAGCAGCTTGTTACCTAATCTCAAATTTAAGAGGCAAAGTTCATCACCCCCCAACCACACGCACAGACAGCGGATCAATTAGATAGATTTTCTTAGACGTAACCAAAATAAATAATATTGGTAGCTACTTTTCAAAAACGTCTTGCAACAGGTTTGAAGAAAAATATATTTGGTTTTGCGTTTTTCGGTATTACAAAAAAATTGGCCTCAAAACAGGCGTTCTAATTGATTTTGGTGTTTTCATTTTTTTCCTTTTATTTGAAGCGAATATTTAATGTGAAATCTGGAAAACAACACGATGGTATGTTCAGCCAAAATCTGTTTTAAATCATACAGAAAAGGCCTATGGTTTTGATAACATACACTGTATTGTAAACCACTTGATTAAAACTAGTTGCCAAACATGCTCTCAAGTTTCACGACAAGTCAATAATAAATCAATAACAAGAGAATGCACCACCCAGAAAAAGGTCGAAGCGCTCACGACACCCTACCGAAAGAACCCATCCTCGCCCAGATTATTTCAACCTGTCAATTTGTCATTTTTTGGCTTCATCCATACACTCGCACAGTAAAGAAAAACCCCCGCAACGAAAAAGCGCACGCACCAACATCAAATTTTCCAAATCAATCCACTACCTAAATTGATACAAGTCCATAACTTCACAAACACATGCCAATGATCCAGATAAAGAAAAGAAAGACTTAAATTGGAGAACTGATTTGGCCGAGGCAGAATGGGCCGACAGTAAGAGCAAAAATCCTTGGAAAGGGCGGAAAAGGTCTATGGTTTTGACAGACGGATAGTGAGGATATGAAGAATTTGGCGTCCAACAGAACATGACGTAATTGTATGGTTTGGTATATTTGAGGGTTTGGGTGAGAAATATAAAAGGATATTCGGGTCTAGTGGTGGTATGGTTACTTTCATTTAACTATAAAGCTCTTGTTAATTTTGTTGTACGTTACTTGAAGACAAACAAATTAACAGTACCTTTGTGGAACGGTCCACAAGAACGTTACAACAGAGCTCTTGTTAGTTTTGTTGTACGTTACTTGAAGACAAACAAATTAACAGTACCTTTGTGGAACGGTCCACAAGAACGTTACAACAGAAATTAACAGTACTGTAAATAACACAGGTAACTTTTCAACAAAATTAACAGTAACTCTATGTAATTAAATGAAAGTAACCACATCTCCACCAGACCCGAGTTTCCTATAATCTTTCTCACCCGAACCCATAAAATCAAACACAACTGTAACATGTAGTTCCATTGGAAGCCAAATTCTCCCAATCCTCTCCCCGGCCGGCAAAACCCTTGATCTCCGTCGCTCTTGCCAAGGATATTTTCTCCAGTTGGCCTATTCCGTACCCCCCCCCCCCCCCCCCCCCCCCCACCGCGATCATTGCTCTAGTGGGAAAGACTTTGTATAGTAAATGCAAGTCTTTTGTGTCAATCTGTGTATTTCATTACTTTGTTTGGACATTGCCCACCGGCATGTGTTTGATTGGAGGTTCAGTTACCGACTTTCCTTGTTTTGATCAATATGGGCATTGGATTGATTTGGTCAGTTTGATGTTGTTGAATCAGCTTTCTGGTTGTGGGGGCTTTTCTATTTAGGTTGTGACTTTTGGAGATGGAAGTTTCTTTTGTTTTGTGTACTTAAGATGTCTTCCTTATCCTCTTTTCTCCATCTGCAGGTATATGTTTTACAGTCTGTAGGGGCATATAATTCTATTGATTCTGACTAATTATATAGATTTTCATATGCTTATTTCTTTTCAAGCTCAATTGGAATGCATGCATAAAATTAACTATTTCACGTCACTGTGAAATGCTATGACCTTGTGTATGTGAACCTTTTTGTCTTTCGGATAATAGTCATCTTTGATAGGTATTAAACATGGAAACTGGATTGTGTCATATCTGGGATTTGTATTGATAAGAAACGTAAATGCATTGGACCATCGATTTTGTTGTTTTTTTTTTGTTGTCGTGGCTTTTTGTTTAGGTTGCATAAAAGGCTTCTTCAGAATATGTAAGCTGCCTGTGTTACCTATGATTGAAGGTTAGTTTTTTACTTCATTGGTATGCTTTGTTGTTTGAATTAAGGAATGATAACTTTCTAAGAATAGTTGTCATTATGGTCTCGTCTCTGAGATTGTGGGTGATGCTCCTATATGTTTGAGATAGGCTCCGTTGGTTGGTGGTAAATTATTGTGCTGTAAAAATATTTTTCCTTTTTTGGTGTTTCGTTCGAAGTTTGTGTTGTAAAATCTTTTACTAAGTAAAATATTTTCACTCAAATGATGTAAAAGGATTTATAATTTTAAATTCCGTAAGCCATTTTCCGGAGAGTGAAGGATCGTGACAACCACTACGTACATCCAAACACCTCCGCCCCCAAGAACCACACCTGCCGCCACTTCCGCCGACCTCACCACCACTGCCGCCGCAACCACCACTGCCACTGCTCCACCACCATCACCACCCCCACCCACCGCCACTGCCACCACCAGCGCCACTGCTCCACCACCTCCAACTTCTGCCACTCCACCTCCACCACCACTTGGTCATTCTAATTTTAATGTAAAGAATCCTTGTTCTGGGACTTCAATTCATATCCTCGGACTAATACCTCAGACTCATAACTCAAATTGTTTAACCATTGAACCTATGTAGCACTGGTGCGGGTGCGGAAAAATCTCAAAATCAAGGGCGCGGATGCGGTGACTTTCTGATACCATTATGCTAATACAAGAACAACAGTAAAATAGTAATCCAAATTGTAATCAAACAGAAATTCTTACGCAAATTCAAAGATACAAACTTAGTATATTAACAATATAATCTCTTCCTGTCGGTCGTAGCTGTGGAGAGATAAGTAATTTAAGGGTTAGAAATGTGCACATAGATGCACATTTTTTGGGTTAAATTATAGTTGTCTTTAGAAGACCTCACAACTAAAACTTTCAAAATGACCCTGCCTTTTCCACAAAGCACCTGCAAAGTACTAACGAAGCACCAAAGCACTCACAAAGAACCCTGAAGCACCCAGCGCATTTGCACGACCTCCTAGAAGCACCCGTGGAACATACCATTGAACCAACTTTTTTTGTTATTATAATACGTAAATTCATATAATATCTAGGCTAAATTGCACCGGAGGTACCCATATTTTGTAAAAACGAGCAAGTGGGTATTCAAATTTTCACCATGGATCCCAAATTTTCGATTTTCTAGCAAATAGGTACCCTTCCGTTAACTTTCCGTTAATATTTGACGGAAAAATCTAAAATGACTATTGTTCCCCTTATTTTCAACCTTTTTTGAAATACAAGTTTTACTAACAAAACTAAAAAAAATTAAAAATAATAAAATTTAATTTACTAATTTGATATATGTAAGATAATGCAATATATTTCATCAAATTTACATATTCTTACATCATTTGAAGATACAAAATATTTTTTACTAGCATATATCCGTCAATTTAAAGTCTTTAACTTTTTTTAACAGTTTTTTTTTTTTAAATCTCAAAAAGTTTCATAATTTCACATGTATTTTTTTTTGAAAACAATAACATACAAGTATCTTTGTGCATTCTATAAACTGACACAATAGTTGACACCTGAGATTCTTGAATAGTTTTTTATTGTAACGATTTGTATTTTTCATGCAAATATAAAAAAGACTATTGTATAAAATGCACAAAGATACTTGTATGTTATTTTTTATTAAAAAATTCGTGTGGAATTATGAAATTTTGAGATTTTTTTTAAAAAACTATTAAAAAGTTAAAGACTTTAAAATTGACGGATATATGTTAATAAAAACACATTTCATATCTTGAAATGATGTAAAAATGTAATTTTTGATGAAATATATTGCATTATCTTACATATATCAAATTATTAAATTAAAATTTTATTACTTTGAATATTTTTTTAGATTTGTTAGTAAAACTTGAGTTTTAAAAGAAGTTAGAGGGGAAAATAAGGGCTAGAATTGTCTTTTTAGATTTTTCCGTCAAATATTAACGGAAAGTTAAGGGAAGGGTACTTACTTGCTCGAAAATCAAAAATTTGGGACCTGTGGTGCTCAATTTTGAAATTTGGGTACCCACTTGCTCGTTTTTGCAAAATATGGGTACCTTCGGTGCAATTTAGCCTAATATCTAATGGACAAACAAAATGTTTTTCCAAGTGTTAACCAAACACAAGAAAATAATTGTAGAGGACTTTTATCAAAAAGTTTTACGCGTATAATGTTTTACTTTGTGAAACATTTTACTGCCAACCATTTGTTAGGTGGAAAAACATTTTCCCGTAAAATGTTTTCCCCTTTTTGGTGTTTGGCTTGCAATTTGACTCGTTAAGTTTTTTACAAATCAAAATATCTCCACCCAAATGATGTAAAATGACTTGCGAGTTTATGATCCATGAGGCACTTTCCAAATGGTTGGGCACCATGATAACCTCCTCCGCCACCACTTTCACCACCACAACCCATCGCTGCTAGCCCCCGCGACAACCATTCCTGCCACCAGCCGCCACCACCACTGCCACAACCACCATAATTTTAGCAAAAGATGTTGGAAAATACAGGAATCGAACCCTTGACCTCAGTAAATTTAATGAGATGTTTGAGTCCAAAATTTTTAAAATTATTTATCTAAATGGTAACCACACATGAAATTTTTGTAGGGAAAAGAATTCACAAAAAATATTTACTTCATCAATCATTTATTTTCAACCAAAGGGAGCCTAAGTGAGACAATTGGTGTTCCTTGCTAAAACATCTCATTTTTCACAAGCTGCATCTTATGTGAGCTTTGATGTTGTATCTTACTTCTGAATTCTATTATCCTTTATATGCAGGATTGACCTATCAGTTTAACTAGCAAGAAGTGGTGTTTCAGGATACCCTCTCAGTCTCATGTTCCATCTTTGAAATGAAAAGATAACCTCACCAGGGTCTTACATATGTGCAGGCAAGTCCTACCTTTAACTGGAGAGGCAAAAATGTTTTTCTGCTTGACATGTTTTCTTTTCAATTTTATGAACTTTGAAAGCAAGACAACTTTATTTTCTGTGATTGAGGTATTTGTATTGTATTAGCTGTAAGTATTGTGCCTTTGAACCTTACTATCCTTGATTTCTCATGTAACTAATTCCATTTCTTGTTTGACAAAGATTTCATAGATTAATTGAGAGTGGAGGATTAACAAAATTCAGTAGTACTAGAAGCAACATATTGACAGAGTATGTTTAATTCTTTGCATTACTAATTGCATTTTGTGACCCATTCCATGAATTGGTTTTCAGCAGAGGATCATCAATTTAGAGCACTACCTAAAGTGATCTATAGACAAAGAGAATGTCCAAGTTCTTTGTATACCTACATTTCCACTATATACGTAACTTTTTGACATTATTAATTCACGATCTTATTAAGCAGGGGAAGTTACAGAAGTTTTCACTCGCCAAAGCAGATCCCCAGCCTGCTCCTCAAGTTTATGCACCAACAACACATGTTGGAGTGGTGAGGTAACTCATGCAGGCTTCTATTCCCTTGGTTTTGTACTTCGTAGTCCATCTGGTGATGGCATTTGGTTCAAACAAACAAAACAACTTGAAGAACGTTTTTTGAGAAATACTGAAGACAGATGCTGTATAAGGATATTATCTCTACTACCATAAAAAGCTGAAGACACTCAAAGTGTTTAACACTTTTAGTGTTTTCTCCGTTTCCTACATTTTTTGGGTCAGAAATACCCTTCACTGAAACATAATTTTTCAACCTAGAGTGAGTTAAGTGGGCCTTCGACGTAATTGGTCAACCAAAGTTAATTGCATCTTCAATTTGAAACGGTCAATCCTCTTTAATCTCTCAATTAATGCAGTGACGTTCTTTCCATCTTCTGCCCCTACAAGCCTTCGATTCCTACCCATCCCTCCATTCTTCCTGTCTTCTCACCATGTATCTACGTTCCCATTCATCTTCTTCGTCAGTCGGATTGTGATTAATTCCTGAACATAGCTCCGACAACGGAAGAGATTTGTTTGAGATATCTATTGCTGATCATTCCGATGACAGGACTGCAGTTGTCTCATTCCGAATCGGTAATCTCTTTGAATTTTAGTTATTAATTTATGATCCTTAAGTTCTCTACTTTATGATGTTGCTTCCGATGGCTTGCATTCGACTGAATTTGTCAAGTTGAACTCAAATACAAAATTTCTGGTGTAGATACTTATTAAGCAACAAAGAGTTATATGTTCTTCATTTTGTTTTTCTCCCATTTCTTTAATTGTTGTTGCCTGATGAGAATCGAACCAGGAGCCCGAATGTAACACTTCAATTAAATTACCGCTGGGCCAAATGGCCTGTTTTTCTCCCCTTTCTTTATTATAAGCAAACTCAGAATTATCTTTCGTTGGTTTCTCCAAGAAAATAAGATATTTCGTTAGCATGTATAGCTTTTGCCTAACCGTGCTCCTTTCGGTGACATAAATAGATATGTTTAAGTGGGTATAAGTTAGATTGTGTATGTACTATAGACAATAACTGAAACTGGTTGATCATGACAAGGTTTAATCGATGTCCTGTAAAGAAAGTTCATATCTGTACGAGTTATTGGGTTATTACGTACATTTTTTACTTTGTTTCCAAATATTTTGCATTTTATTCTAAAATTTGAGGTTCATGAGTGAAAAATAGTACTATATATTTCTATTAGTCAAGAATCCAAGGGGATGTGCTTTTGTCCATCTATCATAAATCTCTTTTCACTTTGATGCGAGCTCCCAATGTAAGTCCCATTTATGCTACGTTTATGAATAAATATTATTGTCGCGAAAACTTTATAAGAAAAAGAGTTTTGTGTTATTGTGCCAGATCGTGGGTAAGAAGTTATCTTTTTGAGGTAGAAATTTGGGAGTCCAGATGCATTTGCCTCTGTAGAGCCAGTTTTATGGATCGTTCCGTATGTTTTATTGATTAATTGTTGTGGTCATTTTTGAAACTGTTGTTCCAGTTCCATTCAAGGTAATAATAATTAAACAATTCATGGCATCCTAATAATCTTACTAGAGTAATTCAACTCTCATTTTATGTCTCATTTTAGTTTTTCAAATAAAGATATTTAACCAAACTTATGACCATATATATACATTCTTATAATTCATTTTTTTTTTTGTTTTTTTTTTTGTTTTTTAAAAACAATTCATGCCATCGTAAATGGCAAGCTTCTTTTCTAAATCCTCTCCAAAAAAGGAAAAAGAAATGGGAACTCCTATTGGAGAAAGTGAACTACACTCTGAAACTACGATTGTTCATAAATCAAGAGAAGATACTATGTTCTTACATAGTTATAAAATTATAATTGTACTTCACACGTCATCTTGGTTTAATCATCGGGTTAAATTTTAGTATTCATATCACTTATTCATTTGGTAGGGAACTCGTGACATGGCCCGAGTTAAATATTCGAATAACATATCACGTGCAATGCACGTGCATCACAACTAGTTTAAGAAAACATCTGAATACAAAAGCAGCGATCAAGATTACAAAACACGTGGAGTACAGCACTCAAAAAAGTTACCAAAATTACTCCTATCGTCCATCTGTTAAATACATGCCATAAGAATGATAAGAAATTGGTAAGAACGGTTATACAGAATAAGTTCCGGAGGAAAATTATTTAGAAAAGAAATGAAGTCAATTATCACAATAAAATTTCCACCATTGGATTTTCACAAGGAATATTAACAGCCTGATGCTCATGTGGGAGGTCTCTTAACAAGTATGCTTTACATGATTGTAGGTCTTCAATTAACATTACAGAAAAACTAAAAGTACCATTTATATAATTAACGAAAGTAGCGATACGACCACGGACCTGATTTCCAATAATCTTTCTCACACAAATCCTTAAAATAAAACCGACGCTGTACCATTAGGCCCATTTCTGTTGGAAGACCCATTTTCCCTCTCCTCTCTCCAGCCGCCGAAACCCTAGATCTTGGCCGCACGCTCTTGTAGAGGACTTGTTCTGCCTCACTCGGGTCATCGCTCTCGTAAGAAATCTTACTTTATATAGCAAATTCAAATCTTTTTGGTTAATCAACATCTTTAATTTCTTTGTTTTTGATTGAAGTTCAAGTTATTGTTTTTCTGAGATATCGATTTGGGTATTGGATTTTTTTGATCAGTTTGTTGTATGCGTTTCGGGGATTATGTGGGGGATTTCTGTGTATTGGGCGAGTGTATGGATGAAGCCCAAAAATGACAGATTGGTGGGTTGTAGCTTATTTATTGGCCAAGATTGGTTCTTGGAGGAACCAAGATGAAGGTGTGGTAGTGATGCTGTCGCAGTATTTTATGTGCAATGCTACATGATAACATCTCTATTTGTTTGGTCTGTGCGTCAGTGATTTCATGTGGTCTCGAGTCTCGTCCTTTTTGCTTGTAATGAATTGCCTATCAGTACTTGTGTTCTTTCTGCATTTTCATATGAGCTGGTTAATATTTGTGCCAGTATAATCTTTTCTGATTTCTAAGTTTCCTTCTATTACCTTGCTGCCTATAGGTTATTATTTCGTAATTATTTGTGCTATATATGTTGCTGGAAAAGATTTCTTATTCCTCAATTTGATTTCCTTTTCAGGCCTAGAACATTTCTTTTCATCCGAAATGGTAAACCCATCTGAGAACAATCGTCTGGCTGTTGTGGATATCAAAACAACTGCTGAAAATAGCCAGTTGCCTGTTGAGGATCAGTTGCTCGCTGAAGATCAACTGGCCTCTGTGAATGGTGGGACAAGTGCAGATTCTCCTGCTGAAAATAACCGAGTAGCCTCAACAGCGAGCAACTTCTTTACCCCCTTATTCTGGGTGGATATCAAAACAACTGCTGAAAATAGCCAGTTGCCTGTCGAGGATCAGTTGCTCGCTGAAGATCAACTGGCCTTTGTGAATGGTGGGACAAGTGCAGATTCTCCTGCTAAAAACAACCAAGTAGCCTCAGCTCAGGATGACACCCAGAATAAGGGGACAAAGAAGAACCTGGAAAAGAGACAATCCAGCCCAGATCTTGCACCAACTGAGATGGGTGCCACAGAGTATGGTACTCGTGCTTCAAAAAGGCGGCACAGGGTCTCTGAGTCGCCGTACTTTGGATTTGATCCTGATTGCTGTCGTCAGGATATTGCCAAGTTGATAATAATGCATGACTACCCCCTGCAAATGGTTGAACAACCGGGCTTTGTTGCGCTTATCCAGAACCTTCAGCCGCAGTTCGATTTGGTGAGTTTCAGCACTGTCCAAGGAGATTGTGAAGCCATTTACCAGAGGGAAAAACAAGGCCTCCAGAATGTGATCAAGGGAGTCGCTGGACAGATCTGTCTTATGCTTGACGTGTGGACTTCAAGGAAGTCCATTGGCTATGTCTTCATACGCGGGCAATTCATTGATTGTAACTGGAAGTTGCATAGGAAACTTTTGAATGTGGTGATGGTTCCCTACCTGAACTCTGATTCTGGTTTCAGCCATGCGGTTGAATCTTGCCTTTCTGACTGGAATCTGGAAGGTAGGTTATTTTCTATCACAATAAGTCAGGAACTCAGTGAAGCCGGAATCGATTATCTAAGAGCTTTACTCTCCATGAAAAACCCTTTACTTCTCAATGGCCAATTATTGGTTGAAAATTGCTTTGCCCGCACCTTGAGCAATGTTGCCCTACAAGGCTTGTTACAAGTGCAAGAGGCTGTTGAGAAAGTAAGGAACTGTGTGAAGTATGTGACAACTTCAAATTTGGTTCCAAGCCCAAGGAGCCTGGAGCTTGACGATATAACTAAGTGGAACACTACCTATGGGATGTTGGTGTCTGCTTCAGCGCATAAGGAAATCTTTAACTGCTTGGATTCTGACCTGGGTTATGAGGGCTCACCGTCCAAGGAAGTATGGAAGCAGGTGGAGACGCTATGCTCGTACTTGAAGCTCCTCTTCGCTACTGCTACTGTTTTGGCCAACCCGGTTGCCCAAACCACTAACGTTTTCTTCCATGAAGGTTCGAGAATCCAGCTAGAGCTGACGAGGGCAGTGATGAGTGCTGATCCGTTTGTTATCAGCTTAACAAAGCCCATGAAGGAGACCTTTGACAAGTTCTGGGAAGAGTGCTGCCAGGTTTTATCTATTGCCGTAGTCATGGATCCGCGGTTCAAGATGAAGCTCGTAGAGTTCAACTTCACCAAGATACATGGTGACAAGGCTGATGCTTTTGTGAAGCTCATAGACAAGGGCATGCACGAGCTCTTCCATGAATACGTAGCTCGTCCTCAGCCCCCAACCCCAACTTATATTGAAGAAGAAGCAAATGGTGCAGCCATGATGGCAGATGGAACAAAATGGTGGAGCATTTCTTGCAAACGATGAATTGGATCGTACTGATTTTGATATGTATTTCACGGAGACGACTTGTCAGCAATCACTGTCAGAGTTGGATAAGTACCTGGAGGAGCCACTGTCGCCTCGTACCCAAGGGTTTGATATCTTGGCCTGGTGGAAGTCGAACAAGACGAAGTACCCAACTCTTTCGAAGATGGCTTGTGATGTTTTAACAATACCGGTTTGTACTCTCGGTCCAGATGCAGTGTTCGATACTGTGACAAATGTGATGGAGAGTCACCGATGTTCTTTACGTCCTGATGTATTAGAGGCTCTTATATGCACTAAGGATTGGCTCAAGTCACAAACCATGTATACTTCAAATACTCCTCTCGAAGTGGAGTTCCCAATTTAGGTAATCGGCCATTTCCTTTGGACGGTTGTCTTTCACAGTTATGCTAGGTGAATTTTAGAGAGTTTCTGAAATTTTCCGTTCTTATTTACTTGTTCCTTATCCTCTTTTCTCCATCTGCATACAGATGTTTTACACTTTGTAGGAGCATATAATTTCACTGAGTCCGAGTAATTACATAGAACATCGTATGCTAATTTCTATTGAAGTTCGATTTGAATGTATGCATAAAAGTAACCACTTGACATGATTATGCAAAGCTATAACTTTGTATCTGCATGTTAATCTCTCTATCTTTATGATAATCACCATCATCTGTGAGAGGTACAAGTACAACTGGATTGTCTCATATTAAGATAACATATCAGTATCTTAGCTACACTTGTTTCTTTATGATTTGTGATTGATAACCTTGCACTTATGCCACTTACGATTTATGAAGGTTGGTTTTGATTCTATTGAAGGAATATATACATATATATATATATATGTATATTATATACACACACACACACATACATATACATACATACGCACACACATATACATGTATATATATGTGTATGTGTGTGTGTGTGTGTGTGTGTGTATATATATATATATATATATATATATATATATATATATATATATATATCATGTTAAGCTGATGCTTGATTTGTAAGATTTGCTGTTTGAGGTAAGTAACAATCACTGTTTTCTAAGTATAGCTGCCATTGTGGTCTTGTTTCTGAGATGAAGATGAATGTTTATGTTCTAAATGTTAGACATTAAGTGAGACAAACCTTGTTGAAAGATCTCACTTCTTATAAGTTGCATCCTATATGAGCTTTGACGTTGTATTTTCTTCTGACTATATTATCCTCTATCTGCAGATATGGACCTATCAGTTGAAAATCAGCAAGAAGTCGTGCACCAGGGTCTTACATATCTGCAGGGAAGTCCTACGATTCACAGGAGAGGCAGATATATTTATGTGCTGGTTATTTTCTTTTTAATTTGTATGAAACTCGAAAGCAAGACATCTCTGATTTCTATGATTGAGCTTATTTGTGTGGTATCAGCTTTAAGTGCTGTGTGTTTGAACCTTGGTCTCCTTTATTTGAACATAAACCTCTCTGTTTTAGTAATATCTTTCCTTGTTCTCCTTTATTTGAACATAAATCTCTGTTTTAGTAATACCTTTCTGCGAGAAACCACCACCTTATTATTCTTGCAAGTTGCAAGAGAAAGTCTACACCTTTCCTTCGTTTTGTGACTGTTGGCTTTTGGGTGTTGATGTTTTCTTTGTGCTTATAGTTTTGATATTTACATAAGTGGTGGCTTTTGGATGTTGATGTCATGATTGGATATTTTGAAGATCTTCCTAATGCTAAGCCAGCGTTGTAATGTATAATTGTTTGAACCTTGGGAACACGAGTGCTTGTTGGAGGTGGGACAACACAGGGTCACACTGCTACTTTATGAAAGTTTCTAGTTTCTGAGGTTTTCTAAAATATAACTACTGTTTAACCAAAAGAATGTGCATATTTTGTGACTAGTGTAATTAGTATTAGTTTGTTTGTAAAATAGTAAATGTCGTTGGTTTAAATATTCTATTAGTTTTATTTTTATTTTTACAGGTAAATGAATATCTTTCACATTATATAAATGTCGATATACACAGTTAAATCGCCTCTTCCATCTCTCTGGTTCTCTAAAAAAGAATTGTCAAAAATTCCATTTTCATTTCTCTGTTCACGGGATCTCGGCGGCAGTTGTACCGGTGACACCCGACACCATTTCTCTCCATGTTTTAGAGTGCTATCGAATTGTTTTTCGTTTCAAGGAGGCCATAGCGACAGCGTTTGGAGATTAAGTTGCTCTATCATTTGTTGGTTTCGATATCTTCCTTCGTACTCTCTGACACCGAATCTAACTCGTATCTACTTATAAGAGTGATAGAAATTCTAGCTATTCTCTAATTTTAGTTCTTTGTATTGCATTTTGCATGCTCTCTAACGCTTAATTGTGGTTTTCTCCCGCCATAGAGCGGTCTACTACCGCTTAAGTGCGGTCTTCTACCGCATAATGCGGTTATCTTCCGTCTAAGTTTGGTTATTTTTCTCGATTGTGTTGTTATTTTTCACCGACATTCAGTGTTGTGTCTTACAGAATTATGTGAATTTACTATGAATTTTTTTTGAAGTTCAAATTATGTTATCGTGAGTGAAGCATCAACAACTTCATCCACGTTCCTGTCGTGGGAGGTCACATGGTAGTCAATTGGTAGTCAATTGGTAGTGATGACAGAGTATACCATTGGCGAAAAGTCGTATGAAGCAGTAGTTAATGGCTGGTTAATCTTAGATCTTGTCGGATATTCTAATGTAGTATTATGTTTGTATTTAGTGTTTTTTTAACTATTGTAATTCACATTGTTGATGGTTAATTACAAAAGTTAGGGTACCTTATAGCAGATTTGATCCAAATAATTTTTAAATAGATCGGATATGGGTAACATGTTTTCTGATCCGTAAAATCCGAACCAGAGCAATTGACACTTAACTACCATGCAATCTGATATTTTGGACACTTAAGTTCAAACAGTTTCAAAATGGACACTTAAGTGCACGCAATTTACTATTTTCGGACATCACGCTCCATTTTTCCTGACGGCGTGAAATTGGCCCGTTGCCGTGAGTGACGCGGCAGTTATAGAGGGTATTATTGTATTTTCTCACATTTAACTACCATGAAGTTTGACATTTTGGACACTTAAGTTCACACAGTTTCAAAATGGACACTTAAGTGCACGCCGTTTACTATATTCGGACATCGCACTCCATTTTCCCTGACGGCGTGAAATTGGTCCCGTTGCAGTGAGTGACGTGGCAGTTAATGAGGGTTTAATTTTATTTTCTTACAATTAATGAAGGGAAAAAGCGTAATTGCAGGTTACCCAAGGTGGGTGTGGTTACTTCAGGGCTGACATGATCCTCCTATGTGTGCAAGATTGAAGCAAATCATCCCCAGCTTGTTGGTCAAACATCGAAAGTTGAAAGTTGAGATGAAACGTCTTCAGAAGTTGGTGTATACGTTGCTCGGTGTTGTAGTTGTTCTATTGTTTTGTTTACTTTGTTATGTTATGTAGAATTTGACAAAGAGTGTAGGTTGAATGTAACGAATCAATTTGATTTAAATGAATTGCATTTGACCATTTTTTCATTTACAGTATACCCACTACACATTTACAGTATACTACAGTAGGAAAACACATCAAACAACTTGACAGAATAAAACATGTGCTTCATCTATTGATGTTGAAAAATTACACCAAATAAGTTTCAACTTGACCAATTGATACCTGATTTTCAAAACACTAAAATAAACACTTTTGATAACCAAAAGTAACCCCGCTTTTCCTATTCAAAAATTAACACTTTTGATTAACAACTAATTAACCTCTGGCACCACCTCTTTCATGAATTAACAATATCCGCAACTGCTCCGCAACGACAAATGTACAGGCCATAACAACTTTCCTCTCAATTATCAACCTTCAATTTGTTGTGAGAAGTGTTGGAGGGCCAATCCTCTTATATAGAGGTCCCCAAACGGTCATAAGACCTGCCCAACGGCCATTTACAACGTCCATTTTTTTTTATTATTTTAGGTCGCAATTACGCTTTTTCCCTTCACTAATTAAAAAAAGACAATAAAACCCTCATTAACTGCCACGTCACTCACGACAACGGGACCAATTTCACGCCGTTTGGGAAAATGGAGCGCGATGTTCGAAAATAGTAAACTGCATGCACTTAAGTGTCCATTTTGAAACTGTGTGAACTTAAGTGTCCAAAATGTCAAATTTCATGGTAGTTAATTGTGAGAAAAGAAAATAACACCTTCATTAACTGCCACGTCACTCACGGCAACGGGACCAATTTCAGGACATCAGGAAAAATGGAGCGCGATGTCCAAAAATAATAAACTGCGTGCACTTAAGTGTCCATTTTAAAACTGTTTGAACTTAATTGTCCAAAATGTCAAACTGCATGATAGTTAAGTGTCAATTGCTCAATATATTAATTAACATATCTAATCTAAATAATATAATGTTTGAACCCCAAGGAGGCTTGATACTTAAGGATTTGTTGCTCCCCTTGAGGTCTCAGGCTAGCAATAATTCTTGGGGCCCCGGTAATCTAAAAAAATTGTTGGTTGTATCTATGTTATTCTTATGATGAAAATTGGTGAATTTATACTTGTACAATGTAAATTAATTAATTTTGCATAGTAATTCATGATTATCATGTGCCAAATGAACTAAAATATTGTTTGCCATAATCCAACGCATAATCGAATTCGAATTCGGCAAAATTTGAATACGAATCTAATCCATTCCAAACTCCCGTGGATCAAATTTGGATATAGGAACCATATCTCATCTTGTAATTCTCAATATATGATACATAGTTTATTTTCTAATTTTCCTACATAAGTTTCTATTATTCTTTTATGCTTTAATTCATGATTCTTTTATTTTATTATTTTCTCAAATATCAGTTTCATATATTTCTATTTTTTCCCTATTAGTGTGGCACCCCGCATTCAGCCGAGTGCCACCCCACACCCGAGATCGCTCCCGGACGCGGGGAAAGAATGGTAAACGAGAAACAAACACCAACATTGTTATATATTACAAACTCTTAATTGTCTCAACAGAATATTTTGCATACTATTGTACAAGGTGGAATTAAACTAAGAGTTCGGCTTATTTAAGACTACTATTAAACAATACATGATACCGCGATCCCACTATGTCGAGCTCCCTTCTCCTAGATCTGCGGGGGATGAAACAAAGACTGTATTTTTTCCAAAATCTGCAAGAAATGCTAAGTAAGCAAACACCCAAACGTGTAAATAGATTATGAAGCATACTTTCATTTTGAGAAATAAAGGATAGATTTCCACATTAATAATGTAACTTAGCATGGTCTTACATAGAAAAGAAACATAGTAGGACTCCTTGCTTAAATATGGGTTCTTCAATTTTTCTTTGTATCTCAATACGGGGGATATATTCCCCCAACTTTCATTGTCTTATTTATAAACTTCCATTTCTCAAAAACTCATTTTATCAATTTATTGATAGGGGAGAATCTATCCTTTCCTTTCCTTTCACTAGCAACCATGACCATAAGTCTTGACACCCCCTAAAGACTCCTCGCGGCCAGAAGGGTAAGTACATGGTCGGGCTAATTGCGACCGAGTTAAATATATAAGTAGCCAATTCTTGTTCACTCGCACAACTCTTTACACTCTACGTTATTACGTGTTAACTTTCATGCGTGAGTTTCAAAAATCATTTATCGATAAGCAAAGCATGCTTTCAAGTTAGACACGTAAAGCAAATATTCATTTTGAGACGATATATAATAAAATCACGATTTCGACACGAATGAAGATAGGGCTCTAAGCCTGGCATGTTTACTCACCTTAAGTAGCAACAACAATATAAAAAATTAGCTCCTACAAGTCGACGTAGCCTTCCTCAATGAACTCGTCGCCTACAAATTATAATTCCTAATCAAATCTAAATTTCAACTATCATCTATAATGCAAGTAATGCGATGAATGTTCCAACTATTAGTTAACTTCTTATTTTAAATTTTCGAGCCAACCCAAACTCCCTATTTATTTAGAACAAGTGTTCTTTTATTTTTCATTTAGTAAATTAAGTGGAAAAATTATAATTAGCTAAATAATCATTAGATAAACTCATATTTAATTAAACACATAATTAGGCATAAACCCCCCTCAAGTTATAAATTTTGGAATTTACTAAATAGTATTATTCTACAAAGCAATATAGTCTAAATAGAATAATATTAAATATTATTATTCTACGAAACAATATTGTAAACTTTAATATATCAAATAGCTTATTTATTCCAAGAGGATGTAAATTCTAAGCCGTATCCAATGCTTAGAAAATAATTAAAACACCACTTTTCCTTACAATATATTTTTAATTCATAAAATCTCCCATGAAATAATTTATAGTTATTTAATTTGTGATAAATTTTATAAGTTATAAATATATTACCTTTTACTTATATTACATATTTATTTATTTATTTAGAACAAGTGTTCTTTTATTTTTCATTTAGTAAACTAAGTGGAAAAATTATAATTAGCTAAATAATTATTAAATAAACTCATATTTAATTAAACACATAATTAGGCATAAACCCCCCTCAAGTTTTAAATTTTGGAATTGACTAAATAGTATTATTCTACAAAACAATATAGTCTAAATAGAATAATACTAAATATTATTATTCTACAAAACAATATAGTAAACTTTAATATATCAAGTAACATATTAATTCCAAGAGGATGTAAATTCTTAGCCGTATCCAATGCTTAGAAAATAATTAAAAAACAACTTTTCCTTACAATATATTTTTAATTCAGAAAATCTCCCATGAAATACTTTATAGTTATTTAATTGTGATAAATTTTCTAAGTTATAAATATATTACCTTTTACTTATATTACTTGGGTAGTTATATATATTTATTTATTTAAGTCAACAATTTTATTAATTAGTAGCTAAAAGTCTCATTCAAAAATATCTATTTATGTTTAGTTCATAAACTTGTAAGTAAAAGATTATAATATTGGCCAAATTTACACAAATATTATTTTCTTAAATTTTTATACAAGGTTATGTAATTATAGATATATGAGAAATCATAAATACTCATTTTTAGTTGATTTAAATAATTATTAGGTTTATTAAAAAATTCAGATTGTGTAAAGATCCTCAACTTTCATGAATAACACACTTAGTCACCCCCTAGTACCATAACTAGTTCCTGACTTCGTCCTTAGCACCCCTAAATTTTAGTTTTATATCAAAATCACCCCATTTACCTCTTACATATACCATCTTCTTCACCCTTCACCCTCAAACCATGAATCTTCAAATGCAACGATACCCATGATATTTAGATGATCTAGAACTCAAATTCAAGCTTAAATATGAAGATTTGTGTTAAAAATTAACGGGTTTGGTTAGCGAATGACCAAGAAATTGATCGCCGAACTTTCATCGAAAACTCGCCGGAGAAGATGGCGTTTCGGCTGGTTGAGGCTGCTGAAATCGACCTCTGGGGTTTGGTCGGACCTCATGGAGGTGGGGGTACACCTGGAATCGAAGGAAGAGAGGTGGAGGAGGCGCGGTGGCCTAGTCCCGTCGGGTTGGGCTCTCAGGTCTGACTCGGCGGTGGCTTTGGAACATGGAGGAAGGGGGAGATGGCGAGAGAGAGAACAAGTGGAGGGAGATAAGGAGGTGGCTGGATATGGGTCGGCCGGTGGAGATGGTAGTGGTGTTGGTGGTGAGTCCGATGGTGATGATGGTGGTGTGGGTGTTATTTGTGTTGTCTCTGTTGGGTTTTGCAGAGAGGGAGAGAGAACAGAGGTGGGGAGAGATGGGGGCAGAGGTTTAGGGAGGGAGGTATGGAGGCATGGTGGTGATGGTGGTTGTGACGTCGATGATGATGGTGGTGACGACGGTGATGTTGGGGGTGTTGATGCTGCTGGGTTTAGGATAGAGAGAGAGAGAAACAGAGGTGGGAGAGAGGTGGAGGCAGAGAGTTATGGAGGGGTTTCAGGGAGGCATGGTGGTAATGGTGGTGGTGCCGTAGGTGGAGATGGAGGTGGTGTTGTGGTGGTGTTGGTGTCGTTAGTGGTGGTGGGTGCTGTTACCGAGAGGGGGAGAGAGAGAGAGAGGGATGGTGAGTGAGCAGAGAGATGGTGGTGTTGTTGGTGATGGTGATGGTGGTTGTGGTGGTGGTGGTTTTGTTTTGCCGAAGGGGAAGAGGAGGAAGAAGATGGTGATGAAGAAGTTTAGGTGGAGAAGAGAAGTGTTGATGGTGAGGTTGAATTGGAGACAATGGGGGGTTTTTATATAAGAAATTGAGGAGAAACAATGGTGGTTTTGGATGAAAACTATGGGTTATAGGAGGAGTAGGGAGGTAGAGGTGTAGGGATGGAGAGTTGTGGAAGAGAAGGAACATGATGAATTTTGTAAGGGGAATAGGAGGAGGAAGGGGGATGCATCTAATTGTTAGAGAAGTAGGGAGGAAGTGATGTGCAAGAGATGGAGGGAGGGAGAGTGTTGTGTGTGTGTGTGTGTACGGGTGAAGAAAAAGAAACAAGAGGAGGAAGAAGAGAGAAAAAAAAGGAGAGAGGAAGAAAAAGTAATAAATAAATACGGGGTGAAGAAAAAGTAATATAATTATACGATATATATTACCGGGTTATACCATTTTACGGGTCGGGTTGGATAAAATACGGGTTGAAGAAAATTATACTATACGTATATACATACAAATATTTATCTAAAATACAACTACCTCCCCACTTTTAATAAAATTACTTTTTAACTTCTTTAAACTACAACTACCTCCCTATTCTTCAAATTAACAACTTTAGATTCTTGAAAACTACAATTATAACCTCCCCAAATTTTATTCAACTACTTTATAACTTTTACAAAACTACAATTACAACCCTATTATTTGATTTAATTAATTCATAACTTCTATAAACCGCCATTATAACCCCCAAGCTCTATTAAAATTATTAAATTATCATCTTATTTAGAAATCGAGGTATTACATCCCCCCCCCCCTAAATTGAGCTTCGTCCTCGAAGCTTAAACCAATACTCAACGGGAGTGAATTGATTTTATGTTTAACTATCATATAAGATATGGTGGAGTATGATATGCAATCTAATATGGTATGCAATCGTGTTACTACTTTATGCGACGTAATGTGTGAATACTGAGTGTAATGGGTTATGATACGAAAACTCAAAGGGTTACATCCTCTCCCCCTTAGGAGAGTGACGTGCAAATTACCACGCTAAAAAGGTGTGGATATTTCTTTCGCATCTCATCCTCGGCTTCCCAAGTAGCCTCTTCTGTCTGGTGGTTCGTCCATAGGACCTTTACCAGCTTAATGCTCTTGGTACGCGTGTCCCTCGTCTTGGTATCCAGGTTTTCGACATGATGCTCCTCATATGTCAAAGGCGGGTGTAACTCCATTGGTTCGGGGGTAAAATACATGGTATGAATCAGGTACATGCTTCTTTAGCTGTGAAACGTGAAAGACATTGTGTACTCGCCCCAAGTTGGACGGTAGGTCTAGTCGGTAAGCAACTTCCCCAACTTTCTCTAGAATTTCGTATGGTCCAATGAACCTTGGGATTAGCTTCCCCTTGTGATTGAATCTTGTTATTCCCTTGGTTGGTGAAACCTTGAGAAGCGCCTTTTCACCTACTTGGAACTCTAACGGTCTTCTCTTTTGGTCTGCTTAAGATTTTTACCTGTCTTGAGCTGCCTTCATTCGTTGTTGGATAAGCCTCACTTAATCCGTCATCTCCTCGATAATCTATGGACCAATGAACACTGTTTCGATGATGTCGCTCCAACATAAGGGCGTTCGACACTTCCTTCCATACAAAGCCTCGTGCGGTTCCATGCCGATACTAGAGTGATAGCTGTTGTTGTACGAGAACTCTATCAGCGGCAGTCTGTCGACCCATGATCCTTGGAAGTCCATAACACAAGCCCTAAGCATGTCTTCCAATGTCTGGATTGTCCTCTCTATTTGTCCATCCGCAGCTGGGTGGAAAGCTGTACTGAATCTCGATTTGGTTCCCAATGCTTCTTGAAGCGCCTTCCAGAAATGAGAGAGAAGTTAGGGTCCCTGTCAGAAATGAGCGAGCTTGGAACGCCATGATATTTCACTACATTCTTGACATACGCATCTTCTCTCTGCTCCATGTTCCACATATCCTTCATCGGGATGAACCTTGCCGTCTTGGTTAATCTGTCTACTATCACCCAAATCTGGTTGAATCCATTCTTGTACGTTGGCAAAGCAGTCACAAAATCCATCGAAATGGAATCCCACTTCCAAACTGGTACATCCAAAGGTTGGACTAGACCTCCCATTCTCTTGTGCTAGAACTTCACCTTCTGGCATGTCACTCATCTAGCAACGAATTCTGCTACCTCCTTCTTCATGTTCGTCTACCAAAACGTCTTCTTCAAATCTTTTTAGAGCTTGTCGCCTCCAGGGTGTACAGAGTAGGGTGTGTTGTGCGCTTCACGCATCAGCTTTTCCTTGGTTTCTGCACATTTCTGTGGAACACACCACCTTACCTTGTAGAGTATGCTTCCATCCTCATGAATCTGGAATCCTATGGCTTCTCCTGCCGCAATCTTCTTCTTGATTCGCTCACATCTCCTGCTTGGTTTCTCCTTATCTCCTCAAAGAATTATGGTACAACTGTCATACTCCCGAGTAGGTTCTTCACTCTCCTTGATCCAGTACTGCAATTTCGAGTTTTCTGAACTCGTGGCATAACCAACCTGGCATTACTAGCATGGCGTTACCACATGGCTTGACATCTGACTCAATGCGTCAGTAACCAAGTTCGCTTTCCTTTTGTGGTACTGGATTGCAAGTCATAGTCTTTGATGACTTGTAGCCATCATCGTTTCCTATTTTTCAGCTCTTTCTGCGTGAAGATGTAATTTAGAATGCAGTGATCCATGTAAAGCTCTCAAGCAGCTCCATACATGCGATGTCTCCAAATCTTTAAGGCGAAGACTACAGCTGCCAACTCTAAGTCATGAGTGGCGTAGTTCTCTTCGTGGGGTTTCAGTTGCCTTGAAGCATAGGAAATTACCCTTCTTTCCTGCATAAGCACACATCCTAGCCCCTTCTTCGATTCATCACTGTATACCTCAAACTCGCCTGAATCATTTGGAAGAGCCAATACTGGTGTTGTAGTTAACTTTTCCTTCAAATTCTGGAATGCCTCTTCACAACTTTCGCTCCACTAGTACTTGACTGCTTTCTTCGTCAACGCGGTCAATGGCCTATCAATTTTGGGGAAGTCCTTCACAAAATGCCTGTAGTAACCTGCTAAGCCAAGTAAAATCCTTATCTCAGATACGTTCTTTGGTTTTGGCCAATCCTTGACTACTGAAATCTTTCCTGGATCCACTGATTTTCCCTCTTTCGAGATGATGTGACCCCAGAAATTGAATGCGATCCAGCCAAAACTCGCACTTGGACAACTTAGCATAAAATTGTTCTTATCTCAGAGTCAGTAAAACTTCTCTGAGATGTTCCTCATGGTTTTCCTCGCTCTTTGAGTACACGAGGATGTCATCATTGAAGACGACTAAAAATCTGTCCAGAAATGGCCTCATGACTCGATTCATCAAGTCCATAAACACTGCAGGTGCGTTGGTCAAACCAAAAGGAATCACAGTGAAGTCATAATGGCCATATCTCGTTCGAAAGACTGTCTTCGGGATATCCTTCTCGGCTACCCGAAGCTGATGGTACCCTGATCTCAAATCAATCTTCGAGAAGACACTAGCCCCTTGTAATTGATCAAACATATCGTCAATTCGAGGTAGAGGGTACTTGTTCTTAATGGTTTCACTGTTCAACTCACGGTAGTCAATGCATAGCCTCAAGCTTCCATCTTTCTTCTTCACGAAAAGCACTGGTTCTCCCCATGGTGACACACTTGGTCTTATGTATCCCTTCTCCAGAAGTTCTTGCAACTGATCCTTCAAATCCTTCAGTTCTGCTGGTGCCATCCGGTATGGTGCTTTCGATATAGGCGCGGTTCCAGGCGCCAAGTCCAGGGTAAAATCAAATTCTCTTTTAGGTGGCATTCCTGGAATCTCATCGGAGAATATGTCAGAAAATTCTCTCGCAATTGGTATTTCTTCCAGCATCTTCTCCTTCTTGGATACATCCTAGATGTAACACAAGTAGGAATGATTCCGTTTCTTTACTTGGTTGACTATGATCATTGCTGACACTAGTCTAATGAAAGGCTCCTTCGTGATTCCACACTAAGAAATCTTCTTCCCGTTGGGTCCTCTTAATTGAACTTTCTGATCATAAAAATCAATGACATCCCGATATTTACTAAGCCAGTCCATCCCTAGGATGACGTCTGCCTTTAAGATCTAACTTAATAAAATCCGCATGCAAGGTACATGTTCGAATTTTCACTCATACACCTTCAAATACGGTGTCACATACTGCTATTTGGCCTGTGGGTGTCGCTACAGGGGCGAATATGCTAGATGACTTATTCAATCCCAATTGCTCGACAAATGATGATGATATGAAAGACTATGATGCACCAGAATCGAATAATACGAAAGCTGGGTGATCATGGACAAGGAATGTACCCGTGACAACTCCTTGTGCATCATCAGCCTCAGTCTTGGTCATGAATGCAATTCTTCCCACATTGGCGTTCTGGGCTCCAGCTCCTCCTGCGATACCAACTCCATTGTGGATGTGTAATACCCCATAAATTTGAAGGGATATTTTAGTAATTAAATAATACTTTTGTAATTAAGTAAACGCGCATGTGCATTTTGGGTATTTATATGTATTTATTAAGTTGTTATTTTACGAGTATTTTATTCCAATTTTTTTTATGGGTAATTACATTTCTATGGGTTTTATGGAGACTTATAAAGAAATGGTATCTTGCGCATTTATAGTATCTTATAACAATTTTATTGTAAATAATATTTTCATATGATAAAAAAAAATATTTCTTACATTGTTAAATAAACTATTTCATTTCCATAAACCTTTAATCCTCATTGTATATTATAATCTATTTTTTCCTACCTACACCATGAGTGATCCTAAAACACCCAAATAACGTATCTTAGTCATCTAATATTTTTGTGTACCCAACAAACTCAATTAACCACCATCACAAGATTATCCTACATCACCTTTTATGGTGCACCCCACCACACCATAACCCTTTTCTTTCTCATCATCTTCCACAAACAAAGCAAAGAACACACAATTATGGTAAACAACTTCAATGTTTTTTTTTTTTTTTTTTTTTTTTTTTTTTTTTTTGTGGCACCACCTTTCCTTCCCCATTTTTTTCCAAATCAATTAGATTTCCCCAATCAATCACCCTCCATTCACTCCAATCACCCATAATCAAATAAAAAATGAAAACAATTTATTGCTTCCCATCCTCACACCACCACCTTCACCTATAAAAACCCCATCCCCCATCATTCTTTTCACCCACTCACAATTCTCTCTCACTCTCCCAACTCTCCCTCTCACTCTCTACTCACTAGGAACAAGCCACCCCCACCGTCAAGGAGGCCGACAAATCCGACCCAACCCGACGCCGTCTATCTCTATGCCCATTTCCACCACCTCCTTCGTTGTCACCTTTGTCACTTTCGATTCCAAGTCCATAAGTGGGGAGTTCTTGGAAGATCCTTACTACCAGTTCCTCTTGTTCGTGAACAACGTTCCCTTTTATTCAGGTAAGTACATATGTACAATGTCTTCAACTATCAAAATATACTTTCGTGTGAGTTCTAGTGTATTTTGACATATCGTGCGTTACTCTTCCAAAGTTTATTTCAAAGTTTATGGATTCTGTCAAAGATTTTTTTTGGAAGGAATGCCTATCTTGGAAACAATTGAAATTTGAATTAATGAACGATAATGGATATGGGACGATGTATAGAGGATATGCGTGAAGGCTACGAAAAGGACGCTTGTAGGAAATCCTTCGGGTGATAATACATAGAATATTACATACCCGGCCCCGTGGTTAATCGACATACACCGAGGTGATGCGGTCGCGGGGTTTTATAAGGCGTGAAACTATATAGTACTACCTATGCTGACGTAGGTCACTACGGTATAGGGGTGTCGACACTTAAGGTCCTATAGTGTGGTTCGAGCGGGGTATGCGTAGGGATACCTTCTAACGCTCTTGGTGAATTCGGACAGGCGATGCCCCAAGAGGTACCTTTTATGTATTGCATCGTGATCTCTCTATGTACATACGTTACCCGTGGGGTTTTTATGCCTCAGCCAAACTAATAAGATAATGTGGTACTCTTTTACATCCAGTTCAACTCAAGAGTTCTTTTACTTCTTTTACCCTCGCGTTATTTCAAATGTTCTTACAATCATGTTTGTTCTAGCCAAAACTCAAGTTTACTCATTGTAATGTGTGCTTACTCAATTTTTACTGATAAATGTTTTTCCAAGTTAGCTTTTGCAATTTTAAAATTGCAGGTTATGAATAAGCTAGCTGGGGTGGAAACGCGCACAAGATAAGGAAGAGGATCATAGCTAGGAAATACTCTTTAGTAGCTGTTTCACTTTTGTTGAAGAAAGTTTTATCTTTCTGTTTAATAATGTAAGGAGGGTTTCTCCTTTAATTTTGCAATAAAGTACTCTTGGTTATCGTTAAGTTGTACTAGCAAAGAACCGTAGGTTCCGGGTTGTTTCAATGTTAGCCCCCTGACCAGCATTTTTGTTGCGGTTCTGGGCTCCGTTCTGTCTAGCATTCCCTTGGTTGGAGTTCTGTTGCCTTCCATAGCCATTTACTCCATTGTTTTGATGGTTTCCAAAGTTCCCATATCCAATCTGTAGGGTCCCGGGCTGCTGGTTCCCTACTTGTTGCACTCGACATTCATACGCTCGATGTCCCTTCCTTCCACATTTGTTGAAAGTGACTACGTTTCCCGCACAGTCCTCTCCTGGATGGTTCCTTGGGCACTTCTTGCGAAAATAGCGGCGAACTCGCTGAGTTGCTTGGTTTTGCTTGTTTCCTCGGTACTGTCCCTGATTACCTCCGCCGCAGTTTGACTTAAACCTCTTGTCTTGGCTGGGCGTGTTGGTGTTTCCTCCCGAACCTTCCATCTTGCGCTTTCCCCGTATGTTTTCTTGGATCTCGTGAATTTGCAAAAGATCGACTGCCCTATCATATGCCTCCTGCAGATTGGGGTAGATCCTGTTCAACGGGTCTTTTTGCAAGTTAAGAAGTAGCCCTGATATAAATTTGTTGACATTTTCTTCCTCATCTGGCACCATGTTGCCTGCAAACTGAGTCGATTGCTTAAATTTCCTTAAATGGTCGGTCACAGAGTCACTTCCCTGTTGTAAGTTCTGAATTCTCGTCTCTTTCTACTCTTCACATGAGACGGATAAAAGCAGGATCTGAGATCAGTTTGAATAGCTTCCCAATTGAAGTTGGGTCGGGCCAACAGGGTATCTTGCGATGTTATCCACCAAAGATTGGCCTCACTTTTCAGAAAAATACTGCACAGTTGACCTTTCGGGCTTCAGGGCATTCCACATACCTAGAAATTTGTCCATCTCCATGATCCAGTCTTCCAGCTCGACAGGATCTTCATTTCCCATCAAATTCGGTGGTTTCATGTCTTCCACCTTCTTGGCCCAGTTGGGTCCTCCCTGAGCTTCGTTAATGTTCATCACTTGAGTCATCTGGGTGAAAAATTGCTCCATGCTGTTGATGTTCTGTGCCATATGTTCTTGTTGTGCTCTTCTGGTATAGTATCGCAGTGCTCAATCAATCATATTCCTACACTACCACTTATTGGATCATTGTTTATTCTAACACGGGGTAATGAACTTAGATGATGAATGCACACTTATCTCTTCCTACAATACAAATATTATTCATATAATATTCCCTAACACATAAGATTGAAGAATATCATTTAGCAGTTAATACATATAACCTTATCATTTCTATTCCTTTCTCATGATCCCAAGATTATTATATTCTTGTCTCCATCAAGGGAGTGATATAAGTCCAAAGGACTATAAATTAAATAAATTCTAATAATATATCTCATGATCATCTAGTCAACGCATGTATTCTCAAACCATAAATTATGTATGTCAACTAAAACAAATGTCGCGGGTGTGTGGGACTTAGTAAGACTCAGACTACCCATACCCAAATCGGCTTGATAAGTTTTAGATTTTCTTGCCCTAAATTCAAATCATATAACCGTACAGGTTTTTAATTCCTTTTTGGATTGCCGACTCTGATACCACCTGTGGCACCTCGCATTCAGCCGAGTGCCACCCCGCACCCGAGATCGCTCCCGGACGCTGGGAAAGAATGGTAAACGAGAAACAACACCAACATTGTTATATATTATAAACTCTTAATTGTCTCAACAGAAGATTTTACATAATATTATACAAGGTGGAATTAAATAAGAGTTTAGCTTATTTAAGACTACTATTAAACACTACATGATATCGCGATCCCCTTATATCGAGCTCCCTTCTCCTAGACCTGTGGGGGATGAAACTAAGATCGCAGTTTTTTCCAAAGTCAGCAAGAAATGCTGAGTAAGAAAACTCCCTAACGTGTAAACAGATTATGAAGCATACATTCATTTTGAGAAATAAAGAATAGATTCACATTTACAATGTAACTTAGCATCGTCTTACATAGTAAAGAAACATTGTAGGACTTCTTGCTCAAATATGAGTTCTTAAATTTTCTTTTGTATCTCAATACGAGGGAGATATTCCCCAAACTTTCCTTGTCTTATTTATAAACATCCATTTTTCAAAAACTCATTTTATCATCTTGTTGATACGGGAAGAATCTATCCTTTCCTTTCCTGTTCACTAGCAACCATGACCATAAGTATCGACACCCCCTAAAGACTCCTCGCGGCCAGAAGGGTAATTACATGGAGCGACTCGGGGCTAATTACGATCGAGTTAATATATAAGTAACCAAATACTGTTCACCCGCACAACTCTTTCCACTTTACGTTATTACGTGTTATTATTTTCATGTGAGAGTTTCAAAATCATTTATCGATAAGCAAATCATGCTTTCAAGTTAGACACGTAAAAAAATATTCATTTTGAGACGAGATATAATAAAATCCCGATTTCGACACGAATGAAGATAGGGCTCTAAGCCTGGCATGTTTACTCACCTCAAGTGGCAACAGCACTATCAAGAATTAGCTCCTACAAGTCGGCGTAGCCTTCGTCTATGAACTCATCGCCTACAAATTATAATTCCTAATCAAATCTAAATTTCAAATATCATGTATAATGCAAGTAATGCGATTAATGTTCTAAGTATTAGCTAAATT
This sequence comes from Linanthus parryae, assembly GCA_023055425.1. Taxonomy (NCBI): domain Eukaryota; kingdom Viridiplantae; phylum Streptophyta; class Magnoliopsida; order Ericales; family Polemoniaceae; genus Linanthus; species Linanthus parryae. The sequence continues at coordinate 2,942,186 of JALGPY010000010.1, read as the reverse complement.
CTTATTTTAAATTTCCGAGCCAACCCAAACTCCCTATTTATTTATTTAAAATAAGTGTTTCGTTATTTTTCATTTAGTAAACTAAGTGGCAAAATTATCATTAGCTATATAACTATTAAATAAAATCATATTTAATTAAACACATAATTAGGCATAAACCCCCTCAAGTTGTAAATTTTGGAATTTACTAAATAGTATTATTCCACAAAACATTATATTCAACTTTAATATATCAAATAGCATATTTATTCCAAGAGATGTAAACTCTTAGCCTTGTCCAATGCTTAGAAAATAATTAAAACACCACTTTTACTTAAAATATATCTTTAATACATAAAATCTCACATGAATTACTTTATAGTTATTTATTGTGATAAATTTTCTAAGTTATAAAGATATTACCTTTTACTTATATTAATTGAGTAGTTATATATATTTATTTATTTAAATCAATAATTTTATTCATTAGTAGCTAAAAGTCTCATTCAAAAATATCTATTAATGTTTAGTTCATAAACTTGTAAGTAAAAGATTATTATAATTATGGCCAAATTTACACAAATATTATTTTCTTAAATTTTTATACAAGGTTATGTATTTATAGACATATGAGAAATTATAAATACTCATTTTTATTTGATTTAAATAATTATTAGGTTTATTTAAAAATTCAGATTGTGTAAACTACAACAAGATCCCCAACTTTCATGAATAACACACTTAGTCACCCCCTACTAGCATATCTGGTTTCTGCCTTCACACTTAGCACCCATTACTTTTAGTTTTATATCAAAATCACCCCATTTCCCTCTTACGTATAACATCTTCTTCACCCTTCACCCTCAAACCATGAATCTTCAAATACAACGATACCCATGACATTTAGATGATCTAAAACTCAAATTCAATCTTAAATTTCAAGATTTGTGTTAAAATTTAACGGGTTTGGTTAGCGAATGACCAAGTAATTGATCGCCGAAATTTCGTCGGAAACTCGCCGAAGAAGATGGCGTTCCGGCGGGTTGAGGCTGTTGAAATTGACCTCTGGGGTCTGGTGGGACCTCAAGGAGGTGGGGGTACAACGAGAATTGGAGGAAGAGAGGTGGAGGAGGCGCGGTGGCTTGGTCCCGTCGGGCTCTCGGGTCTGACTCGCCGCCGCTTCTTCTTCTTCTTTTTTCTGGCTACGACGAACCGAGTGGAAAGGGGAGATGGTGAGAGAGAGACCAATTGGACGGAGATAGGGAGTTGGCTGGATATGGGTCGGACGGTGGTGATGACAGTGGTGTTGGTGGTGAGTCAGATGGTGATGATGGTGGTGTGGGTGTTGTTTGTGTTGTCTCTGCTGGGTTTTGCTGAGAGGGCGAGAGAACATAGGTGGGGAGAGATGGGGGCAGAGGTTTTGAGAGGGAGGTATGGAGGCATGGTGGTGATGGTGGTGGTGATGGTTTTGAGGTCGATGATGATGGTGGTGACGATTGTGATGTTGGGGGTGTTGATGCTGCTGGGTTTAGAAGAGAGATAGAGTAACAGAGGTGGGAGAGAGGTGGAGGCAGAGAGTTATGAAGGGGGTTTAGGTAGGCATGGTGGTAATGGTGGTAGTGCCGTAGGTGGAGATGGAGGTGGTGTTGTGGTGGTGTTGGTGTCGGTAGTGGTGGTGGGTGCTGTTACCGAGAGGGAGAGAGAGAGGGGAATGGTGAGTGAGCAAAGTTATGGTGGTGTTGTTGGTGATGGTGATGGTGGTTGTGGTAACGGTGGTTGTGTTTTGCCGAAGGGGAATAGGAGGAAGAAGATGGTGATGAAGAATTTTAGGTGGAGAAGAGAAGTGTTGATGGTGTGGTTGAATTGGAGACAAGGGGGGTTTTTATAGAAGAAATTGAGGAGAAACAAAGGTGGTTTTGGAGGAAAACTATGGGTTATAGGAGGAGTAGGGAGGTAGAGGTGTAGGGATGGAGAGTTGTGGAAGAGAAGGAAGATGATGAATCTTGTAAGGAGAATATAAGAAGGAAGGGGGATGCATCTAATTGTTAGAGAAGTAGTAAGGAAGAGATGTGCAATAGATAGAGGGAGGGAGAGTTGTGTGTGTGTGTGTGTGTGTGTGTGTGTGTACAGGTGAAGAAAAAGAAATAAGAGGATGAAGAAGAGAAAAAAAATGAGAGTGGAAGAAAAAGTAATAAATTAATAAAAATACTGGGTTTGGGTCGGGTTTTAATCAAAAATACGGGTACGTATAGTAATACGGTATATATTACCGGGTATACCATTTTACGGGTCGGGCTGGATAAAATACGGGTTGAAGAAACTTATACTATACGTTTATACATACAACTATTTATCTAAAATACAACTACCTCCCCAATTTTAATCAAATTAGTTTTTAACCTCTTTAAACTACAACTACCTCCCTATTATTCAAATTAACAACTTTATATTATTGAAAACTACAATTATAACCTCCCAAAATTTTATCCAACTACTTTATAACTTTCACAAAACTAAAATTACAACCCTATTCTTTGATTTAATTAATTGATAACTTCAATAAACCAAAATTGTAAACCCAGGCTCTATTAAAATTATTAAATTATCCTCTTATGTAGAAATCGGGGTATTACAATTCGAGTCTAAGTGAAACGTCTAGGGGTCAAAGCCTAAATTTGTTAGAATAATAAAAACCCTAATATTTATTTCTTGACTCACTCCGCCATCTTTTTTTCCGCACGAATCACCATCATCATCACCACCGTCGCCATTAGCGCCACCACCATCTCTCTCTCTCTCTCTCTCTCTCTCTCTATCTCTCTCCCGATCTCCCTCAACCTCTATCACTCTCTCTCTCTCTCGATATGAGTAGCCCGACAGCCAAAGCAACCAAGCTGACCTCCACGGGTCTCAGATCTTTTGATTTCCATCTCTCTCTCTCTCTCTCTCTCTCTCTCCCTATCTTGTTCGAGTGCAGCCCTGAGGAACTGCCACTGAGCCACCTAAGGTAGCTCGGTAGATGTCCCACTAGAGCCAACCGTCTCAAGCTAGGAACCCGAAACTATTCTTCTCTTTCGCCGCTAATATCTTCAACCATTACCGTGAGAGTTTTGAAACTCATATTTATACGTTTATTTTCTGATTTAAAAGCGTCATATCGCATGATCACATTACAGTTTCTGCATGAACTAGTAACCAAAAACCCTAGTTTTGACGATTTATGTGACATTTGAATGAAGCTTGAAAAATTATTTTGGGACTTTAAACAATATGTTTTGACGTATATTTGACATGTGATTGTATTTTTTATGTATAATAGGACCAATAAGTGGAAGTTAGCATTACAAAACTTACCGAAATGCATTTTGGTAATTTTCTATCAAGTTTGTGAACAATTGGAAACATTTTGATTTTTCAGAATGTTGAGGCGATTATGACTATATTATTGGAGTCGCATGGTTTAGATTTGTTGAGAAATGACACAATTTCTTACGTGCTTTACGCAAGTGCACAATACAAGTAGTAAAATTTGAGTATTAGAACTCGAATGATTGTTCCCACGAGGAAAGATGCAGATTATCACTTAACCAAAAACTTAAGTAAAAGAGTAAAGTAAATACATAAGGATTTTATGTTGAGTTGAATTGTGCTAAACGATGTACTGAAACTAAAAAACTGAAAGTAAACAGTCTGTTTTGTAAGATTTTCAGAGAACATCGTTTGGTTGTGAAACTAGTTTGGATACTAGGTATCCAGGATCCCCCAGGGTTTTCCAAGTTTTTCAGATCGATATGAAAAAAAAAGTTGATTCTATCTAATCCACGTAATTAGTTGCATAATCTCCTCTCGGTCTCATACTCGTAATCCCGACTCTGCAGATTTTTGGGTTCTCTCATTCGACCTAGACCTGCAGTGTAACACCCCCAAAATGACCAAGCCGGAAGTCCCAGGGGGGGGGGGGTCACTCCGTACAAGAGAAGAAACTCGGATACAAGGATATTTAAAAGTGGATCCAAGAAAAAACATCCATAAAGTCTTAAAGCAATACTTTTTTATGCCTCAAACACGGGTATTAACCAAACTAAAATTCAATGATAACTAAAAGAGTTTATATTTATTAATTAATGAAAGTTTCTAGGATAAAGTGATGGATCGCTCTCTTGTTAAGCCAAGATCCCATCTGAACCTGTGGTGAAGAAAACAGAAAGAGAACACCACAGTTTCTAACATCATCAATAAATACTGTCAAACAAACACCCAAGCATGTAAAATGACGACGAGGCAATTTGTAAAACAATAAGAAACTTGTCACGTAGTAGTTTAACTTAAACAACGCAGAAGTAAAAGCTTGACATTTATATGAAAACAAGAGAGATTCCAATTTCATTGTATTTTCCCAAAGCCATAATCATTGCCTAAATTACGGAATTCCAAAATCACATATTCTTCCATTTTCCATTAATAAACATCAAGTCCAAAACCACATCGCTAATTTGTTGATACGGGGGAAGAACCAACCATCTAGAAAGCATCCTTGACCTAGGTGTCTGACACCCCCTTAAGACTTATTGCGGCCAGAAGGGTGAGTACAAGGAGCTATCCGGGCATTGCAACCTGATTTAAATTAATTGGCCGAGTGACCTAAGTCACTCGACCAAGCCAATATTAACCATAAATGAACCCCGTACAACTCTTCCACTTTAAATTATTGTTGATTTTAGATTATGTGATATTTCCAAGAAATGTTTCAACAAGTGGAAATCAAATGTTCATATAACACATACTACATACAACACATAAATTCATTTTGGGACAAGAATGAATGTTCATTTGAATCGAAGGGCGATAGGCACACTAGGCCTGGCATGTTTACTCATCTCAAATACAAGTACTTCCCGCGACTCAGTCGTAGTATTGGACGTATCCCTCGTCTGAGAATTCGTCGCCTACAAGTAAACAATATTCTAATTAAATACAGTATTCTCTTAATATATGAGCTAAACTATATGAAATGCATATGACGCTCAGTCATGATTTATGTTCTATTTCCATCCCAACTTCCCCACATGAACCTGATACACAAATGATTAGGACGATTGGATCTAGGCTAACGACACGGTTCTACTAGCCGATTCAATTCAACACACACAACACTACTTATTTTTAAACAAAGAGACTATTAATTAACTAAACCTATATTTTGCTAGACACAACTCACAAATTCTGTCAAACATATTTAGTTAGTGTCGGGATTACAAAAAGAGCATCAAAACTCTCATAGTTTAACTAATTTGATCAACTAAACACTATTTAATAAACCCAACAACATTAACGACAAAACTAGCTCTTTCAGCGAAAATTTTTAGGCCTAAAGCGACAAATTCTGATTCTTTTGCGACCGGACAGATTGTTCATTAGCCATAGAGTACCCAATTATGCTTCTAACTGTCTCATTTTCGAATCCAACTCAATTTTTTGGAGATTACAAATCGCATTAGCAACCTAATACACAAAACACGTGGTAGTTTCTAATTAATCCTATTGTTTTGGCTTCATTTTACCCACATATACACCTGGGGTTTAAGGGTAAACATGAATAAGGATGAATCAGCGAGTCAAGGCGAATTATGTAATTAACTACGAAAAAAAGTGAATAACATTATGAAATTAACGAATTATTTGATACTAACATGAGAAAATAAGGTTTCTAACACGAGGAGCGAATCGACGACGTTAAGAGGTGACAAAAAAGACCCGACTGAGACCTTTGTGGCCGAAGGAGCTGCCAGAAAAGTAATGGGTCAGAATGAACCAATTGATCGATGGAAAATACGAAAAGAAGAAGAATAAGAAACTGAAAAAGAAGAAGAAGAAGAAGAACTGGACGGTGAAGAAGAAGAGAAAAAGAACAAACCTCGGAGTGGTGGTGGTGGATGGACAATGCAGCTGCTGCTGCTGTTGTTTTGCCGCCGCTGCTGCTTCCTCCACGGTGGCAGCAGAGAAAGAAAGAGAGAGATCGTGAGGGATGGAGGCGTTGGGGAAACGGCGATTGCAGCACGAGATAGGCAATAGGGAGACCGTGAGGGAGAGATATAGGTGGAAAAGATGAGGGTTTACCGTAAGGGAGAGAGGTAGGTGGAAAATTTCCAAGAAAGAGACAATTGCTGATTCCACTACCGAGGCTGAGTACATTGCTGCATCGGGTGCAGAAAAGGAGGATGTTTGGAGTAGGAAGTTCATTACTGAGGTTGGTGTAGTTTCTAGTATTGTGGATCCAATAGAGTTGTATTTTGACAACAATGGGGCGATCGCACAATCCAAGGAACCCAAGTCACACCAGAAATCCAAGCACGTACTCAGGAAATTCCATCTTATTCGAGAGATCATCGATAGAGGAGATGTGAAGATATGCAAGATTCCCACAGATGAAAATCTGTCAAATCCACTTACAAAGCCGCTTGTTCAGCGCAAGCATGAAGGGCACACTAGATCTATAGGCATACTAGATGCACCGGATTTGGCTGTAGTGCAAGTGGGAGACTGTTGAAATAGATGTCCTAGAGGCAATCTTATTTAGTATGAACATTATTCTAGCTAGAATCATTGTATTATTTATGGAGATATTTAATATAATGAAGTCCTTATATTACACTTTTTTTTTACCTTAAATATCCCTAATCGTTTATATTGATTAATAGGACGATCAACTATATACTAGTATGTGAGTAGATTGATATGAGGATATCAAGTCTAGCACATGGATATGCATTAAGGGTAATGGCATACTGGAATGACCCACCACGAGAAGGCTACATACAAGTTATGTGAAAGTCACAAGCGCTTCTCGTAGTGACAATGGTATTGTGATCCTTAGACTTGAAGTCACTAGATACTCTAGTTGTGAAATATCATGCTTTGATATTATCAAACGTTGCGCCTTAACTGGGTAACTATAAAGATAGTTATTGGGCGCGATAGGAAGCAAGATTAGAGATGGTAGTGATGTATAGAGGATTTGTCCTTCCCACACAACGGGAGAAAATATCCATGGCCACTCAAGGGGTACTGCTTATAGAATGCCTGGCCAGACTCACATAAATCATATGAGATATTGATGTTATCTTCATGGATAAGACTATTCCCATGATCGAGAAACTATGGATTAGATACACGAGTGTGACTTGTATGTATCGTGTCCAATCCGGATATGGAGACAAAGGGATGATACAATACGGTAACATTAGTGACAAGGTTTGTTGGATCTCTGACTATTTCTATTAGTTGGGTGACATATATGTCTCACTAGATACCGCTTTATGTTAGTTATTTGTTACTACAAACTAAGTAGAAACCTATGGGGTCACATTCCCTATGGATTAAACCGGACTTGGGAATTAATTAGTACGACTAATTATATAGAAGGATCAATACGCAACCATAAGAAAAGTTAGTAGGACTAATTTAAAAAGTGGACTAATCCGTGTATGGACATGATTAGTATTTGGGCTAATATGTAGTTAATAAGGAGTTATTAACTATATAAGGGAACTCCTAGCTCATTTTCTCATAAGTTGCATTCATAATTAAGTGGCAGAAAAAGAAAGGAGAGAGCAAGACTACTAGGGCTGAACCCTAGCCGTCCGCCCGCCCCTACCGTCGGCCACAAGAGGCGCGACCTCTTTGGTCTCCGTTTTAAGTGATATTTTCTTCCTCGTTCTTGAATGAGCTAGCACAAAAGTGTTAGCAGGATCTGGAGCAATCCTAGGCGTGGATATTCATAGAGGCGTGGATAGCATTCTACGTGAAGTGATTTTTCAGACAAAGAAGGTACACATTGTTTCTTCCCTTACCATCGTTATGATACTAGTCCTGCGATTCATGGAGGGCTTTGAAAGAAATATTTATTTTATTTTTCCTTTGCATAATCGATATCAAAACCCTACAGTGGTGTGTTGTGCGCTTCCCGCATCACTTCTCCTTGGTTTCCGCACACTTGTGTGGTACGCACCATCTCTCCTTGTAGCTAAAACCTCAATATTCATGGATCTTAAAGTCCTTTGTTTGACCTTCTACAATTTTCTTCTTTATCTTTTCCGGCTTCACATCTCTTGGCTGGTCACTCTTTATCTCTTCTATGACATATGTAACAACTATCATATTCCCGAGAATATTATTTACTCCACCTTGTTCAATTTCGAGCTTTCAAACTCATGGCATAGCCAGTCTGGCAAAACTAGCATAGCATCTAAAGCATGGCTCGATTTCCAGGCTGATGGCACCAAGAAGGATGACCCCCCTCCTCTTCCTCCATCGTTGCACTACTTGATTGGATCAAGATCATTATTTCCTTCCCTACACTGCTAGCGAAAACAGTAGAGAAAGACTCATTTGCTCATCCTACAGTGTGGATATTTGCAGAGACGTGGACAACAATTCTACGTAGTGATCAGTCAAACTAACAAGGTGAATTTATATCCTTTAATATGTTATGAATGCTTCACATCCGATTCGTGGAGGGTATTGAGCAGATTTCTTTTTTGTAGTTCCGCTGCGTAACCTGCATCAAAACCCTACAGTGGTATCATAGCCACAGGTTGATAGCGCATAATGTGATTTATGAGGTTATCTACTTTATCAGCTTACACCGTACTGTTAATTTTTGCGTAAAACTTATATGCGTAGTATGATGCATTTTGAATATGATGAAAATGAGTGAATTTCGTATACGTATGATGTATGAATTGATTGGTGATGTAAAACTAGAGTTTGGGCACAATTTGGGAAATAAAAGGGTTTTCTGTCCCATAATTGAGGTTCGGCCAACAAGGAGAAGGAGAAAAAATTGATTTTTCTACCCCAAGGGGTTCGGCCAAGGTGACTGAACATCCCTAGGGTTTCAGACAGAGTAGCCCGACCGCCCCTCCCTGCGCGCCAGACCTGTCTGACGGGGTTGGACCGCTTCGGCAGGTCCAAACGGTTCGGCTATCATGACTGGCTCAACTGTTTTGACTGTTTTAACCCTATAATCACAATTTAATTAAAAATAGACCCAGCGCGATAAAATTGAATCTAACTCATTTATGTGTTTTATCGCATAGTGGTTGGATTTGGCCTTAGTTGTGTGGTTGTTAAATTTTGTGGTATGGTTTTGGTTTTGATGTAATTAACGTAATTATTTTACGGCATGCGTTTAGTCTTCTCCCTCGCCTGTGAGGTTCGTCTATTTGGTTTATAAATGCTAGCTAGAATTAGATAGATAGAATATAGTCTAGGCATGGAGAAGAAGACCAAAGAAACCACAAGACAATGAAGAGCCACAAGCTTGGACGCATGGACTAAATACGGCGGTGCATGGAGATGAGCTTGTTATTTTAGGACTTATAAATATTCTCATTGGCTTGGGAATATCTTAGTTTTAGGGCCCACATCCATACCACGTTTATTTATTTTTTATTTATTGATTTTTATTTTGATGTATGGTTGATGCATGCAAACGATAACAAGATAAGTAGAAAAATGGTATTGGATCTTTAATATGGGATTGCCCAATCCAAATGAGTAGATTAGTTGATATGATCAACAAATAAAATTGACAAGAATAACGCTCAAACGAAAATATTACATCTTTCCTTCTCTTTCTTAATACTCGTCATGATAAAGATGTATCGAGTTCGGGCTTGCAAATGCAAGGCGACTTGATTCATCATGATGTGACAAGATGGCACAAGCAAGTACTGTGCGATTGTTGAAGTAAGACGTTGAACGCAACTACGCTATTTTAATAGGATTAAAAGCTTAGATGCAAGGCATTTAGGAGTTATCTATGAGATAGATGAAGAATAAAGTGTTATTAGCCTAATTGAATCAAGAGTTGCATTGAATTCAATAGGAAGGTGTTCCTACCTAAATTACTAAATTTTGGGTGACTTGCCAAAGCAAGCTCAAAGCGAGTTGAAATACGAATCTTGTCCCACTAGAAAATATATGATTGATATTTTTGCATTAATGGTGATGGCTATTAATCCGAGAAAAATAGTGGGAGTTATATTTATAATCTAGCTATTGTTAAGTATAGTTTAATATTCACAATACTAAAATTACATATATCTCATTACTTGTCGAATTCCAATAGCAAACAATCAACAAACATCGACAATTGCGTTCGTTCCTTGAGAATGACAAATAGTCTGGAATGAATTTCCAAAATTGGCACAAAAAATTGAGAATTGTTCTCAAGGTAGAAAAGCTGCAAATAGTAGGGCAGGAAGTTTCTTCTCCATCAACTGCCACAACCATTAGAATCTAAAGGAAGGAATACCAAACGATGATTCTTTGGATGTGACTTGCCTCATGTTAGCTTCCATGAACTCCGAGCTTTAGAAGAAGGATGAGGACATGGAGGCGTATGATATGATCATACATTTAAGATGTTCTTTTTTTAAAGAGCGGGCTGGATATGAAAGGTTTGAAGTGTCAATGGCTTTGTTCAAAAGCAACTTACTCCGTATGATTGAGAACCGCTGAACAAAGCACTAATATGGGCAAAGGCAAAGCCATATGGATGGTTAAAATGTAGGGTTTTGATGCAGGTTACGCAGCGGAATAAAAAAATTAATCCTTCTCAAATCCCTCCAAGTATCACAGGCAAGCCATCATAACATGATAAGGGCATAAAAGATGTGTACCTTAGTTTGGGAGATCACACGAAGAATAGTGTCTTCGTCTCTACGAGTATCCGCACCATGGATTCTTGATTGGATTCCTTCTCACCGTGTAGTGCTAACAACGGAAGAAGGAGGATGATCACGCAATACGAGGTAAAGGAGGGGGAGGTCCTCCTTTGGTGGCCGACAGGTGAGGGATGGAAATAGGGGGCTTCGGCCTCCTATTAATACTCTCTCTCTCTCTTGATTTGTTATGCTCTCTCAATAAGGACTTGTCTTGAGAAATAACAAGCTAGAGTTCTTTTATATAGTAATAACTCTTTATTAACTACATAAAAACCCCAATACTAATCATGTCCTTACATGGATTATTCCACATGAAAATTAGTCCTACTAAGTTTGCTTGTGGTTGCGTTATGATCCTTTTATTAATTAGTCCAACTATTTAATGCCAATTATCAATTTAATCCATCCGGTGTGTGACCCCATAGGTTTCTACTTAGTTGGTAGTAACTATTTATTAACATGGAGCGGTGTCTAGCAACATATCCATGCCACCCAACTAGAAGAAATAAGTCAGTGATCCCGACAAACCTTGTGCCCAATTTTCATGCATTGTGTTATTCCTTTTTCTCCATATCCGGATTGGAAACGAGACATATTAGTCACACTCGTATATCCAATACATAGTTCCTCGATCATGGGAATATGTTTATGCGAGCAGATAACATCAATATCCCCGTAATGATTTATTTGAGTCTGGCCAGACATTCTATAAGCAACATCCCTAGAGTGGACCATGTATATATTCTCTCATTATGTAGGAGGGAAAAATCCTCTCACGTCACTACGATCTCCAAGCCTGCTTCCTATCATGCCCGATAACTATCTTTATAGTTACCAGGTTAAGGCGCAACGTTTGATATTATCAAAGCATGATATTCCACAACTAGAGTATCTAGTGACTTCAAGTCTAAGGATTACAATATTATTAGCACTACGAGAAGCGATTGTGACTTTGACATAATCTAATGTATCATTCTTGTTGTGGGTCAATCCAGTATGACATTACTCCTAATGCATACCCATGTGTTAGACTTGATATCTCCATATCAATCTACCCACATACTAGTCTATATTTTATCGTCCCTTTAATCAATATAATGGACTAGGGATACTCAAGATAAACAACACATTGTATCTAAGGACTCCATTATATTAAATATATCTATAAATAAGAAATGAATTTTCTACACAAACATTGTTCATACTAAATATAGATTGCCTCTAGGGTACCTATTCCAACATAAACAACATGGGAGAGGACCAAAGCAAGTTTGTTGCAGGAAACAAGTGACTTGCCTTAATGCCCAAAGGTCGTAAAGTGCAAGAGGAACTGCCTGAAGTACCTGGAAGAAGAAAAGAAGGGAATTATGAATTCCACTTCAGGTATTGTTGTTATAGAAGTCAATGAGTCGATCTCATCATAATGGGTATAAGATACTGGACGAGGATCTCACATTTATAGAAATATGCAGGATCTCAAAAGATGTAGACCATTGGATAAGGGAGAGACACACCTAGTCGTAGGAACTTATCATGTATCTCTACCTTCTCGAATTATCAATGAATTAGACAAATGATTTTATGCCCCTACTATGAGTGGGAGCATTATAGCAATTTATTGTATTGACAATAAAATTTTCTTTCCCAATAAAGAAAAAATGTTGTTCCATTTATTATAGTGATATGCATTATTGTAATGAACTTTTGTCTAATGGATTGTATATCCTTGATCAAAATAATTCCATCTATAACATAGATACTAAGAGGATTAAATCTAATGATTTAAATCCCACATACCTTTGGCACTGTCGTTTAGGCCATATAAACGAGAAACACATTTCTAGGCTCCATAAGGATGGATTTATAGACTCATTTGATTATGAATCATATGATACATGCTTGTTTATTGTGAAAAATGACTAAGTCTCCTTTCACGAAGAAAGGAAAGAGGACTAGTGAGCTACTAGAACTCATACATACTGATGTGTGTGGACCATTCGTCACATCCGCCATATGAGGTTTTCCTTACTTCATTATATTTACCGATGACTTCAGTAGATATGGATTTGCGTATCTTTTGAAGAGCAAATCCGAATCCTTTGAAAAATTCAAAGAATTCAAGAATGAAGTGGAGAACTACCTTAGGAAAGGTTTTAAGGCTCTACGATCAGATCATGGAGGAGAATACTTAAGAAAACAGTTCGATGACTATCTTAAAGAGTGTGGGATCTCTTCCAAACACACTCGACCTGGAATACCACAATGGAATGGTGTGTCTGAGAGGTGGAATCGAACTCTGTTGGACATGGTTCGATATATGATGAGTTAATATGATCTTCCAATTTCATTTTGGGGCCAAGGGCCAGGCTCTATTAACAACTTCTTTTACACTTAACCGCGTTCCATCCAAATCACTGTTGAAGACGCCATATGAGATATGCACCGGGAGACGTCCCACAGTGTCGTTTATGAGGATTTGGGGTTGCGAGGTCTATGTAAAGAGTTTACATTCAGATAAACTCGGACCCAAGTCGGACAAGTACAAGTTTAAGCTATATCCTAAGGAAACGAAAGGATATTATTTATAAAATATATATGAGAACAAAGTGTTTGTTGCTCGGACATGTGTGTTTCTAGAAAGAGAGTTTGTCTCTAAAGAAGCCAGTGGGATGACTGTAGAACTTGAAGAAGTTCAAGAACCACAAAGCACTGATCCTACAATGAAACATGATCAGGAACCAAAAGATATTGTGGAGCAACCTGCTCAAGTAACACAAGAATTTCGCAGGTCTGGTAGGATACGTCAAGGGACAGAGAGGTAGGGCATTCTCGTGACTGAGCTAGGTGATGTATTGCTCATGGATGATGATTAGCCTACAACCTATGGGGAGGCCATAAAGGGGCCGAACTCTCAGAAGGGGTTTGAATCCATGAGATCCGAAATGGAATCCATGTATACCAATAAAGTATGGACTTTAGTGGAACCCCCTGATGAGGCTCGGCCCATAGGGTGCAAGTGGGTTTTCAAGAAGAAAACGAACCTGGATGGCAATGTGATTGCCTATAAGGAAGGTTTTTGGCGAAAGTTGGCATACTTTATTCAACCCCCTTCTAGATTATTGATCCTGTATTAGTATCCTACATAATGTCTTTGAACCTCCTAGAGGATGTGTACATGACACAGCCAGAGGTTTTTGAGGATCTAGAGCATGCCAACAAAGTGTGTAAGTTGCAGCGGTCGATATATGGTTTGAAGCAAGCTTCCAGGAGTTGGAATCTTTGCTTTAATGATGTAGTGAAAGAGTTTAGCTTTATCAAAAACAAAGATGAACCTTGTGTCTGTTGGGTTTTGACGTAAGTAACGCAGCGGAATAACAAAAATTAATCCTACTCAAAGCCCACCAAGGGTCACAGGAAGAGACATCATAACATGACGAGAGACATATAAGATGTGTACCTTTGTGATTTGGGAGTTCACACGAAGAATAGTGTCCTCGTCTCTACGGTTGATCCACGTCTAGAGGTGAGATCTAGATTCTTCCTTCAACAAGTTCTAGCTTGAACCGGAGGAAGAGGGAAGAAGGAATCAAAGCAACAAGGAAGAGGAGGGGTTCGGCCCCTCTTCTTGGCGCCGACGAGAAGGGGCGGACGGGCCTAGGGGCGTGCGCCTCTAGGCTTGTCTTGCTCTCTCTCTTTGCTATCTCCCACTCTCTTGTGTTATGTATAATAACAGTAGTGTGGGAAGGAAGCTAGAGCATCCTTTATATAGTCCAACAAATCCTTGTTAACTACATAAAGGCCCTTCCTAGTTCTACATGAACTTGGATTAGTCCCTTCCTTGCAAATTAGTCCTACTAAGTTTGCATGGTGTTGCAAAATGATCATTCTGATTAATTAATCATATTAATTAATCCCAAATCTAGTTCAACTCTATTTGACGTGTGACCCCATAGGTTTCCACTTAGTTGGTAGTAACTTATTACTAACATGGAGCGGTGTCTAGCAACACATCCATGCCACCCAACTAATAGAAATAGTTAGTGATCCCGACAAACCTCTTGTGCCCAATATATCATATTGTACTTTCCCTTTGTCTCCATATCAGGATTGGACACGAGACATAAATAGTCACACTCGTATATCCAATCCATAGTTCCTCGATCCTGGGAATATGCTTATGCAAGAAGATAACATCAATATCTCTATATTGATTTATCTGAGTCTGGCCAGACATTCAATAAGCCTCATCCCTCGAGTGGCCGTGGATATTTACTCCCATTATGTGGGAGGGACAAATCCTCTCTACATCACTACGATCTCTAAGCTTGCTTCCTATCATGCACGATAGCTATCTTTATAATTACCCAGTTACGGTGTAACGTTTGATAACATCAAAGCACGATATTTCACAACTAGAGTATCTAGTGAATTCAAGTGTAAGGATTGCAATATTATTAGCATTTCGAGAAGCGATTGTGACTTCAACATTATCTAATGTATCCTTCTCGTTGTGGGTCATCCAGTATGCCATTACTCCTAATGTATACCCATGTGTTGGATGGTGATATCTCCATATCAATCCAACCCCATACTAGTCTGTATATGATTTTCCTATTAATCATTATAGTTGACTAGGGATATTTAAGAATATAACACTTATATTCTAAGGACTACATTCATGTTAACATATCTCCATATCGATAACATAATGAATCGTAAATCCACATATTTGTCACAATTAATTGATTGCCTCTAGGGCACAATTGCAACAGTCTCCCACTTTCACTAGAGTCAATTCTCCTGCATCATATGCCTATTGATCTAGCGCGGGCCTCCATGCTTACACTGCGTAGGGGCGATGTATCTGCTGGTATCTTGCAAAATATTCACATCTCCTCTATCTACAATTTGATTGAGATTGAATATTCTGAGTAAGTGCATCTCATGCTATAATTTACTCAGTCCTCTATGTTAGAATAAATGACTGAATCTTTCGTGGAACCTTTCCAGCTCACAGTCACTCCCACTAGTGCAAAAGATAAAACTTGACTATAAACTGAAATCTTATTTGTTAGATTTGAAGTTCGTATCACTGTAACCCCTTACAGTAAACTCTTCCTATCCTCCATTAATCAAGAATTCATCCCAAGTTCTTCTCAATTACTTAAGGATAATTTTTGATAATTATCCTGTGACTATGACCCGGATTTGATTGGTATCTTTGTGTCATTCCATATGACACGTCTGGCCTATTACATATCATGGTGTATCTCATGAATCTTATTCATACGGTCCTTTTCAATCTAATTGGAAGGACAATTAGTCTTCCAAAGACTAATTCCATGTGACATAGGTAGAATCCATATTCTCTACATGTTGAACCATTTCAACAGCTTTTGTTAATATATGTGCCATGACTCAGGATCAACAATTACTTTGATCTATCTCCATAGATTTTATAGATTGTCTCGCCTAATTCTATTATTGGAGTTCAATTTCTCTAGCCAATCTATACAAGATTGCTAAGTAGAGACATTATTCCCAATAATTAGTATGTCTCTACATACAAGACAAAAAATTTAACTATGCTCCCACTAATCTTCTTGTAAACACAAGTCTCATCTTCAATTTTGATGGAACCAATTTCCTTTGACTGCATCATAAATTTGAAGAATCAAACTCCAAGAATCTTGACTCAATCTATAGATAGATTGATGTAAGAAAATGCGAATGGATTTAAGAATCACAACTGGGAAAGATTTCGTCATAGTCTATACTATGAACTCACATGAAATCCTTTTCAAACCAGTTGTCCCTTAAAAGTAATCATATTACTATCCATGTTGGTTTCCTCATAACCCACTTGCACCCTATGAGTTCCACCCTTTCAGGTGGTTCCAACAAAGTCCATACTTTGTTGACATACATGGATTCTATATTGTATCTTATGGCTCTAAGCCATCTCTAAGAGTATGGCCCACACGTGGCCATCTCATAGGTTGTAGGCTCATCTCGATGAGTAATATAGCATGGGTTATGAGAAATCCTTATTTATCTAGTCCCTTGACATTCTACCTAACCTACGAGGTTCTTGTGTTTTCTGAGTAGGTTGCTCCACAATACCTTGTGATCCTGCTCATGTTCCATCAAAAGGATATATGTTCAGTTGTGGTTCTTGAACTCTTTCAAGTTCTACTGTCCTCCTACTGTTTCTTTTAGAGACAATATCTATGTAGAAACACTGTGGTTCGAGCAACAAACAATTTTTTCTCGATTGGATTGTAGAAATATTATCCCTTTCAGGATATCCCACAAAAGATTTATCCGATTTGAGTCCAAGTTTATCTGTAAACGCCATTACATAAACTACATAACCCAAATCCTTTATGAACGACATACTAGGACATTTCCTAGTCCATATCTCATATGGTGTTTTTCATAATTTATTTGGATGGAACAAGGTTAAGGGCGAAATTTGCTGTAATTAGAACATAGCCCCTAAAAGTAAACTGGAAGTTCTGTTTTGAATCATCATGGACCGAGCCGTTTCTAACAAGGTCCGAACTCTCCTCTTAGACACGCCATTCCATAATGGTGTTCTAGGTAGAGTGAGTTGGGATCACATCCCATACTCCCATAGATGTTCAAGCTTTTTGGCTTATGTATTCTCCTCCACGATTCAATCGTAGAGCCATGATACTTTTGCCAAGCTGGCTTTCTACTTCATTCTTGAATTCCTTGAACAATTCAAAGGATTCAGATTTAGCCCTTCATAAGGTACACAAATCCATATTTCTTTATTCCCATCAGTAAATATGATGAAGTATTGAAAACCACCTTTAGCATTTGTGCTCAGCGGCCTACATACATCAACATGTATGTTTTCCAAAATATCATATCTTTTCCTAATAAATAAGTAAGTCTTACATGTCTCATATGATTCAATAATCGAAGAAATCCATCCATATGGAGTTCTAGGTATGTATCTCTTATTCATGTGGCCTAAACAATAATGCTAAAGATAAGTGAAGTTCATATCATTATATGCAAATCTATTGGTATTAATGTTATGGATGAAATTATCATGATCAAGGATATACAATCCATTTAGACAAAATTGCATTACAATAATGCATGTCAGAATAAATGGAACGACATTTGTCCTTTATTATGATAGAGAGCTTTCTTGTCCAAACAAGAAACTATGATAATGATCCTAATCATAGTAGGAACATAATCTCTTTTGTATAATTCATGAACAATTTCATAAAGGTATAAATAATTCCCTACGGCTAATTCAGCAACCCCTTGCTTTATTGCAACACATGTAGGATTATTTCTTCCTTATCCAATTGTCTTTATCTCTTGAGATCCTTCACACTTCTATAAATGTGAGATCTTCATCAAGTATCACATACAAATGAGATAGACATATTGAATTCTATAAAAAACTTACATAATTTGGAATTCATAATTCCTTTATTATTTTCTTCCAGGTACTTTAGGCAGTTTCTCTTCCTCCATGCCACCTATGGGACCTTTAAGGCAACTTGATTTAGCAACAAGCTTGCTCTATATCCATGGGGTCGGTACAAACCTTTTGCCCTTACCCATGCTGTTAACCATTATCATGTTTTGCCTTTAGCCCTTTATAAGTGCTTTGTATAGCGATTCTCAATCATACTGAGAAAATCACTTTTGAACAAACACTATAATTGCATCCAATGCAATTATTGGTCTATTTGGGAGAATAATTATTTATTTTTTATCTATCTCATAGATAACTCTTAGTCTCTAAGCTTTCAATCCTTATGAGATAGCTTAGTTTGTACTTCACCTCTTGCTTCAGCAGTCACCCATTACTAGCTTGTGTCGTCACGTCATATCTCGATGACTTAAGTCGCCTTGCTTTGGCAAGCCCGAACTTATTCCATCTTGACCATGAGGAGTTCTAATTAAGAGAGCGCAAAGTGGAGCAACACTTAAAGCCTTTCATGACAAGCTCTCTCTTTGAAAGAGCTTATTTTAATGTATGATCATATCATATGCCTCCATATTTCTCATCTTGCTTCCAAAGCTCAGAGTTCATGGGAGCTTACATGAGACAAGTTACATCCAAAGAACCATTATTTGATGTTCCTTCCATAAAGCTTTTAGTGTGTCTAGGTAGTCGGTGGGAAGAGAACTTTATGCTCTACAATGTACAACATTTTTACTTTATTTGAGAACCATTCTCAATTTTATACCAATCTAGAAAATAGATTCCAGACAGCCTGTCCATCTCATGGACATAAAGTCGTGTTTCGTTTGTTTAATGCTATGGGTATTCAACACTTATAGGATTATGCAAAGCATTGTGACGTATAACTATATTCAACAAGGATTTAAATTATTAAATATAGCTCCCGCTATTTTTCTCGGATTAATAGCCCTCACCATTAATGCGGAAAATATCTTATATATTTTCTAGTGGGTCCAAGATCCCTTTTTCACTTCTTCTTGAGCTTGCTTTGGCAAGTCACCCAAGAATTGCTTATTTAGGTAGAAACCATTCCAATTGCATCCCATGCAACTCTTGGTCCAATTAGATGAATAACTCTTTATTCTTTATCCCATGGATAACGCCTAATTGTCATGCCTCTAGGCTCATCAATCCAATTGAGTCTTACCCAGTTGCGTCCAACCTCTTGCTTTAACATACACACATTACTAGCTTGTGTAGTCCGAAACACACCATGGTAAATTAAAATCGCCCTGCTTTGGCAAGCCCGAATTTTAATGAACCCTGATCATCAAGGGTGTTTTGGCAAGAGAAGGCAAAGCGCAATATTTAATTCAGGGATTTAATTTTCTTAATTTGTTTGGTTGATCTAATCAACATGGTCTACTTATTTGGATTGGGCAATCCACAATAAAAGACCAACCTTGTTTATTATTATCTTGTTAACGTTTTGCTAGTATCGCCATACACACAAAATAAATAACAAGACATAAATAATAAACATCCACAAAATAAAAAAAAAATGTGGCATGGATATGGCCCCTAGAATAATGATATTATCAAGCCAATGATAATATCCAATTTCCCTAAAGTGACAAGCTCATCTCCATGTGCTCCACCATAGCCGCACGCTTAGGGTGTGTCTTCTTTGTCTTTTGGCTCCTTTGGTTCTCCGGTCTTCTTCTCCATGCTCTTGTTGGATATCATCTAAATATTTCTAATTCTAGCCTATCATCTAGAATAAATAAATAATAAAAGTCTCACATGTCGGGGAGAAAAGACGACTCGCAGGTCGTAAACCAAACCACAAAGCAATATACATCCACAATCCTAGGCCATATCCATCCACCATGCAACAAAGCACATAATACAATTAAAACCAATTTTTAATGCGCTTGTTCAATTTTAGTTGTTTGGACATACTAGGGTCAAAACGGTCCAAGAGATTTACCAAAGAATGGCCAAAATCATCCAAGGAACCGTCACGCTAGGCCCGGCCCGGCCGGCCCCTAGCCCACACGGCTAGGCCGTGCACCGGCCCTTAGGGCTGCGTGTCTTGCGCGGCAAGCAAGGAGGTAGGCGGTCCAATGGGCCACTCCTCCTCTTTGGAATTGTTTCCATAAACTTTTCATGGAATTGTTTCCATAGACAATGTATGGAAATGTTTCCATAAACAATTCCTTCCTTGGTTCCCAAGTTTAGTTGTTTCCATAAACAACTTCTTACTAGTTGCCCAAGTATAGTTGTTTCCAAAACAACTTCTTCCTTGTTTCCCAAGTTTAGTTATTTCCATACTTGGAAAACCCCTTTTCCAAGTATGTGCCCAAACCCTAGATCTAGATCCAAAATCCACCCATCTCATGTGATCAAACTCACTAATTTACACATCCAATGTTTAAATTAGATCTTGTTTATGTTGAATAAAATTCAATTTGCATCTACTATGCCAATTATTTTTCAGTTTTTGCGTAATAACAACAATACGATGTATAAACTGAAATCGTAACACATAAAATCATGTTATGCTCTACGACCTGTGGCTCTGATACCACAGTTGGGTTTTGACGTAGGTAACGCAGCGGAATAACAAAAATAAATCCTACTCAAAGCCCACCAAGGATCACAGGAAGAGACATCATAACATGACGAGAGACATATAAGATGTGTACCTTTGTGATTTGGGAGGTCACACGAAGAATGGTGTCCTCGTCTCTACGGTTGATCCACGTCTAGAGGTGAGATCTAGATTCTTCCTTCAACAAGTTCTAGCTTGAACCGGGGAAGAGGGAAGAAGGAATTAAAGAAACAAGGACGAGGAGGGGTTCGGCCACTCTTCTTGGCGCCGACGAGAAGGGGCGGACGGGCCTAGGGGCGTGCGCCTCTAGGCTTGTCTTGCTCTCTCTCTTTGCTCTCTCCCACTCTCTTGTGTTATGTAGTATAACAGTAGTGTGGGAAGGAAGCTAGAGCATCCCTTATATAGTCCAACAACTCCTTGTTAACTACATAAAGGCCCTTCCTAGTTCTACATGAACTTGGATTAGTCCCTTCCTTGCAAATTAGTCCTACTAAGTTTGCATGGTGTTGCAAAATGATCATTCTGATTAATTAACCATATTAATTAATCCCAAATCTAGTTCAACTCTATTTGACGTGTGACCCCATAGGTTTCCACTTAGTTGGTAGTAACTTATTACTAACATGGAGCGGTGTCTAGCAACACATCCATGCCACCTAACTAATAGAAATAGTCAGTGATCCCGACAAACCTCTTGTGCCCAATATCTCATATTACACTTTCCCTTTGTCTCCATATCCAGATTGGACACGAGACATAAATTGGCACACTCGTATATCCAATCCATAGTTCCTCGATCATGGGAATATGATTATGCAAGCAGATAACATCAATATCTCTATATTGATTTATCTGAGTCTGGCCAGACATACAATAAGCCTCATCCCTCGAGTGGCCGTGGATATTTACTCCCATTATGTGGGAGGAACAAATCCTCTCTACATTACTACAATCTCTAAGCTTGCTTCCTATCATGCCCAATAGGTATCTTTATAATTACCCAGTTACGGTGTAACGTTTGATAACATCAAAGCACGATATTTCACAACTAGAGTATCTAGTGACTTCAAGTCTAAGGATTGCAATATTATTATCACTACGAGAAGCGATTGTGACTTCAACATAATCTAATGTATCCTTCTCGTTGTGGGTCATCCAGTATGCCATTACTCCTAATGTATACCCATGTGTTGGATCGTGATATCTCCATATCAATCCAATCCCATACTATTCTATAGATGATTGTCCTATTAATCATTATAATTGACTAGGAAATTTAAGAATATAACACTTATATTCTAAGGACTTCATTCATGTTAACATATCTCCATATCGATAACATAATGAATCGTAGATCCACATATTTGTCATAATTAATTTATTGCCTCTAGGGCACAATTCCAACAGTGTCTACGAGAAGGTTAGTGGGAGCTCTGTAGTGTTTATGTTCTTGTATTTGGATGACATACGACTCACTGGAAATGATGCCCCTACCTTGCAATATGTTAAATATTGGCTAGGGACTTGCTTCTCAATAAAAGAATTAGGGGATGCAACTTATATACTTGGTATCAAGATCCATAGGGATATATCAAGGAAGTTGCTCGACTTAAGTCAAAGTACATATATTGACAACGTGTTGAAACGATTCAACATGCAAGAATCGAAGAAAGGATTCTTTCCCATGTCACATGGAGTTACCCTTACGAAGGCTGACTGTCCTTCCAAAAAGAATGAGAAGCACCGTATGAGTAAGATCCCATATGCTTCGGCTATTGGATCTATCATGTATGCCATGTTATGTACTACACTAAATGTGTCATACGCTGTGAGTATGGCAAGCAGATACCAGTCCAATCCGGGTGAGAGTTACTGGATTGCTGTCAAGAATATACTTAAGTACATAAGAAGGACTAAGGATGCATTCTTCATATATGGAGGGGAGGAAGAAATTAGTGTAAAGGGTTACATTAACGCAAGCTTCCAAACCGACAAGGATGATTACAGATCGCTGCCGGGTTATATGTTTTGCCTAAATGGAGGAGCTGTGAACTGGAAGAGTTCTAAGCAAGAGACAGTTGCTGATTCTACAATAGAGGCTGAGTACATTGCTGCATTGAGTGCCGCAGAAGAAGCTGTTTGGATTAAGAAGTTCATCACTGAACTAGGTGTGATTCCTAACATAGTGGATCCCTTGCGTTGTATTGTGACAACACTAGAGCGATGGCACACGCCAAGGTACCCAGGTCACACCACAAATTCAAACACATACTCAGGATATTCCATCTTATTAGAGAGATCGTCGATAGAGGATATGTAAAGATATGCAAGATACCAACAGATGATAATCTTTCAGATCCTCTCACTAAACATCTTGTTCAGTTAAAGCAGGAGAGCACCACTAGATCTATGGGCATACAAGATAAACCAGATTCGCTATAGTGCAAGTGGGAGACTGCTGGTGTAGATGCCATAAAGGCAACCTATTTTAGCATGAACATCGTTCTGGGTAGAATATTTATTTTATTATTTATGGAGATATTTAATCTAATGAATTCCTTAGATTACAATTGTTGTTTATCTTAAATTATCCCTAGTCAAGTATTTTTGTTAGTAAGACAATTAATATGCATGTAGACTAGTATGTCGGTAGATTTATATGGAGATATCAAGTCTAACACATGGGTATGCATTAGGAGTAATGGCACACTGGATTACCCATCATGAGAAGGCTACATGGGAGTCATGTGAATGTCACAAGTGCTTCTCGTAGTGACGATGGTTTTGTAGTCCTTTGACTTGAAGTATTCAGATTCTCTAATTGTGGATGATCATGTTTTAATATCATCAAATGTTACACCATATCTGGGTAACTATAAAGATGACAATCGGACATGATATGAAGCAAGCTGGGAGATGGTAGTGATGTAGAGGGGATTTGTCCCTCCCACATAACGTGAGTATGTATCCGCGACCACTCGATGAGTAGTACATATTAAAGGTCTTGCCAGACTCAGATAAATCAATATATGATATTGTTGTTATCTGTTCAAATAAGTCTATTCCCAGGATTGAGAAACTATGGATTGGATATACGAGTGTGACATCTATGTCTCATGTACAATCCGGATATTGTGACAAAGGACAATACATGACGACATCCTCCTCTTCCTCCATCGTTTCACTGCTTGATTGGATCAAGCTCTTGATTGTCGTTCCATACACTGCTAGCACGAACAGTAGAGGAAGATCAAATTGCTCATCCTACGGTGTGGATATTTGCAGAGACGTCGAAATAAATTCTACGTAGTGATCAGTCAAACTAACAAGGTGACTTTATCTCCTTTATTACGTTACGAATGATCACATGCGATTCATGGAGGGTATTGAGCAGAAACATTTTTGTATTTCTTCTCCGTAACCTGCATGAAAACCCTACAAATACTAGCACATCAAAGCAAGGATGTTGATACGCTCACCCCTCATCAAACAATAAACTATTAACACAGAGTCGTAGTTGAACAACGTCAGATGCCTAATGCCTAAAATTCGGTTATGGACCTAATTGACTCACCATTAGCTGGTTTGATGAGATATGTACTAGGTAGGTTCTAACTTGCCAACCCCTCCCGTAACCTGTTCCATTTTGCATATGGCACTTTGACAAAAAAAAAATCTAACTCATCCTTATGGGGTGGTGGATTATACCTATAGACAATGTAATAACAATTCTCAGTCATCGGGGGGGGGGGGGGGTTCAAAACTAGAGTCTACCTAATCGAATCAGGCGTAATCAAGAGAAAGCGCCTTCCACAATAAATCCAAACAAGACTTCACGGATCACTCTGTTCATAGTCCATAAGATTTTAGTAAACATCTTTGGTTAATTTGGAATTAGCCCGATAGTTAAACCCCTAAACCTGAGTACCAAAGTGCTCGACATTTGACATACTCGCCAAAATCCCCGGAGGCGTAGTCCTATTGTTCTGGGGGAACCTAAGTTTTGTAGTCACCTTCCATTGGGTCTTTTTAGTGTTGGGTTTTGGGCACTCAACGCAGAAGAAAACTAATAATTTTGCATAAAACCCACCACGGATTTCATGTAAATAAGCATAATCCAATTTTCATAGTATTACCTCAGTCGAACTGACTTTCGATGATCACTAACACTGGAAATTCAACGTCTCTACAATATACTCACAAATAGATCTGAACTGGACTCCCTCCTTGCAGGTGCTAGCCTTTAAGAGGAAGTACAATTTTGTCTCACAAAATTGGCTGGACTTGGAGACGTCTCTCAAACCGTAGCTATTCTGTATATGATATGAATAGTGCTGAAAAGCATAAGAAATCTAGCCAGGGTGCTAGGGTATTTATAGGGATGAGAGAATTCGAATTTCCCTTTAATCGTAATAGTTACGATTAGTTTCTACTTAAGTCTGAAATCCATATTGCTATTTAGTCCAACTAATGAGGTATTAATTCTAGTTTGATCCATTCTTGCGTGTGATCGTGTATGTTGCTATTTACGT
Organism: Linanthus parryae; assembly: GCA_023055425.1. Taxonomy (NCBI): domain Eukaryota; kingdom Viridiplantae; phylum Streptophyta; class Magnoliopsida; order Ericales; family Polemoniaceae; genus Linanthus; species Linanthus parryae. The sequence continues at coordinate 2,916,869 of JALGPY010000010.1, read as the reverse complement.
TGGCAATAACAATTACAAATCATTTAGCGGTAACTAGCAATACATCAATGCTACCCAAGTAATAGGAATGCCAGTGATCTGACTAACCTTTTAGACCAATGTTACCGTATCGTGTAATCCCTTTGTCCATATATCCGGATAGACACAAGGCATGGAGTGTGACCCTTTTATATACAATCTATAGTTTCTCGATTCCCTCAATAGACTTAGACAGACAAATGACATCAACATCTCATATTGATTCATTTGCGCACCGCCATGCATTTTTCTAAGTCTCACTCATCGAGTGGCCATGGATATTTACTCCCGTTACGTAGGAGGGAAAAATCCTACCTACATCACTTACACCCCTTAGCATGTTTCATAACATGTCCAATTATCTACTTCATAATCACCTTGTTACAGCATGATGTTTGGCGATATAAAACTTGTCACTCCACATCTAGGTAATGTAGTGACTTCAAGTCATATGATCACAACACCATTGTCACTATGAGAAGCACTTGTGACACTCAAATAACACCCATGTAGTGTTCTCATGGTGAGTCAATTTAGTACGCAATTACTCGTGATGTATACCCACGTGTTATACTTGATACCTCATATCAATCTACCCACGTACTAGTCTTGATGCATTATGGTCTTCCTAAGTAATAATAATACTAGATTATGAATTTTTAAGAATACATAATTTATTCTAAGGACTTCATTATCTCAACATGACTCCATATAGATAAGTGAATGAATATAAATCCTTTAAAAATAATGTCACAATAAGATTTGCTCTTAGGGTATACACCAACAGTCTCCCACTTGCACTAGATCCAATCTGGTGCATCTCATATGCCTATAGATATAGTGTGGCCCTCATGCTACGCTAAGGAAGGGGTTTAAGTAGCGGGTCCGCAAAATTGTCATTTGTTGGTACTTTGCATATCTTCACATATCCTCTATCGATGATCTCACGAATGAGATGTAATCTCCTAAGTATGTTCTTAGAGCGTTGGTGAGATCTGGGTTCCTTATCTTGTGCGATCACGCCATTGTTGTCAAAATATAGTGCTATAGGATACACGATACTAGGGAAAACTCCTAGTTCAGTAATGTACTTCGTAATCCAAACAACGTCCTTTCATGCATCTGATGCAGCAATATACTTAGCCTCTGTGATAGAATCAAGAACCGTATCTTGCTTCAAACTTTAACAACTCACAACTCCTCCATTAATGCAAAACACAAAACCTGACTGTGATCTGAAATCATATTTCTCGATTTGGAAGCTCGCATTAGTGTAACCATTTTACAGTAAGGTCTTCCTATCCTCCATATATGAAGAACTCATCCTTAGTCCTTCTAAAGTACTGAAGAATATTCTTGATTCAGTGACTCTCACCAGGATCTGACTAGTTTCTACTTGTCATGTTATGTACTAGTTTCTACTTGCATCCTACTCTACATTGGGTTGCCTCCCAAGTTGCCCTTGTAATTTAAGGTCGACAGCCCGACCCGGTTAAATCAACTGAAAAGGAAAGTGGAGACTGCTTTATCCCTCCACTTCTTCTTTTTCCACCATCTCTTTTCCAAAACCTCACGTGCACCCCTTTTCTGTGCAGATGGTAGAGAGTTGTAGAAGCTGACTCTTTTCATCTTGCAATTTATCTTCTTGATCAAATTCCACAAAGTACCACTGGGCTCACATGAATCTTTCTCCATAAATTCATCCCAGTAGTACTTCCTTGATGCTAGATGCTCTTCAAATGACCCATGCAAATTATCCACACCCCACACTTATTAATTTCCAAATCCTTGACCATGGCATGTATATCATCAATAGAGTAGCCAATATGACAAAAAATTGAAAATTTCTCATGATGCTCTTTTCCATAAGAATCTCCATAAACAAGTCTTTCTAACTCATCACAGACTTGATTAATATTAGGTACGGAGAATTTTTCAAAAGTATGAGTAGGGGCTTTTACCTCAATAGGTATGGCACAAGTGCTTCATCAGCTTCATCGTCGGCACACCACATGCTTCTAATGCCGGTGTCTTCCCATTCATGCCAAGGATGTGAGGGCGCCTGTGGTCTTGGGTCGCAATACGGCAGATCTTCCCATCTTGGGCACACAAGTCCACCCCAGTCTGACTCAGAGTCTGAGTCCTCATAAATGGCAGAGTCCACCAAAGGTTGCTGGACACTGCAGTCTTTTCTCGGCTCAGGTATCTCTTCTTCCACTTGTGGTGGTGATGATGAAGGTTCAATATGAGAGCTCCTCTTGTGGTTCTTGAATACTATATTCCCCTGCTGTTGATAGTTTTTCTACTCGTTCCTTAATCCTCTCCATCATCTCCCTCAAATATTCCCTATTTGTGGCTGAATCCTCTTGTGGTAATTGTGCAGCTCTGGAAAATTTTTTGGCGCACACTTCGATGTCCTCTATAATACTTCGTCGTTCTGCCATAATCGCTGATGAGTCTTCCTAGTGCTGATGAAGCTGGGATGCATGTACTCGACATGAGTCTCTATGGTCGTGCCAAATGTCGCATACATAGCACCAAGTTACGCATGCATCCTCTTCTCCATGGTTACCCCTGCGATGGAAATAGTAGGGGGGACCCGAATAACAGTCTTTGCTCCACATGCTTATATTGTCTCTTGTTTCATGCGTTCCTGAAAAACAGACTCACAAGACACCCGTGAAGCATAGAGATATAGAATAAAAAGATTAAAACTAAAACTAAAATAAAAGTACTCTAAACTAACTCCTAACTAAATAATCTACCGCTGATCCCCGACGACGGCGCCAAAAACTTGACGCGATTTCTTAACGCGTATACGCAAGTGCACGGTCAAGTAATATAGGGGTGGTATTTCAACCCCGAGTTATCGATCCCTCAAGGACAGATTTGAGACTACTTAGTAAGCTATTAATTAAGAGTACTGTAACAAGGAGGAAAATTGAGCGATAAATGAGTTCGTCACCCACAAACAAGTGACTAAATATTGAAATAACAAACTAATCTAATATTTTTGGATTTTTTTATATTTTAGAACAAAGATGGGGTGAAACTAGGCAATCTCTAGATCACCTAGGGTTGTAGACGAATTCCGGATTATCTAAGTAACACGTTAGTTCTATCCTAATCAAGCCGGGTAAAAGGCTATGACAATCTCCCGTCAGTCTCATGTCATTTTACGTCTCGGTTGACTACAATATCCTGTCGGTCACATGTGTATACCGGTCCTTTCTAGTAGGCTAACGAATTGCACGACAATGGGTCCTGTCGGTCCACCGTTTCACAAAACAGTCGAATCTTACCTACTGAATCTACCCACTAAGGCCAATCCTAACACTTATCATTTTTGGTCTCGGTGATTCTGGATTGATGCTCATATTTCATCCTAGCTAGTTAAAGTCGATGTCGTGCACTTCACTAGCCAACTAACGGTTACGGTTAATTACTCCATCCCCATTAAGAATTAAGCATAGATTATGAACAATTGAATTAAGACAAAACAAACAATTAAGCACGATTCATCCTAACGAATAAACCCTAGTTCATTGATTATCAATTCCTATTTTAGTCGTGTCAACATACTAAGATCCTTAACAAGATTCAAGAGCAAACATTCATTCAATAGAAGAAATCAATAAGCATGAAACAAAGATTAAAATCGGGAAAAAACTCATAGTCTACATGAACCCTAGGCTCTCTAGAGAAGCCTAGGAATGGAGTTTAGCTAATAGTAATCAACCAAACAAAACTTACAAGTTTCTCCATACAAATATTAAGAGAGGAAGAAGAAGAAAACCCTAGATATTCTATGGAGGAGCCCTCCTCTCGAACCCGCAGTCTCCTCTCTTTCTTCTTTGCGTGACTCCTCCTTTTTTCTCTCTCTTTTATTTCTCACGTCTACCCTTTTTTAGGTATAGGGCCTATTAATTAATCACAAAAAATATAATAATTAATAACCCTAAGACCCCTTAATTAGCTCCCGTGCGTGCACTGATGTTGACTTCAGATCACACGACCTCAATTTCCTGGTCGTGCGATCTGCTCTGGTCTTATGTCTGATCGTGTGATCTCCTGGGCTTCTGACCCTATCTCTGGTCGTGCGATCTGAAGTAAGATCCTACGACCATCCACTCTGATCGTGAAAACAATAGGCTCCCAACTTTCTTCCGACAATTTTTTCTAAGTCTTTTGTCTCTTCCTTTTGAGGGTGCTAAAGTGTCATTAATCAAACTTGTTAAAATGACACTTGCCTCCCCTGTTCATGTCTCTACTCCATTTTCTTCAAGATTTCTTCTCCACTTCAGCTCCCGATTAATCTCCCAAGCTTGTTTCTCCTCTCCGCTTCATCTCCCAAGCTCAGTTCCCCGCCAAAACAACACGAAATACAACCCGTGCGATCAAACGTGACAAAAATACATAAAATAATGCGAGAAACGTCTGGATTAACAATATAATTCCTAGAGCTGAGATTCTACGTTTTCTCTCTAATCATAGTGTAAAACAAATATTATCAACCCGGAAAGCACGCAAAAAGATATAAAACGTGCAAGAAATATAACTCTAATAGAGAGTTCTCAGAGCCTTGATAATTTTGCCAAGATGGTACTTCATTATTGAACTCTTTGAACTTTTTAAAGGATGTGTTCTTAATAAGATACGCACATCGATATCTACTAAGGTCATCAGTAAATGTAATGAAGTATTGAAAACCATCTCTAGCACTTGGGTTGAATTTTCCACACACATCAGTATGTATGAGTACCAAAATATCACTAGCCCTTTCATTTACTTGATTACATTTACTGATGAACTTAGTAGATATCGATTTGTGTATCTTATTAAGAACACATCCTTTAAAAAGTTCAAAGAGTTCAAGAATGAAGTACCAGCTTGGAAAAATTATCAAGGCTCTATGATCAGATCGTGAATGCAAGTACTTAAGCCAAGAGTTTGACGAGTATCTAAAAGAGTTAAAATCGATGTGTTCATCAAATTTCCCATTAAAGAAGCCTCACACATCTAATACGGTTCAAAATCAACAGAGTCGAGAAATCCATCCTTATGGAGTTTACAAATGCGATTCTCATTCATGTGGCCTAAACGAAAATGAAAAAAATGAGTAGGGTTCATATCCATATTAAAACCTCTTTGTATTAATGTTATAGACATGATTATCAAGATTATGGATATAAAGTCCACTAGTCGGTGTGAATGTATAAATGTACTATAATTTTCCTATAAAATGATTCTACACCATCTACAATTCTAGAGATCTGGTGTGAGACAATAGTAATAGGGCATTTCATGATTAGTAATTTGATTTTACAAACACTTCGAATGGAAGTAGTTAAGGATTCGTTAATCAATATAAACTGGCATCATTTTATCAATACCCCAACACACACACTTTTTTTGCTTTACATTTGTATGAAACTATCTATAACAGTCAACATATCATATGTAACTAATCAATAATGAGTACGAGGAATGTATCTTTCTGTTTTTTAAACATACTGCAACACACGAGACATGATGAGCCTACACATAATAAAAATATGAAGTAAAATTGGAATAGAAAGAAAATGAAAAGTACAATTACATGTATGCACGCACTTACTGTTAAAGAAAATGAGAAGACAAGGTACGCATAGAAATTTGTAATTTAGTCGAAAATCAAAGCTCTGTAGGAAGTGAAAGACGATAGAATTAAAAATTCTTTTTTTTGCCGACTCCTACCAAATTTTGCAAAAATTTGAGCAATAGAATTAAAGAGAAAAAAGACAGAACATTTAAAATGTAATGTACTTGCTTTGTTTTCAGAGTCATCACAATGGAAAAAGATGGAGAAATTAGGTTCAAGTTCAAAGAACGTAATTGTACATATATTTACACCTTTAATTTTGAACTCCCTATACGAAAAATTAATAGAGGCATTGTAATTTGTGTGCGTTAATGGGAAGCTACAAGTTAAAATTCAAATCATAATGATAATACATGAACATATTAAAATGTAACAAATTAAAGAGTTAAGTGTATTTGTAGCAATTTATAAAGTATATGCTGTAAGGGAAGTGCTATGAGTTGCCATTTAGAAACTGAAATGCAATTTTATTTTCCCTTATATTTTAATTTAAAGATATATTTTAGGTCAATTAGCTTGATTATAAAATGTAATGTGTAACGCACATTTGATAAATTTTTAAAATAAAAGTGTGTAACGTAGTGTCTATGTTGCATTCTCAAAGCGTATCACTTAATAACTGGAGTGTACTGTTACTTATGCAATATAATGTCATATGTGATATGTATTTGGGTAATTCATGATGGTTCATAGATAACTGTAAAGTTTTGGTCAAAGTCTTAAATGCATGAATTTGTAGTTCATCCTAGTTGGACTGCATACATATCAATACATTTTAGTTTGACATGATTAAATTGGATTGCACATGCCACGTAAGAAAAATAATATGACACATGACTTGATTAAAATGATTCTCATATCTTACATGGCGCAAGAAGAGGGAAATTCCTTAGCCTTTATATATATAGAGATTAGACAAAAGTGCAATACAACAAGGCATATCACCAAAAGAAATGGAACAATATTTTTCCTTTATTGCGATAGAAAAACATTTCCTGTTCAAAGAAGTAATTGAAATAATATTCCTTCTCACAGCAGTGACATAATAGCAATTGTCCAATTCAATAATAATTTTTGAGGGTAAATATAAATAATAAGTTCCTATAGATAAATACAACAACTCTTGCTCCATTTCCACGCTGTTGGAATAGATTCCCTAGAGGCAATCTTATTTAGTATGAACATTACTTTTGGCTACAATATACATTGTAATTTTTATGGAGATATTTAATATAATTAAGTCCTTAGATTTCAAATGTGTTGTTTATCTTAAATATCCTTAGTCGATTTATACTGATTAATAGGACGATCAACTATAGACTAGTATAAGGTTTGATTGATATGGAGATATCACAATCCAACACATGGGTATGCATTAAGGGTAATAGGAGACTGGATTGACCCAAAACGAGAAGGCTACATTCAAGTTATGTGAAGCCACAAGTTCTTCTCGTAGTGACAACGATATTGTAATCCTTAGACTTGAAGTCACTAGATCCTCTAGTTGTGGAATATTGTGTTTTGACATCGTCCAACGCTACACCGTAACTGGGTAGTAATAAATGCGCATATCAGACATAATAGGAAGCTAGCTTAGAGATGGTAGTGATGTAGATATAATATGTCTCTCCCACATAATAGGAGCGAATATCAGGGGTCACTCGAGGGATGGTGCTCATAGAATGTCTGGCCAGACTCGGATAAATAAATATGGGATATTGATGTTATCTGCATGGATAAGACTATTCCCATGATCGAGAAACTATGGATTGGATATACGGGTGTGACTTGTACGTCTCGTGTCCAATCTGCATATGGAGACAAAGGGATGAGACAATACTTGCACAAGGTTTGTCGGATTAATGACTATTTCTATTAGTTGGGTGGCTTGGATGTGTTGCTAGACACCGTTCAATGTTAGTTATTGTTACTAATAACTAAGAAGAAACCTATGGGGTCACACTCTCTATGGATTAAACCGGAATTGGGAATTAATTAATATGATTAATTAAATAGAAGGATCAATACGCAACAGATCCGAACTTATTGGGACTAATTTGCAATGTGGACTAATTCGTGTAAGGACAAGATTAGTATTGGGCTTTTATGTAGTTAATAAGGAGTTATTAAACTATATAAAGAACACTCCTAGCTTATTACTTATAAGAGTGTCATAATTTTATAACACAAGGCGAGAAAAGGCAAGGAGAGAGAGAGAGAGAGAGACAAGCCTCGGCCGAAGCCTAGACCCGTCCGCCCCCTCTACCTGTCGGCCTCAAGGAGGCGTCCCACCCCCTTGTGCTCCGGTTTGCGTGATTCTTCTTCATATTCCTTCATCCCTAGCCAGCACAAAGGTGTGGAGGATCCGGAGACAATCGGAGGAGTGGACTATCCGTGGAGACGTGAACAATATTTCGCGTTTGAAGTCATCCAAGGAAACAAACAAGGTATTTGATACAATATCCTTTACTATCGTTATGATGTCTAGTCCTGTGATCATTGGAGGGTCTTGTGCGGATATTTTTTTTATTCCGCTCTGCAGTCCGTTAAAAAACCCTACAGTGGTATCAGAGCCACATTTCGTAGAGCATAACATAGTTTATGTGTTAATTTTTGTTAGTTTTATACCTTAATTGTTGATTATAGCGTAAATTCGAATAATTAAGCATATTGATGCAACTTTGAATATGGTTCTACCAAATAAGAACTAATATTACATAGGATTTAAGGATTAGTGAATTTGGATCACATTTGATGTGTAATTTTGGATCTAGAAACCTAGGGTTAGGGCACAAATTGGAAAATGGGTTTTTCAATTTGGAAACAACTAAACTTGGGCAACAAGGAAGAAGAAATTATTTTGGAAACATCTCCTAAAGGAGTTTCGGCCCTCCTAGGGACCGCCCACCTCTTCCTTGCCGCCCAAGCTAGCCGTGACCAAGGGGTCGGGCTTACCTCTCGCACGACCTAGCCGTGTGGGCTACAGGCCGGTCGGCCCAAGGCTATGTGATGGTCCTTTGGGATTCGGCCAAGTATGTTGGTGGGCCCCTTGGACCGTTTTGACCCTAGTTCATCCAAAATCAACTAAAATTGTCCAAGCGCGTTAAAATTGGATTTTAAATGTTTATGTGCTATTTGCATGGTGATTGGATATGGCCTTATGTGCTATTTGCATGGTTTGTTTTACGGCCTGCGAGCCAGTATAATTAATGTAATAGTTAATTAGGTTTTACGACCTGCGAGCCGGTCTTCTTCTCAACTTGTGAGATCTCTCTATTTAGTATAGATGCTAGCTAGTATTAGATAGAGTAGATGATAGCCAAGACATGGAGAAGAAGCCTCAAGACTAGAAGAAACCACAACATGACAACATTCCACAAAGCTATGGAGCATGGGCTAAAAGATGGAGGCGCATGGAGATGAGCTTGCTATTTTTTAGGGTTCATAGATATTCTCATTGGCTTAGGAATATCTAATATTAGAGGCCATATCCATATCACGTTTAACTTTTTTTTGTGGTTGTTTAATTTATTGTCTTGTTATTTACTATTGGTGTATGGACGATATAAGCAAAAACAAGATAAAACAACCTGGATCGTTTATTGTGAGTTTGCCCAACTCAAAATAAGTAGATCAGTTGATATGGAGCAACAAAACAATTAAAATTGAAAGGAAAATCCTTCAAATTGTAAATATTGTGTTTTTCCTTGTCGTTACTTAAACACTCATCACGATCATGCTTTACCAAGCTCGTGTGTGCCAAATAAGGGCGACTTGGTTCATCATGATGTGATGCAATGGAACAAGTAATTAATGTGCAATTTTTGGAGTAAGAGGTTGGACGAAACTAGGTGATTTTACTAAGATTAAAAACCTAGAAACAACCAATTGGGATTATATATGGGATAGATGAATAAGGAGTTATTTGCCCAATTGAACCACGAATTGCATAAGGATGCACTTGGAATTGTTCCTACCTACTAGGTTTTAGGTGACTTGCCAAAGCAAGCTAAAAAAGAAGTGAAATATGGATCTTGGCCCCACAAGAAAATATACTGATATTTTCCGCATTAATATTGAGGGTTATTAATCCGAGAAAATTAGTGGGAGCTACATTTAATAATATAACCATTATTAAATGTAGTTATTTGTTCACAAAATATTAAAATTTGTATATTTCTTATTTTGTAGAATTCCAATGGCAAACAATTCATCGAATTCATCACATTCCCTACGAGCCTTCCTTGAGATAGACAAGCTTTCTGGAATAAACATTCTAGACTGGTACAGGAACTTGAGAATCGTTCTCAAGCAGGAAAAGAAACTGTACTCTCTAGAGGAGCAAGTTCCTGATGGTCCTGAATACAATTATGCTGCAGCCATAAACGCACATCAAAAGATCATGGACGTTGCTAATGATGCGACCTGTCTTATGCTTTGCACCATGAAATCTGAGCTTCAGAAGCAACATGAGAACATGGCAGCGTTTTATATGATCATTTACTTGAAGTAGCTCTTCTAAGAGCAGACAAAGGTTGAGCGGTATGAAGTTTCCAAGGCATTGTTCAAATGTCATATGTCAGAGGGAAACCCTGTGGGGCCTCACGTGCTTCGTTTGATCTGGTATCTGGAGAGCCTCACACGCGTAGTGTTTCCGGTGGGCCAAGAGTTGGCAACATATCTCATCTTGCAATCGTTTCCTGATAGTTATGGACAATTTATCATGAACTATAACATGAATGAGATCGTCAAGCCTCTACCAGATTTACTCAATATGTTGAGGACAGCTGAACAAATCATCAACAAGGGAAAGGGAAAGGAAATAATGATGGTTAGCAAAGGAAAGAGCAAAAGGTTTGCTTCTATCTCCAAGGGGAAAGGCAAGTCAGTTGCCAAACCTAAGGAAGCTGCCCTTAAACCTACTGGTGGCGTTGCCAAGGGCGTGACTAAGGGGGATTGTCACTACTGCAGTCACCCTAGACACTGGAAGAGGAACTGCCCAAAGTATCTGGAGGATAAGAGACTTGGAGTAGTGGTTACACCACCAACAAGTATTTTTGTTATAGATGTAAATTTAACTATCTCTTCATCTTGGGTACTGGATACTGGATGTGGATCTCACATTTGTCGAAATGTGCATAATCTAAATAGAAGTAGAAGATTTGCTAAGGGGGAGATAGATCTGTGCGTAGGGAATGGAGCAAAGGTTGCTGCATTGGTCGTGGGCGTGTACGAGCTGTCTTTGCCTTCAAGATTAGTTTTAGAATTAAATAATTGCTATTTTGTGCCTGCTATGAGCAGAAACATTATTTCTATTTCTTGTTTGGTCAAGGAAGGTTTTACTATTGCAATAAAGGAAAATTGTTGCTCAATTTATTTTGATAGTATTCACTATTGTAGTGCGCAATTATTTAATGGATTATATATCCTTGATCTAAGAAATCCTGTCTATAACATAAATACCAAGAGGATTAAAATGAGTGATTTAAATCCTGCTTATCTATGGCATTGTCGTGTAGGCCATATAAACGAGAAACGTGTATCCAGACTCGATAAAGATGGATTTATAGACTCATTTGATTTTGAATCATATGAGACATGTGAAGCTTTTTTATTGGGAAGACAAAGTCCCCTTTCAATAAGAAAGGTTAGAGGACTAGTGAGCAATTGAAGCTCGTGCATACTGATGTATGTGGGTTATTTTCCACGCCTACCAGAGGTGGCTACGTCTATTTCATTACGTTTGCTGATGATTTCAGTATATATGTATTTTTATACCTTAAGAAGGCCAAATCCGAATCCTTTGAAAAGTTCAAAGAATTCAAGAATGAATTAGAGAAGCAACTTGGCAAGAGTATCAAGGCTCTACGATCGGATCGTCGAGGAGAATACTTAAGCCAAGAGTTTGACGAATATCTTAATTAGAGAGTGTGTGATATTTTCCCAACTCACTTCACCCAGAACGCCGCAATGGAACGACCTGCTCGAGAGGAGGAATCGAACACTAGTAGACATGGTTTGATCTATGATGTGTCAAACTGAACTTCCTTTATCATTTTGGGGCTACTCTCTATTGTGTGCAGCTTTCACCAATAACCGTGTTCCATATAAATCGGTCATGAAGACTCCCAATGAGATGTGGAGTGGGAGGCATCCCACATTGTCCTTCATGAAGATTTGGGGTTGCGATTTCTATGTAAAACGTTACAAACAGGGAAGCTCGGACCAAAGTTGGATAAGTGTAAGTTTGTGGGATACCCTAAGGAAAATAAGGGATATTACTTCTACAATCCAACCAAGGAGAAAGTGCTTTTTGCCTGTCCGACGGGTTTCTAGAAAGAGAGTTTGTCCCTAAAGAAGCAGTGGGAGGACTGCAGAACTTGAAGAAATTCAAGAACAAAAAACCACTGATCCTACTATGGAACATGAATTGGAACCATAAGAGGTTAAGGATGAACCTGTTCAAGTTACAAAAGAGCTTCGTAGGTCGAGTAGAGTGCGCCAGGAGACAGAGAGGTATCGACTTCTCATGACTGAGCCTGGTGAAACCACCCCAAGGGGCGCGACCCATAGGGTGCAAGTGGGTCTTCAAGAAGAAGACCGACATGGATGGTAATGTGATTACCTATAAGGCCGATTGGTGGCAAAAGGATTCAGGCAGATTCATGGTATAGACTATGATGAAACCTTTTTCACCACTCGCGATGACCAAATTCATTCGAATCATACTTGCCATTGCAGCTTATTAGGACTATGATATTTGGTAGATGGATGTCAAAACAGCGTTTGTGTATCGAAACCTCATCGAGGATGTACATGACACAACCCGAGGGTTTTGCGGATCCACAACATGCAAATAAAGTATGTAAGTTGCAACGATCCATTTTATGGATTGAAGCAAGCTTCTAGGAGTTGGAATCGACGATTTGATGAAGTAGTCAAAGAGTTTGACTACATCAATAACAAATATGAATCTTGTGTCTACAAGAAGGTTAGTGGGATCTCTGTTGTAAATCTGGATCTTGTATGTGCATGACATACTACTCATTGGAAACGACATTCCTATGCTGCAATCTATAAAGGATTGGCTAGGAAAGTGTTTCTCAATGAAGGACTTAGGGGATAAAACGTATATACTTGGTATCAAGATTTATAGAGATAGATCGAGGAAGCTGCTAAAGTACTTATATAGACAAGGTGTTGAAACAATTCAACATGCAAGATACCAAGAAGGGATTCTTTCCCATGTCGCATGGAATCACTCTTTCAGAGAATGATTGTCCTTCCAATGAGATTGAGAAGGACCGCATGAGTCGGGTTCCCTATGCTTCGAATATAGGGTCCATCATGTACGCCATGTTATGTACTAGACCAGATGTGTCATACGCTTTGACTACTACAAGCAATTATCAGTCTAATCCGGGCGAGAGTCACTGTATAGCGCACAAGAACATCCTCAAGTAATTGAGAAGAACTAAGTATGCGTTCTTGATCTATGGAGGGGAGGAAGAGTTGCATGTAAGGGGTTACAGGGAAGCAATCTTTCAAACCGACCAAGATGATTTCAGATCGAAGTCGTGGTTTGTGTATTGTCTAAATGGAGAAGCTGTGAGCTGGAAGAGTTCCAAGCAAGAGAGGGTTGCTGATTCTACAACTGAGGCTGAGTACATTGTTGCGAGTGGCAAAGAAAAGGAAGCTGTTTGGATTAGGAATCTCATTACTGAGCTTGGTGTGTTTCCTAGCACTGTGGATCTAATAGAGTTGTATTGTGACAACACTGGAGCGATTGCACAATCAAAGGAACAAAGGTCACACCATAAATCCAAACACGTGCTCAGGAAGTTCCTTCTTATTCGAGATATCATCGATAGAGGAGATGTGAAGATATGCTAGATTCCTACAGATGAGAATCTGCCAGATCCTCTCACGAAGCCGCTTGTTTAGCGCAAGCATGAAGGGCACACTAGATCTTGGCATACGAGATGTACCAGATTGGCTCTAGTTCAAGTGGGAGACTTTTGGAATAGATGCCCTAGAGGCAATCTTATTTAGTATAAACAATACTTTTGGCTAGAATATTAATTGTATTTTTTTATGGAGATATTTAATATAATAAAATCCTTAGATTGTAAATGTGTTGTTTTTCTTAAATATCCCTAGCCGATTATACTGATTAATAGGACGATCAACTATATACTAGTATGGGGTTGGATTGATATGGAGATATCACGGTCCAGCACATGGGTATGCATTAAGGGTTATATCATACTGGATTGACCCACAATGAGAAGGATACATACAAGTTATGTAAAGTCACAAGTGCTTCTCCTAGTGAAAACGATATTGTCATTTAGGCCTGAAGTCACTAGATCCTCTAGTTGTGGAATATTGTGTTTTGATATCATAAAATGCTACACCGTAACTGGATAGTAATGAAGGCGCTGTTGTAACAGAACTCCTGTTTCAGAGCTCTGTTACCTGTTTGTTATAACCTGGGGGTATTCGAGCAAGAACAACGAAAGCGAAAAAAGAACGAGACAGATATTTAACGTGGTTCACTAACAAATTCGTAGCGAACCCGCTAGCTAATCCACGACCAGAACCAGATATTTTATTGAGAAGAGAACCCGATTACAATGCACGCCGTGGCCACAACGGACACGACGCGCGACCCGAAACAACCCACCGGACACACACCACACCAAAGATCTTGAAACTAGCTGCCGTGTGTGTGCATGTGTTACTGAGTACCAAAGAGTGCATATATATATATATATATATATATACTCCATAGATATTACTTTGGCTGCAAGCCAAAGAAATCACCGCCCCACAAAGTTGGAAATAACTTTGTTTCCAAACCTCAATTTGAATTTGTCTTTGATTCACGTTTCCCAATTTGATTGCAAGTCAAAACCCAACAAATCTCCACCTTGACTTGAATCATCTCAGCAACCTGAACCAGAACCTGATGCTTCTCTTCTCAAACCTGAACCCGATGCATCTACCAGAACCAGAAACGAGCACACCTCCCCAAACAAGTTTTTCGCAGCTGTATGCGAAACTCGAATCGCCAAATCGTTTCTCCAACTATCATGCGTTCCTGCAACGAATGCGCCCGATGTGGTTGCACTTCCAGAAACAGAAACAAGTGCTCCACCCAGAACCGGACTTGAATACACTCACTGAGAAAGCAGGACCGAATGTATTCCCGATGCGCCCAATTACGTTAGACAGATGCACCATGACAGAATGCCCGAATATCATCCAGACCAGATGCACTGATGACGAGTGCCCAAATTGTCATGCCCGATGCGCCCCGTATGCCTCAGATGTGCCAGATGCTCGCCAAAAACAGATCGCGCCAGATGCGAGCTTAGTGCGTGTCATGGTACACGCTGCAAAACTAGATGCACGCTAGAACAGACTCGTGCATAATGCGTGCCAGAACCAGAACCAGATGCGTCCCAGAAATCTCATGCGCCAGATGCTCCACGCCAGGAGCCCAGAACCGGATTCAATTCACATGCCAGATGCTCCACGCCAGGAGCCCAGAACCGGATTCAATTCACACGCCAGATGCTCCACGCCAGGAGCCAGATTGCGCCTGAATGCCAATTTCCAGAACGCCAGATGCTCGTGAACCGCCAGATTCGCGCCAGTACCGAATGCGTGCTGGATTTGCCAGATCGATTGCATGCCTAATCAGATGCACGCCAGATGGATCCGAAAGGAGCCCGGATAGCCCCCTCCACAGGAATTCAGATGGTGGGTGTACCTGCTTCTCTCTCACGAACAGGTCGATCTTGATCGCCAAACCCGACATCGTTCTTAGCGGAGTCTCGAAACCCAACCTCCCGATAGCCTACTCCACCTTAATCGCGAAACCCTAGCTTTGAGTTCCACCAAAACGTGAAACCATAGCTCTTGGCCCCACCCTGATCTTGGAACCCCGGCTCTGATACCAGTTTGTTAAATATGGTGATCCCCTGAACTGGCTCTGATACCAGTTTGTTAAAACTGGTGATCCCCCTGACCTGGCTCTAATACGAGTTTGTTGTAACAGAACTCTTGTTTCAGAGCTCTGTTACCAGTTTGTTATAACCTGGGGGTATTCGAGCAAGAACAACGAAATCGAAACAAGAACGAGAAAGATATTCAACGTGGTTCACTAACGAATTCGTAGTGAACCCGCTAGCTAATCCACGGCCAGAACCAGATTTTTTTGAGAAGAGAACCCGATTACAATGCACGCCGTGGCCACAACGGCCACGACGCGTGACCCGAAACAACCCATCAGACACACACCACACCAAAGATCTTGAAACTAGCTGCCGTGTGTGTGCATGTGCTACTGAGTACCAAAGAGTGCATATATATATATATATATATATATATATATATATACTCCATATATATTAATTTGGCTGCAAGCCAAAGAAATCACGACCCCACAAAGTTGGAAATAAATTTGTTTCCAACCTCAATTTGACTTTGTCTTTGATTCACGTTTCCCAATTTGATTTCAAGTCAAAACCCACAGGAGCATATCGAACACAATAGGAAGCAAGCTTAAAGATGGTAGTGATGTAGATAGAACTTGTCTCTCCTGCATAACTGGAGTAAATATCCGCGGCCACTCGAGGGATGGTGCTTATAGAATGTCTGGCCAGACTCAGATAAATAAATATGGGATATTGATGTTATCTGCATGGGTAAGACTATTCCCAGGATCGAGAAACTATGGATTAGATATACGAGTGTGACTTGTATGTCTCCTTTCCAATCCGATTATGGATACAAAGGGATAAGACAATACTTGCACAAGGTTTGTCGGATTACTGATTATTTCTATTAGTTGGGTGGCATGGATGTGTTGCTAGACACCGCTCCATGTTAGTAATTGTTACTACCAACTAAGTAGTAACCCATGGGGTCACACTCCCTATGGATTAAACTTGACTTGCGAATTAATTAATAAGATTAATTAAATAGAAGGATCAATACGCAACCACATACAAACTTAGTGGGACTAATTTGCATTGTGGAATTATTCGTGTACATACATGATTAGTATTGGGGCTCTTATGTAGTTAACAAGGAGTTGTTAGACTATATAAAGAAAAATCCTAGCTTATTTCTCATAAAAGTGTCATCATTGTTATAAAACAAGGAGAGAAAAATAAAGGAGGGAGAGAGACAAGCCTAGGCCGAAGCCTAGACCCGTCCGCCCCTCTACCCGTCGGCCTCAAGGAGGCGTCCCTCCCCCTTGTGCTCCGATTTGCGTGATTATTATTCTTGCTCATTCATCCCTAGAAAGCAAAAAGGTGTGGATAATCCGGAGACAATCCAGGGAGTGGACTATCCGTAGAGATGTGAACAATATTTTGCGTTCGAAGTCATCCAAGGAAACAAACAAGGTATTTGATACTAAATCCTTTACTATAATTATGGTGTCCTGTCCTGTGATCCTTGGAGGCTCTTGTGCGGATCTTTATTTATTTTATCCCACTGCACAATACATTAAAAAACCCTACACACGAGTAGGTCTATCTCGCCCTTTGTCAACGGTTTTATTCTCTTTAGGTCCTACACATTGATACAATGTGCGATCCACATCCTGTTTTAATACCCACGATGAAGAGAAATACATATTAACTTGTATAAAAAATACCTGAAGTGGAATTCATAATTCCTTTCATCTGTTCTTCCAGGTACTTTGGACAGCTCTTCTTCAAATGACTAGCCACACCGAAATGGTGGCATGTGCCTTCATTAGCCACACCACCTCTGGGCTTTAAGGCAACTTTCTCGGGTTTAGCAACAGACTTGCCTTTATCCTTGGAGTTATTGGAAAATTTATTACCCTTTCCCTTATTTTTACCCTTATTGATGCTTTGTTCCGCTTTTCTCAACATATTGAGTAAATACGACAGAGTCTTGTCAATCTCATTCATGTTGTAATTCATGAAGAATTGAATGTAGCTATCCGTCAACGATTGAAGAATATGATCGGAAGCCAAATCTTAGAATAAGGGGAATCCCAATAGCTCGATGTTATCAATGCACCCAATCATTTAGACAACATGAGGTCCTAATGAGTTTCCATCTGGCCGATTGATTTTCAACAAAGCTCTTGAAACTTCAAACCTTTCATGTCCAGTTTTCTCTTGAAAGAGCCTCTGTAATGTATGTCCATACCATATGCCTCTATGTTCTCATGTTGCTTCTGAAGCTCAGAGTTCATGGTAGCTAACATGAGACATGCAACATCCATAGCATCATCTGTATTCTTCTTATGTGCATCTTTTTCAGCTTGATTGGAATTAGTAGGTAGTGGAGCAGGAACAACCTGCTGTAGGACGTACGACTTTTTCTCTTGTTTGAGAATGATTCTCAGATTTAATGTACCAGTCCAATGCTAGTATTCTTAGTGGAAAAGTTAAAGAATTAATTTGTTTCAAAGAAAGTGATAGTAATCACTAAGAGTGACCCCATAAGACACCTTTTGGCGCATCGAACATTCTCATGGAGACTTTCAAAATTGTTACTTATTTTACTGTGTACGAAATTACATTTGCAAGACATAAGGCGATCAAGTTCATATCTATCGTTGACCTGCTTTCACAATTCCCAGACAGCACGCAGAAGCCTTCTCCTTGTCTTCAAATTACTTTCCGAGCCTCCACTTGAACCTCTTACTTGATTTTCATGCCCAAATCCTCACTGCTCGCTTGTATCTTCAAATCCTGAGTGTGCCATAGCTTCCGAAGGTCGTTTTCTCAATCCACTTGCTCCTCACGTGCTCCATTCCTGAAAATCACAACATGAACACCCAATGAAGATCAAATGTTATACAAAAAGGTAAAATGCACGTAAAGCAATGCAGAAAATGCCCGACCTTCACCTTTAACGCATACAACACTTACATTATCACTTTAAGTAAAAAACGACTCAGAGTGACACGAAATTCTTCATTTCTACGCACAAATGGATAGAAAATCATAAGAATATATAACTCCATTATGGAGTTATCAACAGTCTTGTTGTCCCAAAGCATCAGTCTATCAATGGCAGTGGGCAAAGAAGGAAAAGCATAAATAAGGTTCATGATTGAACTTCGCAAATATACCGAAGGTAGAGTTGTTTCCTTACGGCTTGTGGAAGTGATCACCCAAGGATATTCAGTTTGAGCTTAGATCGCACAAAAGTCCTGAGCTTGCGCTGTGTATTGATCATTGGTATCGGTTTCCGCAACAACATCAGGTGGAGCTGTGGTGTTCGCACCTCTTCCTACATCTGTAGAATCCCCATCTATGAGAGTTCAGTTCAGACTTGGAACCACTTCACGCATGTGAGTGTAATAAATTAAGATTCCATAAGCTCTTGACACTCACTACTTCCAACTGTTGCACTTTGATATGAAACAAAGCTAAAAAATGAAGCAAATCATAAAAAACATGTGCTGAAAAGGGTAAAGGAATGATAAGAGAAACCATTGAGCTTACCTTCCCCTTGGACAGCTAAGGAAGAAGTAAATTCTTCACCAATGGTAGCATCAAATTCATCCACCATGTCCTCCATATCCATCTTTGGGATCTTCGTCTACGAATCCAAATAAGGAAAGAAGACAACCAAGAAGGATGCAGGTGCAAAAGTGAGCTTTAAAGCCTTGAACCTTTCGATCTTATTTCTGTCTATTTCTTTCTTCTTCCTTATCAAAGCCTTGAAGTATGCTTTAGATCAAGTTTCTATGTTTTATTTACAAAAATCTGAACAAGATCGACATTTCTCTAACTCTTTTGATGAAAGTCAAACAGGGGAGAGATTTTATGCTATGTGCTAGGTGAAATCAATTATGTGTAATAACTAATCTTTTTTTTGGATGCTGTAGGATGTTTTTATCTATCTTAGTTATGTTTTATGGTATCTTTACTTTATATACTTGTTATGTGTTTTTGATTCACTTGTGTATATCTGCTTTATATTAATGGCTACTGAGTTGCACGATGAGCAAGAAAGATTATTTGTTTTGTCTTTCATCAAGGTGGAGATTGATAATTCATTCCCTTTGAATTAATGAGGTGTATGAACTCAGGGGGAGTTTGTACTTTGAGGATGATTAAAGACAGATATTCTTAAGAGACAGGATCAAAGCTCCAAATCTTTGAAGTTTAACTTCGCTTATGAACTTGTTATTTCTTTCTAATAGTTTTCTTTGCTGCAGGACATGCATTGGTTTGAATGTGTTTATATGTATTTAAAATGTCTCATACAAATATTCTTGAACCTATATATTGAGTTTCTAATGCTAATCGTATTTACAATTTGATTGCTTCAAGGATCAGTGTTAGTTTGGCCAAAGCTTTGAAAGGCAACCAAAATTTCCAAAGCTTTGAAGGATGCCCTTGGTCCTCCGCCAGTTACTTTTGTGGCTAACTTATTCTTTGTGCATATTGATTTAGATGTTTGTGTGATTGGTTACTGACCTGTTATAAGTCATAATATTATCATTAATATTCATTTGGTGAAGTATACATGGTACTTATATTGAATTTATTCTAAAACAGAAATATAGCTAAGTTTATTGTTAAACTGATCTGCCAAACATATCAGTATATCAGGGCTATATTATGTGGGTTGTGTTTGATCTTGTGATGAAGTTTTAAAATTTTGCTCGTCGTTCAAACCTGTCTAATAAATCATTTTGGCTATTCAAACGTAGCTGTTGAAAGAAGCGTTAGGGGTTGAGGATTTTGAGGATGTGTTCCTAAAATCTCACAAGTTGTTACTGCTGTTTCTATAAGACTGTGTTTGAATTTCAAACAGAAGAGAGAGATGATCAACTGAGTTAGAAAAGAGATTTCATTCATGGAAGATCTACATTCAACTCTTCACAATTCATTTAAGGATCAACAACATAAGATCAATAATCCAGAATTCTAAAGAACACTTCTGAGCATTATTGATTATCTGTTTCTATGTTATTCTTTGTGCTTTCATTGTGTAATTCATTAGTAGTTTATTACCTCACCAACTTTAGTAAGTTAGTTTCTCAAGTGAACAAGAAGAGGTTCTTATTGTTTCACTAGATTGTAACTGGAACTAGATAGGTGTGGGACCACAAGCTGTATAAGTGTAAGGTAGTTCACTTAGGCTTAAGATCTAGGGCTAAGTCTGTGATTAATAAGAAGTTGTTCAAATCCTGGAGGGATAGTATCCCTCAGGCACGGAGTAGGCCCATTGGTGGCTGAACTTTGTAAAACACATTGTGTTCATCTCTTTACAAGTTCTGCATTTCATTCTGCACAACACAGTGAAGCTCCAAATCTTTGGGGAATTTCTTCTTCAAAGCTTTGAAGCTACATACAACTTTTAACTTGTTTCAAACTACTTCAAAACTTTCCAAAGCCTTGAGATT
Organism: Linanthus parryae; assembly: GCA_023055425.1. Classification (NCBI taxonomy): domain Eukaryota; kingdom Viridiplantae; phylum Streptophyta; class Magnoliopsida; order Ericales; family Polemoniaceae; genus Linanthus; species Linanthus parryae. The sequence continues at coordinate 2,895,789 of JALGPY010000010.1, read as the reverse complement.
CCTTCTTAAATTTACTTCAAAGTTTCAAAAGTTCATTGTTAGCAAAAGTTTTCATACTCTATTCAAACTCCCTTCTAGAGTATGTAGATCATGTTCTAGACCTGCATTACACAACTTTCATTGGGTGACGAGCACCAACTTTCGGCGCTTGGGGTCAGCAGATTCTTTCACCGCCACCACCTGTGGATAACGACCCCCTATTTTTTTTAATTCCTCTTGTGACCTCCCCTCATCAACAGCGATAATGGCTTGCTTCATATTTTTGAGACGCACTTGGACAGACATTGTCAGCAGGAGCACAACAATAGTGGACGCAGAAGACCATTTCTTAACGCTGCAGATGGACAATTTAGAAGTAATGGTGCCTTTCCTATTAAACCATTCACAGTAGATCGCCATATGATGCTTCATTTTTATGCACACAGAGTCTGGCATCCCAATTGGCATCAAGTTTATCATCGATGTCTTGATGGCCTTGATTTCATCTTGGAAAGCTAGACTAACGCCTCGCCATGCACTGGAGAATATCAAATTAAACATTACAAATATAGAAACACAAAAGAAGAGCACAACAAAATGTAATGATAGGTACCTTATAGTATCACTGCAAGCCACCATCCTTGTCCTGCCCTGCCGTGCAATATCCATCCTCTCCGACATCACAAAATTACAAACCTATGGAACTCCCTTTCAATTTTGGAAATAACCAAAATCTATTTCATGCACAGAATTTCCACCTTTGAATCCCGGAGCGTCTTTTCACAAATAAGGGGGATCATTTGTGTAAGCAGGATGGATTGCATTGTTCCTCTCAACGTGCAAACCCTAGTATTCTACCCAACACTTAGTTGGTCTGCCCTAGCGATCGTCCCGAGGTTGAAAGAATGGGCAACGAAGTCCTGGGATCTTTCGTGCCAAACCACATCCACGAACGCGGAGCTTTGTGACGAGACTCTCCCTTCTCATTCAACTTGGTGTCACAACCTATGAACTTTGCAGGAATTGAGGAATAATGAGGCCATCTCTCATACACCCACATGGTGAGAAAACTCAAATTAAGATAGGAAAGTAGGCCGTACCTTCCCGCGATATTGATCAGTATAAGTCATCACTTGATATAATCTCCTAAATAGTGTTACTAAAAACAAAGGACCTAGCACAATACCCTTGCCAAGGTTCAAGCGTACAACTAAAGGACGAACGTGAAGAAAACCCCGATCTAGGGGGTGACTGACACGATTTCTTACGTGTATACGCAAGTGCACGGTCGAAGTAATAAAGAATAGAGTATTACAGTCTCGAGGGCTACTTAATTAGTCGATTAGATTAGAGTACGCTAACAGGGAGGAAGAGTTGTGATTTAAGAGGTTTTCTTCCTCAAACCAGCGACTTAAATTGAAATAAACAACTAACTAATCATTTTGGATTTTTCTGAATAAAATAATTATGAAGAACAACTAGGCAATCTAGGGATCCCCTAGGGTTTTAGACAATTCCGGATATGAAACACGCTACCATCCAATCAGTTGTGCGGGGTAATAGCACTAACATTCTCCTCTCGATCTCATGTCGTTCTACTTATCATTCGACTATGGGTCTTTTCGGTCCACTTGACGTCTACTAATATTACTAGTCCTACTCATGTACTAATATTACTAGTCCTACTCATGTCTCCTTTCAATCTCAATGATTCATAACTAATTTCTTGTTCTCGTTCGTATTCAGGTAATGTGTCTTTCAATCGCCCACCTTGAACTCTAGCATAACCGGTTCGCGACTACATTTACGCTAAGTATTAAGTTCAGAACAATCAATATAACTAATAAGATGATAATCTTTAAGCTACGATTCATCTAAATTATTAATTAATCTTCCCAACGTTTTTCTTGTCATCTTAGACGTGTCAATAGCCCTACGTGATCAAGATCTACGATAATCAAAGAAGAACAATACAATTAAAAAAATTGAAAAATGAATCAATAACAATAATCTGGAAATTTGTCTAGCTCGTAAACCCTAGGTTCTTCACCATAGAACCTAGCAAATAAATCTAGCTACTCATAAAGTAGAAAAACAACGATTTTCTCCATAAAAGTAATGAAAAGAGGAAAATAAGAAATCAAACGGAACTCCGACGTTCATCGTCTTCTTTGTCTTCGTCCTCTTCTCACACTGAATGGTGTAGAATGAATATTTCCAGCCCCTGGGGTGAATAAGACCAAACCTGTGGATAACTTGAAGTGAAAACTCCCTTTTTTCACTTTTACCCAAGAATGGTTGAGTCATGATTTTTTTCCTCTCCTAAACCATAGGAAATAAGTAAAACCCGTTCCTTGCTTATTATTTTATTTCTCATTTAATTTAATCTTCAATCCCTCTGCCCCAAATCAGTGTGCAGAACAAGCTTTCGCACGAAAGAAATCGTGCTTTCGGACGAAAGCCACTCGGACGAGTGAGCAGGGGGTATGTTTCTATTAGCGCGAATACCCCTGGACCTGCTTCGATTTCTTCTTCTTTCTTCTTGGTTTCAGGGTTCTTCTGTAATCTTCTTCTTTGCGATCTGTTGTGTTTCTCTGCTGTGTTACTCGCTGAAACTGGGAAAAGAATGTATTGGTAGTTTAATTGGTTGGTTCTGGTAGTTGTTTTAGGTAATGGAGGTGCTTTGTGACCGGTGGAATTGATGATGGTGATGAAGGTAGAGAAGTGAGGAATGGTTAATCGTGTTATAGGAACTGGTCATTGCTGCAGCACGAGATGATGGTGGTGGAGAAAGGCAGCGGAGTCATGGGGGTTTACGTAGTTGTAGCAGGTTTTCACTTGGTATCTCATTCTTCATTTACTAGCACTCTCTCCTCTTCTCAAATCTTGGATACATTCTGGAGCTTTCTCCAAGTTCCGAAGTTCGTTTTTGTTCACGTTTCACGCTCTGAGCCTCCGATACCTGTAATCACACAACTACACAAATCGGGCATAAAATATGACAAATAAAGCTCAACTAATCTAGAAAATGCCCAAAATTTTCTGTTAATCATAGAAATAACTCACACATATCTCAATTTGATAGTGTAACTCTCATAATGTTCATGTGAAATCTACACAAAACAATATAAAAACGTAGTAGAAATATAACTCTACACAGAGTTATCAGTGACCGTCAAACACAAACCTAAGAACCAAATCACAATGAAGAAACATAGAGCATCCTAAAATCTAACCCCTAAAAAGGAAGCTCATCATCTTCCAAGGCACATGCGTTGAACTACCACGTGTAGTCCCTGAAGAAGTATAGCACCCATATTTTCCATGTGTTCTTCGACCCAGATTTAGCAAACACCGGGGCATCAGCAAGTTCGTACCTCTTCCCCCTAGTAATGGACTAGTGCTTCAATGCTATACCTTTAACCATGCAGTTGAAAATAATAACCTCGTTAAGAGAATTATGGCCTTCTAGTGGGTCAACCAAGTCTTAAGAGGGCATGTCACACATGGAATATGCTTCCTCCAATGTAAGAGTGCCTTTATGCTCGCACAATGAAATGTGTGCGTTCTTCTGCACCACAGGGACTGCAAAACATTTATCATTTCAAGGTCCGAAGAAATTTTATACCCCTGCATTGTGAATATGGAAAAGAAGAGTCTGGCCAAAAGCAGTTCTTTCTCAAACTTCTCTAAAACATAAACCCCTAAATCGTCTAAAAAGTCAACCCCCTTGTAATTGGCGTAGTGTTCGATAGGCTAATAAGGATAATGAATAGCCTCGATCACTAAAATATGAATCTCCTTGTGATCCACTATATCCCAAAATTCCATATGGGGAGTCTCTTCCAAAAGACATTTTTCATCCTTCAGTACTTCTCTATCTTTAGGTAACCTCATCAATGGATGATAATGATCACACCCATCGAACTTCTCTGCTTTCTTCCACAGAGTCGTGGAAGGCCTAGTTCGTCCTCTTCTTCTCCTTCCACTATTTTCGTCATTGCTATCTTTCAAACTCAACTCGATATCCGAAATTGTAGGAAAAAGGATTCTTGCTTAAAATTTTTTTCTCTCTCTGAAGTCTGGGTAGGAAAAGAGTGAACAGTGAAATTGGATAATCCTCTCTGCTTTTATACAAAAAGAATTCCAACTGTTCTGAATTCAAATCGCTTACTTATAAATCCTTCCTCAATCAAGCCGCCAAAAGCAACAGTTACAAGTCAAAAACAAATCAATCAAGGACACGAGTCAACCTTTGGATCAGTCAGTGAAGCGTCGCGTGCATACTTGGTATTACGTCACGCTGCCTAAAGTAAAGTCTAGCCTATAGTAGCCTTCTAGTGGAAAGATGACTCATCATGACTAAGGGGGGGGGGGGGTGCAAAGCTGTGCGAGTCTATGCGAAAAATCAAAACGCCAAGGAAAATGCTAGTGCGATCTGATCCTGATTTTGGGATCATCGATCTCTCAATTAGAGGTGCCCCTAAATCCACGCAGCCCGATGCATGCGTGATGGGGCTAAATGTAGATAGTCCAAAACATAGCATTGGTTCGTAGCCACGTGGACCAATCAACGGCCCGTAACTCACAGTCTTATGGGGCTCCATACACACCAGATCATGCCATGTCAGCATATGGGGATAAGTATTAGGATTTCTCATGGATCACTATGGATTCACCGCTAACGAATTATGTCTTTGAAACACAAAATGACGAGTTGATTGCCAAACGAGCAAGAGTCTTTACTACTTTCACTAGCAAAACCTAAGTCTATGACACGCGAATCAATGTATCTAACACGGTATCGGTGACATGCATTACATATAATCTACTCAACATTCTCCGTCAATTTGGTTGATTTCTCTAACCCGCGACTAAGTTCTTAATTAAACTATCAGGGTGATTTGTTGCTTTCACTAACATATCACCTAAGATCTTTCTACTGCAACGTCTCACAATAGCTAGACAGAACACAAGCATGAATTGCAAAACAGTTCATCATCTATTAAGTTCAAGAAAAAAAATTAATCAAAAGTCATATGTAAGTTCAGCCTGTTTCAAAGGCTTTAAACACCTTGTCTATTTCAAGGGCTTGAAACTTACACTGCATTTTCTGGCATGAACTTAGGGGGAGCTTTTGATCCTATTCTAACTCCTAATCTATTATGATTCATTATATGTTACTTGATTATTGAAGACAAATCATTTCTCTACTATAAACTGTGGTTCATCTATTTTTTAGACTCGGTTTGTGTAGGGATATTTAGTTTCCTATTTTGCAGGATTATTTCCTAATCTTTTTAATGTAGGATGGAAATCAATATGTCAAAGTTATGATGCACATTGATCTGATGTACCTAAAGCTTCCCAAAATTTCTAACAGACAAGATCAAGTTAGTATCTTTGAAGATACTGGGCAACTAGCCGTTGGGAGAGCTGTTAGAAGAGTCAAATACTTGCACTTGAATTTTAGGAAAGTTTGTTAAGTTAGATCCCGCATATCCTCAATTAAAACTAGCTGAATAAAATGATTTTTGAATGAAGAATTTCGGTGAAAACACATAGAGCAATACACATATACATTCAAACGTCACAGAGGATTGACAAGCAACCAAGAAGCAGATCTGCATAACTCAATCCAATCATCTGAAGTAAACTGCATTCTCACTAAAGACTTAGTTCTCAGTGTTCTTCTCTTCTGATCTTCAATTGTATATCATTTATATATTACTTCTAGTTCTTTTTCTCGTGAATTGTTCAAGGTGAAAAATAGAGAATTCTTATTAATCAGTTAGCCAGAGTAGGTACTAGAAAGGTTAGTGAGAACCACAAGCTGTAACAGAGTAAGGCATCTCTCTGTGTTTGAGATATAGGACTTAGATTTTGATTAATAAGAATTGAGTTGAAAATCCTGCAGGGATTAAGTCCCCTTAGGTAGATACGTAGGTCCAAGTGGAATGAACTCTATAAATCACTGTGTCTCTTGCATTTACTTTGCTATATTTTACTTAGCTTACAAACTGCTTAAAACAGGTTTTCAGTTCACGAGCTTGAACCTCATTTCAAGGCCTTGAAAACTATCAACATTCTGTTTATCATATGTTTTGATTCCAAGGAATTGAAACTCATTTCAAGGCCCTGAAATACTTGCTGTATTTCACAAACTTCTTTGAAACCACTCTATTAGAAAAAGTTGCAAAAGTTTCCATACTCTTTTCAACCCCCCTTCTAGAGTATTGTTCCTGTAGTCATTCCTAGCGTACTGTCCTTAAATTGGTATCAGAGCTTGTATCACTCCATAGATCTAACAATATTGTGATAATGAGTACTGTAGGAAATGGTGGTTTCTCACAAGGAAGAGTTGCTAATAGACCTCCCTTATTCTGTGGTGACAACTTTGTGCACTGGAAAGCCCTGATGAAAATGTTCATCATTGATCATGATATGGAGCTTTGGACTATCATTCAGAAGAATCCTCACATATTCTACACTAAGAAAGATGGGATCAGAACTCCCAAAACCGAGGATTCACTTTCTGCTTCTGAATTAGTGCAATTTTCTAAAAATTACACAGCTATGAATCTTTTATATTGTGCTTTGATTGCAGATGAATTTAACAGGATTTTAGGATGTAAGAATGCCAAAGAGATATGGGATAAGCTTGTGTTGACCTTTGAAGGAACTAGCCAAGCCAAGCAAACCAAGATCAACATATCCCTCATGCAATATGAGCTATTCAAGATGAATGGATATGAATCAATCAAAGACATGTCCAAAAGATTCATTGGGAAAACATATTTCCAATGAAGAAAAGGTTATAAAAATTCAGAGAAGTCTCCCTAAAGCGAAATGGGAACCAAAGACTACTGCCATTGAAGAAGCTCAAGATCTATCATCTCTTCAACTTGATGACTTGCAAGGAAAGTTTCTTTCACATGAGATCTCTATGAATGAAGCTGATGGAGATTTACCAGATAGTGAATCATCTCAAAGCCTTGAACCAAAGAAGATGATGATGAAGATCCTTTTTTACTCATTTCCAAAGCCTTGACCAGGATTCTAAAGATAATAAAGAACTTTGGAAAGAGAGACTTCAGCAAGGACAAACAAAGATCCTCCAGTAGCAGAGACTAAAGTAATGAACTGCTTTGAGTGTGGTGATGGAGGACACCTAATCAGCTACTGTCCACACAAGAAAAGCAAACTTTTTTAGAAGAAAGACCACGACAGAAGAAAGAAAGCTATGGTAGCTTCCTGGAGTGATTCAGATTCCTCTGGTGATTCTGAATCTAAGGAAGAACAAGCCAACCTCTGCCTTATGGACAAGCATGATGTAGGTTATGAAAAGAAATTTTAGGTAATGGTAAACTGTTTGATTTCTAAACCAACAGATGTTCTCAGTGATTATCTTATAACAATGCTTTTAAATGAGGAGGAATATCTGAAAGAGATTAGAACTTTGAAAGAAAAGGTTCATGAGCAAGAAAAAGAGAACTTGGAAATTGTTTGTCAAAATCAAGGCCTTGAAATTTCTCAGAAGAAGTCTAACATAGATTTCAAACCCTTGGAAACCAATTTCAAGGCCTTTAAACTTAAGTCAAGGAAGTAGTCAATGAGAATTCTCTTTTGAGTGTTGTAATTGTTTCTCTAAGACATCATTATGATGAATTGGAAGAACAAAGACTACTCTAACTGAGAAACTTTAAGATGCTAAGAATGCTATGACAAAGCTTGCTGGCTCAGAACACAATCTGAATTTGATTCTTGGAGGAAGCTTACAGTCTGTTCACAAAATTGGTATTGGCTACAACCTAAACTTTCCTAGAAAAAGCAACACCAGATTTGTGAAGGCTAGTAACAAAACTTCTCCTATGTGCCATTACTGCAACATAATTGGTCATGTTAAACTGACTTGTCCTTTTAGAAGGAGAGATCCTAAAATAATGAGGAACACTTTTCCTTTTCAACTTAAAGGACAAGTTAGACAGATTTGGGTTCCAAAAGGTGTTAGACCACCTAACATGGTTGGCCTTGAGTATGAATCTAAATTCCACACTTGGTCTAACAGCTGGGTAAGGAAGTGAATGGTGTTTGCAGGATATCACCAAGAGTAAAGATCAAAGATGGTTTATGGATAGTGGATGCTCCAGACACATGAGTGGAAATAGATCTTTATTTTCAGAACTGAAAGAGGATTCTGAATGCTCAATTACACTTGGTGATAAAGGGAAATGAAACATTTTAGGTATTGGTAAATTTGGTACAAATTCTGAAAACTCTGTTTATGATGTCTACTTAGTTGATGGTTTGAAATTCAATTTGCTTAGTGTATCTCAATTTTGTGATAATGGTAACAAGGTTATCTTTGACAAAGAGAAATGTGTGGTGCAAAATGAGAAATATGGAATTTGCATTCTCACTGCCTCAAGTTCAAACAATGTCTATACTTTACACACTAAAAAAGTTGCAGGTGAAAGCTTGAAGTGTCTCAAGGCCTTGAAAGAAGATTCAAACCTTTTGCACAAAAAGTTTGGAAACATTAGTATGCATACCTCGAACAAATTAATCTCTAAATACCTGGAAGGAGGATTGCCCTCTATCAAATTTAGAGATGATGAAGTATGCAAAGCTTGTGCTCAAGGTAAGCAGACAAGAAGCTCATTCAAGCAAAAGAAATTTGTAAGTACTACTAGACCCATTGAACTAATTCACATGGATCTTTGTGGTCCTATGAGGACTCCAACTCCAAAGGGTAAGAAGTATATGTTAGTTATTGTTGATGGTTATTCTAGATTTATTTGGGTTATGTTTCTTAGAGATAAATCTGAAGCTCTAACTAAATTTTCAAATCTTTGTAAGGAGCTTCAAACTTTGAAAAACCTACCAATTGCTTCAATCAGAAGTGATCATGGTAGAGAATTTGATCAGATTGAGTTTGATTTACTTTGTGCTAAGCATGGTATCTCTCACAACTTTTCTTCTCCAAGACTCTTCAACACAATGGTGTTGTTGAAAGAAAGAACAAGACTCTTGAAGATATGTCAAGGACAATGCTTCTAGAGAACAACTTACCAAAGTCATTCTGGGCTGAAGCTGTGAACACAGCCTACTATATACTTAACAGATGCTTGATTAGGCCAATCTTGAACAAGACCCCCTATGAAATCTTCAAAGTAAGAAAGCCAAGTATTTCATATTTCAAACCTTTTGGTTGCACGTTTTTTGTTCACAACAATGGTAAGGACAATCTTGGTAAGTTTGATGTAAGAAGTGATGAAGACTTGAACTTGAACAAGTACGAGTCAGAAGATGAAGCAGAGACTTCACATGGTTTCAAGGAAAGCTTGCAGGAAAACAGGAAAAAATTTCAAGTCCTTGAAAATGGTTCTCAAAGCCTTGAAAATGAGGAAGAGAATAATCAAAATGATCAAGCTACTTCCTCAAGATCTCAAAAGATTGAAAAGTTAACTGGAGAACGTGAGCCATGGACTCCAAAAAGTAGATTCAAATATCTGTCATCTCATCTAGTTGACAACATTATATCTGATCCATCCACTAGTACACATACAAGATCACAGTTGAAACATTTGTGTGCTTTTAAATCTTTTGTTTCTCTTGTAGAACCCAAAAATGTGAAAGAAGCAATACAAAAAGTAAACTGGATCATTGCAATGAAAATTGAAATCAATGAATTTGAGAGAAATAAGGTGTGGAATCTAGTTCCTCCACCAAAAGAACAATCTATTATTGGCACAAGGTGGGTGTTCAGACACATGTTATATGAAAATGGCAAGGTAATCAGAAAAAGCCAGACTAGTAGCTCAAGGCTACAACCAAGAAGAAGGTGTTGATTATGAGGAGACTTTTGATACTTTTGCAAGGTTAGAAGCAATTATAATGTTACTTGCATTTGCATCGTACATGAACATTAAACTTTTCCGAATGGATGTCAAGTGTGCATTTCTAAATGGTTACTTGCAAGAAGAAGTTCATGTGGCTCAACCTCCTAGATATGAAAATGATGAGTTTCCAAATAATTACAAACTTGACAAAGCTCTATATGGTTTAAAACAAGCTTCAAGGGCTTGGTATGAAAGACTGCCAAAGTTTTTACTTGAAAATGGTTTCAAGAGAGGATTGGTTGATAAAAATCTTTTCATCAAGACTCATGAGAAAGAAATTTTAGTAGTTCAAATCATTTTGGATCTACTAATGATTCTCTACGCAAGGATTTCTCATGTCTTATGAGCAGAGAATTTGAGATAAGCTTAATGGGAGAATTGGACTTCTTCCTTGGACTGCATGTACAACAAATGAAGACAGGAATCTTTCTGCATAAAAACAAGTGTACTAAGGACTTCATCAACAAGTACAATATGTCTCACTCCAAAGTTAAAAAGACTCCTATGAGTTCTACACTATCCTTAGATAAGGATCAAGCTGGTAAGAGTGTATATCAGAAAGAGTACAGGGGTATGATTGGATCTTTGCTATATCTCACTGCTAGTATACTAGACATTAAGTTTAGTGTTTGTATGTGTGCAAGCTTTCATTATTATCCCAAAAAGTCACATTTAACTACTGTCAAAAGAATATTCAGATATCTCAATGGTACCAAAGACTTAGGGGTTTGGTATCCAAAACAGTCTAACTTCTCTCTTTGTGGAATAGATGCCCTAGAGGCAATCTAGTTTAGTATGAATTTACTATGGCTAGAACATTCATGGTATTATTTATTGGATATTTAATATAATGAAGTCCTTAGATTTACAATTGTGTTGTTATCTTAAATATCCCTACTCCAGTATAATGATTAATAGGATAATCATCTATAGACTAGTATGGGGTTGGATTGATATGGAGATATTATGATCCAACACATGGGTGTGCATTAAGGGTAATGGCGCACTGGATTGACCCATCTCCGAGAAGGCTACATACACGTTATGGTAAGTCACAAGTGCTTATCGTGGTGCAATGGTATTGTCATCCTTAGACTTGAAGTCGCTAGATATTCTAGTTGTGGATTATTGTGATTTTGGTAGCGTCAAACGCTACGCCGTAACTGGGTAGTTATAAAGGCGTGTACCGGATAAAATAAGAAGCAAGCTTAGAGATCGTAGTGGACGTAGATAAAATGTGTCCCTCCCACATAACGGGAGCAAATATCCTAGGCCACTCGAGGGATAGTGCTTATATAATGTCTGGCCAAACTCAAATAAATCAATATGGGATATTGATGTTATTTGCACGAATAAGGCTATTCTCATGGATCGAGAAACTGAGTATTGGATATACGAGTGTGACTTGTATGTCTCGTGTCCAATCCGGATATAGAGACAAAGCGATGAGACAATTACTTGTACAAGGTTTGTCGGATGACTATTCTATTAGTTGGCTAGAATGGATGTTTTGCTAGAAACCGCTCCATATTAGCAAATTTTTACTACCAACTAGATAGAACCTATGGGGTCACACGCTATATAGAGTTGAACTAGATTTGGGAATTAATTAATAGGATTAATTAATTAGAAGGATCACTTTGCAACACCTTGCAAAGTTAGTAGGGCTAATTTGCAAGGAAGGGACTAAACCGAATTCTAGTAGGACTAGAATAGGTCATTTAGGTAGTTGGCTAGGATTTGTTGGACTATATAAAGGATGCTCCTTCCTTCCTTCCCATTTTAGTTCATAACTTGAGTTGGAGAGAACAAAAGGAGAGAGAGCAAGCAAGCAAGGAAGGTCGAACGCCCCCTTGCCGCCGCCCCCTATCCCGTCGGCCACCAAGGAGGACGCCACTTCCTTGTTGCCTCGTGTTGCGTGATTTATTCTTCCTCTTCCTCCGTTCCGGGCTAGCACAAAGGAAAAGGAAGATATAGATCTCAACTCTAGCGTGGATCAACTATAGAGACGTGACACAATTCACGTTACAAGTCATCACAGGAGAAACCCTAAGGTGTGTAACTTGATTTCTTCCCTTACCATCGTTATGTATCTTGTCCTGTGATCCTTGGAGTGTATTGAATTGATGAATTATGTTTTTCCGCTGCGTATCCATGATCAAAACCCTACAGACAGAAAATCACTTCATGGTGTTGCCAGTTCCTTGGTTCATCCCTGATTAGCTGGCATTCAAAGAAACATAACTTTGTGGCATTATCAACAACTGAAGCTGAATATATTGCAGCTGGAGCCTGATGCTCACAAGTTTTGTGGATTGATCAGCAAATGAGGGATCTTGGATTTGATTTCAAAGAAATACCTATCAAATGTGACAACATCAATGCTAGTAAAATCACTAAGAATCCAGTCTAGCATTCCTGAACCAAGCATATAATTGTTACACACCATTTCATGAGAGATCATGCTGAAAAAGGTGATATTACTCTTGTATTTGTTTCTACTAACATGAAAATGGGAGACATATTCACTAAACCATTTCCAGAAGAAAGATTTACAGCCCTCAGATTAGAGCTGGGTGTGTACAAGGAAATCCTGGGAGAAGATCCAAGTGTACACCTATAACAGAGAACAAGAACAAGAATAGTGATAAATCTTTACTAGAGTTATGTTTCTTACATATTTTATATCATTTTGCGTGATTCCGGGGTTGAAATATGAGTTTTACACTATGAATGTTGAGAAAACGTAGAAAGTTGAGTTTTTGGCACTTTATTGTTAATCCGGGCGTTTCGATGCATATTTCGATGTTATTTATCAAATAGAATCGCTTGGTATGGTTGTTCATGTTGTCTTGACAGGAACGGATGCTAAACGATAGCTAGGAGGCATGAAACGAACTTCGAAAACAAAGAAAATTCAAGAGGAAGCAAGAGAAGCAAAGTCGGAGGAACAAAAGTGACCAATCTACACTATTTTGATAGTATCTCGAGTTATACAATACATTTTTGAGTGAGACCAGTGGAAAATGAAAGTAGACTCAAAGATCTTTCCAACGATAGGTCACAGAGCTAATACAGAGATTGGACGAGAAAGTTAAGGTCCGTCTAAGAGGATGAAAATCTGAGTTCATCTCCAGGGGTGTTCGTGCGAACACTTTTGTGTTCGTGCGAACAAAAATACTTAGAAAAATTTCGGGACAGCCAAGAAAAGGTGAAAAACAAGCTGAATATTTGTGGGAACAAAAAAAGTGTTCGTGCGAACAGAGAACAAATATCTGTTCGTGCGAACACCCGTTTGTTCGTGCGAACACAGGGCTAAATCGCAAATTTTCGGGCTGTTTTGTAATTTTTAAAGAGTTTGAGCTTTGGCGAATTTTTCTAACCTAGGAGTCCGTCCTTGAGGGAGGAGACACGCATCTTTGGAGCATATTGGAGCAAGAGAGAAGGAGAGACGAAGATTGAAGGCGGAGATAATCAATTCTTGAAGATTACTCGTTTGATTTATCTTCTTTTCCCCCTTATTGATTGATTACGGAGACTTATGTATTGCTAAACAGTTATATGTCTAGCTAAACACTTTAAGCTAGGCAATTGATGAAGAACTAGGGTTTGATTAGCTTTTTCCGGATTGATGACTTGATTCATGTTTTGAAAACTTAATTCTAGTTGATGTTCTTGTTAGCTTTCTTGTTCTTGTGCTTTAAACTTTACTATGCTTGCCTTGATCACCCGTAGTATGCTAGTTGTTGATATAGTTGCACGATAGTGAGCTATTAGAGACGCGTTGAAGAACATAGGAAGTATTCTTGTAGTTCTATGAGACCAAGAGGAGAAGAGAGCTTGAATAACCGTGTGTGGGTTGTTTCGGTTTGTATCGGTAGGACTTCGTGCAAACGGTGGACCGACAGGACCCGGTGAGCAAGCCTAACGAACCAACTAGAACGTAACGGTAGACGAAGGTGGACCGAGAGGACTCGAAGTCAATCGATTACTCAAATTCATGTGAGATCGACAGAAGAACATGATGAGTGTAGCCCGGTATAACTTAACATCACTAGAGTGTTTTAAGCGTAATCCAGAAACTGTTAAGTGCCATAGGGATCATCAATTGCCTAGTTCTCTCCATAATCGTATTAATCAAACATTTCTTCCTTTACCTTGAAAATCATATAAAGAGAGTAGCGTAGTTTGTCATTTACTTTAAGTAACTTGTTTGTGGGTGACGAACCTTGAAATCAAACACTTCTTACCGGTTACTTTGACTTTAAATTAATCGTTTACCTAAATAATCTCAAGACTGTCCCTGTGGGTTCGACAACCTTAGCTTAATACTCATCTTTATCACTTCGACCGTGCACTTGCGTATACACGTAAGAAATCGTGTCAAGTTTTTGGCGCCGTTGCCGGGGACAACAGTAGATTGTTTAGTTAGAAATTAGTTTAGAATTTTATTTTATTTTTATTTTTGTTACTATCAATTACCTTACGGGTGTGCTAATGCTGTGATCTCAGGTAACGATGGTATAGGGCGAAGAGCCGAGTAGCCCTACACGAGAAAAGATGGAAGCAATGTTAGCTGAGGCTAAAAAGGTACTGCGGGATGCAATGGCTAGGCAACAATCAAAACCATAAAACAAGTTCTGGGAAGACCATAATCCAGGAATTTGAGGCGGATTTCAAGGGAACTGAACCAGAAATTGTGGTGCCACCAATTCAAGCAGAAAGCTTCTGCCTCAAGTTGTCCACAATTCAATTCATACAAGATCAGTACACATTTACTGGGGCAGAAGAAGAAGATCATCATGCATTCATTGGAAAATTTCAGAACACGTGCCAGGTAATATGCTACAAGGGGGTCACTGCTGAATCACTTAAACTGTTGTTATTACCCGATTTCCTCACCGGAGCTGCTAAAGATTAGCTGGAATAGTTGCCTTCCAACTCAATCACAACGTCGGAAGATTGTGTCTCTCAGTTTATGTGCGGATTCTTTCCAATATCACGTATGATTCAGCTGCAAAACGAGATATGGAATTTTAGGCAAAAGCAGAATGAATCACTCGTCACATCATGGGAGCACCTCACTTTCTTGCTGCTTAAATGCCCCAATCATGGCATTGACAGAGCTCATATCATTCAGGTATTCTATAATGGGCTTGACAAGGCTGATAAAAATAAGATTCATTTGGAAGCTAGAGGTAGCTTCTTGTTCAAATGCGATGTGGAGGGTGCATATGATTTGATGAGACGTGTGGTTGAGCAAGAGGAGAGATTGGATTATGAGTTCCAGCATCAAGAACCGATGAAGCATAGCTCACTGGCACATAGCATGGTTCAAGTGAATGCGTTGGAGGCAGGGCATGAAGTAGCTAGTCAAGAGACACATCAGCATCAGCCAATACCACCTTCAGATTTGACCGAGATGACAGGGATAATAAAGGTAATGGCTCAGCACATGACGGACATGTCCACACATGTCAGCTCTTTGGCAATTGCACTTCAGGTGGCTCAAGCAGAAATAAAAGATCTGAAAGATAAAATCGAACAAAGAGCACCAAGCAACATTGTTCATACTTCTGAGGAGCAAGCTCAAGCCATCACAAATCGAAGGGGTATTGCACTTGAGGATCCACCATATCCGAGTCATGCCAGAGCTACAACATCAAAGGATAAGGAACATGAAGTCTTCAATTCTGAGAAGACACCTGTCATGATCCCCCAATCAGAGGGCATGATTCCCAAGCATGCAGAGAAATCTACTGAGGTACCTCTTCCATATCCTCCTTCTTCAGAACCACCACTTCCATTACGCACTAGGAGGAAGAAGAAGGATGATTCTGAGGAATATAGGCGCTTTCTGAACGTATTTTCTAAATTGCACATTAATATTCCCTTGATTGAGGCTCTTTAAAAGATGCCAAAATATGCAATGTTTATTAAAGATGTAGCTCTTTGGAAGAAAGCGGTGGATGAATTTCAGAGAGTGAACTTAAATGAACAGGTTAGTTCATGTGTTTTGCATGGACTACCTAAGAAAAAGAAGGATACGGATAGTTTTGTCCTTGAAGCTAACTTGGGTGACGCCTACACGGGAAGGGCTCTCTGTGATCTGGGAGCGAGCGTGAATTTGATGCCATTGTCGGTATTCAAAAAGCTAAGTGTGGGGGAGCCTCCAAGAACCTGTATCACTCTCCAATTTGCAGACAAATCATCCAAGAGAGCCTGTGGGATGATACAGGATGTCCTTGTAAGGGTCGGAAGCTTGATAATTCTGGCTGATTTTGTCATACTAGACATGCCAGAAGGTGACGTGCCTATAATTCTGGGTAGGCCGTTCTTGGCTACCAGTCGCACTCTCATTGATGTAGAGAATGGGGAATTAATTATGAGGGTACATGATGACATGGAGACTTTTCAGGTCTTCAAACCGACGCCCCAGTACTCATGGGAGTATCAGCCAGGGGTTCCATTTTCTGTGCCAGTGAAGCGCCAAATCCCAGAGTTGCTGCAAGGGGATCCACCTGATTATTGGGAAAGGAACAAGCCATCAGCTGTGCAAGCACAAGAAGCAGTGCTTCAAATTCAACACAGGAAAGCTAAGCTGGAAGCGGCACAATGTGTCAGACTACCCTCGTGAGGTGGCAGAGGTAACATGGTCGGGCCGTCGACCTTAAATTACAAGCGCTTCTTGGGAGACAACCCAATGTAGAGTTGGATGCTTTTTGTTTTTATTTTTTTATGAGTTCTCTATATTTTACTATGAGGGGTGAGAGAGAGTGGACTTATTTTTCCAATCAGTGTGCAGGGACACAAGTACAGAAGACACACAGTAGTATGCATTAAAGATATAGAGAATTGCTCGAGGTCGAGGAGCACTTCCAATATGTTGAGTGCCACACGCATGAGAGGGCTACAGTTCATATCCTAGACGCACATCGGAATCCGGACGCGTAGAGACTTCTTAGAAAATTGTCAACGGTCCACAAGACCCCTTCTTGTTGCAATTTCGCAGAAATGGTGCCCATGTAGGTCCGGGCACCCAGGTACCTCTAACTCTCTCTAGCTATATGTCTAGCTAAACACTTTAAGCTAGGCAATTGATGAAGAACTAGGGTTTGATTAGCTTTTTCCGGATTGATGACTTGATTCATGTTTTGAAAACTTAATTCTAGTTGATGTTCTTGTTAGCTTTCTTCTTGTGCTTTAATCTTTAGTATGCTTGGCTTGATCACCCGTAGTATGCTAGTTGTTGATATCGTTGCACGATAGTGAGCTATTATAGATGTGTTGAAGAACATAGTAAGTATTCTTGTAGTTCTATGAGACCGAGAGGAGAAGAGAGCTTGAATAACCGTGTGTGGGTTGTTTCGGTTTGTATCGGTAGGAATTAGTGAAAACGGTGGACCGACAGGACCCGATGAGCAAGCCTAACGAACCAACTAGAACGTAACGGTAGACGAAGGTGGACCGAGAGGACCCGAAGTCAATCGATTACTCAAATTCATGTCAGATCGTCAGAAGAACATGATGACTGTAGCCCGGTATAACTAAATATCACTAGAGTGTTTTAAGCTTAATCCGGAAACTGTTAAGTGCCCTAGGGATCATCAATTGCCTTGTTCTCTCCATAATCGTATCAATCAAACATTTCTTCCTTTACCTTGAAAATCACATAAAAAGAGTAGCGTAGTTTGTCATTTAATTTAAGTCACTTGTTTATTGGTGACGAACCTTCAAATCAAACACTTCTTACCGGTTACTTTGACTTTAAATTAATCGTATACCTAAATAATCTCAAGACTGTCCCTGTGGGTTCGAAAACCTGAGCTTAATACTCATCTTTATCACTTCGACCGTGCACTTGCGTATACAAGTAAGAAATCGTGTCAAATAGAAAGAACGAAGAGGTTGTAGGTGAGTGTAGGGGAAGAGTAAGCACTTGTTAACTGTTCTTGAGAGAGAGACAGTATAATGACTAGCAAAAGATTCGGGAGTTACCATAGAAGGCTAAAATTCCTATATATAGTAGAGGAGTGACCGTTACGAGGGATTAATGCGCCATGAATGGCGGCTAGATATCCGCCTCGTAACGACACATTCAACCGTATATATAGGGCAGGATACACGATTTTCCGCATATGTAGGGACCGTTAAACGATCGACCACATTTACGGGATACATGGTCATTAAATCTCTCAGACAGTTACCAAGGGTCGCGAGCGTGGTTGTTGCTCTCGCGCGACGTTCCTTACTCTAACCTCCAAGCGACTAAATCCCTACAACTCCCGCACGGTTAGTATCGCAGGTGACCCTGTCTCGCAGCCCCCATTTGGCAAAGTGTGAGTATAAGGACGATGATTGAGTGATACCGGAGTACCGTCGAACCCCCTGGATGGCTGTCACTGTAGGGTTTTGATTCATGGATCGCACAACGGAAGAATAATCAAACATAAAACCAAGCAAAACCCTCCAAGGATCACAAGTCAAGATGCATAACGATGGTAAAGGTTAGAAATCATAAACACACCTTTGGGTTCTCCTTTATGACTTCAAACGCGAATATTGTCACGTTCTCTATAGTTGATCCACGCCTAGAGTTGATCCTAGATCTCCCAAACTCCTTGGTGCTAGCCCAGAATAGGAAGAGGAAGAAGAAATCACGCAAAACGAGACCCAAAAGAGGGTCTCGGCCTCTTTTGGCCGACGGGGACGAGGGCGGCGGCAAGGGTGGCGTCGGGCCTCCTTTGTTGCTTGCTCTCTCTCCTTTTGTTCTCTCCCACTCTTGTTATAATCACTAATGAGCATAAGTTATGGGAAGGAAGGAAGGAGGGTCCTTTATATAGTCCAACAACTCCTTGTTAACTACCTAAAGGACTTATTCTAGTCCAACTAGAATTCAATTTAGTCCCTTCCTTGCAAATTAGTCCCTACTAAGTTTGCAAGGGTTTGCAAAGTGATCCTTCTAATTAATTAATCCAATTAATTAATTCCCAAATTTAGTTCAACTCTATATAGCGTGTGACACCATAGGTTCTATCTAGTTGGTAGCAACTATTTGCTAACATGGAGCGGTCTCTAGCAAAACATCCATTCTAGCCAACTAATAGAATAGTCATCTTGACAACCTTTGTACAAGTAATTGTCTCATCCCTTTGCCTCCATATCCGGATTGGACACGAGACATACAAGTCACACTCGTATATCCAATCCATAGTTTCTCGATCCATGGGAATAGCCTTATTCGTGCAAATAACATCAATATCCGATATTGATTTATTTGAGTCTGGCCAGATATTCTATAAGCACTATCCCTCGAGTGGCCTAGGATATTTTCTCCCGTTATGTGGGAGGGGCAAATCCTCTCTACATCCACTACGATCTCTAAGCTTGCTTCTCATTGTATCCAGTACACGCCTTTATAACTACCCGGTTACGGTGTAGCGTTTAACGCTACCAAGATCACAATGATCCAAAACTAGAATATCTAGTGACTTCAAGTCTAAGGATGACAATACCATTGCACCGCGAGAAGCGCTTGTGACTCAACATAACGTGTATGTAGCCTTCTCGGAGATGGCTCAATCCAGTGCAACATTCCTTAATGCACACCTATGTGTTGGATCGTGATATCTCCATATCAATCCAACCCCATACTAGTTTATATATGATTGTCCCATTAATCATTATACTTGACTAGGGATATTTAAGATAAACAACACAATTGTAAATCTAAGGACTTCTTTATATTAAATATCCAATAAATAATAAATGAATTTTCTAGCCATATACAAATTCATACTAAACTAGATTGCCTCTAGGGCATCTATTCCAACAGTCTCCCACTTGCACTAGAGCCAATCTGGCGCATCTCGTATGCCCATACTCCTAGTGTGCCCTTCATGCTTCCACTGCGTGAGAGGCTTCGTAAGCGGGTCTGACAGATTATCATCTGTAGGAATCTTGCATATCCGAACGTCTCCTCTATCGATAATATCTCGAATCAGATGAAACTTCCTGAGCACCTGCTTGGACATCTGGTGCGATCTGGGTTTCTTTGATTGCGCGATCGCCCCAGTGTTGTCACAGAACAACTCCACTGGATCCGCAATGCTAAGGACCACACCAAGTTCAGAAACAAACTTTCTGATCCAAACAGCCTCCTTTGCTGCGCCATTTGAAGCAATGTACTCAACCTCTGTTGTAGAATCAGCTACCGTCTCTTGCTTGGATCTCTTCCAGCTCACCGCTGCTCCATTCAGGCAAAACACATATCCCGATTGTGATCTAAAGTCATCTCTGTCGTTTTGGAAGCTTGCATCAGTGTAACCCCTTACACGCAACTCTTCCTCACCGCCAAATATCAAGAAAGCATCCTTAGTTCTTCTCAAGTACTTTAGGATGTTCTTGACAGCAATCCAGTGACTCTCACCCGGATTGGATTGGTATCTGCTTGTCATACTCAAGGCATATGACACATCTGGTCTAGTACATAACATGGCGTACATGATAGATCCTATGGCCGAGGCATAGGGAATCCTACTCATGCGTTCCTTCTCAATCTCATTGGAAGGACAACCACTCTTCGAAAGAGTGATTCCATGTGACATGGGCAAGAATCCCTTCTTGGAATCTTGCATGTTGAACCGTTTCAACACCTTGTCAATATATGTACTTTGACTTAAGCCTAGAAACCTCTTAGATCTATCTCTATAGATCTTTATACCGAGTATATAGGCTGCTTCCCCTAAGTCCTTCATTGAGAAACACTTTCCTAGCCAATCTTTCACAGATTGCAGCATGGGAATGTCGTTTCCAATGAGTAGTATGTCATCCACATACAAGACCAGAAAAGCTACAGAGCTCCCACTAACCTTCTTGTAGACACAAGACTCATCTTCGTTTCTGATGAAGCCAAACTCTTTGACCACTTCATCAAAACGTCGATTCCAACTCCTACAAGCTTGCTTTAATCCATAAATGGACCGTTGCAGCTTACAGACTTTGTTGGCTTGCTTTGGATCCTTAAAACCCTCAGGCTGTATCATATACACGTCCTCGAGGAGATTCCCATAAAGGAATGCTGTTTTGACATCCATCTGCCAAATCTCATAGTCGTGGTATGCTGCAATCGCAAGTAGGATTCGGATGGATTTGGTCGTTGCGACTGGTGAAAAGGTTTCATCATAGTCAATACCATGAATCTGTCTGAATCCTTTAGCCACCAATCGGCCCTTATAGGTAATCACATTACCATCCATGTCGATCTTCATCTTGAAGACCCACTTGCACCCTATGGGCCGTGCCCCATCGGGTGGTTCCACCAAAGTCCATACTTTGTTGGTATACATGGATTCCATCTCGGATCTCATGGCTTCCAGCCACTTCTGAGAGTCTGGGCCACTCATGGCCTCCTCATAGGTAGTAGGCTCATCATCTATGAGCATCGTGTCACCGGAATCAGTTACGAGAAGTCCATACCTCTCGGGTTCCTGGCGCACTCTACTAGATCTACGAAGCTCTTGTGTTACCTGAACAGGTGGCTCCACATCTGCTTGTGGTTCCTGTTCATGTTCCATAATCGGTTCAGTGATTTGTGGTTCTTGAACTTCTTCAAGTTCTACCTTCCTCCCACTTGCTTCTTTAGAGACAAACTCTCTTTCTAGAAACACGCCGGTCCGAGCAACAAACACTTTGTTCTCGGTTGGATTGTAGAAGTAGTATCCCTTAGTTTCCTTAGGGTACCCCACAAACTTACACTTATCCGATTTAGGCCCCAGCTTGTCTGATTGTAAACGTTTTACATAGACATCGCAGCCCCAAATCCTCATGAACGACAGTGTGGGACGCCTCCCACTCCACATATCATATGGTGTCTTCATGACTGATTTGGATGGAACACGGTTAATGGTGAAAGCTGCACTTAATAGAGCGTAGCCCCAAAATGATAATGGAAGATCGGTTTGACACATCATAGATCGAACCATATCCAATAGGGTTCGATTCCTCCTCTCGGACACGCCATTCCACTGTGGCGTTCCGGGGTGGAGTGAGTTGGGACACGATCCCACACTCTCTAAGATAGTCGTCAAACTCTTGGCTCAAGTACTCTCCTCCACGATCCGATCGTGGAGCCTTTATACTTTTGCCAAGTTGCTTCTCTACTTCATTCTTGAATTCTTTGAACACTTCAAAGGATTCGGATTTTGCCCTCATAAGGTACACAAATCCATATCTACTGTAATCATCAGTAAATGTAATGAAGTAGACATAACCACCCCTGGCAGGCGTGGAAAATGGCCCACACACATCGGTATGTATGAGCGCCAATTGCTCACTAGTCCTCTCGCCTTTCTTATTGAAAGGGGACTTTGTCATTTTTCCCAATAAACAAGCCTCACATGTCTCATATGATTCAAAATCAAATGAGTCTACTAATCCATCCTTATGGAGTCTAGATATACGTTTCTCATTTATGTGGCCTAAACGACAGTGCCATAAATAAGCAGGATTTAAATCATTTATTTTAATCCGCTTGGTATTAATGTTGTAGACAGGATTGCTTAGATCAAGGACATAAAGTCCATTAAATAATAGCGCACTAAAATAGTGAATATTATTCAAATAAAAGGAACAACAATTGTTCTTTATTGAAATAATAAAACCATCCTTGTCCAAACAAGAAATAGAAATAATGTTTCTGCTCATAGCAGGCACAAAATAGCAATTATTTAATTCTAAAACTAATCCTGAAGACAGAGATAGCTCGCACACGCCTATGGCCAACGCAGCAACCTTTGCTCCATTCCCAACGCGTAGATCTACCTCTCCTTTAGCCAATCTTTTACTTCTCTTTAGATCCTGCATCTTTCGACAAATATGAGATCCACATCACGTATCTAATACCCACGATGTAGAGACAGTTAAATTGACATCTACAACAAAAATACCTGGTGGTGGTGGAATCACTATTCCAAGCCTCTTGTCCTCCAAATATTTTGGGCAGTTCCTCCTCCAGTGTCCAGGCTGACTGCAGTAGTGACACTCACCTTTAGTCACGGCCTTGGCAATGCCACCAACAGGCTTAAGGGCGGGTTCCTTGGACTTGGCAACTGACTTGCCTTTTCCCTTGGAGGAAGAGGCAAACCTTTTGCCCTTTCCTTTCTGTACCATCATTATGGCCTTGCCCTTACCCTTGTTGATGCTCTGTTCAGCCGTCCTCAACATGTTGAGTAAATCTGGCAGTGGTTTAACGATCTCGTTCATGTTATAGTTCATAATGAACTGTCCATAACTCTCGAGCAACGATTGCAACACGAGATCGGTTGCCAACTCTTGGCCGACCGGAAACCCCAGTCGGGCGAGATTCTCCAAGTACCCGATCATTCGGAGTACATGGGGTCCCACGGGGTTCCCTTTTGCCAGATGACATTTGAACAGTGCCTTTGAGACCTCATACCTCTCTACCCTCGCCTGCTCTTGGAAGAGCTGCTTTAGATGTTAGATCATATCGACATCATTCATGTTTTCGTGTTGCTTCTGAAGCTCAGAAGTCATGGTGCAAAGCATTAGGCAGGCCGCATCATTAGCGTCATCAACACGCTTTTGATACGCCTTTAAGGCAGCAGGTGTTTGGTTCTCTGGACCTTCTGGAACATGCTCCTCTATTGCGTACAGTTTCTTCTCTTAACAATTCTAAAGTTTCTGTACCAATCAAGAAAGTTGGTTCCAGAGAGCTTGTCCTTCTCAAGGACAGATCGTAGGGAATGTTGTGAACTCGATGAGTTGTTTGCCATTTGGAATTCTACAAAAGGAAAATACGCAAGTTTTAGTATTTGTGAATTTTTGACTATATTTAATAATGGCTAGTTTATTAAATATAGCTCCCACTATTTTTCTACGGATTAATAACCCTCAAGATATTAATGCGGAAAATATCCTTATATTTTCTAGTGGGCCAAGATCCATCTTTCATCTCCTTATGAGCTTGCTTTGGCAAGTCACCCATAATTTGACTACTTTAGGTAGGAACAATTCCAATTGCATCCCATATGCAACTCTTGGTTCAATCGGGCAAATAACTCTTTATTTATCCATCCATATGGATAATCCCAATTGATTGCCTCTAGGTTTCTTAATCAAATTAATAGCCTAGTTGCGTTCAACCTCTTATCTAAACAATTGCACATTGTTACGTGCCATCGCATTCCATCATTATGAACCAAGTCGCCATGCTTTGGCACACACGAGCTTGATAAATAATGATGATAATGAGTGTTTAAATAACGAGTAGGCAAGAACACAATATTTGAATTTTGAGGGATTTTAAATTCAATTCTATAATTGTTTTGTTGATCAATATCAACTAATCTATCTATTTGAGTTTGGGCACAACTCCAAATAATAGATCCGGGTTGTCTAATTATCTTATTATCCTAATTGCATGCATCATCCATACACCAACCACACAAATAATAAGACAATGAAATTAAACAACCACAAAACAGAAATTAAACGTGATGTGGATATGGCCTTTTCTAGACTAAGATAATTCCAAGCCAATGGAATTATCTATGAACCCTAAAGCAAACACATCTCCATGCGTCTTGATCTTTTGGTCCATCCTCCATAGTCTTGTGGAATGCTCCATGCTCCATGCTCCATCTTTTGTGGCTTTTTTTGGCTTTGGGCTTCTTTTCTTCAATATTGGCTAACAATCTACTTTATCTAGCACTAGCTAATATCTATACTAAATAAAATAAATCTCACAAGTTGAGAAAAAAAATGGCACGCAGGCCATAAAATCCTAATTAATTATTACAATTAATTGATCAGCTCGCAGGCCGTAAAACCAAACCACAAAATTAAACATCCACATCAAACCACATCCTAAGGCCATATCCAATCACCATGCGATTTGCACATAAACAGTTAAAATCCAATTTTAACGCGCTTGGTCAATTTTAATTGATTTTAGGATTTCTAGGGTTAAAAGGGTCCATGGGCCCAACAATCAAATTGCCCGAGCCCATCAAAGTGAACCACAAGGCCCTAGGGCCGGCCTGGCCCAAAACCCACAAGGCTAGGCCCGCGGGTTAGGGCCGCCCGGCCCCTAGGGGGGCCAAGTTTGGGCGGCAAGCAAGGGGGGCGGTCCCTAGGGGGGCCGAACCTCCTTATGGGAGTTGTTTCCAAAACAACTCCCTTGCTTGGTGCCCAAGTTTGGTTGTTTCCTTGTTTTGGGAGAACTCCTTCTTCCCCAAGGATGCCCAAACCCTAGATCTAAGATCCTAAAATTTCTCAAACTCACCAATTCATGCATCCAATGCAAAAATTGGATCTTGTTATGATTAATTATTGACAAATTGCATCCCATGCTTGATTTGTCTTGTTTTACGCGATAAACAATCAAATTAAGGTGTAAAACAGCTAAAACGTAACACATAAACCACGTTTATGCTCTACGACCTGTGGCTCTGATACCACTGTAGGGTTTTGATTAATGGATCGCACAACGGAAGCATAATCAAACATAAAACCATGCAAAACCCTCCAAGGATCACAAGTCAAGATGCATAACGATGGTAAAGGTTAGAAATCATAAACACACCTTTGGGTTCTCCTTGATGACTTCAAACGCGAATAATGTCACGTTCTCTATAGTTGATCCCCGCCTAGAGTTGATCCTAGATCTCCCAAACTCCTTGGTGCTAGCCCGGAATAGAAAGAGGAAGAAGAAATCAAGCAAAACGAGACCCAAAAGAGGGTCTCGGCCTCTTTTGGCCGACGGGGACGAGGGCGGCGGCAAGGGTGGCGTCGGGCCTCCTTTGTTGCTTGCTCTCTCTCCTTTTGTTCTCTCCCACTCTTGTTATGTTTACTAATGAGCATAAGTTATGGGAAGGAAGGAAGGAGGGTCCTTTATATAGTCCAACAACTCCTTGTTAACTACCTAAAGGACTTATTCTAGTCCAACTAGAATTCAATTTAGTCCCTTCCTTGCAAATTAGTCCCTACTAAGTTTGCAAGGGTTTGCAAAGTGATCATTCTAATTAATTAATCCAATTAATTAATTCCCAAATCTAGTTCAACTCTATATAGCGTGTGACCCCATAGGTTCTATCTAGTTGGTAGCAACTATTTGCTAACATGGAGCGGTCTCTAGCAAAACATCCATTCTAGCCAACTAATAGAATAGTCATCTTGAAAACCTTTGTACAAGTAATTGTCTCATCCCTTTGCCTCCATATCCGGATTGGACATGAGACATACAAGTCACACTCGTATATCCAATCCATAGTTTCTCGATCCATGGGAATAGCCTTATTCGTGCAAATAACATCAATATCCGATATTGATTTATTTGAGTCTGGACAGACATTCTATAAGCACTATCCCTCGAGTGGCCTAGGATATTTTCTCCCGTTATGTGGGAGGGGCAAATCCTCTCTACATCCACTACGATCTCTAAGCTTGCTTCTCATTGTATCCAGTACACGCCTTTATAACTACCCGGTTACGGTGTAGCGTTTAACGCTACCAAGATCACAATGATCCAAAACTAGAATATCTAGTGACTTCAAGTCTAAGGATGACAATACCATTGCACCGCGAGAAGCGCTTGTGACTCAACATAACGTGTATGTAGCCTTCTCGGAGATGGCTCAATCTAGTGCAACATTCCGTAATGCACACCTATGTGTTGGATCGTGATATCTCCATATCAATCCAACCCCATACTAGTCTATATATGATTGTCCCATTAATCATTATACTTGACTAGGGATATTTAAGATAAACAACACAATTGTAAATCTAAGGACTTCATTATATTAAATATCCAATAAATAATAAATGAATTTTCTAGCCATATACAAATTCATACTAAACTAGATTGCCTCTAGGGCATCTATTCCAATAGTCACATGGATGGTGATAGGTCTGTTTGTAATGCACTATCTACATTAGCCCCCTTTTTTGCGTATATGACGCGCGTCGTTGTGTAAACGCACAAAACCAGTCGTGCATGGCTCCACGCAGATTCTCCTATCAAATCAAATAATATTTGAAATCTCTAGACCCCAAAAGTAGCCATGATTCCCTAGGTCTCTGTAACGCCGTATAGACTTTAATGTGGCGTGGGCGTGATGTGAATTGCGTGGATTGCGACAATATCAACATATCTCCGCCGATACCGAGGCAATGATTAATCCAAAAAGATTTTGAATGGTTGTTGCTCTTCAGAGGGCTCTATATAAACCCGTTCTCCTCATCAATTAGAACCTTTCACACCATCATCACACCAGTGGTGCTGCCGAGGTTTATGAGCAAGGGAGAAAGAGGAGAACTCTTCGCCAACAAATTCAAGCCTTCAATCAACTATTTGATTCTGCTAACCAAGCATTTCAAGTACTCTATCAATAAAAAAGTTATTTTGAAAATTCAAACCAGGTATGCATGTAGATCTGGGTTGAGTGTTCTTCATACTGTTCTTCGTACATGAACATAGAATTGATCTTGAACATCTTGTTTTGCATGTGCTTATTCTTGTTACAGAAATGGCTCCAAGAGATTTTTGAAGGAAGCAATCGACTTGCCCACAGTCCCAAAGGATCTCTGGTGTAAAGCCCCCTACTTGGGTGGAGAGGAATTCTACTTGGCAACCATCCGCGAGAAGAACTTAAAAGATCTGTGACAGAGGATGCCTTGCAGTTGATGCCTGAACCGGAAAGGGATGACTGGGAGCTTGCAAATATCGACGATGTAAACCGACTCGGCCTTGAAGTTGGTTTGTATCCCTTTACTAACACTCTCCACCAGAATTTCCCTGTGAAGTTGGACTGGATGGAAGAGTGGACATAGTATATCCTCGAGCATCACAAGTCTGGACTCATTCGCGCCGTGATATGCCACGCTGTGCGCGCGGTCAAAGGCTCGAGCATCAGGCTCGATAACGATATGCTGATGACCTTGCTTTCAAGGTATTCAAAGAAGACCCACACCTTAAACTTCTTAACCTTCGAAGCTAGTCCTACTCTGGAAGATGTGGAGATGTTGCTAGAGCTTCCCTGCATGGGGAATGTGGACCCTCTGGCGCACTTGGAATCGGATGCTGAAATTTCGCTCTTCGAGCAGATGAAGGAGTGTATAGGGGAGCAGAAAAAGACAACCGCGAGGTGGATTTTGACGACTCCTGCAAAGAAACACCTCCTTGTTAAGGCATGCGCGAAAAACCTGTGGTCGAAGTGGATCACCTACTTCTACCGTGAGTTTTTAAAGCCAGAGATGGCTCAAGCAATTCTGAAGAAGGATAAATATGCGCCAACTTCGCTGGAGGGTAGGGGTTCTGCCTATTCGTTGTGCAGCTTCTTTTGCGTCTGGATCTCCAGATATCTTATAGATGGACATCCTCACGACGGCGTATTCATCCACGTCCTCGCGCTTGCCGTTCGACTTTCACTTGGGCAGAAAGTGGCATGAGAGCCTTTGGTTCTGGGATTATTATACCATCGTCTGGATTTGGCCATGATGCATGCTGAACAGTCCCAAGGTAGAGTGGAAGTCTTATCTTACATCAGCATTGCATTTCTGTCATTTTGGGTGTTCGAGAGATGGCCTCTTTATACTCCCATTCCCTCTCCCGTCGAGACGTGGAACGCGCCTAACGCCAAGAAGGATTTCCTCTGCCCTCGCGCCTGGCATTGGTACAAACCAAAGGTGTTCAACCCTCATTCGCCTTGATGTGTGACGACATCAACTATTTTGTGGTCAGACCATACGTTCAGGCCTTGGAAAATATCATGCATCACGAAGGTATGAATGCCGAGAAGGATACCCCCTTTTCTAGTTCGCATATCACCAAGGGCTCGCGATGCTACTCCAGATTTGTCAATTGGTGTAGAAGAGGATACTTTCCTGCTCTATCCGAGTACGAAGTCGTTCCGAAGACATTGTGTTATACGCTCATAACGGTTCATATGATCCAGTTCTAGTGAGCCCCCAGCTGGGTTTGACGCAGTGGCTCCTTCCTTGTGGTCTGATTCAATTGTTCGCGGCTGATACAAGAGACTTTTATTTGGTAAGGATATCGACTTATTGATCATCTTGCTTCCTCTAACCCAACCATATCAAGAAAGGCAGGGGAACTAACACCCAATTGGGTCGGCTTTTGGAAAATATAGACTAGGCTTCACTCGAGATCTCGGTTTCAAATCCAACCACTTAAAGCTCCTGCTCTCAGGATTGAAGATTATCCGTTCATATCGTCATGTTCTAGGGAGGCAACTCTGAAATACCCCGTTTTGTGACTACGGGTATTTTGTGATATTATTATAAGTGTTGGGAAGTTAATTTAATTATAGAGAGTTAATTATAATGCTTTGAGAGTTTGGGGGGTACTTTGTGACTTTAATCAAAGGTTTTAGTATCTTTTACTTGAGTTTGGGGAAGGTATTTGTCTTTTGGCAAAACTAAGGGGGAATAAGTGTCTTTTGACCCAAATTTTCTTCCGACATAAAATTTTCCTAATTCTAGAGGGTTTCTTACTTATGAAGTTGTTCGTGATTCACGTATGTTGCATGTTCGTGATTCACGTATGTTTCTTACTTATGAACTCTTGATCTTGTGATCACTTGTTCGTGATTCACGTATGTTGCATGTAATCTTTAAATTTCAGTTTTTTATTGTTAGGATCATTTTTCATGGATTCGTAGGATTGATAATCACGTTTTAGGGTTTATCGTGTTCTTGGGTGTTGGGAAGAAACCCTAGTTTGAAGGAGAAGTTTGATTGAATGATTTGGAGAGTTTGAATGATCATAATAGGTGGATAACAATCTGATTTGAATGTGGGAATCATATTATATTAGGTTTAGTATGAATATATGATGAACTAGATGCTTGGGGGAAAAGTTTCATGAAGATTGACAATTCCCGTATTGATATTTTGAAGGAAGTTGGAAACTTGAAACTAGTGTAACTTTTGACTCAGGAATCGAAATTAAGATCCGTTTGAGGCTAAAACTATTATTTCGAACGTTTTGAATCCAATGGAACTGTTTTTAGACCATGATCTGTTTGGGAAACTGGAGTAATAGAATTGGTGAAGTTATGATAGGTTATGTATGCTTTAGGTTAGAGGATTTTGAAGTAAGGTTTTGGGTTATGTTTTGAAGTATGAATTGAATGAGATGTTGGGGAAGTGTTAGAACCCTAAACCATGGACTATCATATGCATGTAATTAGTATAGCAAGTATATTGCTAGAATATTGGGTTGATTAGCATATTGTTATGTGTAGGTAACGAATTCGTCGACGACGAGTACGTAGAGTACGTTGGTTGAGTGCTATAGTTGGAATTTGCTTGGAGGTAAGTAAATATGCCAAGCCTAGTTGTGCTTATCTCTTTCGTGTCGAAACGAATTCTTGTATTTCTTTACGTCTCAAAATGTGTTTATATGATGTGACATGCAATATGTGATTTCTACTTGATAAATGTTTTCTTGGAAATATCACCATGATAATGATAATGCATTAATACGTAAAGTGGAATAGTTGTGCGGGGACATTTATTATTATTGAGGTATGGTTACCATTGGCATTGGACGGTTTGATCTCGGTCTTCCGTTTCAATTTATTTTTATTTAATCCGGTTGCAAGTCCCCGGATAGCTCCCTGTACTCACTCCTCTGGACGCTAGATTCTTTGGGGGTGTCGACACTTAAGGTCTTGGATGCTTGCGAGATGGTTTGGTTTCCCCCGTCACAACGAATTAATAATGGATTTTTGGTTTTTGTTAACGTAAAGATGTTAACATTGGATTTTGGATTTTTCCTAATGATTATGGAAATTGGTTGGAAATATTATGGAATTGAGAACTCTTATGTTTTAATACAAGAGTCAGCTTTATTACCGCTGTGTTTGCGAAAAACTCTTACTTATAAATGAGTCATTGTTTTATAACTATCCATCATCGTTTTACATGTTTGGGTGTTTGCTTACCAGTATTTCAATGCTGATTTTGTACTGTGGTGTTTCTTTTTGATTCCGCACCACAGGTTTAGAAGAAGGTTATTTGGCATAGAAGGGGACGCGCATCACATGGAGTAGTAATAGTAGTACTACATTTGAATTTGAATTCTTTAGTAGTTAAACACTTTAGTTGTTTTTGCCGATTTGTGGCTAGGACGAAGGTTTATCGTAATACATTGTTTAATTGGATTTAATTTATTATTGTGGATGTTTGTGCTTGCGAACCATGTTATAAAATCTCCTTGTATCCGGGCTCCTCTCGGGTACGGAGTGACATCCCCGGGTCTCCGGCTTGGGCCATTTGGGGGTGTTACAGGTGGTATCAAAGCCGGCATTCTAAAAAGGAATTTGAAACTTGCTAGGGTAACTAAAATTAATATAGGAGAAAATAACTTAAAATTTGACGAGCCGTGGGAATTTAGGTAGTATGGATAGGATTACTACGTGAAAGTGTCTAGAAAATAGGATAGAAAGCAAGTGCCCCCATCCACCCAATCGAATTTTGAAGTGTTCCAATTGGATTTTAAGTTTAAGCCTACTTTTAAGAGACTATGTTGGGAAATTTTGTCAAGAATCTTGTGACCATCAATTTGGAGTCTTGGGAATGATTATTGGATGCGAAGAGTAGTTATTTGGATTACAGTATGCCTTTTTAAATTAGAGATTTATTAAGTTGTTTCCTTTTGTAGATGGCTAGAACTAAGCATACAGCAAGGAAGCGTGTGTTACCAGTAGAGAAGCATCCTGTTGTGACACGTTGGGTCGAAGGTGAAGATTTTCCAGATTTTCGTGACCGCGTGGTTCAATATTGTGAAGATAGATTCCAAGCCTTAGATTTTCCTCGATATAGAAATCCAGCTTTTCAGGCTTACTGTATGGTGAAGGCACTACCTATGAAACCCATGTTTGGGGAAATTATTACGAAGTATAGTAAAATCATGGGCAGGATGAATCGTCTGAATGATAGAGATTATCGTTGCCAAGGTGAATGGACGGTAAGTGCAGATTTTATATGCAAGTTGTTGATGGAGACTTATCTTAAGTGGCAAAGTTATACATTTATTGAGATAGAGTCCAGTGATGAAGAAGACGTGATCTACATAAGCTCTAGTGATGAAAAAGAGGTGATTGTTATAGACTCTAGCGACGATGAGGAAGTCGAAGAAGATCCAATGGAAGATGTGGATGAATACGCCGAGATTGAAGAAGATCCTATGGAGTATGAAGAAAGTGAAGAAGACCCGAGTGAGGATGAAGAGCACGAGTATGATTCCAATGAAGAGGAAGAGATGGATGAAAGTGATAAGGACAAAGATTGAGCTTGTTGGAGTTCCTTAGATTTCTTATACTAGATGCTTTTAAGTTTTATTTATTAGTTTGAATAAGGCTATGGAGCCAAGCAACATTTGAAGTTTTAGAACGATTCGTGAATAGTCACTTTTGGGCTAGAGTTAAATTTTTAGCGTTTTGCTTTGGGATGAATAATGTTCATGAGTTGAAGACCCGATTTGGGGAGTTTAATAAATTTAGATTTCTGAATTTTAGAGTATGATTTGATGAATTAAGGTTGTGTTATGCTTTGTTATTATTGATTGAGTACTTGGAAAGTGTTCATGAAGTTAGATAGCGAAAGCTTTGATCTTTGGTGTTGTTGAATCTGCGCAGCAGTGAGTTTTTGTTGTAGCAGACGTATTTAATTTTGGATTTATTTTTCCCTGAATTTTTCCCAGAAAGTAGACATACCCAGGTACCTCCCATAAAAATTTAAGACCTATATGAGTTCTGGAGAATTAGATACGAGTTTTCAAAGTTGACGGTTTAGTAGCAGAATTGCAAAGTGACTAGCTGTAGCATTTTTGATTGTTACCTATCTTCCAGACCTTTTTTTGACCTCAATTTTTTTATGAAATCTATAAGACACGTTTGGATAACTCTAGGAGAAAGTCTAGCTCATTTTGAGAATTTTAAAGTCAGGTTAAGACTTTTTAAAGTCGAAGTTTCTATTCTGGTGGGCTGTGACAGCAGCTGTAGTATTTCTTGTGTATCTTGAGTTATACAATTGATTTTGAGTTGAATCTTCTTGATTATGAAAGTAGACTCAGAGAGGGTGTTGCACACCAAAATTCGCAATTTTTGATTGATCGATTGATCCTTTTTTCAATTTTGGAAGTAGATGAAAAGCTGTGACGTGATCAGCCTATGTGGAAATACATGAGTAATTGAGTTAAATGATGATCAATGTGTGACATTACTTGTTAAATTGTGTACTACATGCCACACATGCATGACTGTTTGTACTTCTTGGTACTTTAGAAGTAATACAATAGGCTATAGTGTAGGGATTATGACTGATAGACCACATCGATACCACACCAGTAGGAATAGTCAAGTCCCTATGGCAACCAACAACAACAACGACGACATGGACCAATTCTTAGCCCAATTTGCTCAGATGGATCTAGATTTGAACAATGGAGAACAAAATGCAACTAAATGTGCTAAGAAAGTGGCAGACATGAAGCCAAGGAACTTCATAGGCAATGAGGATCCTGTTGAGCTCGAAAATTGGATCGATGAGATGGATAAGGTCCTTGAACTAGTTGAGTGCCCTGAAGACCGCAAGGTTGTTTGCGCGGAATTTTACTTGAAGAACGAAGCTAATACATGGTGGTTGCATTTCTGTCAGACCTTTTTGGCTCAACCCAATTTCGATTGGGAGGCTCTAAGGAAGAGACATTATCTTTTAAGGTTTAGTATTTATTCGGTGCACCCCAAGGCCAAAGAGGAGTTAGCCGGTGCCGACACCATCTTAGAATGGGACTCTAGGTTTAGATTACCTTTAGCGCACCGGTATTGTTTGTGAAGAAGAAAGACGGAAGCTTGAGGTTGTGCATTGACTATAGGGAGCTGAATAGCGCAACAATCAAGAACAAGTACCCTTTACCCCGAATTGACGACTTGTTTGATCAGTTACAAGGGGCGAGCGTTTTCTCAAAAATAGACTTGAGATCAGGTTATCACCAGCTTCGAGTAGCCGAGAAGGATATACCGAAGACAGCCTTTAGAACGAGGTACGGACACTACGAGTTTACTGTTATGCCTTTTGGTCTAACCAATGCACCAGCAGTATTTATGGATCTCATGAATCGTGTTATGAGAACGTTTCTAGATCGTTTCGTGGTCGTCTTTATTGATGACATCCTTGTTTATTCAAAGAGCGAGGAAGAACACGAAGATCATCTCAAAGAAGTGTTAGAAACTTTGAGACATGAGAAGTTATACGCTAAACTCTCGAAGTGTGAGTTTTGGCTAAAAAACGTTCCATTTTTGGGTCACATAATTTCCAAGGAAGGAATATCCGTGGTTCCAGGAAAGATTTCAGCAGTGAAAGATTGGCCTACTCCAAAGAATGTGTCTGAAGTAAGAAGTTTTCTCGGATTAGCAGGATATTACAGGCGTTTCGTGAAAGATTTCTCGAAGATCGCTAGACCTCTTACTACGCTAACCAAGAAGACGGTAAGGTATAAGTGGAGCGAAGATTGTGAAGAAGCATTCCATACATTGAAGGAAAAGTTGACGACATCACCTGTCTTAGCTTTACCCAATGATTCTGGCGAATTTGATGTTTACAGTGATGCATCAAAGAAGGGTTTAGGATGCGTACTTATGCAAGAAAGAAGAGTTATTGCCTATGCTTCAAGACAACTGAAAAATCATGAAGAGAACTATGCTACGCATGACTTATAGCTTGCAGCTATAGTTTTTGCATTGAAGATATGGAGACATCACTTGTATGGATCTGTGTGTAGATTGTATACGGAACATAGCAGTCTCAAGTACATCTTCACGCAGAAAGAGCTAAATAACAGGCAAAAACGTTGGTTAGAAGTCATAAAGGATTATGATTTGCGTATCCAATACCATGAAGGGAAGGCAAACGTAGTAGCTGATGCGTTAAGCCGAAAATGGAGCCATACTTTGGATACTATGCTAGTTTTACCAGATCGGCTATGCCGAGAGTTCCGAAAACTTGGGATTGAAGTTGTGGAACAAGGTGGAGTAAAGAATATCCTTGGGAATATGAAAGTTGTGCCAGATGTCTTAGAAGAAATAAGGAGTAACCAGCCAGGAGATGTGAATCTGGAAAGGATAAAGAAGAAGATTGCAGAAGGACAAACAAAGGATTTCAAGATCCATGAAGACGGGAGTATTCATTACAAAGTAAGATGGTGTGTACCGCAAAAGTGTACGGAAACTAAGGAAAAGTTGGTGCGAGAAGCGCACAACACACCTTACTCAGTACATCCAGGAGGTGACAACTCTATAAGGACATGAAAAAGTTGTTTTGGTGGCCTAACATGAAGAAAGAAGTAGCAGAATTTGTGGCAAGATGTCTAACTTGTCAAAAGGTGAAGTTTGAACATTAAAGAATGGGAGGCTTAGTACAACCATTAGACTTCCCAGTTTGCAAGTGAGATTCTATTTCGATGGATTTTGTAACTGCGTTACCGACGTCCAAGAATGGACTGAATCAGATTTGGGTCTTAGTCGACAGATTGACCAAGACAGCAAGGTTCATTCCGATGAAAGACACATGGAACATGGAACAAAGAGCTGATGCGTATATGAATAACATTGTGAGGTATCATGGAGTACCAAGCTCTATAGTTTCCGACAGAGATCCCAATTTTCTTTCTCACTTCTGGAAAGCACTCCAGGAGGCACTGGGAACTCAACTGAAGTTTACCACGGCATTTCACCCTGCTACAGATGGACAAACCGAAAGAACAATTCAAATGTTTGAAGATATGCTAAGATCGTGTGTTATGGATTTTCAAGGTTCATGGGCTGATAGATTACCTTTGATAAAAATCTCCTACAACAACAGTTATCACGCCAGTATTGGAATGGCACCACATGAAGCGTTGTATGGAAGGAAGTGTAGAACACCGTTGTGTTGGAACGACATAAGTGAGACGATAGTAATTGGTCCACAACTTATTGAAGAGATGACAGAGTAAGTGAGACTTATACAGCAACGAATGAAGGCAGCCCAGGATAGACAGAAATCTTACGCGGATCAGAAAAGAAGACCGTTGGAATTTCAAGTTGGAGAAAAAGCATTTCTTAAAGTTTCGCCGACTAAGGGAGTCATGAGGTTCAATCAGAAAGGGAAGTTGAGCCCGAAATTTATTGGACCATATGATGTTATAGAAAATATTTGAGAAGTGGCTTATCGATTGGATCTACCATCAAATTTGGGTCGTGTTCACAACGTATTTCACGTGTCGCAATTGAAGAAGTATGTGCCTGATGCATCTCATGTATTAGATCCCAAACCAGTAGAACTGGACCCGTCTTTGAGTTATGAAGAACATCCTATCAAGATTTTAGACACCAAGACAAGAGACACCCGTAACAAGAGTGTCAAGATTGTGAAAGTCTTATGGACAAACCACCTCACTGAAGAGGCAACTTGGGAAGCGGAAGATGATATGAGGAAGAAGTACCCTCACCTGTTTGAAGAGGTACCTTGAGTTACGGGGACGTCACTCCTCTAAGGGGGAGAGGATGTAATCCTTCGTTTTTCTTTAATACAGTACTACTTATAGTATATTGCATATCATTCATGACCTTAGGTTGCATTTCGTAGTTGTACCATTAGGAGAAGGTGCTTACCTTACTGAGGTTGAGAATTTAGTTTACACTTCAAGGAAGAATTTTCATTAAGGAGGGAGGTTTTTGTTTAAACTTCGAGGACGAAGTTCTCTTTAAGGAGGGAAGGATGAAATACCCCGTTTTGTGACTACGGGTATTTTGTGATATTATTATAAGTGTTGGGAAGTTAATTTAATTATAGAGAGTTAATTATAATGTTTTGAGAGTTTGGGGGAACTTTGTGACTTTAATCAAAGGTTTTAGTATCTTTTACTTGAGTTTGGGGAAGGTATTTGTCTTTTGGCAAAACTAAGGGGGAATAAGTGTCTTTTGACCTAACTTTTCTTCCTACATAAAAGTTTCCTAATTCTAGAGGGTTTCTTACTTATGAAGTTGATTTTATTTCCAACTCTCATAAAACCCTCACTCTCCCTATTTTTCTCTAACTCTCTCTCACGTCCCTCACTCTCTACCCGTCCCTCTCTCACTCTCTCTCGTCCCTCTACCCGACGGCAGCCCCACCGCCGCCGCCGCTCTCTCTCTCTCTTTTCCGGCAAGGTAACTCTCTCACTCTCTCTCTCTCTCTCTTTTCTCTTTCTTTCTTTCTCTTTTCTTTTCTCTCTTTCTTTTCTCTCTATCTCCGTCCGCCTCCTTGGGCGGCGGGTTTGAGCGGGTTTGGTTGTTTTGTTTCGTCTTTTCTTTTCTCTTGTTGAACTCTTGATCTTGTGATCACTTGTTCGTGATTCAGGTATGTTGCATGTAATCTTTAAATTTCAGTTTGTTATTGTTAGGATCATTGTTCATGGATTCGTAGGATTGATAATCACGTTTTAGGGTTTATCGTGTTCTTGGGTGTTGGGAAGAAACCCTAGTTTGAAGGAGAAGTTTGATTGAATGATTTGGAGAGTTTGAATGATCATAATAGGTGGATAACAATCTGATTTGAATGTGGGAATCATGTTATATTAGGTTTAGTATGAATATATGATGAACTAGATGCTTGGGGGAAAAGTTTCATGAAGATTGACAATTCCCGTATTGATATTTTGAAGGAAGTTGGAAACTTGAAACTAGTGTAACTTTTGACTCAGGAATCGAAATTAAGATCCGTTTGAGGCTAAAACTATTATTTCGAACGTTTTGAATCCAATGGAACTGTTTTTAGACCATGATCTGTTGGGGAAACTGGAGTAATAGAATTGGTGAAGTTATGATAGGTTATGTATGCTTTAGGTTAGAGGATTTTCAAGTAAGGTTTTGGGTTATGTTTTGAAGTATGAATTGAATGAGATGTTGGGGAAGTGTTAGAACCCTAAACCATGGACTATCATATGCATGTAATTAGTATAGCAAGTATATTGCTAGAATATTGGGTTGATTAGCATATTGTTATGTGTAGGTAACGAATTCGTCGACGACGAGTATGTAGAGTACGTTGGTTGAGTGCTATAGTTGAAATTTGCTTTGAGGTAAGTAAATATGCCAAGCCTAGTTGTGCTTATCTCTTATGTGTCGAAACGAATTCTTGTATTTCTTTACGTCTCAAAACGTGTTTATATGATGTGACATGCAATATTAGATTTCTACTTGATAAATGTTTTCTTGGAAATATCACCATGATAATGATAATGCATTAATACGTAAAGTGGAATAGTTGTGCGGGGACATTTATTATTATTGAGGTATGGTTACCATTGGCATTGGACGGTTTGATCTCGGTCTTCCGTTTCAATTTATTTTTATTTAATCCGGTTGCAAGTCCCCGGATAGCTCCCTGTACTCACTCCTCTGGACGCTAGATTCTTTGGGGGGTGTCGACACTTAAGGTCTTGGATGCTTGCGAGATGGTTTGGTTTCCCCCGTCACAACGAATTAATAATGGATTTTTGGTTTTTGTTAACGGAAAGATGTTAACATTGGATTTTGGATTTTTCCTAATGATTATGGAAATTGGTTGGAAATATTATGGAATTGAGAACACTTATATTTTAATACAAGAGTCAGCTTTATTACCGCTGTGTTTGCGAAAAACTCTTACTTATAAATGAGTCATTGTTTTATAACTATCCATCATCGTTTTACATGTTTGTGTGTTTGCTTACCAGTATTTCAATGCTGATTTTGTACTGTGGTGTTTCTTTTTGATTCCGCACCACAGGTTTAGAAGAAGGTTATTTGGCATAGAAGGGGACGCGCATCACATGGAGTAGTAATAGTAGTACTACATTTGAATTTGAATTCTTTAGTAGTTAAACACTTTAGTTGTTTTTGCCGATTTGTGGCTAGGACGAAGGTTTATCATAATACATTGTTTAATTGGATTTAATTTATTATTGTAGATGTTTGTGCTTGCGAACCATGTTATAAAATCTCCTTGTATCGGGGCTCCTCTCGGGTACGGCGTGACATCCCCGGGTCTCCGGCTTGGGCCATTTGGGGGTGTTACAAACTCAATACGGATTTTATTCAATCTTGAATGGAGATCACCACTGATAGCTCCTCACTAGGAGTTATCGGTTAACCCAATTTGAGGGGTATTTTCGTCCTAAATGAGCGTTTTAGTCGATTTCTGCCCAGATTGACTCGGGAATTTACGGTTTGCTGTTTTTATCTCCTAGACGCATAAACTGCTTTATTTCACGCATATCGAGATATGATCACGGGTTTTGTTTCGTGTCGTTGATGCAGGGACAGGACTTGTGCAGGAGTTGGAAATGAAGCAGGCATGCGGGTGAAGGATCCAAGAAGGCTGAGAAGCCGAGCATGCAAGTCGAGAAGATTGGCACGCATCCCGAGGAGATGGGCACGCATCCCAAGAAGATGGGCACGCATCCAGAGGCCTCCCGAGCAGTTTGACACGCATCCCGAGACGGACGAAACACACTCCGAGAAGCTCAGCAGTCATCCCGAGACATCCCGAGGAGCCTGGCACGCATCCCGAGGCATCCCGGGGAGTTTGACGCGCAAACCGAGGAGGCATCTAGCTCCGCAGCTAGCTACGCAGCTACCTACGCAGCTCGCTACGCAGCCAGCTACGCAGGTAGCTACGAAGCTACCTCCGCAGCCAGCTACGCAGGTAGCTCCGCAACTACCTCGCAGCTCGCTACGCAACCAACTACGCAGGTAGCTACGCAGCTATCTTGCACAGTTGGCCCGTTTCCCGAGGCGGTGGCAGACGGCCCGTTTCTCGAGGCGGTTTCGGCCTAGTGGTAGTTTCGTAATTTCGGCAGTTTTCAGAAACGCCTCCAGCACTATATAAAGACTCGTCCAGTGCTCATCACAACACACAACAACTTACTGAAGGAGATCGCAGAGCACTCTCAGTGAGCACGGAAGCAGGAATTCAGAATCTACAGCACGCGTTTGATTTCACTATCTCTCTTATTCAGAAACGTTGTTATTTAATTATGTCACTTAGTAGCTAAACCTTTTACCTAGGTTCTCGGTGAACCTAGGGTTTCGTATCCAGATTTTATTATAGAAGTTTGATTATGGATTCATGATTGTTATCTTAAATTCAGCAGCTTTATCTGTTATTCTGTCTTTGACTGTTATCGTATATGCATGATCGGAGTCGCGAACCATAATTGCTATAGACCCGAGCCTGTAGGTGAAAACGTCAGGTTAGGGTTAGGAAGAAAAGACAGGATTTAGTACCTTACCCTGATGGACCGACCAGAGAAAGGGAGATAGGGCTAGCATAGAAAAACGTGAGACCGATTGTGGGAGAATCTAACCCGGGCAATTAGGACAGGTTAGAAACCCTAACAGGCTTAGAACGAGACTGCAGACTTAGGCAGCT
This sequence comes from Linanthus parryae, assembly GCA_023055425.1. Lineage (NCBI taxonomy): Eukaryota > Viridiplantae > Streptophyta > Magnoliopsida > Ericales > Polemoniaceae > Linanthus > Linanthus parryae. Next base: position 2,855,428 of record JALGPY010000010.1, on the reverse strand, counting down.
TAACAGGAATCCGAACGCCTGTAGGATCGGGATTACGTGTGGAATCTGAAAGGTCACTGCACAACCGGTACGTTGCACAGATAACGAGACTGCTGAGTGTTTTCATATCAAACCGAAAAACGTAAAATCTGTAGAAACCCGAGGGGATCCTGAAGCCTAGTTCCCATCAACCCTAGAGTACAAAAAGCAAGTTTATTCCAGAAAACGTCACAAAAAATATATTTACTTTTTTGCGTTTTTAGTTTTACGTAGTTCCGTAACAGCAAACACAACCCCTTTTTCTCGTTTTTTTTACACTTTGTCAACCAAAACTGATTACTCGAGAAAACCCGAGACAGTCCCTGTGGGATCGATAACCCGAGTTGAAATACACCCGGTACTACTTGATTTCGTATACTTGCGAATAGCCCGTAATTTGCGCATCAAGTTTTTGGCGCCGTTGCCGAGGAATATTTTTAGGGTTTATTTAGTAGTCAGAATTAGTTTTCAGAGTTTTTATTTTTTTCTTTTTCGTTTTTCTCTTATCTAACTGCTCGTGATCTCATTTTTCAGGAACCTTGAGTGAATGCCCATATTGCCTCGCGATTTGGTCACACCGCTCGACAAACCAGAAAAGCTGTTTACAGAGCAGAACCGCAGACACCAAGAAAGCAGAATGGCTCACACGGGCAATCCTGCTACCCCGACAGTCACTGGCCAAGAGGCTGAACCTGAGACACGTACCCCAGCCGAGATGGCTCGGTACATTGAAGAGCTAGTCGCAGCAGGCTTCAAGTCCATGCTCCATCAGAGGACGTACAACCGATCTGGAAAAGCTTTGGTGGAAAATTTCGAGGTCCCGTCCGGAGGACACGAACCAGCCATTGTAGGGCCTCCGATTATGGCGGAGCACTTTGACCTAAAATCCTCCACCATCCACACGGCACAGACGCACTGTCCGTTCCATGGTAAAGCCGATGAAGATCCGAACGAGTTCATCGGGAAGTTCGATGATTACTGCAACAAAGTCAAATATCGAGGGGTCGAGGCCGATACACTTAAACTGATCCTGTTTCCGTACTGCCTGTACGGGGCCGCCAAGGACTGGCTCGAAAGCCGACCGCCCAAATCCATCACAACCTGGGAAGGGTGCGTTTCAGATTTTCTGGCCAAGTTCTTCCCAGCCTCCCGAGTGATTAAGCTGTAGAGCGAGATCTTGTCGTTCAGTCAGAAGATGGGAGAAACGGTAGTGGAGGCATGGGAGAGATTGATGCGACTTGTGAAGAAGTGCCCGAATCACGGTTTCGGGGACGCAAAAATTTTGCAGGTTTTCTACCGTGCCCTCGACAGGGACAACGCTGACAGAATTGACAGAGAAGCCGGTGGCAACTTTCTGTACCATGTGGACAAGGACAGAGCCTATGAATTGATGAAGCAATTAGCCAAACAGGATACCCGCCTGTTTGACAAGCGCAGACTTACCGCCATGGCCGAGCCGGTTGCAGATGATCGTATCGACAACCTGACCAAGGTTGTCATGGACTTAGTGGAGAAAGTATATTCTGAGAAGAAGACGGTTTCAGCGGTAGACGGTCCAGAGCTAGACGAGGCTATCGAAGAACTAAGGAAGGAGGATGTTAACTATGCCCAGCAGCAGCAGTGGGACCCGAGCCGGTACCGACCGGGCACAAGAGATCATCCCGGTTTCCGGTACGGAAACCCTAATTCTGGGATGTACGTACCAGGGTTCCAGCACAAGCCACCGCTGCAGCTGGCCAATCAGACAACAGCCCCGGTTCAGCCGGCCCAGCCGGTATTGACACCACAGCGATTCGAGGAGCAGATGAGTAAACTGGACTCTACGTTGTAGGCCATGAACGCCAGGTTTGCGCAGTCCGATGCAAAAATTGACACAGCGGTCAACACTTTGACTGCCGACCTGCACCAGACCAAAACCGCACTACGCACACTGGAGGTCCAAGTCGGACAGCTTGCACAGCAGCAAGCCGAGAGAGCACCAGGAAACTTACCCTCTACCACCGTCAACAATCCACGTGCTCAGATCAATGCCATCACCACCCGAAGTGGAATAGCACTCCAGGATCCACCGTACCCCAGCCATGCACGTGCAGAAAAGTCGAAGGAAATCGAACACGAAGTATTTGGCCGGGAAAGCAACTCAGCCGACCGCCCCCAGCCAAAGGGCTCGGTTGAGAAGGATGCAGTGCAGACGGAGAAGGAAGCAGAAACGGTACCCCGTCTCGAAAGAGGTGCCGTATCCTTTGAAGACACGGAAGAGGGATGATAGCAAAGACTACCTCAGATTTCTCGAGATGTTCAAACAGCTCCAAATCAACATACCCTTTGCAGAGGCGTTGGCAAAGATGCCCACGTATGCCAAGTTTCTCAAAGATATCCTGTACGGGAGGAGGCGTATGAGCGATTTCGAGACGATAAATCTGACGGCAGAAGTGAGCTATTGTGTGTAGAATGGGTTACCAAAGAAGAGGAAGGATCCTGGCAGCTTCGTCATCCCGGTAACCCTGGGAAACGCATATACAGGAAACGCCCTGTGTGACCTAGGGGCCAACATCAATTTGATGCCGTTGACAATTTTCAAAAGCTTGAAGATCGGTGAACCGAGACCCACCAGGATCATGTTGCAAATGGCGGACAGGTCCGTCAAACAGGCATATGGGGTCATAGAAGACATTCTGGTGAAAGTTGGGGAACTGATTTTTCCGGCAGATTTCGTGATCCTGGACATGGTGGCAGGAGAGGTACCGCTCATTCTGGGCAGACCGTTCCTGGCCAACGGAGAGGCTATGATTAACTGCAAGAGCGGGGAATTGACGATGCAGATTAATGAAGACAAGGTAACATTCAATGTTTTCAAAAATCTTCAACTGCCTAACTACTATGATCACGAGGACATCTATGCCGTTGAGGTAGTGGACGAAGGTCTGGATGAGGACGAGATGGACAAGATGTGGGAAGAAATGGACAACATGTACTCGTCAGACAAGGAGAAGACCCGGTGTGAGCAGGCCATGAAGACGGAACATTGGACCACTTTGCACTTGGACGGAGACGGTGGGCAGAAACTGGCCCTGATCCCGTCACTCAAGGAGCTGCCTACACTAGAGCTTAAACAGCTCCCGAGTCATCTCAGGTATGCGTACATTGGGGATAACGATACACTGCCCGTAATTGTTTCGTCTAATCTATCTCAGGAACAGGAGCAGAAACTGCTGGAGGTACTGCGAGAGCACAAAGAAGCAATCACCTGGACGATTGCGGATATCAGGGGGATCAGCCCCTCCTATTGCATGCACAAGATCAGAATTGAAGAAGGTAAAAAGCCGGTGATTCAGCCCCAGCGGAGACTGAATCCGAATATGAGCGATGTGGTGCGAAAGGAGTTCATGAAGTGGCTGGAAGCAGGAATTATTTACCCCGTCTCGGACAGCACGTGGATCATCCCGGTCCAGTGCGTGCCCAAGAAAGGGGGTATCACGGTATTGCAGAACGAGGCTCAGGAGCAGATTGCACAACGCACAGTCACGGGGTGGCGGATTTGCATGGATTACCGGAGGTTGAATGAGGCAACGTTAAAGGATCACTTCCCTTTTACCGTTCATGGATCAGATGCTGGACAGGTTGGCGCACCAAGCCTATTACTGTTTTCTGGACGGTTATTCGGGGTACAATCAGATTTACATCGCCCCGGACGATCAAGAGAAAACGACGTTTACCTGCCCGTACGGTACTTTTGCGTTTCGTCGTATGCCGTTCGGGTTGTGTAACGCACCCGCCACGTTCCAGAGATGCATGATGGCCATATTCTCCGACATGATCGAGAAAAATCTGGAGGTCTTCATGGACGATTTTTCACTGTTCGGGGACAGTTTTGAAGACTGCCTCGGTCACTTATCCCAGGTTCTGATCCGATGCAAGAAGGGGAACCTAGTTCTGAACTGGGAAAAGTGTCACTTTATGGTCACCGAGGGTATCGTGCTGGGTCACAAAATTTCCAGTAAGGGTCTCGAGGTGGACCGGGCCAAGATCGAGGTGATCAAGCAGCTTCCGTACCCGACAACCGTGAAGGTGATCAAGAGTTTTCTGGGGCATGCGGGATTTTACCGACGGTTCATCAAGGATTTCTCCAAGATCACGAAGCCGCTCTGCGCCCTACTCGGGAAAGACGTGACTTTTGATTTTGACGGAGCGTGTCAGCATGCCTTTGACCATCTGAAGGAGAAGCTGACCACAGCCTCGATAATCACGACACCGGACTGGTCACTGCCGTATGAGCTGATGTGTGACGCCAGCGACTACGCAGTCGGTGCAGTTTTGGGGCAGCGGAAAGAAAAAGTCTGCCATGTCATATACTATGCCAGCAGGGTGTTGAACGACGCCCAGATGAATTACGGTACGACTGAGAAGGAACTGTTGGCCGTATTCTATGCCATGGACAAATTCCGGCCATACTTGGTCGGGTCCAAAGTGATCGTTTTTACTGATCACAGCGCCCTGAAGTATCTGCTGGACAAGAAGGACGCGAAACCGAGACTGTTGCGGTGGGTATTACTGATGCAGGAATTTGACTTGGAGATTCGGGACAAGAAGGGAGTCGAGAACGTAGTTGCTGACCACCTTTCGAGACTGGAAAACACCAAGCCGGAACGAGTCCCGATTCAGGAAAATTTCCCGGACGAGCATATTATGGCAGTTAAGCTCGGGAGACCGTGGTATTACGCCATAGCCAATTACTTGGTAACTGGCACGCTTCCCGAGGATCTTACCCCGTCTTAGCGGAAACGGTTTATTTCCGAGTGCCGACAGTATTTCTGGGATGACCTGCATCTGTTTAAGCAGGGGGCCGACAACATTCTGAGAAGGTGTATTCCGACCCACGAAGCCTGGAACGTGATCAAACACTGCCACTCAGCACAGTGTGGGGGTCATTTTGGGGGAACGCGCACGGCGCATAAAATACTGCAGTCCGGTTTTTTCTGGCCGACAATCTTCAAAGACTGTCACGACTGCAGGGATGTGATAGGTGCCAGAGGACAGGAAACACGTCACACCGGGACGAGATGTCGATGACCGTGTGGCAGGAGGTAGAGCCGTTTGATGTATGGGGGATTGACTTCAGGGGTCCGTTCCCGTCTTCGATGGGAAATCTTTACATTCTGTTGGAAGTGGATTATGTGACGAAGTGGATCGAGGCGATTGCGCGTCAGAAAAACGATGCAGCTACGGTTGAGCGTTTTCTGAAACGCAACATTTTTACTCGGTTCGGGACGCCCAGGGCGATGATCAGTGACGAGGGATCACACTTCATTAATCGAGGTTTTGCCAAAGTTCTGAAACAGTACGGTGTGTCGGTTCACAAGGTGTCACTGCCTTACCATCTTCAAACGAACGGGCAGGCCGAGGTTTCGAACAGAGAGAACACGAGCATACTCGAGAAGACGGTGAATCTCGGCCGGAAGGATTGGTCCCTAAGACTGGACGATGCACTCTGGGCCTACAGGACAGCTTTCAAGACACCGCTGGGAATGTCGCCATACCAGCTCATGTTTGGAAAAGCGTGCCACTTGCCGGTTGAGTTGGAGCACAAAGCATATTGGGCTATCAAACTGATCAACATGGACCAAAATCTAGCGGGAGATAAGAGAAAAATGGCGCTTCTGGAATTAGAGGAATTCCGCAGAACGGCATTCAAGAGCGCTAATATCTACAAAGAGAAGACGAAAAAGTGGCATGATCAGCGGATCACGCCGAAGCAGTTCAACGAAGGCGACAAAGTGCTTCTCTACAACACGAGGATGCGGTTCTTTCCGGGCAAGTTGAGGTCTCGATGGTCGGGACCGTTCATCATCAAGAAGATATTTTCATGGGGAGCATTTGAGCTGGAGAATCCAAAAGACGAGTCCAGTTTCAGGGTGAACGAGAACCGGATCAAGCCATATCTCGAGACAGTTGAAGTCGCCAAAGTGGACCCCGTCTACTTTGACGACCCTTGAGAGGTAACCGGGTCGGGCCGTCGACCGTAAATCACAAGCGCTTGGTGGGAGGCATCCCATCGGATTACGTTAATTATTTATTTATTACAATTTTTATTTTACGTTCTGAATTTTGAGAGAGGCGAGATGAGTGTGTGTTAATGGGTAGACAAGTTTGTGCAGGAAATTTTAAGCAGAAAAACGCAAGCAGAAAAATGTGCGGGTGAAAACCGAGAGGTCGGACACGCATTCAAAGAAGTGCAGAAAAACTGGCCCAAAATGCCAGTTACGCAGCCCAGGAGGTTAAATACGCAGAAAAAGAAAAAAAAAAATTATAGTTACGCTGGCCCAAAAGGCCAGTTACGCTGGCCCACCAGGCCAATTACGCAAAAAAAAAAAAAATATTGAAGTGGACCAGCCACGCAGCCAGCCCAAATACGCAGTCCGGCCACGCAGCCGGCCCAATTACGCAGTCCAGCCAAGCAAGCCACGCAGCATGGGAAGCAAGTGGAGCTTCCAAAACCTTAGGGGGTCAAAATGCCATTTCACCGAACTGGGGGGGGGGGGAGTTTTTTGCCATTTTCAAAAATAGCCACTTATTGATGGGTTTACAGTGGACGGGTTCACCATTTTCTTCCATTGTTAGCACCTTCAAGTTCACTCTTTCTTCATTTTCTCTCCACCTTCAAAAGTCCAAATTTCACCAAATCAAAAACCGAGCACGTTTTTGGGATCCTCGTGAGAACGGGATCATTTTGGTGTGGTTGAAGCTGCAAAACAGTGTCCGAATTGGTGTGGGGGTCAAGTCAAAATTTGTTAAAAATTTGAAGAAAAGCTCCAGATTCGTCGGCTTCGGGTCGAAATTTGAGAAAACACAAAGAAGAAACGTCGAAGAGGAGGGCGAGGCCTACACGGTGCCCAAGTCAGAATTTTTTCCGGCGAGAAAAATTTTCCAGCCACTTTTCCGGCGACAGGTTTTGCACTCGTTGACTCGCTCCGAGTGCTCAGGTTCAAAAATTTCTTATTTCGCTATTTTTTCAGTTTTCGGTACCAACCCGTACCCGGGTTTAGCATGCTGCGTACTTAGCTGTTTTTGACTGTATACTGCGATTTTAGCTGCTTTTCTGCATTTTTAACTGTTCCTTGCGTATTTAACACAATTTTTACGTAATTGACCGTTAACTGCAAATTAGCATAGGGTAGCGTAATTGACTGTTTAAGCTGCGTATTTAGCTGTTTTGACTGCGTATCTGCATTTTGACAGCGTTTTATGCGTTTTGAAAAAAAAAATATTAAAATATATTTAATTTCCGTATTTTCTCCTTTCGTTATCTGTTATGGACTGGCTTGAGAGACCCGTGGCGTCTGATTTTTGTTTGCCTTTCGCCATTGACATCCCGTATGAGCAGATTACCGAGACCAACTTTGACAATTTCCGGTTTGTGAGTTACCAGGCCCATCTACACTATCTAGAGACTTTAGAAAGGGGGTTGACACCAGACTATAGGTTCGAGGTAGATGACGAGAGGATGCCGTTAGCTGTGAAAAATTATGCTAGACGACACGATCTCTTTGGCTGTGCCTTAGAGAACTTCCTCGAGAAGGCTAGTTCCGCGCTCACTCGGGAATTTTTCTGTAACCTCATCTATCAGGAGTTCGGGGAGACAGAGTTGTACCCGAACTGGGTATACTGTCGTAGGGGGTTTATATGGGTGACGCCCCTCGCAATCCGCTGGGCGTATGGTATACCTGGCGAATTCAAGGGTCGGTGTGCGTACGATATGCTCGTTCAGGACTCTCCTCCGCAAGAGGAGCTCTTGAGGACTCTGAGTGAAGGGGCGGATGAGGCCTGCTGGGAGACCAACGGGAGGTTACATGGCACGTTTTTGAGTCCGCCAGCCCGGTGGTGGTTTGAGTTTGGAGTGAACCGGGTAGTAGGGATTCAACATATCACTAAGCTGCCCTACAAAGTGGTACTTCTGGTATACAGCTTCATGTCCCGACGCCGGGTCGACATAGCGGCCCGGATCTGGTCGAACATTAGAGAGAGAGCCAACACGCATAGCCGGCGAGGTTTTGGGTTTTGCAGCCTGATTACCCGATTGGCTGCCCTGAATGAGATTGTCATCGAGGGTGAGAGAGATTTAGACCCCGCCTCTTTCCAGCCATTCTGGCGAGTAGGTAGACGGGCCATAGGAAACCGTAGGGCACCCGAGCCGGCCGATGCGTTTGTGGACCTAGATGAGGATGAGCCGGGTGATGACCCGATGGACGAGGATGGGCAGGCCCCTTCCTCGGACCCGGGCATTGGACCGTCCCCCGCCCCCGCGCCCAGAAGGCGCGCTGCTCAACAGAGGGGGGGGGGCCTTGTCCATGACCCCACCCCACTCTCTAGTTACCAGCCGACACAGGAGTACATGGCACCAGATCCTACCCCTATCCCGGCGAGGCGTTCCACACAGGAGCGTCCTGTCATGAGAGAGTTTCTGACCCGACTACATCGATCTCGGTCGACTTATGAGCACGGTCAGTCTAGTGGGCCCGTCGAGCCTGAGCCTAGCCGGCCCACTCGCCCGAACAGGATCCCTGTTCCCGAGCCTGAGGCCATCCCGGACCGCGGTTCCCGAGCCTCCCAGACCACCGAGGGCAGCTGCCACTGAGCGTAGCAGGACATTTCGTGCCGATGCCCCCGAGCCTTCTAGACCGTCTCGGGCTGCTGCCCCTGACCGTAGTCGGTCGACCCAAGCTTCTGACACTACCATTCCTCCGTGGACTGCCTTTGAGCAGAAACTTACCCAGATTAATGACTGGGCCGAGTCCGGCAGAGCGTCCATTAAGGACATGTGCAAGAAGAAGTTTGGTAAGATGTGGAGACTGCTATAGTACAACCAGAGGACCAACGACAAGAGGGGAAAGGATCAGGCTGCTGTGATGACCGCGCTTCGAGAGGAGCAGAGAGAGGCAGCCCGGAGCGCGGGCCGACAGGTCCCGCTACCGTTATTCTTTCCATCGACTTACTCTAGTGAGTTCGATACCAGTTGGTCTGGTGAGGCGGAGTCGAGTCACCATGACGATGCCCCGGCTCCGGCCCCTACACATTCTGACAGTTGGTCCGACTCCGGGCCATACTGCCCACCCCAGGACACTCAGTCATACCAGACGCCGCCAGCGCCAGCGCGCCGAGGGGCCCGTGGCACGAGACCCACTGAGCCTAGCAGTCCTCGGTTTCGGTCTACCAGCAGTTCTGTCAGTAGCATGTCCGGTACTTCCGACTCCGGGTCAGACCCGCCCTATGTTCCAGACGAGTCCGATTGAGTGCCATGAGGGCATGCCACCTCTTTAGTGTGGGGGTGGTGGTCGTGTCTGCATTAACCAGGTCTGCACGTTTTTTCATGTTCGTTTACAGGTTTGAGTTTATTTATTGAGTCAGCACGTTTTTATTTTTGATTCTACCCACCACAAATTTTCTGGCTCTGCATTGTGTATATCTAAAAAAAAAATCGAAAATTTTCAGAAAATCCAAAAAAAAAAAATTAAAAATCAGAAAATTTGAGAACGGGCAATCAAGAGAACAGAAACTGGGAAGAAATCGAGGTTAAATCCTTTGACAGAAAAGAAAGCTTGCACCGAGGTATAGTAGATAGGTGAGAGCCAGTGACCCTTGGAAACCGCAAGTAGTTATCATCTGAGCTAAGGATCCGACTAGTTGCCACACCGCCGTCATCTAGGTAGTCGACAACTCGCCCACGGGCGCCGTCACGGTCATCGCATCTTTCGGTGGAGTGACTGGCTATCAAGGGACCTCACGTCCTGTTTCTTACACCTAGGTCCAACTAGTAAACCCGTTTGAAGCCATTTACCCCTTTTATTCTCATCCACTATAGCATAGGAAGCCTTCTTTGAGACCTCACCAGTCGTTAGTTGGCTATTCTAAGAGTTATGACGGAGGGAGTGAGTTGGGGAGAGTTTTATATGGGAGCACTTCATGATATATCGATTTCGGACAGTTTTGACATTGACACGTTTTTCGAGGGAAGGACAGGGTGAGTGAGAGGCGACAGTGCATTAATTTGCGGAGGTGGATCACTGCATTACATAGTGACCACAGGAGGAGTTAGTCGCGTGCGAGACATCTTTCCGCACACAATGGGGTCCGGGGGGTTGTGAGGTTAATTGGTGGTTGTGCCAGTTTTCTACATCTTTGGTGATGAGGAGGCACTGCACAGTATTATTCCGACTACAGGATCAGCGCTTCAGGATTAGTGTGGGGGTATTCCATATGAGGACATCTTTCATACCCCACGACGACAGTTTATTTTTACTCACTCAGATTTAGTCGGTTTATTTATTGTTATTCGTGTATTTATGTGTATATAGAGTCGTATTAAAAAAAAAGAGAGAAAAAAGAAACTGTAAAAAAAAAAAAAGAAGAAAAAGAAAGAAAAAAACAGAAAAAAAAAAGAAGAAAATGATCTAGTTTTGCAGTTTTTTCAGTTATTTATGTTGTTTTTGTTATTGAGTCAAAAAGCTGAGTGAGTAGCACAATTTTCGAGACAGTTACACCGCTTCACATTTGTGGCCACGAGAACGGCGAAGACACACCGGGGGACAGGAAGATTGATATAGCAGGAACTTAGGTGTTTCAGGCAGTTTTTCAGGAACTCGGTGAGGGGTGTGAGTTTGGGGAAATTGTGAGAATGTCATAACGAGTAGGATCATGCCGTACCTTTACACATATATATATCCTACCTGTTAGACTTAGAACCTTGATTCGGAAATAGCTCGGATGGTCGGTTCATTAGGGATTTGCTCAGGTTGATAGCAAAAGTAATAGTACTCGGGTTCAGTGCTTAAATCCACCAAACAAATCTGTTCAGACTTACCGATCGATTGCAGGGAAGTATTTTCTTGAAAAAGGATGAGGTTTTGAGGACACTCGGTTATGTTTTTGAGATTGCCCAATCTCACCAAAAATAAATTGTTTAGTACTTTTGAGTCGTGTGTATTGAGTCTGTGTATATTCTTTCTGAGTCAGTTTTTGATCGAGTCGTCTGGTTTATATGGACGGGTAGAAAGAGTATGCAAACTAATGGAAGGGAAAAGGTCTTGGTTCGAACTTGCAGGGGGTATTTGCAAGACTGATATGTATGCATTTCAGGGCAGTATTCAGGGTGTTTGCTCGGGACGAGCATAGGTTAGTGCGGGGGTAGTTTGATAGCTCCTCACTAGGAGTTATCGGTTAACCCAATTTGAGGGGTATTTTCGTCCTAAATGAGCGTTTTAGTCGATTTCTGCCCCGTTTGACTCGGGAATTTACGGTTTGCTGTTTTTATCTCCTAGACGCATAAACTGCTTTATTTCACGCATATCGAGATATGATCACGGGTTTTGTTTCGTGTCGTTGATGCAGGGACAGGACTTGTGCAGGAGCCGGAAATGAAGCAGGCATGTGGGTGAAGGATCCAAGAAGGCTGAGAAGGCGAGCATGCAAGTCGAGAATATTGGCACGCATCCCGAGGAGATGGCACGCATCCCGCGGCCTCCCGAGCAGTTTGGCACGCATCCCGAGACGGACGAAACACACTCCGAGAAGCTCAGCAGTCAACCCGAGACATCCCGAGGAGTTTGGCACGCAAACCGAGGAGGCAGCTAGCTCCGCAGCCAGCTACACAGGTAGCTACGCAGCTACCTACGCAGCTAGCTCCGCAGCCAACTACGCAGGTAGCTAAGCAGCTATCTTGCGCAGTTGGCCTGTTTCCCGAGGCGGTGGCAGACGGCCCGTTTCCCGAGGCGGTTTCGGCCCAGTTGCAGTTTCGTAATTTCGGCAGTTTTCAGAAACGCCTCCAGCACTATATAAAGACTCGTCCAGTGCTCATCACAACACACAACAACTTACTGAAGGAGATCGCAGAGCACTCTCGGTGAGCACGGAAGCAGGAATTCAGAATCTGCAGCACGCGTTTGATTTCACTATCTCTCTTATTCAGAAACGTTGTTATTTAATTAAGTCACTTAGTAGCTAAACCTTTTACCTAGGTTCTCGGTGAACCTAGGGTTTCGTATCCAGATTTTATTATAGAAGTTTGATTATGGATTCATGATTGTTATCTTAAATTCAGCAGCTTTATCTGTTATTCTGTCTTTGACTGTTATCGTATATGCATGATCGGAGTCGCGAACCAGAATTGCTATAGACCCGAGCCTGTAGGTGAAAACGTCAGGTTAGGGTTAGGAAGAAAAGACAGGATTTAGTACCTTACCCTGATGGACCGACCAGAGAAAGGGAGATAGGGCTAGCATAGAAAAACGTGAGACCGACTGTGGGAGAATCTAACCCGAGCCATTAGGACAGGTTAGAAACCCTAACAGGCTTAGAACGAGACGGCAGACTTAGGCAGCTTAACAGGAATCCGAACGTCTGTAGGATCGGGATTACGTGTGGAATCTGAAAGGTCACTGCACAACCGGTACGTTGCACAGATAACGAGACTGCTGAGTGTTGTCATATCGAACCGAAAAACGTAAAATATGTAGAAACCCGAGGGGATCCTGGAGCCTAGTTCCCATCAACCCTAGATTACAAAAAGCAAGTTTATTCCAGAAAACGTCACAAAAAATATATTTACGTTTTTGCGTTTTTAGTTTTACGTAGTTCCGTAACAACAAACACAACCCCTTTTTCTCGTTTTTTTTACACTTTTTCAACCAAAACTGATTACTCGAGAAAACCCGAGACAGTCCCTGTGGGATCGATAACCCGAGTTGAAATACACAGTACTACTTGATTTCGTATACTTGTGAATAGCCCGTAATTTGCGCATCAACCACTTGTGCCAAGAGATGATCTTGGGAGAGAAGGCGGAGATCGTGAAGAAAGATTCCTATAACGCGAGGAAGACTTACCCCACCAAGTTTAACAAGGTATTTTTGAACTTCTTTAAACGCGCGACCTGAATTCTTTCTTTAAATGAGCGATAAGTATGGATGATGCTAACTTCCTTTTATATTACAGTGCTGCTTCCGGAGGTACGTGTCTGGAGATCGAATCACTGGATTTGGTGACATCATGCATTCAAAGGATGGGTCGAACATTGCTATTGAACCCGAACTGATGATGTCTCAATAAGTCCAGGATCATATCTGGGACGCGCTGTCAAACTTCATCGTATCAATAATGGATCTTGATAAGAACCCGAAGAAGAAGAAAGCTTCTGTCGAACCCTCAGTAGATGCGACGGATGCTGGAGTGTTGAAGCCAATGAAGCGCCCAAGGACCAATCTTGCTTCAAAGAATCCAGTACCCAAAGAGAGAGTGGCCAGAGGAAGAGGCAAAGCTGTTGAACGCGACACAGCGAATTTTGGGGAATTCAACCCTGATACATCTTTTGTCATGAGAGAAGGTAGTAATATCGGGTTTCCATTAGTCTTCAGCTGGTGCAAGTCATTTTTTCCTGATGTTCTTATGTATATACCACAAATAGCGAGGATTCTGTGGAAGAATTCGAGGGCCTTAATGAAGAAGAGGCGATCAAAGAGTCGAAAGCCATGTTTGAATAAAGAGCCAGAAACGAAAAGCTGGAAGAAGATCGCCAACTTCGGGTGGCCTTGAAGAAGAGGATGAAGAAGTTACTATTTTCATAAAATAAATTACAGGAGCTCGTTGGCGATGAGGATGAAGAAGTTACTATTTTCAGATTTGCTTTATCACGCCAAGAACTTATCTTGCGTGCATTAAACCATGGGGTGTCTAAAAGTTATATTCGCAAATGGTTAGTGGATCAATGTGGGGAAGACTCAGGTAAATCTACTTCCTTAGCACTTCCATGCTCAATTTTTCCATCTTCAAACGATGATAATTTTTCGCATATAGTAACAATGTTTCACACCCAATCAGGTCATGCAACATTAAAAGGGATTGATGATAACCTTAACGCAGATATCCGATATAAAAGTGGAGATATTTTCATCGCAGCTCTTTAAATTTCTGTAACATGCTATCTTCAACTTAAATTAACTATGAATTTTGCCTTTTAACAGAAATAGAGCCACTTATAAGAAGATCCCGCCGGCTTAAAAGTGTTGTGGTTCGCGTCTCTGAGACTCCCAATAATGCAACAATGGAAGAGACAACTAGTCGATCATATGAGGAGGCTCGAACAGTCGGGGATGGAGCTGGCGTCGAGGAGGAACGGCTCGAGTTCATCGTCGAGTAAGAGCAAGAGGAAGAAGAGAACCTTCTACAGAGGCAATAACAGGGTGCTGCAAATGCTAATCAGGGCACGTCTCGTCAAGGAGCAGTCATTTTGCCCCCAAAAGCTGATTCAGGTGTTGCTCGCGAGCCCTCGCAAAGAGTCGATGCCCCTATTGAAAATCCTAAGCAAACTGGTGCTCCACCGGAAGTAAGTGCTACTCCCGAGGTTCCCTCTTGTGTTGCTCCCGAAACTGTCTTGCCTGTAGGAGCCCCTCTAGGAGAAGCCGAGCGAACTGAAGCTCCTCCAGGAAATACTTTGACTCATGCGACTCAAGTCTTGCCAGAAGTTCTGGGAACTCATCTCAACGTCGCGTCTGAACCTGCTGCGCCGTCCAATGAAAGAAGAATCGAGCATGAGTCGAATGCAAGGAGCGGTGCGCCGGATCAGGACATGGCAGATGCTCAGCCGCCACAGGCTCCAAAAATTAACACTGTTGTGGCTCATGGAACACAAGTCAATGTTTCACCTGAGAATGTGCCAGCAGTTCCAGAGTCCACACCAAGTTTGGTTGAGGCAAGCAATGAGGGGGGTGAAAACGGGATCATGGATGAGCCTTCTCAAGACGCAACCTCAAAGAAAAACACTCTAGCACCCACAACTGAGATACCAGTAAGAATTTTTCCGGCCGTGACAAATCAAGATAACTTGCCCACTTTGAGGAATGTTGCATCTTCAGAGGGTCTTAGTGAGAATATGTCGCTTTCCAGTATGGTTACTGGAGAATCTCATGATGGGGATGAATCATACGGTCCTGATCTGTAAGCACTTCTTGCTCAGAATCCTTGGAGAGATTGGTCTACTGCGACTTTGGAGGCTATATAGGCTGAAGAACAGTGCGTTATCCCTGGGGGATACTTTGTGCAAGACCAGAGATTAGCTGAGGCCGAGGCTTCCTACAATGCTCAAGCGGCGATCCCCATTCCTTCTTTACGCAAAATAGTTGGGGGCACTGATAATGCTTTTTACTTATGTTTAATAAGTATGTAATTATAGTGAGGCATGTACTATCATTTATCTTGAGAATTCACACGCGCCTTTTGAAAATGCAAGGATCAAGCAATCGTCTCTGAAGTGGCTCATGAAAATGTGCGTCTCATATCACAAGACTTTTGCCAGAGCGATAAAACTGCCTGCTAAAGATAGAAAAGATCTCCTCACCGAGATATCAGATCTTATGGAGAAGATAAGCAAAACTACGCCAGCCACCATTTCCCTAAAAAATACGCAACATTTCTTAACAAGTGTGCAGGGTCTTCAGCACGTTTCACACGGCCGGCTAAACTTCGATTTTCTCGTCCAAAGGCTGAAGAGAATTAGAAACTCCATCAAGCTGCTTTTTGGTTTTGCAAACTATCACTTGGAGAGCGTCAAACTTCGCACCCAAAGAGAATAAATTGAAAAGGCTATAGCCCAGTATGAGGAAGCAAAAATGAAGCAGGAAGAGCATAAAAGGCATATCGATCAGTGGGGCGGTAACTCTATCCAGCTAGCAGCTCCAGGCTCGCTTTTCAAGGGTCTGTTTGGGGAAGATCAGTAGCACTATGTAGTTTCCTTGACTTGTAAACTTTGAACATCTTGCCTTGTTCTGCTATCTTGCTTTTGCACTTCAAACATATTTTGTACTTCGAAAATATGTGCTTGAATCTTGCTTTATGAAAAACATTCATTTTGGCTCTATGGATATCGAGCATCCTTTCTGCTTTCTTAGATCAGACAAGCTTGTATGTATAAAATCATGTGTTTAAATATTTCTATCGTTTAGATAGGCTTTTGATTACTTATTGTTGCTATCTAGAAAGACAGGCTTGATCAGAATAATTTCCATCTTAAACAGATAAGTTCAATCTCGCGCGTCAGCACTATATAGGCAGATAGGCTTTAGTTAAGAAAACTGCTATCCGTACAGATGGGCTTAGCTCTCGCGTATTCATGTTGTCTAAAGAGAGAGGTTGAGTTTTGCAGCTATTTGGACATAGGCTCGAATTCGCGCATTACTTCTATCTAGATAGATAGGCTTTAGTTTTGCTGCTATCTAAACAGATAGGCTTATTGCTGCCATCTAGTTATATAGGATTTAGTTTTGCTGCTATCTAAACCAATAGGATTAAGAAATAAAGGTTGCTATCTAGAAAAATAGGCTTAGGATTCACGTAGCTTACACGCTTTCTTACGTGTTACCGCAAGTGCACGGTTCAAGTAATATTGGGGTGGTATTTTAACCCCGAGTTATCGATCCCACGAGGACAAGCTTGAGACTATTTAATTAGTTATTAACTTAGAGTAACGTAACAGGAGGAAGAATTGCGATTAACTAAGGCGTCACCCACAAACAAGTGACTGAAACTAAATAACAACTAAACTAATCTTTTTGTATTTTGTATTTTATTTTATTACAAAAATATGGAGAAACTAGGCAATCTCTAAATCACCTTGGACTGTAGACGATTTCCGGATTAGCAAAGTAACACGTTAATCCTATTCTAGTTAAGCCGGGTAATAGTACTAACAATCTCCTCTCGGTCTCATGTCGTTCTACGTTATGGTTTACTTGGTGTCCTGTCAGGCCACCTACATCTACCGGTCCGTTCTAGTAGGCAACGACAATGTACGGAATGATGTCCTCTCAAACCACCACCACACGAACACCTCACTATCTCCTACCGAATCTACCCACTAAGGCCAATCCTATACACTTCTCTTCTCAGTCTCCGTGATTAAGGATTCTTGTTCATATCTCATCACAGCTAGGTCTAAGTCGCTCTCACGCACTCGCTAGCTAATTAACAAGTCCGGTTAATTACTTCATTCTTGCCAAAGATTAAGCACAGCATACGATCCATAACCAGAATAAAAATTAACTTTAAGCAAGATTAAAATCTAGGAATAAACCTCAAGTTCATGAATATCAATTCCTAACATAGTCGTGTCAATAGACTTCGCTCATTAACAAGTTCATGAAATTAAACTTCATCCAAAAGATCAAAATCCAAAAGCATGAGACAAGTCTAAAATCTGTAAAAACATATTGTTTACATAAACCCTAGGCTCTCTAGAGAAGCCTAGCAAAACGTGTAGTTACTAATAATCTTAGCAATACAACAAAGTTTCTCCATACAAGTGATTAAAAGAGCGAAGAAGAGATCAAACGCTAGAAATCGTGAAGATTGGCGCGATCCGGGCTCTTCCTCTTGCTTGAGGTTTCTCCCAATGGAGTCTCCCTGCTCTCCTCCTTGATCGTGGCTCCCAATAGGCGTGAATGATCATTATTTCCGTCCCCAGGGTCGTTCTTGAATCATACCCGCATAAGTCTTCAGTAATTGCATAAAAGTCCCCTAAAATCTGCTCCTAACTTCAAAACGCGATATCTTCTTCTTCCGAACTCGGATTTAGCTCCGTGACCTATCCATGGAAAGCTCTCTGAGTATAATTTCATATGGAACTGGTCTCACCCAAAAATGAGTTGTAGAACTTCGGATATGATCAAAATAGTGCAGAATGGTCATCAAAGCTCCTCCGATTCGCTTCTCTTGACTCCACTTAGCTCCCATTGTTTCTGAAGTTCGTTCCATGCCGCCTATAAACCGATTAGCATCCGTTCCTGCCAAGACAACATGAAAAAACATACCAAGCGATTATATTTGACAAATAACAATAAAATATGCATGGAAAACGCCCAAACTAACAATATAGCTCATGGTGAACAACAAGTGATAAAACGACATTTATTCTCTAACATCGGCCTCAAATAATTCTCAAATACCTATTATCATGTGGTAAATGCTAAATAATTATAGCCCCTAAAAGGTGCTATCAAACTCCCCCACACTTACTCTCTTGCTCGTCCCGAGCAACAATGAAGCACAAACCTCCCACACTTGAGACATTGCACACATACCCAAAAACCAAACCAATGCATACCCCACCACTTTGCATACTTAACTTTCCGCTAGCCAACACGACTCACGACTCAATAAACAAAGACACGACTATGCAACTACATGGTTTGTACAATGCAACTCAAGTATGTACAATGCAAGGAATTAAAGAACATTTTTTTTTCTTTTTAGTAGAGATTGGGAAATCTCGAAGAACAAACCGACATGTCATAAGGCTTTCGCATTCCATAAAAGATTCTAAACTTTGGTGATCGGTAGAACTTGCGGCCAGTTTCGTCAGACAGAACAGGCACGAACACTCAATAAGTTGCTTCCGCACACTCATCAAACGTATCCCCAACACCTACCATCCGAGCTATTTATCCACGGGTTTCAATTGTTGACGGCTTAGGACGGGTAGGATAGGATATTTAGAAGCGCAGTCCTAGACGCCATGATATATCTCACAAGAAGCCATTCTCACACTCCCTCATCAAAGTCCAAGGAACCCCACCGAATCTACTACTCCGGCCCTCATTCCCTCAATCTTGGTGTAACGATGTTCTAGCGGCCACAAATGTGAAGAATTGATCAAAACTCATAGCTAATCTCCTCGGTCTTCAATTTCAAGCTTGCTCCTTTATTCCTTTCACTTTCAATTTCTATTTTTTTTTCCTTTTTCTGTTTTTTTTCAAACAAAATAAATCACATGGAGCCACCTATGATGATACAATATCCAAGGAGATCAAATCAATATAGATAACGTGCGGGTGGAATGTGTAAAATCAAATGATGTAATCAAATATGTGTTG
This sequence comes from Linanthus parryae, assembly GCA_023055425.1. Lineage (NCBI taxonomy): Eukaryota > Viridiplantae > Streptophyta > Magnoliopsida > Ericales > Polemoniaceae > Linanthus > Linanthus parryae. The sequence continues at coordinate 2,836,499 of JALGPY010000010.1, read as the reverse complement.
ACACCTCCACACTTGATGTAAAGCATATCCAAAACCCGGTAGTCAATGTATATATGTGCTAATTCCAACATATCCTCCTCATCACCTAAGATATAGAGAATAATCATACAAATCGAAGCACATCCTCCTACAAGATCAATCAACCCTCACCCCATGACATGCGGAAAAAGGTATCACGCAGTACGGCACTCCACCTGTGGTCGTGGTGTAATGACACGACTCAACGCCACACCGAAGTGTGCTGCTGTCTCTAACTCACCCTCACATCCCCTCAAAAGATGACATATAAGACAATCCACTCAAAATGTATCAAATTAGCTCACCCTCATCGAACCTCCCTAACTCAACTCCCTCTATCATGACGCATAGGAAGGGACCATTCTAACTAGTGATAGAAGTCACAAGGAACGACTTCCTAGGCTAGAGGCTGTGAATAAAAGGGGTAAATGGATCAAATTGGGGTAACTAGTGGACCTAGGCGATGGAGACGGGACATGAGGTCCCCATAAAATCACTCGCACAACTGTTCCGTTGCCACTACGAGGAGGGTTGACGACTACCTAAGTGACGATGGTGTAGCGCTAGTAGGATAACTAGTTTGAGAGACAGCTACTCACAACTCTCAAGTGCATTGGTCCTATAGCCTTCCTACTCCAGATTCTCGCGTGTCTACCTCACCTCAGATTTTTATACTACCTAGGGGATACTATCATTGAGCCCTCTCCACGCTTACTCTCTTCAATTGCCCTTTCTAAAAAAAAAAAAAAATCAATTTTTAGGGTTTTTCTTAATTTTCAATTTTTTATTTTATTTTATTTTTGTTTTTTTCTGACACTATATGTAACTGGCCAACTCAATTAACCAACAACATAGGGTAGGTGGACTCAATATTTAAAAGTGCAACAATATATACAATGCAAATATTTAAACGTGCACATGCAAAATTAACCGACTCGACACCTGCATGCAAACTGCACTCGCTAAACTACATGTAACAAAGCTATGCAATGGCTAACTAGCGGATAGCTAAAAACTCCCCCACACTTAAACGCTTCGTTATCCTCAACGAAAAAAATAGAGTGAAATCAAGAGGACTCGGCTGCTCAAGAGTAGGGCCGGTGGGTCTAGTCGGAGTGAGTGCATGTGAGGTCTAGTCGGAGTGAGCTAAACAAGTATCCAATAATCCAAGTATGAGAAAGTAAAATTTTTCAAGAAGTTAAGCCCTAAGAGTTCCTAAGCAAGAATTAAAGCTGAGAGAGAGAAAATTATACCAAATTTTTCGGAACCACGAGCTAGTGAAGGCATGAGTACCTCCTTAGGCTCCTCGGTGTCCCCGTCTTAAGTTCCACTTTGGCCGAATCCCCTTCCAAAGAAACGAATTGGAAGATTTAAGTTCTTGGAGGTCTTACTCTTTGAATTCCCCCACACTCAATCCGCTCACTATCTCAAAAGCTTAAGAGTTAATCTACTCACTATCTCAAAATCTTCGCGATTTGGATGCGTTTTGGGATAGGGGTGTGTTGGTGTTGTTGAGGGTTCAGAGAGGAATAAGATGAAGAAAAGGAGTGTTTGATACAAATTGCGGTGTTAGGAGGCTTGTTGGTCGGTTCCTGGCTTTAAAAATCCTCCAAAATGTCAAAATAACCCCCCAAAAGTATCAAAAATACCCCCAAAAAGTGAGCTGTCCGGGCCATTTCGGCCCGAAATGGAGCCCAAAATCAATGGATTTCGGCCTCCATTTCGGCCCGAAATAGAGGCGGAAATCACTGGGAAATTTCAAATCAGAATGCCCTTTTCATTTCGGGCCGAAGTAGGGGCATTTCGGCCTCCATTTCGGCCCGAAATGGTGCCTGAAATGCCTGGAACTCTCCAACTTGTTTTTGCTCTATCTTCTTCATCCGGTATCCGATTCGCGCGATTATTGAACCGTTGGACTCCACACTCGACGAGGAATCCTTTTTTGTCTAGAAAATTCCCAAATCCAAGAAATTTTCCATGTCTTCTTAATTTATCTCTCTTGTGCAAATAATCTCGCCTCCAAAGCTCTTGAACTCTATTTTCACTCCGGATTCCGATGCATGCAACCCCAATACTGCAACTCGCTACCATGATCCTCATGTATAATTGGATGCTCCTCGATCTCGAGTAGCTTCTTTATCAAGCTCAATGCCCCCGGTTAGCTAGTTGTTCCTCGTTTTGCGTGCGAAATCGTACACATGCATCAATAATGGGAATCCAGAGAGTTCTTCGGTACCTGTGTCCTGTACACTCATAGAAATTATTAAAACAACTCTCTCTCACCCCTCAAAATCAAATATGAAGAACTCAAAAACAAAAACGAAACAAAATATCAAACTCTACTCTACATTGGGTTGCCTCCCAAGAAGCGCTTGTAATTTAAGGTCAACGGCCCGACCAAGTTACCTCAACCGTGTAGGATAGTGAAGGACGCTTAAGTCTCCACTTATTCTTCTTCCACCCTCTTCTCTCAATGACTTTCTTTTCACGAAGTGCACCCCTGTGCAAAGAAGATGGTAAGCAATTGTAGAAGCCGACTCTTTTCATCTTGCACTTGATCCTCTTGATCAACTTCCACAAAGTTCCATTGGGCTCAAATGAGTCTTGGGCCATGAAATCATCCCAGTAGTACTTCTTTGGTGCTAAATGATCTTTTGTCAACGCATGCAGTTCACGCACACCCCCACACTTGATGATTTGCAACTGCTTGACTATGGCATATAGATTGTCAATAGGATTGCCAATAGAACAATAAATTGGAAGTTTCCCATCGCGTTATTCCCAAAATATTCTCCATACACAAGTCTTTTCAACTCATTGCGGACTTGATTTTTATGAGATATGAAAAAGTCTTTACAAATATGAGTAGGGGCTTTTACCTCAATTGTAATGGGCACTATTTCTTTTCCAGCTTTATCATCAGCACACCACAAAATCCCAATATCGGTGTCATCCCAATCATGCAAAGACTGTAAGATGATTAGATGTTCCCTTTCGGCGAGCATCACCTCCTCTACTGTTGGACACACAAGTCCACCCCAGTATGAATCAGAGTCTGAGTCCTCATAAACGGCAAATTCCACAAATGGTTCATTGACATTACATTCTTCGCTTGGCTCATGAACCTCTTCTTCCACAAGAGCAGCTTGCGATTCGGATTCTCGTTCTTTCTCCATCCTAGCCATCAGTGTCCTTTGCATCTCTAGGACATCTGGTAGCCAATGAGGCTCGTCCAAACCATCTTGTGATGGTGTCCATAGAGACTCAATTACAGGCTCAATGGCATGTGGCAGAGGCTCCTCTTGTGGCTCATCTGTAATAAGGGACATCCTTGTGATGCGAGCTTGGATCTCCCCCATAATATTGTGCAAGTCTTCCATGCTTGCTGATGAGTCCTCTTGATGCTGATGAAACTGTGGTGGATCGAATATGCATGCGTCTTCATACTTGTGACCCTTCTTGAATTTTTAGCACCAAATCATTGAGCATGTGTCATCATTGTGCCAAACTCTGCATTTAGCACAATAGTAGGGGTAATCAGAGATCCCCACATAATCCTCGTCGCTCCACCTGCTCATTACGTCTCCTGCTTCCTGCGTTTTTGCAAAAACAAACTCACAAGAAACCCGTGAAGCACAGAGATGGAAACAAAATAAAACAAACTAAAAGAAAATAAAAGTACTCTAAACTAACTCCTAACTAAATAATCTACCGCTGTCCCCGGCAACGGCGCCAAAAACTTTACACGCTTTCTTACGTGTTACCGCAAGTGCACGGTTCAAGTAATATAGGGGTGGTATTTCAACCCCGAGTTATCGATCCCACGAGGACAAGCTTGAGACTATTTAATTAGTTATTAACTTAGAGTACTGTAACAGGAGGAAGAATTGTGATTAACTAAGGCGTCACCCACAAACAAGTGACTGAAACTAAATAACAACTAAACTGATCTTTTTGTATTTTTTTATTTATTACAAAAATATGGAGAAACTAGGCAATCTCTAGATCACCTAGGGCTGTAGACGATTTCCGGATTAGCAAACTAACACGTTAATCCTATTTTAGTTAAGCCGGGTAATAGTATTGACAATCTCCTCTCAGTCTCATGTCGTTCTACGTTACGGTTTACTTGGTGTAATGTCGGTCCACCTACATCTACCGGTCAGTTCTAGTAGGCTAACGACAATGTACGGAATGATGTCCTCTCAGACCACCACCACACGAACACCTCACTATCTCCTACCGAATCTACCCACTAAGACTAATCCTACACACTTCTCTTCTCAGTCTCCGTGATTAATGATTCTTTTTCATATCTCATCACAGCTAGGTCTAAATCGCTCTCATGCACTCGCTAGCTAATTAACAAGTCCGGTTAATTACTCCATTCTTGCCAATGATTAAGCACAGCATATGAACCATAACCAGAATAAAAATTAACTTTAAGCAAGATTAAAATCTAGGAATAAACCCTAAGTTCATGAATATCAATTCCTAATATAGTCGTGTCAATAGACTACGCTCATTAACAACTTCATGAAATTAAACTTCATCCAAAAGATCAAAATCCAAAAACATGAGACAAGTCTAAAAGCCGTAAAACATATTGTCTACATAAACCCTAGGCTCTCTAGAGAAGCCTAGCAAAACAATTAGTTACTAATAATCTTACCAATACAACAGAGTTTCTCTATACAAGTGATTAAAAGAGGGAAGAAGAGATCGAACACTAGAAATCGTGAAGATTGGCGCGATCCGGGCTCTTCCCCTTGCTTGAGGTTGCTCCCAATGGAGTCTCCCTGCTCTCCTCCTTGATTATGGCTCCCAATAGGCGTGAATGATCATTATTTCCGTCCCCAGGGTCGTTCTTGAATCATAACCCGCATAAGTCTTCAGTAATTGCATAAAAGTCCCTTGAAATCTGTTCCTGACTTCGAAACGCGATATCTTCTTCGTCCGAACTCGGATTTAGCTATGTCACCTATCGATGGAAATTTCTCTGAGTATAATTTCATATGGAACTAATCTCACCCCAAAATGAGTTGTAGAACTCTAGATATGATCAAAATAGTGCAGACTGGTCATCCAAGCTCCTTCAATTCGGCTTTTCTTGACTCCACTTGAGCTCCAATTGTTTCTGAAGTTCGTTCCTTGCCTCCCATGAACCGATTAGCATCCGCTCATTCCAAGACAACATGAACAAGCATACCAAGCGATTATATTTGAAAAATAACAATAAAATATGCATGGAAAACGCCCAGACTAACAATATAGCACATGGTGAACAACAAGTGATAAAACGACCTTTATTCTCTAACATTGGACTCAAATCATTCTCAAATACCTATTATCATGTGGTAAATGCTAAAGAATTATAGCCCCTAAAAGGTGATATCAGTAGCACTGCTATCCAGGCAGATATGCTTAAATTTGCTGCTATCTAAACATAAATGTTTTAGTTCAGTGGTAAGCAATCGATCGAGAGTTTGAAACATAATTAATTATATAACACGCAGAGATGATAAGTGATCCCTCAGATGGGAGAGTCATTATCATTAAAATGGAGTCCTCATATGGGAGGAAATTATCAGATACAACATTAAAAGCATAAGGATTTCTGGGGATAGTACTTTTTAAACCATCGGATGTTGACTGGGCTGGGAGTTGTGGCTTTCCCATGGCATCTCAAAATCATGCAATAACCACTGTTGAAGACTTCTTTTACCTCGAATCGGCCTTCCCAGTTAGCAGCTAATTTGGGGTAGGCTGCCTCGCGCATGCAATTATCAGAAGCTCGTAGGACTAGATCCCCAACAGCAAAATCTCGATGTTGAACAGTCTTGTTGTATGCTCGAGCAATCATTTCCTTGTACTTCGCATTCGTTCTTTTAGCCTGCCCGCGCTTTTCTTCGAGTAAAACAAGATCATGGTCACGTTGGTTCTCGTACAAAGCACTGAATGCTATCCTGCAGAATTGACCTCAATCTCAACAGGAACGACCACCTCATCCCCACAGCAAAGCAAAAATGGAGAAGTCCCTGTAGGAGTTCTTGGTGATGTGCGATACGCCCATAGCTCCATACTTAGTGAATCTACCCACTTCCTGTGATCGTATGCGATCATCTTTCTTAGGATCCATAGCAACGTTTTGTTAGTGGTCTCATCTTTTCTATTTCGTTTCGGGTAGTAAGGCGTCGAACATACCTGCCTTATCTTGTACACCATCAGCTTCGAGGCTACTTGGCGGTTGACAAAGGGTGTGACATTATCAAAAGATTGTGTTAGGGATCCCAAAATGATGGATGATGTTCTCCTGGATGAACTTGACGACCGCCATTGCGTTTCCTATCTTGAGAGGAACAACTTGCACCCCTTTTGTGAACTGCTCAGTTCCAATTAGGATGAACTGGTTCCCATGCGATGCTGGATGGATGGGACCAATAAAGTCTATAGAACAAGTGTGGAATGACCAAGAGGTTCCCATCGCGTTTAAATCAACTGCAGGAGCATGTACTAGGTTGCCATTGAACTGGCTTTGTTGACACCTTTTGACCTTCGTGCGACAATCGGCTTCCAAGGTTGGCCAAAAGTAGCCAACATTCAAAAGTTGTATGCAAAGCTTCGCGCCTCCTTGATGTTCCACCAGGTGCGACATTTCCATAACTTCTTGCCCACTCAAGCACCTTCGCACATTCCCATCATGCCCTTTCCGCCATAGCAAATCCTCTTTCAGCACACATCTGGTCGACTTCTTTTTGAGTTTGTCATCCTCCTTCTTATCGCTTGGTAGGCTCCCACCTCACAGGTAATCACTTAAATGCTTTTGCCAATCAACATAGCCGTCGATTGCAGCGATTTACAAAGAGTCCTTCACCAACGCACACTTCTCGCAATTTCCCTGTAAAATTGCAGCATAGAATGACATTTGAAGCCAATGGATCCCATACCTCTGAACCTTCTTGTAAATGGAAACTTCATTTTCTCATCAAGAATTCTCATGAATTTTGTCCCGCAAAGGTTGTCCTTCTACTTCTGTAACGCATTGCATTAGGATCCCACCAGATCCTTTGTAGTAAGGAAAATTGTCAAGTATGCAGAATCCCTTTGTAGAGACCCAAATTTCCTTTCTTGTCCCTTCTGCAACTGCACGTACAATAGGCTTCCTCCAATCTTCGATTTCTATAGAATCGTCTTCACACAAGTCTATTAGGTAAGGGGTAGTCTTGACCTCAATGGAAATCTTCGCTGGACACTTGTCTGCGTGAATATTTGACCTGAGAGTGGCTAGTGCATCAGCATGTCGATTGTCAGCGCTGGGAGTGTGCTCATACTTGATGGAGTTTAACTTTTGGACTAGCATCTGCACAATAGACCTATATCCTAATAGATTGATCTCCTTTAGGCCATACTCGCTGAAGCGTGCTTAACAACAACCTTTGAATACCCCATGATAATTAAGTTCTGAACGTCTAGAGCCTTGGCCGCGAGAAGGCCTCCAATCAAAGCCTCGTATTCAGCTTCATTGTTGGTTACTGCAAAGTTCAGCTTGCTTGAAATTTGAATGACCTCCTCATCAGGTTTGGTGAGGACAATCCCTGTTCCTCCTCCAACTCTTGTTGACGATCCATCCAAGTGAAGCTTCCAACTAGATGACCCTATCGCGTAAATCTCAGGTTCTTGGGGATCCCCTTCTATCATGGGCTGAAGATTTTCATCAGGGAATTGAGATAAAAAATCTGCAACGACTTGGGACTTAACAGCTTTTGGGCGCGCGCTCGTGATATCGTACTGCGATATGGTCATATACCATTTCGCCAATCTTCCACAAGGAGCAGAATTCCACCAAAAAGTAACGAATAGGGTCACTTTTGGTTATCAAAACCACTCTATGGGAGACAAAGTAGTGCTTCAACTTCCCAATAACAAAGAATAACAATGCCGCTCAATATCTGTGTACCTGGATTCAGCAGCTTGTACCACGCGCGATATGTAGTATATGGGTCTTTCCTAGCCTTCAAATTCCTGTGCCATCAGCGCTCCGATGGATTTCTTTGTTGAGGTAAGGTACAGAAGAAGTTGAGGCACGATCATAACTCGTGGGGATACCAGTTGCTGCTTCAGCTTCTCAAACATTGCTTGATGCTCATCTGTCCAAGTATATGTTGCGTTCTTTTTGAGCAAATTAGTGAAATACAAGGTCAGTTCTGCAATTGCCGATATGTACCTCCTTAAGTATGAGAGTTTTCCCAATAATTTCTTTCATTCACTTTGAGTCTGTGATGCAGACAAGCTGGTGACAACTGAGACTTTCGTGGGGTCAGGATCGATTCCATGCCGATGGATCACGCATCCAAAAAACATCCCTGAGGTTACACCAAATGAAAACTTCATTGGAATCATCTCAATTGAAATCACCTGCACCTTTCAAAAACTTTATTCAAGTCCCTCAGATGGTCCTCTTTCCGCCTTGTCTTGATGAAAAAATCATCCACGTAGAACTCCACCTCCTGATGCATCATGTCATGAAAAAGTGTCATCATCGTGCGTTGATAAGTTGCACGAGCATTCATCAGGCCAAAAGGCATGACTGTTGTGCACAAGAGATTCCGGCGGGGAGACCTCCGTGTACACCGTACGTAGTGGATCAGGGATCGCACAGGAAGAATAGGGGTGTGTGTAGGGAGAGAGTAAGTCAGTAGCAATGTCTGAGAGAGAGACAGAGGTTTGGCAGAGCTTCCGCGTATGGCAGTGTTGTCCTCCTTTGTATGGAAAGGTTAACGATGTATATATACTGGAGAACGTGACCGTTGTAGTGTGGTTAATGCGCCCATTAATGGAGGCTTAATTAGCTTAACCATAACGGCACGTTCGTCCGAGTATATAGGAACCGTTAGAGCACGTGGTGCGCGAGTACCGGAACCGTTACGAGGTTGACCGGGTTTGACCGGATTGACCGGGTTTGACCGGATTGACCGGGTCTAGGGAGCTCGTGCCATAGATCTCTCAAAACAGTTACTAAAGGTCGCGTGCGGGCTTGGCTCGCACGCGACAGGGCTTACTCTAGCCTCCAAACCACAAAGTCCCTACAAGTCCCGTGCAGTGGTATGCGAGGGCTCTGTCTCGCAGCCCCCACATGGATCAGCTCGGCTGGTGATCCTGTGTGTGTGGAGCACAATATGGTGTGCTGGATGGTCGCCACGTGGCCTAGATCTGCCATGTCATAAAGCAGTATCTACATTAGCCCCCTTTCTGCGCGTGAAGGCTCGTAGCTGTATAGGCTTCCATGCGCGGAAACCAACATGCGCGTCGTCGCCACGCACCAATTCAAATACGGGTAAGTTCAGCCCCCGTGCGTGTCATTATGACCTAAAACCCCTAGAGTCGTGCCGTCTGACCTTTAGGGTTTTAGGCGTGACGTCAGCCCGTCCTGTGATTGCGCGATACGACGGTGACGGTTGCGATTCGACTACTGAAGGGACGCAACCCTTCATTCTTTTGGATAAATACCTTGTATCCCATTATTGCAAAGCATCACTTCTTTCTCTTAAAGTGAATGGTATCCGGAGATCTTCGAGAGCAGATCCAGATCATCAACCATCAGTTCAGAACTGCAAATCGTATTCTTCAACTGTGCATATCCAAGCAGGCTTCAAGGAAACAAGGTTGGCCTCGTTTACTTTTTGATTTTAAAATACCGGCGTTTGCCTTGAACTGCGTTGAATCTGTAAACCCACGAAATCTGTGAAGAGGCTTTGATCTTTAAACCTGCTTCGTTTTTAATCTTTCAACAATATTGGGTCTTGCAAATCCCCAATTTCTGAAATCGGCACCGGAACTGTCTGCTTTCCTTTGCATAGATCTCGAATTCCAAAATTCAAACCGAAGTGTGGTATTTCTCCCCCCCCTTTTTTTTTGCCCTTTCGCAGGAATGGCCAAAACAAGAGTAACCAGACCCGTCAAGGAAGATGAAGAGATGCCGGAGCTTCCGCAGGCTCTGTGGCGAAAAGCCCCCTTTCTGGGTGGGAAAGATTTTTACCACGCGAGGGTGAAGGCGAAGAGGATGCCTGATCCTGTTCCCGTTGAGCAGTTGTTAACACTGACTCGCCCAGTTAACTCAGCCTTGCTCGAGTTAGTTGGCTCCGAGGATGTGGTTCGATTGGGAATCGAGAATGGGCACTTCCCATACACTGCAATTTCTACTCAGGCGTTTGTCCAGAAATTGGACTATATGGATGAGTGGACTGACCACGTGTTGGGTAATTACGCCGAAACTCTGGATGAAGCCGGCATTTTCTTCGCTGTCCGTGCTATGAAGGGTGCTGCCGTGAAGTTGGATCAGTCCATGCTTCTAGACCTTCTGTCCCGCTATTCGCCTGCGACTCACACGTTTCACTTTGCTGAGTTCGAGGCTGCTCCCACGCTCGAGGACGTTCAAATGCTGTATGAGCTTTCCCCCATGGGCGAGGTGGACCCCTTGAGTCACTTAAGAACATCTGCGGAATTGGCCTTGTACGCGCAGATGGAGGAGTGCCTAGCAGAGGTAAAGAAAATCTCCACTCGGTGGACCAGTACGAAACCTCTTCCGAACTGGCAGCTTGTTGATACATCTGCGAAGAATACCTGGAACAAGTGGTTGCAGTACTTCTTCCGAGACTATGCGAGCAGCAGCATTACTAAGAAGCTTTTGAGCGGAAACCCGAAGGCCGAGAATTACGTAGAGGGCAAGGGTTATCATCTGACCCTTTGCGCCTTTCTTTGTGCTTGGCTGTCGAGGTATCTGATTGATGGTCACCCCCATGACGGGGTCTTCTACCATGTGCTGCCACTTGCGGTGAGGCTCGCTCTTGGCCAGAGAGTCGCGCTCGGACCCTTGGTCTTGGGTACGTTGTATTATAGGCTGGACCAGCTGGTTCTGGCGATGAGGGAATCGCGCGGCCGTCTCGATGTCCTGACCTTTGTCAATATCAGCTTTTTGACAATGTGGGTTTTTGAGCGCTGGCCGTCTTATGCTCCAACTCCCCTCCCACTTGAGAAGTGGTGTCCCCCAGGCGAGACGGAAGCGTTCAACAGCGGGAGAGCTGCGAGATGGTTTGGAGCAAGCAACACCAAGTGTACTTGGAGCTTGATATGCGACAAACGAAGGGAGTTCACTGCCAGGCCCTACGCCACACGTGTCGAGAATGTGCGGTGGTTTCCAAAGCTATACCCTTCCAAAGGTATGGTCTTGTCAGAAGACCTTCTCTTTGAAAAGGGGCCGCATTTCCACGAGCGCTATCGTGAGTTCTTTTGCTGGTGTCTGCGAGGTTCTCTTCCTGCACTTGCAGAGCACATTCGTGAGCTCGCGCCACGATATGAAAGGCTTACAATGGATGTTGACCCCACTCGGGTCTCTCCTCAGTTTGGTTTCGATGCGGTGGCCCCATCAATCTGGCCCCAGTCTATCGTCAGAGGGTGCTACAAGCGCTTGCTGACAAAGGAGTGCAAGACGGTCCTCATGAGCAATCTTCCCTTCGAGCAGCCTGCGGGAACTCGCAAGGGTGGTTGTTCCCAGAACTGGATCGCATACTGGATTGCCCAGCAGACGAGGATGGAGACGGAGGCGGCGGCGCAGCCAGGAAGGGCCCCCTTGATCAAGAGAAACTCTTTTCCGTTTCGCCCCAATTGCAGTTTGAGCGAGTCTGAGTACGGTTGATACTCGTTGTTGGACCGCGAGAATCATTTGTGACCCGATTTCATTCTGAAGGAGCAGGTCGATGCAATCAAGAAAGGTGACACGCAGGTCATCAAGTATAGCAAGGCGTTTGCTGAGGTAAGCAGTTTCCTTGTGTGCTTTGAGCTCTTTGATTTGCTTGCACTGATGCTTTTTGTTCTGTATTGTCTAGTGTCATGTGCGGAGGTTCGCAGCTGGTGACCGTTCCAAATCGCTGGTGGACACCATTGTTGCCACCAGAAGGAGGGGGGAGTCGTACCGGCTAGCATGGAGGATGGATGCCGAGGTCGAAACAAAAGTTCGCGGAGTCATGAACGCTTTTGCTGACTCGCTGATAGACAACCCTCCGGCTCCGTCTCCTCCTAGAGATGACCCGTCCCCTCCGGCGACTGTGGCGCCGAGAGTGAAAAGACCTAGGCAAAAGGGAATTACGATTTCTTCCCCTAGGAGCGCTCCAGCTTCGCCCCCAGTGAGGTCCCTTTCTGTCAAGGACAAAGGTAAGGGTCGTATGCCCGGCAAGGTGCGAAAAGATCTCGCAGTTGAAACCTTCGTTCCATTCAATCAAGAGGAAGAGGAAGAGAGGCAGGAGCCCCAAGCAAGTAATGAAGAAGAAGAAGAAGGAACAGTTGTGATGCGCGAGGAAGAGTCAGGAGGTACTTCCGTCGCATTTCCTTGTCCTTTATCATGACTTTTGTGCAGTTCTTTTCTTTGAACCAATTTCGTATTCGCAGATGATGATGATGAAGCTGTTGGTGGCCTCGTGGCCAAGAGGCAAAAGAAAGATGCCCATTCTGGCATTTCAGATGATCCTATAAGCGAGGATGTTCTTGCTGAATCCCGGAAGACAGCCGCGGAGGCTGCTGAAAGAAGAAGGCAGCGAGAGGAAGAGGAGCTCGAGCTTGTGAAACAGCGGAGCCTCGAGGAGCTGCATGTTGACGACTTAGTGCGTCCAGCTGGCGAGGAAGACGAGCTTCCCGAAGAAGTGGCTCCTCATGTGGAGGAGGAAGATGAGGTTCCTGGAGAGGACGCAGCAGAGCTAGAGCAAGTCCAAGCGGACTTCGCAGAGATCGCAGGTGGCGATAAAGGTGAGATCTTCAATCTCGCAGTTACTTATAGAGATGTAATTGTGGGTGCGTTAAAGCACGGTGTGTCAAAGCCTGACATTCGCCGTTGGTTGGTAAGCAAATGCGGAGAACCCTCAGGTAATTGTTTTGAGTGATATGCGCATACTAGGCTGTAGCCACTTGAGGCAAAATCATGACTGGTTTACTCGCGTCCCAGGTCACGCTTCTCTTAAAGATTTGCTTAGTGAGGATACACTGATAGGGCACGGTTCCACGTCCCTAGTGTACGATGAGGATACCTCAATCCCACCTTCGCGTGGAGGTGCTTGTTCTTAGCTTTAGTAAAGATAGTGAAATAACTTATAACACAAGTTACCTCATATTATCGCATTTGGTATCGCAGGTCATGCTGAGGAACCTGAGCTGGATCAGAGAAGTCAGCCTTCTGCATCCCATGTTCCAATCTCGAGCTCCCATACTGAGAAGCCCGTCGCGGATGCTGGACACGTAAGTGAGCGTTTCGAGGATGTCATCGAACTCTCCGATGATGTCGAAGCTGATGCTGTGCGGATGGACGAAGGTGTCCGTACCGGTGGTGAGGAGGAAAGGACAAGTGATGCCAACATTTTCGCATCTGATAGTGTCTTCCGTCCAGCAACTTCGGTTGTGCCTCCGGCGATGACTGAGCCAGGAGCACCTATTCCTGCGTGGAGCATTTGGGGCTCGCAGGTTGGGAATGTAATCGCAGCTGGTGCAGCTTACACTCTTCCTCCTAACTATGAGAGTTTGGAGCTCGCAGCTGATAGGAGAGCCATGGAGCGAGGGCAGTCTTCGAACAACCCGGTGGCTCGCATTCCCTCTATTCATGAAATTCTGGAAGGGACCGGTAAGCAGAGATTTTACCATTCGCATGTCGCATTATTTGCTTGCGAGTTTTGACATCATGACTTGTCTTTGATGTCTCAGGTTTGAAGCAAACCGATGTAGACTGGGTGGTTCGAATGCGCCTCAGATACCCCCGATCGTTTGTGAGGTGTCTGGAGATCAGCCCTTTTGACAGGAGGCTATTCCTTACTGAAGCCATCTGGATACTAGAGCAGCTGTGTGCGGCTACACCTGCGACCATTTCGGCCCAAAGTGCTGAATTGCTGTGTGGCATGTGCCAAAATCTCGTGCTCAAAGTCCAAGGCAGACTTGGTTTCAAATTCCTCAAGGACAGAGTTACACTGATTCGCGCAGCTGTAACTCTGAATCTCGGGCACCAGAATCTCGCAGCTGAGATGCAGAAGGTGGAGCAGCAGAAGCAAAAGGTTGATGAAGCTTTGAAGCTGTATCATGAAATGAATGCCAAGTGCGAGCAACTAAAGCAAGAAGTGCAACAAGTGGAGAGGCTGATCGAGCAGTTCGAGCCCCAGGACTCCTTAGTCAAAAATTTGTTTTGACTTTTCGAATTTTGAAAAGAAAACAGGAAAATGGTTGAGACATTAATGTAATATTTTGAAACATTAATGTAATGTTACTAGGGTTTCTCCCCCTTCTTTTTTAACAACAAACAATGAGTTTGCCCGTTTTGCCCCTTTCGGGATTTGATTGGACATTTCTGTGCATATCCAATTATGACATCAGCAATTGATTCTTTGCTTGATTTTCGCGCTAATTTCTCGGCAGATAAGCACGCTTCCGTTGGGAAGTCCATCCGAATCATGACTATCCGTCATTTATTAGGATACGCAACTGAATCGTCGTAGCCTTTAGTAGGGTAATTGATTGTTACCGCTTTTCAAGGCGTAAGTGATTGAACTTACCCGCTTTTTTGAATTTTGCTGACTCATCTTATGCAACCGAAGAGTCTCCACAGGGCCTATATAAACCCTGCCTTTGCCATTTGGGTTCTTCATCCCAAACATGTGCTTTGCCGTGAGTCCTTACGACTGCTGGCTTCAACGCTTGTTTTTCGTTGATTCATGGCAACTTCAGGTTTTGAATCCTGAGTTTGCGCTTTGTGCCATAGAAATAGTTTCCAAGATCCACTTTATGAGGCTTATTGCTGTTTATAACCGTCATAAAGAGGATGCAGATAATACCTCATGTGTGTTCGAAGAAATTTCTTCGTGTATTATGTGTGCAGGTCATGTTTCCGGCCGCCTCGTGGCGAGGTGCAGCGCCGTAGTGACCGTGCTACCGTCTCGTAATGAACGGCAGGATTCTTCTTCAGCATCTCCGAAGAAGAATCCGTCACTTTCGTGTTTGTGAGCCCGGGGTGACGAACCGCCGCGTTCATCCCCGTCTACAAGGAGCCCTTGTCCTTTGGAGCTTCTGCTTGCCTGTAGATCGCCGGAACCGGTGGCTCCTTGGGCAAATGTTATGGGGAGCCTATCTGACAACGGTCTTGTCGGATAGCGGAATGTCGAGCGTATGGCTTCATGTGGCTCTTTTTAGAGCAAGATCCCCCTTGCTACAGATGTTCACCCACAGATCTGGGCATCATGTAGCCGGCGCTTGAAGCCAGGGCGGTTCATTCTTTGCAGTCCGGGTTTCCGTACCGTTTCTCCGCTGGCTTATCAGCCATTTTTCGAATGTATTGTAAGCCATGTTGGCTGCGTAGTTAGATGCGAGCTTTTCGCTTGTAAGCTGCTATCTAGATAGATAAATTGTAAGTCATTTGACTCATAATGATATATAGCTTTTGTACCATTTGCTCTCTTTGCAACAAAATACAATTTCGCATGCGTTTCGGCTTGTTTTGCCTTGCATAATGCCATGTAATGATTTCACATATGCGACGTCAACGCGCAGATGTTTCGCTAGATCATTCGAGATCGTATGTTCGCAGTTGTGCCATCTTGACGAATGGGCTTGCAGGTGACCGTTGTAAATCGTATGAGATCACGTTCGCAACTCTGCTATCGTAAGAGATAGTTTTTTTTTAACAGATCAATTGAGATCATTGAGCGGTGTGAATTGCTATCATAGAAGATAGGCTTTATTAGAGGATTGCTTGAGATGATTTCTCGCATGAATTGCTATCGCAGCAGATAAACCTTTAGAAGGTCTAGCAAGATGGTTCTGCAGTTACGTTACCATCGTAACATACGGACTTAGATGATCAACTAAAATCACTTTGCGCAAAAACTGCTACCGTAACAGATAGGCTTGAGAAGATCCTATAAGATCGCATTTGAGTAAACCGATATCGTGAGAGATAGGTTTTTGATGATCGATTGAGATTGACTCAAAAAGATCATACAAGATCGCATTTGCATCGGCTGGCATCATAAGGGATGGGCTTTAGGTGATCAATTAAGATCGCGTTTATGTTGACTGCTTATCGTGAGAGATAAGCTTTGGATGATCTTTTAAGATCGCATTTGCATTGGTTGCCATCATAAGAGACGGGCTTTAAGATGATCAATTAAGATCACACTGGCTGCCATCGTAAGAGATGGGCTTTTAGATGATCAATTAAGATCGCATTTGCATTGGTGGCCATCGTAAGGGACGGGCTTTAAGATGATCAATTAAGATCACATTTGCTATCGTATGAGATAGGCTTTGATGATCAATTAAAATCGCGTTTGCTATCGTATGAGATAGGCTTTGATGATCGATTAAGATCGCGTTTGCGTTTGGCTGCTATCGTAAAAGATAGGCTTTAGATGATCGATTGAGATCGCGTTTGCTATCGTATGAGATAGGCTTTGATGATCAATTAAGATCGTGTTTGTATTTGTTACTATTGCAGCGAATAAATCATTGTTAACAGTTGTAACAGATTAGATAAAGCGATATAAACAGCTAAAAAAAATGTGAACTTCTCATTTGGGAGAATTCTTTTATTATGACATTCTCATAAGGGAGAGATAGAATTACAATCCTCTCATATGGGAGAGGAGATTGCGAATATCGTAGCCACATGAGACATTAAGCAACGTTATCATAAAACGTATGAAATAAGAGAAGTCAGGGATAGTACTTCTTGATCCAGCGCATGTTGACTGAGCTTGGAGTTGAGGTTGTGCCGTGCAACCTTCGTATGCTGCAGTAGCCGCTATCGAAGACTTCTGTGACTTCGAAGGGTCCCTCCCAATTAGCTGCGAACTTTGGGTGAGTTGCCTCTCGCATGCAGTGATCAGATGCGCGCAAGACCAGGTCGCCAACTGCGAAATCCCGTCGCTGGACTGTCTTGTTGTAGGCGCGAGCGATTCTCTCTTGGTACCGCTTGTTAGTCCTTTTGGCTTGTTCTCGCTTTTCTTCCAGCAAGACTAAATCATGATCGCGTTGGTTTTCGTAGAGCGCGTGGAAGGCCAGCCTTGCCGAATTGACTCTGAACTCCGCAGGTACCACAGCTTCGGCCCCATAACATAGTAGAAATGGCGAGGCCCCTGTGGGTGTCCTTGGAGAAGTTCTGTAGGCCCACAGAGCTACGTTAAGAGAGTCGGCCCACTTCTTGTGGTCATCTGCGACCATCTTGCTCAGAATTCTCAGCAGCGTTTTGTTAGTCGCCTCGGCTTGCCCGTTTCCCTTTGGATAATAGGGGGTAGAGCATATCTGCCTGATATTGTACTCCGCAAGTTTTGTAGCTACCTGACGATTAACAAAAGGAGTACCGTTATCTGAAAGAATAGTATTCGGGATTCCGAACCTGCATACGATGTTTTCCTGGATGAAGTTGACCACAGCCAGCGCGTTTGCCGTCTTCAGTGGTATTGCTTCCACCCATTTGGTGAACAGCTCAGTTGCGGTGAGAATGAAATGGTTCCCATGTGACGTTGGTCGGATGGGGCCAATGAAGTCCAAAGCCCATGTGTGAAATGGCCATGGCGTTCCTAGTGCATGTAGGTCCACGGCGGGAGCGTGCACTAGGTTCCCTTTGAATTGACATTCTTGGCAGCGTCGCACCTTGGTGCGGCAATCGACTTCCATCGTGGGCCAGAAGTAACCGATTGAGAGGAGCTGTCTGCATAATTTCGCACCTCCCTGGTGTTCCACCTGATGGGAGAGGTCCATGACTTCTTGTGCTTCCCTATCGTCTAGGCATCGCAGCAAGTTGCCTTCGTGACCTTTTCGCCAAAGCAGATTTTCTTGAACCACATATCGAGAAGCTTTCCTCTTCAATTTGTCTGCCTCTTTTCTCGATTCGGGTACAGTGCCCTTGGTGAGGAATTCAAACAATGGCTTTCTCCAGTCTGTGTCGTCGTCGATTAGAGCGACAAGTAGAGAATCTTTGATTAGTGCGCAACTTTCGCACTTCCCTTGTATCAGGGCTGCAGCTGTTGACATGCCTGGCCAATGAATGCCATATCTTTGAGCTTTCCTGTAGATTGACACCTCGCTTTCTCCGCAAGCGTGTTGGTGAATCTTTTCTAACAGCTGTTGTCCCTCTTGCTCGGAGACACATCGCATGAGTATTCCTCCAGGACCCTTGTAGTAAAGGGTGTTGTCGTGGATGCAGTATCCTTTCGTGAGTACCCAGCTTTCGCTACTGGTGCCTTTCGCAATAGCTTGCAAGATTGCTTTTCGCCAGTCTGCGTCATCCATGTGTTCATCGTCGCACGCATCTTCTGTTAATGCCGACGATGTTCGCACTTCGATGGAAATCCTTGCGGGGCATTTGTCTATGCTGACCTTAGATCCCAGAGTTGCTAAGGCGTCTGCATGCCTGTTGTCCGCCCGGGGTTTGTGCTCGTATTTCACGTCGCAGAATTGCTGCATCAGCTTTTGCACTAAGGTACGGTATGGCAGGAGGTTGATCTCCTTTAAACCATATTCGCCCGAGGCCTGCTTAACAATCAGCTTGGAATCTCCCGTGACTATTAAGTTGCTCACTTCCAAAGCTTTCGCCGCACGGAGCCCCGCGATCAGAGCCTCGTATTCCGCCTCGTTGTTCGTGACTGCGAAATTGAGTTTTGCGGACATCTGTATGACTTCACCGTCCGGCTTTGTCAAGACTATCCCAATGCCTCCACCTTTTCTGGTTGACGAACCGTCGAAGTGGAGGGTCCAATAGGGCACGTCGATCGCGTAGATTTCAGGGCCTTCGAGCTCTTCCTCGATCACAGGTTCGTGACTGTTGTCGGGAAATTGTGCTAACAGATCTGCCACCGCCTGCGACTTGATCGCTCTTGGTTTCACGCATGTGATATCGTATTGAGAGATGGTCATGTACCATTTCGCCAATCTTCCGCCCGGAGTAGTGTGAGTTAGCAGGTATCTTATGGGGTCGCTTTTGGTGACCACCACTACTTTGTGCGATGCAAAATAGTGTCTCAACTTCTCTATTACGAAGAATAAAGCAAGGCAATGACGTTCGATGTCCGTGTACCTTGATTCAGCAGGCTGCACAATGCGGGAGATGTAATAGATAGGCCTCTCTTGTCCCTCATAGATCTGAGCCAAGAGCGCTCCTATAGACTTCCTTGTCGATGTAAGGTATAGCAGAAGCGGCGACCCCAGTTGAGGCGCGATCATTATCTTTGGGGATGTGAGTAGTTCCTTTAGCTTTTCGAATGCGGCTTCGTGATCAGGAGCCCAGTTGTATGCGGCATCCTTCTTGAGGAGAGTGCTGAAGCAGCATGTGATTTCAGCGATTGCCGGGATGAATCTCCGCAGATATGACAATTTTCCCAAGAATGTTTTCAAGGTACTTTGGTCGTGAGGTGGCGTCATGCTAGTGATGGCTGACACTTTCGCAGGGTCAGGCTCGATCCCTTGGCGATGAACTACACATCCCAAAAACTTCCCCGAAGTCACGCCGAATGCGCATTTCATGGGGTTCATTTTCAGTTGAAAGCTCCTGCATCTGTTGAATACCCTTCGCAGGTCTGCAAGGTGATCTGCTTCATACTTGGATTTGACTACCAAGTCATCCACATAGAATTCCACTTCTCTGTGCATCATGTCGTGGAATAGGGCCATCATGGCCTGCTGATAGGTTGCGCCTGCATTCTTAAGGCCGAATGGCATTACCGTATAGTTGAATACCCCCACGGGAGTGATGAATGCAGTTTTCCTTGCATCTTCGGGATCCATCTTGATTTGATTGTACCCGCTGAAGCCGTCCATGAAACTGAACATGCGATGGCCTGCCGTTGAATCAATGATCAAATCGATGTTAGGCAGTGGGAAATCGTCCTTAGGACAGAAGCGATTAAGATCTCGGAAGTCCACGCAGATGCGGAGCTGTCCGTTCTTCTTCACCACTGGCACGATGTTGGCCAACCATGTGGGATGGTGATTGGGCTCTATGAACTTGGCATCTAGGAGTTTGACAATCTCCTGTTTGATCTTCACGTTGAGCTCTGGCCTAAAGCTTCTGGTGCTTTGCTTGACGGGTTTAGACCCTGGGATGATGTCTAAACGGTTCATGGTGATGCTCGTGTCCAGACCCGGCATCTCGTCGTATTCCCATGCGAACACGTCCTTGTATTCAGTTAGGAGCTGCAGCAGTCCTTGTTCCTCTTCGCTTGTGAGGTCCGCACTTAGGAAGACTGGCCTTTTCTTTTCCTCGTTCGGGCTGAGGAACACTTCCTTAAGCTCTTGCTTCTGTGGTCTTGGCCTGTCTTCCATGCATTCGGGCGCTTCTTTGAGTTTCTCCTCTGGAGTGCCCTGTGTTGGCTCTTCTGTCAGCGCAACTTGTTCGATTTGATTGATTTGCCCAGGGACATCCCCATGCCCGTGTGAGGACGTCCCCGCGCACCTTCATATGCGATAGCATTTCTTCCCGTTGGCGTAGAAGCTCTCTATCTCCTTTCCCTCAGGGTCGTGCTTTGCGATCCTTTTCAGAGTGTACACACTCTTGCGATGATATGCGATGCGCGGCGCCTCTTCGTGGGTAGGCGGCTTTTCTTTGGTGTCTCCCCTTGTCACCATCACACCTGCAGGTGACTGGTCCTTGATGTCCTCCCAGAGAGGTAAAGGAGTAGGGTTGAATGGTCCGGGTGTTTGCTCGTCCGCCATCTCGGTGAACCACACCGCCTCGCTGAGATGCGCTTCGTCCAAGTTGAACGGGTTAGTTGAGGCCGGTATCTCGACAATCCTGTCGTTCCAGATAGCTTTCATCACCTGGTGAGCCGTTGAAGGGATTGCGTCAAAGCGATGAATCCAGGCCCGACCTATGATCATGTGGTATGTGGTGTTCGCGTCTATGACATAGAACTTCGCCGAGCACTTGATTTTGCCGATCTGAACGCCCAGGCGGATCCACCCGATCGTCATTCTGGAATCGCTTCCGAATCCCACCAGCGGGGATGGACGCTTGACTACCTTGTGCTCGGGGATCCCTGCTAGCTTCAGTGTGTGGAGTGGAACAACATTGACCGCTGCTCCTCCATCGACGAATGCCCGCTTGAATTCGACGCCGTTGATGATGGCGGTCACGTACAGGGGCCTCTGGTGGCTCGCATCTGTCTTTTTGTCGCTGGCAGAAAAGGTCATAATTTTTTCTGTGGAACGGGATGCCCTGACGACTTTCCCGTTGGAGATCACGAGGTCCTCTTCGTAGTCCTCCGCTACCCTTAAGATTGCTTTTGTCATGTCAGCTCGACATTTTTCGGAGAAGTTCATCTCGTTGAAGAATCTGTCGAAGCCGTGCGACCCTTTCATGCGGTCGGCACGCTCATCTTCCGTATCCATGCTGTAGTCTTCATCTTCATGGACTTCAGCAACGATGGGCAGACCATCCTCTGCGACTTCTTCCAAGTCCACTATCGAGATCATGGCGACCTCTTTGCCTTTTGAGCCTGAATCCGTATGGGCAGGCAGCGGGTTGTTGCGCACATCCTTCCGATGGTCGCTGACGATGAGTTCGCCGCTCTTCATCTTCTGATCGAGCGTGAATCTAAGCTTCTTATACTCGGCTGTGGGGTGCATGACCTTGCCGTGGTATTCGCACCACTTAGGGTCCCTCGTCATCTCCTTGGAGGGTGCTTTCTCGAGCGGTGGTAGGACGCCGTCCTTACGCCACTGTCTGCAGAGATCGCTCGCTTCCTCCACCGAGCATGGCAGAGGCGGTGCATCGAAATTTGCAGTCTTCGCTTGCTTCTGGGGCGAAACTGTATTGACCTCAGCTTCGCGTCCCCGCTTGTAGCCAAATCTGCCGATCTTGTAGGTGGTGCCGCTCGCAGGTCGTTCTGGAGCGCTCTTCTTTCTCTGTCTCTCGACAATGGGCTCGATGTTCATCGTGCATTCGATGAGCTTTGAAAACGTCGGTGTTTGCAAATTGATCAGCATGCTTTTGTATTCGTCTCGCATGCACTGCAGGCATATCTCTACGAGCCGACTTTCGAGCATCGGATCCTTGCATTCCAAGGATTTCGCTCTGAATTTCTTGATGAAAGTGATTCCATCTTCCTCGCGTTTCTGATACATCCGCGAGAGATGGATCATCGTCACCTTTTCTTCCATCTGGAAGAACTTGGTATAGAACTTCTGGACCATGTCGTCCCAAGTTTTCACGGATCCGGCCTCCAATGTTCGGTACCATTTGTATGCTACATTCCCAAGGGTTTTTGGGAACTCTCGCATCAGCAGCTTGGGATTAGCTCCGTATGGACCCATGACATCGATGAAACGCATGACATGCTCATGAGCGTTTCCATTGACGTCTTCGAACTTGTCCCATTTGGGAGCCTTGTACCCTGCCGGGTTAGGCATGAGATAGATTTCTCGTGGGATGGGTGGATCGTTGTCTAGCTTCGGGATGATGGTATCCGCGAATGACTGATGAGCCAAGATGGAGTCCACGCGCTTCTGCAAAGACGTCATGCATTCTGGAATGCTTCCCTCGGTAGTTGACGGAGGGGTTGCCGTAGGCGGTGGCGACACATATGCTGTCGGAGGATTGGGAGTGTATTGGCTACCCGCGTTTCCCCATATGGTCGCTGGTGGAGGCAGAGTGTACTGCAGGGCTGGGTTGGACGCCAAAGCCGGGGGCTGAGAGGCGTGAGCAGCAGGGGGCAGCATTTGTGCCGTCGACCCTTGGACCGAAGGCAGCTGCGCGGCCGACGGTGGAGTTTGCAGATGAGGGTTGGGAGGCGTGGCCGACACTCCCAATCCTGGAGCGGTAGGGGTTCCTCCTCCCTGGGGGATAGCGGTGGCAGGTGGAGGATTCGGCGCAAGAGTGCCCAGAACGGCCAAGATCCGTTCTAACTGCGCGGACTGAGACTTCAGAGCTTTTGCCTGACTTTGGACAGTGGCGTCCAAAGACTCTAAAGTTGGCGCCTCGCCGGGAGTCGTCGGAGTACGGCGAGCCTCGTCTCCCGAGGGAGTTTCAGTGGAAGGAGATCGGTTGCTGACATCGTCCTCCTGAGACATGGTTGCTTTTGCTGGTAAGTTTCACGTCGCGTTCACCAAAATGTGCACAAGAGATTCCGGCGGGGAGACCTCCGTGTACACCGTACGTAGTGGATCAGGGATCGCACAGGAAGAATAGGGGTGTGTGTAGGGAGAGAGTAAGTCAGTAGCAATGTCTGAGAGAGAGACAGAGGTTTGGCAGAGCTTCCGCGTATGGCAGTGTTGTCCTCCTTTGTATGGAAAGGTTAACGATGTATATATACTGGAGAACGTGACCGTTGTAGTGTGGTTAATGCGCCCATTAATGGCGGCTTAATTAGCTTAACCATAACGGCACGTTCGTCCGAGTATATAGGAACCGTTAGAGCACGTGGTGCGCGAGTACCGGAACCGTTACGAGGTTGACCGGGTTTGACCGGATTGACCAGGTTTGACCGGATTGACCGGGTCTAGGGAGCTCGTGCCATAGATCTCTCAAAACAGTTACTAAAGGTCGCGTGCGGGCTTGGCTCGCACGCGACAGGGCTTACTCTAGCCTCCAAACCACAAAGTCCCTACAAGTCCCGTGCAGTGGTATGCGAGGGCTCTGTCTCGCAGCCCCCACATGGATCAGCTCGGCTGGTGATCCTGTGTGTGTGGAGCACAATATGGTGTGCTGGATGGTCGCCACGTGGCCTAGATCTGCCATGTCATAAAGCAGTATCTACAACTGTGTAATGGAAGACTCCCACAGGTGTGATGAATTCTGTCTTCCTCGTGTCTTCGGGATCCATCTTGATCTAATTGTAGCCACTAAAGCCATCCATGAAGCTAAACATCTGATGGCCTGCATTGTAATCGATCTGCAAGTCTATGTTTGGCAACGGGAAGTCATCCTTGGGGCAGAATCGATTCAGGTCTCTGAAGTCGACACACACTCGAAGTTGTCTATTCTTCTTCAAAACTGGCACAATATTAGCGAGCCAAGTGGGATGATGCTCAGGCTTGATGAATTTCACGCTTAAGAACTTCACAATCTCCTCTTTTATCTTTACATTGACCTCTGGGTGAAAACTCTTTGTTCTTTTCTTTACTCGTTTAGTTCCTAGAATGAAATCCAACCTGTGCATGGTGACTTCCTTGTCCAGCCCGGGCATTTCATCATACTCCCACGTGAACACATCTCTCTATTCTGTCAACAACCTCAGCATGTCATGTTCTTCTTCCGATTCAAGATTCGTGTTCAAAAATATTGGTCTTTTATTCCCTTCTGTTGGGCTCAAGAACACCTCCTTCAATTCTTGCTTTTGTGGATTTGGTTTGTCTTCCATGCATTCAGGCGCCTCTTTCAACTTTTCTATCGTAGTTTCACTCGTGACTCCATATGGGACTTCCTTTGCTACCTTATTGATTTGCTCAGGGGCATCTTGTTGGAATAGATGCCCTAGAGGCAATCTAGCTTAGTATGAATTTATTTTGGCTAGAACATTCATTGTATTATTTATTGGATATTTAATATAATGAAGTCCGTATATTTACAATTGTGTTGTTTATCTTAAATATCCCTAGTCCAGTATAATGATTAATATGACAATCATCTATAGACTAGTATGGGGTTGGATTGATATAGAGATATCATGATCCAACACTTGGGTGTGCATTAAGGGTAATGGCGCTCTGGATTGACCCATCTCCGAGAAGGCTACATACACGTTATGTTAAGTCACAAGTGCTTCTCGTGGTGCAATGGTATTGTCATCCTTAGACTTGGAGTCGCCAGATATTCTAGTTGTGGATCATTGTGATTTTGGTAGCGTCAAACGCTACACCGTAACTGGGTAGTTATAAAAGCGTGTACCGAATACAATAAGAAGCAAGCTTAGAGATCGTAGCGGACGTAGATAGAATTTGTCCCTCCCACATAACGAGAGCAAATATCCTAGGCCACTCGAGGGATAGTGCTTATAGAATGTCTGGCCAGACTAAAATAAATCAATATAGGATATTGATGTTATTTGCACGAATAAGGCTATTCCCATGGATCGAGAAACTGTGGATTGGATATACGAGTGTGACTTGTATGTCTCCTGTCCAATCCGGATATAGAGACAAAGGGATGAGATAATTACTTGTACAAGGTTTGTCGGATGACTATTCTATTAGTTGGCTAGAATGGATGTTTTGCTAGAAAACGCTCCATATTAGCAAATTGTTGCTACCAACTAGATAGAACCTATGGGGTCACACTCTATATAGAGTTTAACTAGATATGGGAAGTAATTAATAGGATTAATTAATTATAAGGATCACTTTGCAACACCTTGCAAACTTAGTAGGACTAATTTGCAAGAAAGGGACTAAACCGAATTCTAGTGGGACTAGAATAGGTCCTTTAGGTAGTTAGCAAGGATTTGTTGGACTATATAAATTATGCTCATTCCTTCCTTCCCACACTTATGATCCTTTAGTTCATAACTTGAGTGGGAGAGAACAAAAGGAGAGAGAGCAAGCAAGCAAGAGAGGCGAACGCCCCCCTTGCCGCCGTCCCCTTCTCGTCGGCCCGATAAGGAGGACGCCACCTCCTTGTTGCCTCGTGTTGCGGGATTTCTTCTTCCTCTATCTCCGTTCCGGGCTAGCAAAAATGAGAAGGAAGATCTAGATCTCAACTCTAGGCGTGGATCAACAACAGAGAACGTGACACAATTCACGTTACAAGTCATCACAGGAGCAACCCAAAGGTGGTTAACTTGATTACTTCCCTTACCATCTTTATGTCTCTTGTCCTGTGATCCTTGGAGGGTATTGCATGGATAAATTTTTTTTTCCGCTGCGTATCCATGATCAAAACCCTACAGTGGTATCAGAGCCACATGTCGTAGAGCATAAACGTGGTTTATGTGTTACGTTTTGCTAGTTTTACATTTTATCGCGTAAAACAAGACAAATCAAGCATATGATGCAATTTTTCAATAATCAATCATAACAAGACCTAGTTTTTGCATTGGATGCATGAATTAGTGAGTTTGAGAAATTTTAGGGTCTTAGGTCTAGGGTTTGGGCATCCTATGGAAAGAAGGAGTTCTTTTCACACAAGGAAACAACCAAACTTGGGCACCAAGCAAGGGAGTTGTTTTGGAAACAACTCGCAAAGGAGGTTCGGCCCCCCTAGGGGACCGCCCCTCCTTGCTTTTCGCCCAAGCAAGGGACGGCCAAGGGGCAGGGGCAGCCCTAACCCGTGGCCTAGGCGTGTGGGCTAGGGGCCGGCCGGCCCATGGCCTTGGCGGTCCTCTTTTGGGGTCCGGGCAATTTGATTGTTGGGCCCCATGGACCGTTTTAACCCTAGAATATCCTAAAATCAATTAAAATTGACCAAGCGCGTTAAAATTGGATTTTAACTGTTTATGTGCAAATTGCATAGTGATTGGATATGGTCTTAGGATGTGGTTTGGTGTGATTGTTTAATTTTTGTTGTTTAGTTTACGGCCTGCGAGCTGATCAATTAATTGTAATAATTAATTAGGGTTTTATGGCCTGCGAGCCATTTTTTTCTAACTTGTGAGATTTATTTTATTTAGTATAGTTGTTAGCTAGTGCTAGATAGAATAGATTGTTAGCTAAGATTGAAGAAAAGAAGCCCAAAGCCAAAGGAAGCCACAAAATATGGAGCATGGAGCATTCCACAAGACTATGAAGGATGGACCAAAAGATGAAGACGCATGGAGATGTGTTTGCTTTTAGGGTTCATAGATAATTCCATTGGCTTGGAATTATCTTAGCCTAGAAAGGGCCATATCCACATCATGTTTTATTTTTGTTTTGTGGTTGTTTATTTTATTGTCTTATTATTTTGTGGTTGGTGTATGGATGATGCATGCAATTAGGATAATAAGATAATTAGACTACCCGGATCTATTATTTGGAGTTGTGCCCAAACTCAAATAGATAGATTAGTTGATATGGATCATCAAAAACAATTAAAATTGAATTGAAAATCCCTCAAAATTCAAATATTGCATTTTGTCTTCTTGTTATTTAAACACTCATCATCGTCATGATTTCCCAAGATCGTGTGTGCCAAAGCATGGCGACTTGGTTAATAATGATGTGATGCGATGGCACACCTCGTGTGCAAATTGCTTAAGTAAGAGGTTGGACGCAACTATGTGTTTAATGGGATTAAAACCTAGAGACAATCAATTGGGATTATCCATTCGGATGGATTTATAAGGAGTTATTTGCCAAATTTAACCAAGAGTTGCATAAGGGATGCAATTGGAATTGTTCCTACCTAAAGTAGTCAAATTATGGGTGACTTGCCAAAGCAAGCTCATAAGGAGATGAAACATGGATCTTGGCCCACTAGAAAATATAAGGATATTTTCCGCATTAATATCTTGAGGGTTATCAATCCGTTGAAAAATAGTGGGAGCTATATTTGATAAACTAGCCATTATTGAATATAGTCAAAAATTCACAAATACTAAAACTTGCGTATTTTCCTTTTTGTAGAATTCCAAATGGCCAACAACTCATCGAGTTCACAACATTCCCTATGATCTGTCCTTGAGAAGGACAAGCTCTCTGGAACCAACTTCCTTGATTGGTACAGAAACTTGAGAATTGTTCTCAAGCAAGAGAAGAAATTGTACGCAATAGAGGAGCAAGTTCCAGCAGGTCCAGAGAACAATACCCCTGCAGCCCTAAAGGCGTATCAAAAGTGTTGATGACGCTAATGATGCGGCCTGCCTTGTGCTATGCACCATGACTTCTGAGCTTCAGAAGCAACACGAAAACATGAATGCTGTCGATATGATTGAGCATATGAAGCAGCTCTTCCAAGAGCAGGCAAGGGTTGAGATGTATGAGGTCTCTAAGGCATTTTTCAAGTGTCATCTAGCAAAAGGGAACCTGGTGGGACCCCATGTACTCCGCATGATCGGGTACTTGGAGAATCTCGCCCGACTGGGGTTCCCGGTCGGCCAAGAGTTGGCAACCGATCTCGTGTTGAAATCATTGCCTGAGAGTTATGGACAGTTCATCATGAACTAAAACATGAACGAGATCGTTAAACCACTGCCAGATTTACCTAATATGTTGAGGACAGCTGAACAAAGCATCAACAAGTGTGAGGGCAAGGCCATTATGATGGTGCAGAAAGAAAAGGACAAAAGGTTTGCCTCATCCACCAAGGGCAAAGGCAAGTCAGTTGCCAAGTACAAGGAACCTGCCCTTAAAACCTATTGGTGGCATTGCCAAAGGTGTGACTAAATGTGAGTGTCACTACTGCAGTCAGCCTGGACACTGGAGGAGGAATTGCCCAAAATATCTGGAGGACAAGAGGCTTGGAATAGTGATTCCACCACCACCAGGTATTTTTGTTGTAGATGTCAATTGAACTGTCTCTACGTCATGGGTATTAGATACTGGATGTGGATCTCACATTTTTCGAAATGTGCAGGATCTAAAGGGAAGTAGAAGATTGGCTAAAGAGGAGATAGATCTGCGCGTTGGGAATGGAGCAAAAGTTCCTGCGTTGGTCGTGGGCGTGTGCAAGCTATCTCTGCCTTCAGGATTAGTTTTAGAATTAAATAATTGCTATTTTGTGCCTGCTATGAGCAGAAACATTATTTATATTTCTTGTTTGGACAAGGAAGGTTTTATTATTTCAATAAAGAACAATTGTTGTTCCTTTTATTTTAATAATATTCACTATTTTAGTGCGCAATCATTTAATGGACTGTATGTCCTTGATCTTAGCAATCATGTCTACAACATTAATACCAAGAGGATTAAAATACATGATTTAAATCCTACTTATTTATTGCACTGTCGTTTATGCCACATAAACGAGAAACGTGTATCTAGACTCCATAAGGATGGACTACTAGACTCATTTGATTTTGAATCATATGAGACATGTGAGGCTTGTTTATTGGGAAAAATGACAAAGTCCCCTTTCAATAAGAAAGGAGAGAGGACTAGTGAGCAATTGGCGCTCATACATACTAATGTGTGTGGGCCATTTTCCACGCCTGCCAGGGGTGGTTACGTCTACTTCATTACATTTACTGATGATTACAGTAGATATGGATTTGTGTACCTTATGAGGGACAAATCCGAATCCTTTGAAATGTTCAAAGAATTCAAAAGTGAAGTATAGAAGCACTTGGCAAAAGTATCAAGGCTCTACAATCAGATCGTGGAGGAGAATACTTAAGCCAAGAGTTTGACGACTATCTTAGAGAGTGTGGGATTGTGTCCCAACTCACTCCACCCGGAACGCCACAATGGAATGGCGTGTCCGAGAGGAGGAATCGAACCCTATTGGATATGGTTTGATCTATGATGTTTCAATCCGATCTTCCATTATCATTTTGGGGCTATGCTCTATTAAGTGCAGCTTTCACCATTAACCGTGTTCCATCTAAATCAGTCATGAAGACACCACATGAGATGTGGAGTGGGAGGCGTCCCACACTGTCGTTCATGAAGATTTGGGGCTGCGATGTCTATGTAAAGAGTTTACAATCAGAAAAGCTAGGGCTAAAGTCAGATAAGTGTAAATTGGTGGGGTACCCTAAGGAAACTAAGGGCTACTACTTCTACAATCAAACCGAGAACAAGTGTTTGTTGCTTGGACTGACGTGTTTCTAGAAAGAGAGTTTGTCTCTAAAGAAGCAAGTGGGAGGACTGTAGAACTTGAAGAGATTCAAGAACCACAAATCACTGAACCGATTATGGAACATGAACAGGAACCACAAGCATTTGTGGAACAGCCTGTTCAGGTAACACAAGAGCTTCGTAGATCTAGTAGAGTGCGCCAGGAACCCGAGAGGTATGGACTTCTCGTGACCGATTCCGGTGACACGATGCTCATAGATGATGAGCCTACTACCTATGAAGAGGCCATGAAAGGGCCAGACTCTCAGAAGTGGCTAGAAGCCATGAGATCCGAGATGGAATCCATTTATACCAACAAAGTATGGAATTTGGTGGAACCACCCGAAGGGGCGCGACCCATAGGGTGCAAGTGGGTCTTCAAGAAGAAGATCGACATGGATGATAATGTGATTACCTATAAGCGCCGATTGGTGGCTAAAGGATTCAGATAGATTCATGGTATTGACTATGATGAAACCTTTTCACCAGTCGCAATGACCAAATCCATCCGAATCCTACTTGCAATTGCAGCATACCACGACTATGAGATTTGGCAGATGGATGTCAAAACAGCATTCTTTTATGGGAATCTCCTCGAGGACGTGTATATGATACATCCAGAGTGTTTTGAAGATCCAAAGCAAGCCAACAAAGTCTGTAAACTGCAACGATCCATTTATGGATTGAAGCAAGCTTCTAGGAGTTGGAATCGACGTTTTGATGAAGTAGTCAAAGAGTTTGGCTTCATCAGAAACGAAGATGAGTCTTGTGTCTACAAGAAGGTTAGTGGGAGCTCTGTAGCTTTTATGGTCTTGTATGTGGATGACATACTACTCATTGGAAACGACGTTCCCATGCTGCAATCTGTTAAATATTGGCTAGGGAAGTGTTTCTCAATGAAAAACTTAGGGGAATCAGCTTATATACTCGGTATAAAGATCTATAGAGATAGATCTAAGAGACTGCTAGGCCTAAGTCAGAGTACATATATTGACAAGGTGTTGAAACGGTTCAACATGCAAGATTCCAAGAAGGGATTCTTTCCCATGTCACATGGAATCACTCTTTCGAAGAGTGGTTGTCCTTCCAATGAGATTGAGAAGGAACGCATGAGTAGAATTCCCTATGCATCGGCCATAGGATCTATCATGTATGACATGTTATGTACTAGACTTGATGTGTCATGTGCCTTGAGTATAACAAGCAGAAACCAATCTAATCCGGGTGAGAGTCACTGGATTGCCGTCAAGAACATCCTAAAGTACTTGAGAAGAACTAAGGATGATTTCTTGATATTTGGCGGTGAGGAGGAGTTGCGTGTAAGGGGTTACATGGATGCAAGCTTCCAAACTGATATAGATGACTTGAGATCACAATCGGGATATGTGTTTTGCCAGAATGGAGCAGGTGAGCTGGAAGAGTTCCAAGCAAGAGACGGCGGCTGATTCTACAACAGAGGCTGAGTACATTGCTGCAAATGGCGCAGCAAAGGAAGCTGTTTGGATCAGAAAGTTTGTTTCTGAACTTGGTGTGGTTCCTAGCATTGCGGATCCAGTTGAGTTGTACTATGACAACACCGGGGCGATCGCGCAATCAAAGGAGCCCAGATCACACCAGAAATCCATGCACATTCTCAGGAAGTTCCATCTCATTCGAGATATTATCGATAGAGGAGACGTTCGGATATGCAAGATTCTTACAGATGAGAATCTGTCAGATCCACTTACAAAGCCGCTTGTGCAGTGGAAGCATGAAGGGAACACTAGGATCATGGGCATACGAGATGCGTCAGATTGGCTCTAGTGAAAGTGGGAGACTGTTGGAATAGATGCCCTAGAGGCAATCTAGTTTAGTATGAATTTATTTTGGCTAGAACATTCATTGTATTATTTATTGGATATTTAATATAATGAAGTCCTTAGATTTACAATTGTGTTGTTTATCTTAAATATCCCTAGTCCAGTATAATGATTAATAGGACAATCATCTATAGACTAGTATGGGCTTGGATTGATATAGAGATATCGTGATCCAACACATGGGTGTGCATTAAGGGTAATGGCGCACTGGATTGACCCATCTCCGAGAAGGCTACATACACGTTATGTTAAGTCACAAGTGATTCTCGTGGTGCAATGGTATTGTCATCCTTAGACTTGAAGTCGCTAGATATTCTAGCTGTGGATCATTGTGATTTTGGTAGCGTCAAACGCTACACCGTAACTGGTTAGTTATGAAGGCGTGTACCGGATACAATCAGAAGCAAGCTTATAGATCGTAGCGGACGTAGAAAGAATTTGTCCCTCCCTCATAACGGGAGAAAATATCCTAGGCCACTTGAGGGATAGTGCTTATAGAATGTCTGACCATACTCAAATAAATCAATATAGGATATTGATGTTATTTGCACGAATAAGGCTATTCCCATGGATCGAGAAACTGTGGATTGGATATACGAGTGTGACTTGTATTTCTCGTGTCCAATCCGGATATAGAGACAAAGGGATGAGACAATTACTTGTACAAGGCTTGTTGGATGACTATTCTATTAGTTGGCTAGAATGGATGTTTTGCTAGAAACCGCTCCATATGAGCAAATTGTTGCTGTCAACTAGATAGAACCTATGGGGTCACACGCTATATAGAGTTGAACTAGATATGGGAATTAATTAATAGGATTAATTAATTAGAAGGATCACTTTTCAACACCTTGCAAACTTAGTAGGACTAATTTGCAACAAAGGGACTAAACCGAAATCTAGTAGGACTAAAATAGGTCCTTTAGGTAGTTGGCAAGGATTTGTTGGACTATATAAAGGATGCTCCTTCCTTACTTCCCACACTTATGAGCCTTTAGTTCATAACTTGAGTGGGAGAGAACAAAAGGAGAGAGAGCAAGCAAGCAAGAGAGGCGAACGCCCCCCTTGCCGCCGCCCCCTTCCCGTCGGCCCAACAAGGAGGACGCCACCTCCTTGTTGCCTCGTGTTGCGTGATTTCTTCTTCCTCTTCCTCCGTTCTCGGCTAGCACATAGGAGAAGGAAGATCTAGATCTCAACTCTAGGCGTGGATCAACTATAGAGAACGTGACACAATTCATGTAACAAGTCATCACAGGAGAAACCCAAAGGTGTGTAACTTGATTTCTTCCCTTACCATCGTTATTTCTCTTGTCTTGTGATCCTTGGAGGGTATTGCATGGATAAAATTTGTTTTTCCGCTGCGTATCCATGATCAAAACCCTACACATCTTTGATATATGGATTTGAAGATGACCCCGCGCACTTTTAGATGTGATGGCACCTCTTTTTGTTCGCATAAAAGCTGTATATCCCCTTGCCCTCGTGATTGTGTTTCACCACCCTTTTGAGGGTGTAAACGTTCTTCTTCTGGTATGCTACCCTTGGTATTTCTTTTTGCGAAGGTTGCTCCTCCTTCTGAGCTTCTCTCATCACCATTACTCCTGCTGGTGATTGGTCTTTGATATCCTCCCATTTGGGTAGAGGAGTTGGCTTGAATGGTGCTGGAATCTCCTCTTCTACCATCTCTGTGAACCAAACAGCCTTGGTTAGGTGCGCTTCATTAAGGTTGAATGGATTTCCTGAAGCTGGTATATCCACCACCATGTCCTTCCAAATTTCCTTCATCATCTGGTGGGTTGTGGATGGCACAACATCAAAACGGTGAATCCATGCGCGACCAATGATCATATTGTAGGTAGTGTTGGCATTAATGACAAGAAACTTAGCAGATCATTTGATTTGGTTGATCTACATCCCTAGGCGAATCCATCCCAAATTCATCCACGAATCGCTCCCGAAACCCATCAAAGGCGACGGACGCTTGACAATCTTGCTTTCTGTGGTACCAGCCAACTCAAGAGTGCTGAGTGGTATCACATTTACTGCTGCTCCTCCGTCGACGAAGGCCCTCTTGAATTCGACCCCGTTGACTACTGCTATCACATACAGTGGTCTTTGGTGGTTAGCATTCGTCTTCTTATCTGCAGGCACGAAGGTCACTTCCAAGAAAGTCAACCGTGCGGCTCTGATAACTTATCCATTTGAGACTAGCAGTTCTTCTCTGAAGTCTTCAACCACCCTCATGATTGCCTTTGTCATCTCTTGGCGAAACACTCTTGAGAAGTTCATGTCATCAAAGAATTTTTCAAATTTGTGTGAGCCCTTCATCCTCTCAGCTCGAGAGTCTTCTGTGTCCATGGCGTAGTCTTCATCTTTGCAGATCTCGGATACAATTGGAATGACATCATCTACGACTTCCTCATAATCACAGATGGATATCATTGCTACCTCCTTTCCCTTAGGCTCCTGCTGGGAGTGCGAGGGCAGTGGATTGCTGCGCACATCTTTAGTTGGCTCGTCGATAACCAGCTTTCCTTTCATTATTTTCCTTTCCACCAGCCATCTCAGTTTCTTACATTCTTTGGTCGGGTGCATGACGTGACCATGGCATTAATACCATATGGGATCTCGCAGTTGCTCCCCGATGGGTTTGTGTTCCAGAGCTGGTAGAATCCCATCTTTCCGCCACTGTTTGCACAGGTCTGTGATTTCCTTGGTCGAACATTGCAGCGGAGGCGGATCCTTTGGTGGACCTCACGGTCGCTTTAGAGCCAAGAATGCGTTAACATCAACCTCGCGCCCTCGCTTGTAGCTGAGTCTCCCAACCTTGAAACCAGAGCTTGCTGGTGCCCGGTCGTGGGAGTACATCTTCTTCTGCTTCTCCACTATGGGCTTGATGTTGTTGGTACAATCAATTAACTTGGAGAAAGTAGACATCTGCAAGTTAATTAGCATACCTTTGTACTCGTATTGCATGTACTGGAGACAAATATCAACGAGGCGACTCTCGAGTACCTCATTCATGCATTCCAACGACTTAGGGCTAGTTTGGGAATGCTGTGGCGGTGGTAGAAAGCTGCTGTGTGAAAACACAGTAGAAAGCTGCTGTGAATTCTTGATAAAATGTTGTTTGGTAAATATTACGTAGAAGCTGTTGTGAAATATTGATATAGTAATTTTGTGTTTGGTAAAATAAACTGTAAAGTTGCTGTGAGAGGGTAAAATGACAAAAAAATATGACACGTGTCATTTCCGGAAAGATAACTATTGATATTTAAAAAAAATTGTAAGGTCAAAATCGGTTGTAGATAAATTAATCAAAAGCACTTTCTGAAAAAGCATCTCTCCCCTTGCTTCCTGAAATCTGCTGTGGGACAGCAGAAACTGTCAGGAAAAGCAGAAATTTTAGTTTTACCAAACACACTAAAACTGCTTCTGCTGTCGGAAAGCAGCTGTGCTGCCAGCAGAAGCATTCCCAAACTCACCCTTAGTCCTGAACTTCTTGATGAACGCGACGCTTTCCTCGTCATGTTTCTGGTACATGCAAGTAAAATGGATCATCGTTACCTTTTCCTCAACTTGGAAGAACTTGGTCTAAAATTTCTTGACCATGTCCTCCCGCGTCTTGATTGAGCCAGTTTCTAGAGTCCTGTACCACTTATACGCGACAGTTACCAAAGACTTTCGGAATTCACGCATTAGCATCCTCGTGTCGATCCCGTGCAGACCCATCAGATCAACAAACCGCATCACATGCCCGTGCGCGTTCCCTCTGATTTCGGCGAAGTTCTCCCACTTGGGTGCCTTATACCCAGCAGGGTTAGGCATGAAGTATATATCGCGCGGGATTGGTGGCGCACTGTCAACCTTTTGGATGACAGTGTATGCAAAGCACTGGTTCGCGATAAGACTGTCTAGGCGTTGCTCCAAGGCTATCACGTTGGAAGGCGCGCTTTCTCCTAGGGTAAACGATGGAGTTGCCGCAAGCCCAGGTATGTAGGGCATGCTGGGGTCATAGGGAGGCAGAGGTGTGTAGTTGGCTTCAACTCCAGTCACATATGAGGGTGCCACTGGGTATGATGCTGGATTCCCTGCAGACACACGTTCTGGCTGATAACGAGACGGGAGAGGGAGTTCTGATGGTAACCTTGGTTGTTGAGACACATGCCCCTGAGGAAGAGGCGGTTGGATCGAAGATGAAGGAGTTGATTGGGTGGGATTATGCGGCATAGGTGTCGTGGTTGCTGTAAGGACTGAAGCCCTTGGGATGGCGTTTTGTGCAAGTCCTCCCAGGATCACCATAATCTGGGCTATCTGGGCAGATTAGGCTTGCATATCCCTAGCTTGGCTCTGGATAGTGCCATTCAGCATCTCCAAGGAAGGATTGTTCCCACAAGTTGTCTATGCCTGGACATTGGTGTTGGTGGTGACATTGAGTGGGTTCTCCTCCCTTGAGACTTCTTCCCTTAAAGGAGATTGATTGCCCTCACGGGTGTTGGTTTCCTGAGACATGATTGCAGAGATCTTCAAAAAGCTTTAAGGTATAGTGTTCACGTGGCAATCCTGGGAGAAGACCCAAGTGTACACCTATAACAGAGAACAAGAACAAGAACAGAAAGCACGAAGAGGTTGTAGGTGAGTGTAGTGGAAGAGTAAGTACTTGTTAACTGTTCTTGATAGAAAGAGAGTATAATGACTAGCAAAATATCCGAGAGTTGCAATAAAAGGATAACGTTCCTATATATAGTACAAGAGTGACTGGTACAAGGGATTAATGCGCCCATGAATGGCGGCTAGATATCCGCCTCGTAACGGCACGTTCGACCATATATATAGGGCACGTTACACGATTGTCCGCATATGTAGGGACCGTTACACGATCGACCGCATCATGGGACACATGGTCATTAAATCTCTCAGACAGTTACCAAGGGTCGTGCGCGATCGTGGTTGTTGGTCTCGCGCGACGTTCTTTACTCTAACCTCCAAGCCACTAAATCCCTACAACTCCTGCACGGTTAGTATCGCGGGTTACCCTGTCTTGCAGCCCCCATATAGCTAAGTGTGAGTATAAGGAAAATGATTGAGTGACACTGGAGTACCGTCGAACCCCCTAGATGGCTGCCACGCGGATGGTGATATGTATTTTTGTAATGAACTATCTACACGTATGCTTAATATGGAAGCATTAGTTTAAGGGCAGTATCAGGTAAGTTTAAGGTAAAGCTTTATGTGTTTCAAAGTTTTGAACTGATTCTCAAAGCCTTGAAAATCATTTCAAATCCTTGATATGATTTGGTTTAGCAATATATATTTTAAAGGCCTTGAAACTCTTTTTAAAGCCTTGAAAATAAGTCTGTATGCTTTATAGTAAAAAACTGGATCATTCACTATTGGGTGCTATCTCTGTTGATAATTGCTCAATATTTTCTTTACTTTTTTAACCTGTTTTCTTTTAATTCAATATTATTTTATTTCCTTTCCCACATCACACACACACACACACACTGATTTGAATTCAAACTGTAAAGATGTTAAATTGATTTGGAAATATTTATGTTTCCTTATCTATCTCAAACTCTCCAGTATTTATCTTCCTCTATCTCTCTCTTATCTTCGTATCACTCCCTCCTATCTATTCTATAATCCCAAACCCTAATGAGAACGAGAAGAGAATCCCAAAGAATAAAGATGGCTGGAGGTTCAAAGGTGGTTTCAGAAAAAAAGAGGAAGACTGCAGAAGATGTGATTGAAACCATAAGTGGTGACTCTAGTTCCAAAACTCCAACTGAAGACAAGGCTCCTTCTCTTCCTCCAAATAAGAAGAGCAAGAAAGATCTGTCACCAACTTCTAGCAAAAAGAATAAGGCAAATCAGTCTGCTCCTGAAAAAAACCTGAGGAACAAGTGGCTAGTCCAAAGAAATTGAAGAAAAAGAAGCCTACAGTTGCTGTCACGGGAAAAGAAAAAGTTGTAGAAGGTGATCAAGAGAAAAGCACTGGCAAAGAACTGCAGATCTATTTAAAAAATCCTCAATCCCCTGGTAAGAAACTTTCCAGCAAGTGGTTTATCTCTCAAACTGCTAGAGGTCAGTGTTTATATGGTTTTGCTTCTAGACTAGTAGCATAGTGTAGCATGGTTAGCGTTAAAATGTTAAAACCATGAACCTGGAGTGTGTTAAGAGGATAAAAAAAATATCTGTTTGGAAAGTTTTGAATCCTCCTGAAGTTGGCTACCCTAGGCTTACTAGGCTTTTCTATCTGAACTTGGTGAAAATCAAAACAACTGTTAACCTAGTGATTCAATCTAAATTTGCTGAGATTACAATGGAGTTAGATCACTCGGAGTTTGCAAATGTTCTAGGCTGTCCCAAGAGATATAACACTAAACACAATCCCAACAAGGTTGAAGCAATGAAACTGGCTAGGGAAGAATTCTTTCTGCCTAATGTCTCTACCTCCTCTAAACAGTTAACATACTCTGTACTAACTGTTGAAGACAAAGTTTTGTTCATGATCTTGATGAGGTGTGTAGTGCCTTGGTAAAATTCAAAAGAGCTGCTGACGGACGTGGTACTATATTTGATGTATTTGATCATGCATGGATATGAGATTGATCTTCCAACTATTGTGATGGAACACATGCTCTACTCCCATACCAAAGAAAGAAAGTACCCTTTTCCTTTTGCAAATCTAATTTAGGCATTCCTTATTCACCTTGACCTTACCTCTGAAAGAGAAGAAACCATTACTACTAGTTTTGAAATGCTTGATAAGAAAGCATTTGAGGAAATTTTTGTTGTGAAAACCAGTGGTGGGATATGGAAGTTATACTCTGATCTGTCGGAAAAGGATTTGCAATCCAAGAAGTTTCCCAAACCAAAGGCCTTGACCCCTCCTTAAAACCTAACCTCTGAACCTCAATACCTTTCCTTAGTTATTCAAAAATTGATATTCTTGAGAATGATATGGATGAGCTGAAGGAAAATCAGCATGAGTTTGGCACTGAATTCAAGCAGGTAAAGTATAGGGTTGAAAGAATCTTCAAGAGCATCAATGTAGTTCATGTGGAAGAAGAGCTGTCGCAGGCTGCAGAAGGATCAAAGAAGGATGCCGAAGGTTCAACCAGATATTTTTTAAGTGAACATACAACTCAGGATGAGGCTACAGGGATGGTGGAAAAGGGAAAAAGGTAGTTCAAGAACAGGGTGATGAAGAACAGGAACAAGCTGATGCTGACAGTCCATACTCTGGCATGCTGATTAAAGATCTCAAGAAAAAGAAGAAGAAATCCGCATTCCAGAGATTGTAACTGAAGAACAGTTGTTTGTTTTGAAGAAACTGGAGGTGCTAGTGGTCATGTAGATCAAGAAAAGCAACAAGATGATGAGGATGATGAAGAAGATAGTGGTGAAGAAAATGTTGAGCCCAAGGGAGATGAGTCCCAACCCCCTAACTCTTGCCTCTTCTTTCTTTCTTTTTCAAGGACTTGAATTTCTATTCAAAGACTTGAAAATTTCTATCTTTCCAAACTTTTCACTTCAGTTTTCCAAACTCTGATCTAACATTTTTCTCATTCTTTTTTGATTGAAATTCAAAAAGGGGGAGAAATTTAGGAGTTTTATTTATTTGTTTCCTGGCATAGAGATCTGGTTTAGATCGATAGGGTTTGCTGCTAGACTTTGCTGCAATTTTTGTTGCTAATAAGTTGGATCACTTGGATATCTTGTGTTAAATTTTACTATCATGGATTCTCATATGCTCTAATAAATATTTTTTTTTTGCAGAGAATCAAATCCTAAAAGGATTTTGGTTTTTCCTTTCATCAAGGGGGAGATTGTAAATTCAGTTTGTTTCAAAGGCTTAAAACAACTTGTCTGTTTCAAGGCCTTGAAATTGATTACAAGGGTTTGAAACTTACACTGCAGGTTCTGGCATGAACTTAGGGGGAGCTTTTGATCCTATTTTCACTTTTAATCTCTTATGATTCATCATATGTTACTTGATGATGAAAGAGAGATCATTTATCTACTATAAACTGTGATTAATCTATTTGTTTAACTCGACTTGTGCAGGGATACTTAGTTTCCTTTTTTGCAGGATTATTTCCTAATCTATTTGAATGCAGGATGAAAATCAATTTGTCAAATTTATTATGCACATTAATCTTCTATACCTAAAGCTTCCCAACATTCTAACAGACAAGATCAAGTAAGTATCTTTGAAGATACGGAGAAAAATCTGTTGGGAGAGCTGTTAGAAGAGTCAAAGACTTGCAGCTGAATTTTAGGAAATTTTGTTAATGAAGATCCTGCATATCTTCAATTCAAACTAGCTGCGTAAAACAATCTTTGAATGAATAATTGCGGTGAAAACACACAGAGAAATACACATAGACAATCAAACATCACATAGGCTTGACAAACAACCAAGAAGCAGATCTACATCACTCAATTCAATCATCTGAAGAACAATGCATTCTCACTGAAGACTTAGTTCAGTGTTTTTCTCTTATGATCTTCAATTGTATATCATTTACATATTAGTTCTTGTTATTTTTCTCGTGAATTTTTCAAGGTTAACAATAGAAAATTCTTAGTTAAGCAGTTGTCCAGAGGAGGTACTAGATAGGTTAGTGAGAACCACAAGCTGTAACAGAGTAAGGCATCTCTTTGTGCTTGAGATATAGGGATTAGCTTTTGATTAATAAGAGTTGAGTTGAAAATCCTGCAGGGATTAATTCCATTAGGTAGAGACGTAGGTCCAAGTGGACTGAACACTATAAATCACTGTGTCTCTTGCATTTACTTTGCTGCATTTTACTTAGCTTACAAACTGCTCAAAACAGGTTTTCAGTTCAAGGGCTTGAACCTCATTTCAAGGCCTTCAAAACTATCAGCTTTCTCTCTACCATATATTTTGATTCCAAGGACTTGAAACTCGTTTCAAAGGCCTTGAAATATTTGCTGCATTTCACAAACTTCTTTGAAACCACTCTTTTAGCAAAAGTTGCAAAAGTTGCCATACTCTATTCAACCCCCCCCCCCTTCTAGAGTATTGTTCATGTAGCTATTCCTACTGTACTGTCCTTCACCATAATTTGCCAAAGCGTCTTCAAACCCAATCTACCATTGAAAAATCCCGACAATAAGCTTACCTACTGTTACTCATGATAAAGATAACAAGTTTAACAATGATCATGAGAAAAAACAATGGAAAGAAAGAGAAGAGAGACCAAACGATGGAATTCTCGCTCTCACGACAAACTCAAACCTACTATCCAACGTGTTTCTCTTTCTCTATTTTATGAAAATAGACATAGGGTTACTTATATGTGTTTCCTAAACAATGAGACAAGTTTAGGATTAATTTCATAAAGCTCCTGAACAAATCTGGCCGCCTATGCAGTGTCTTCATACGAAAACATTGTTTGTTCGTGCGAAGGGTCTTCGTGCGAAGACTTGGCCACTTCATGCGGACATTGTTCCTATTTTGCGCCTGCAAGGATTTTTCCGAAGAGATTTCTGCATTATTGAAAATTGGCTAAGTCTTTCTCTTCGTGCAAACATACTTGTTTTTTGTACCTGCATTCTTTCTCTTCGTGCGATGAGGTCCTGTACCTGCATTCTTTCTTCTTCTTCTTCTTTCATTCATTCACTTTCGAAGCTCGTTTCTTATTTCAACTTGCTCTCCTCATGCATTGTTCCTGTAAATCATAAAACGAACAATACCGCAAAGATCAAATGTGATAAATCATAACAAATCACACGTAAATCCATGCAAGAGAATAATGGACTTCACATTTAAGATCAAAACCTCAATAAGACTAATTATTTCACTTCTTGGCCTGAATTACATCACTTTTCACCCAAACGCACACAAATAGAAATGTTCCTCATAAGAAGGATGACTCCAACTAAGGATTCATCACATACCCCCACACTTGCCATTTGCGCGTCCGAACCAAAGACTAATATACTGCAATTATCTGTCTACTAGAAAACAAGACACAAACGACTGAACACGACTCATGACACTACAATGCAGCAAGATGATGCAAATGTTAATTCTAGACTCAATCTTAACACAACTCACAAAACTTTCTAAAATATTTATTTTTGCAAGATCAGGTAATCCCCCTCTCATCAACAAAAATCATCAAGCTCTCACTAGTCCTTTTTGATATTCCACAACACATTTCAAGAAGATGAAATAAAAGTGATTCCATGTATCAGCTCTCTAAGGCGTCCCCTTTCCTCAACCAATTCAAATCAAGACACGAACACATCAGAAGCCTTATTGGGTCTAATTTCGATCAAGTTCCACTATAGCATTTCTACTCAGAAATGGATAGAAAATCATAAGAATATATAACTCCATTACGGAGTTATGAGCAATATTGTAGCCCCAAAGCATCAGGCTATCAATGGCAGTGGGTAAAGAAGGAAAAGTAGAAATAAGGTTCATGATTGAACTTCACAAATTAAAAAAGGTATAGTTGTTTCCTTACGGATAGTGGAAGTTATAGCCCAAGGAACTTCAGTTTGAGCCTAGATCGCACGTAACTCCTGAGCTTGCGATGTGGTTTGAACATTGCCATCAGTTTCCGCAACAACATTAGGTAGAGCTGTGGTGTTTGCACCTCTTCCTACTTCCGCAAAATCCCCATCTATGAGAGTTCAGTTCATACTTTGAACCACTTCACGCATGTGAGTGCATTAAAGATAAGATTCCATAAGTTCTTGACCCTCACTGCTTCCAACTATCTCACTTTGATATGCAACAAAGTTAAAAAATGACTCAAATCATAAAAAAATAGGTGCTGAAAAGGGTAAATGAAGGATAAGAGAAACAATAGAGCTTACCTTCCCCTTGGCCAGCTAATGCAGAAGTCACTTATTCACCAATGGTAGCGTCAAAATCAGCCACCATGTCCTCCATATCCATGTTGGTGACCGAGCGACCAATTTCAATAGGAGCAACAACATCTTTGGGATCTTCGTCTACGAATCCAAGGAAGGAAAGAAGACAGCCAAAAGGATGCTGGTGCTGAAGACTGAGCTTCAAAGCCTTGAACCTTTCTATCTTCTTTCTGTCTATTTCATTCTTCTTCCTTCTCAAATCCTTGAAGTATGCTTTAGATTAAGTTTCTGTATTTTATTTCCAAAACTTTGAACAAGATCCTACATTTCTCTAACTCTTTTGATGAAAGTAAAAAAGGGGGAGGGATTCTATGCTATGTGCTAGGTGAATTCAATTATGTGTAATAATTTATTTTTGTTTTTTGGATGCTCTAGGATGTTCTTATCTATCTTAGTTAAGTTTTATGGTATACTTATTTTATGTAAGTGTTATGTTTTTGGGATTCACATGTGTATATCTGCTGGATATTAATGGCTACTGAATTGCAGGATGAGCAAGCAAGAATATTTGTTGTCTTTCATCAAGGGGGAGATTGATAATTCATTCCCTTTGGAGTAGTGAGGTGTATGAACTCAGGAGGAGTTTTTACTTTGAAGATGATGAAAGAAAGATATTCTTAAGAGACAGGATCAAAGCTCCAAAGCTTTGAAGTTTAACTTCGCTCATGAACTTGCTATTTCTCTAATAATTTATGTGCTGCAGGACAAACATTGGTTTGAATGTGTTTATATGTCTTTAAAATGTCTCTTATAAATATTCTTGAGCCTATATATTGAGTTTCTAATGCAAAAAATATTAAAATTTGATTGCTTCAAGGATCAGTGTTAGTCTGGCAAAATCTTTGAAAGTCAACCAAATCTCCAAAGCTTTGAAGGATGCCCTTGGTCCTCTGCCAGTTACTTTTGTGGCTAACTTATTCTTTATGCATATTGATTTAGCTATTTGTTTGATTGGTTATTTACCTGTTATAAGTCATAATCGTATCAATAATCTTTACTTGGTGAAGTATACAGGTTACTTATATTGAATTTATTCTAAAATAGAAATATAGCTAAGTTTATTGTTTAAACGGATTTACCAAACATATCAGTATATCAGGGTTATATTATCTGGATTGTGTTTGATCTTGTGATGAAGATTTTCAAGGTTGGTCGCCGTTCAAACCTGTCTAAAAAATCATTTTGACTATTCAAACATAGCTGTTGAAAGAAGTTGTTAGGGGTTGAGGATTTTCAGGAAGTTTGTTCCTCAAATCTCTCAAGTTGTTATTGTTGTTGCTATAAGACCGGGTTTGAATTTCAAACAAAATAGGAAGCTGTTCAACTGATTTAGAAAAGTGAGTTTATTCGTGAAAGATCTACATTCAACTCTTCACTCATTCATTCGAGGACTCATCAACAACAGAAAATCAATCATCCAGGATTCTTAAGAACACTTCTGAGCATTATTGCTTATCTGTTTCTGTGTTC
This sequence comes from Linanthus parryae, assembly GCA_023055425.1. Lineage (NCBI taxonomy): Eukaryota > Viridiplantae > Streptophyta > Magnoliopsida > Ericales > Polemoniaceae > Linanthus > Linanthus parryae. The sequence continues at coordinate 2,792,529 of JALGPY010000010.1, read as the reverse complement.
TTCTTTGTACTTTCATTGTGTAGTTAATTAGAAGTTTATTACCTCACTAACTTTAGTAAATTAGTTTTTCAAGTGAACAACAAGAGGTTCTTATTGTTTACTGTATTGTAGCGGGAACTAGATAGGTTCGTAACCACAATCTGTATAAGTGTAAGGTAGTTCACTTAGGCTTAACATCTAGGGCTAAGTCTGTGATTAATAAGTTGTTGTTCAAATCCTGGAGTGATAGTATCCCTCAGGCAGGGAGTAGGCCCATTGGTGGATGAACTTCGTAAAAACTCATTGTGTTCATCTCTTTACAAGTTCTGCATTTCATTCGGCACAACAGAGTGAAGCTCCAAACCTTTGGTGAATTTCTGCTTCAAAGCTTTGAAGCTCCAGACAGCTTTTAACTTGTTTCAAACTCCTTTAAAGCTTTCCAAAGCCTTGAGATTCCTTCTTAACGTTGCTTTAAATTTTAAAAAGGTCATTGTTAGCAAAAGTTTGCATACTCTATTCAAGCCCCCTTCTTGAGTATATAGATCCTGTTCTAGACCTGCATTACACAACTTTCATTGGGAGCCGAGAACTAACTTTCGGCACTTGGTGTCAGCAGATTCTTTCACCGCCACCGCCTGTGGATAAGGACCCCCCTTCTTCTTTAATGCCTCTTTTGACCTCCCTTCATCAACTGCAATAATGGCTTGCTTTATATTTTGAGACCTTCTTGGAGAGACATTGCTAGCAGGAGCACAAAAATAGTGGACGCAGAATACCATTTCTTAACGCTGCAGATGGACAATTTAAAAGTAATGGTGCCTTTCTTATTAAACCATTCGCAGTATATCACCAGATGCTGCTTCATTTTTACGCACACAGTCTGGTATCCCAATTGGCATCAAGTTTATCATCGATGTCTCGATGGCCTTGATTTCATCTTGGAAAGATGGACTCTTAAGTCATGCCCAAAACGCCTCACCATGCACTGAAGAATATCAAATTAAACATTACAAATATAGAAACACAAAAGAAGAGTACAACATAATACAATGATAGGTACCTTATAGTATTTATCACTGCAATCCACCATCCTTGTCTTGCTCTGCCGTGCAACATCCATCCTCTCTGACATCACAAAATTGGCGAACCTACGGAACTCCCTATCAATAAGAGAGTAATAAACAAAATATGTGTCATACAGAGAATTTCAACCTTTGAATCCCGGAGCGTCTTTGTGCAAAGAAGGGGGATCAGTTGCATAATCAGGATGGATTGCATTGTTCCTCTGAACCTGCAAAACCAAGTATTCTACCCAACACTAAGTTAGTCTAGCCTCGCGATGGTCCCGAGGTTGAAAGAATGGGAAACTAAGTCCTGGGATCTTTCGTGCCAAACCACCTCCACGAACGCAGAGCTTTGTGAAGAGACTCTCCCTTATCATTCAACTTGGTGTCTCAACAAGTGACCTTTACAGGAATTGGGGAAGAATGAGGCACTCTCATAAACCCACATGGTGAGAAAACTCAAATTAAGATAGGAAAGTAGGTCGTACCTTCCCGCGATATTGATAAGTAGAAGTCACCACTTGATATAATCTCCTATATCGTGTTCCTAAAAAGAAAGGACCTAGCACAATCCCCAATCCAAGGGTCAGGCGCACCACTAAAGGAATAACGTGAAGAAAATCCCCATCTAGGGAGTGACTGACGTGATTTCTTACGTGTACACGCAAGTGCACGGTCGAAGTAATAAAGAATAGAGTATTAAACACAGGTTGTCAATCCCACAGGGTCAGTCTCGAGGGATATTTAAGTAGTCAAGTAGATCTCTAGTACGGTAACATGGAGGACGAGTTGTGATTTCAGAGGTTGTCGCCCTCAAGCCAGCGACTGAAATTGAAATAAACAACTACTAATCATTTTGGATTTTTCATAATAAACTAATTACGGAGAACAACTAGGCTATCTATAGATCCCCGAGGGTTTTAGAAAATTCCGGATAATGTACTGAAACACGCTACCATCCAATTTGTTGTTCCGGGTAATAGCACTAACATTCTCCTCTCGATCTCATGTCGTTCTACTTATCAGTCGACTACGGTCGGTCCACCTGACGTCTACTGATATGACTAGTCCTACTCATGTCTCCTTTCAATCTCAATGATTCGGGACTAATTTCTTGTTCTCGTTCATATTCAGGTAAGGTGTCTTTCAATCACCCACCTAGAACGCTAGCATAACCGTTCCGCGACTTTATTTACGCTAAGTATTAAGTTCAGAAAAAGCAATATAACTAATAATTTTAAGCTACGATTCATCTAACTTATTAATTCATCTTCCCAACGTTTTTCTTGCCACCTTAGACGTGTCAATAGCCCTACGCGATCAAGATATACGATAATCAAAGAAGAGCAATACAATTAAATATCGAAAAATGAATCAATAACAATAATCCGTAAAATTTTCTAATTCGTCAACCCTAGGTTCTTCACCATAGAACCTAGAAAATAAATCTAGCTACTCATAAAGTAGAAAAACATTACAATTTTCTCCATAAAAGTAATGAAAAGAGGGAAATAAGAAATCAAACGGAACTCCGGCATTCATCGTCTCCTTCGTCTTCGTCCTCTTCTCACGTTGAATGGTGTAGAATGATTATTTCCAACCCCTAGGGTGAATAAGACCAAACTTGAGGGTAACTTGAAGTGAAAACACCCTTTTTTCACTTTTTCGCCAAGTATGTTGGAGTCATGCTTTTTTTCCTCTCCTAACCACAGGAAATAAGTAAAACACATTCCTTAATTATTCTTTTATTTATCATTTAATTTCATATTTAATCCCTCTGCCCCAAATCAGCGCCTGGAACAAGCTTTCGCACGAAATAAATCATGATTTAAGATGAAAGCCACTCGTACGAGTGAGCAGGGGGTATGTTTCTATTTGCGTGAACCGGTTGCTGAAGATTTGGCTAAGTATCGCCATTTGTACGAAAGCTTCGTTCTTTCGCACGAATATCCCCGGTCCTGCTCTGATTTCTTCTTCTTTCTTCTTGATTTATGGGTTCTTATCTAATCTTATTATTTGCGATCTGTTGCGTTTCTCTGTTGTGTTACTGGCTAGAACTGGAAAAAAGATGTATTGGTAGTTGAATTGGTAGGTTTCGGTAGTTGTTTTAGGTAATGGAGGTGGTTTGTGACTGGTGGAATTGATGATGGTGATGAAGGTAGAGAAGTGAGGAATGGTTAATGGTGTTTTAGGAATTGGTCATTGATGCAGCAGGAGATGATGGTGTTGGAGAAAGGCAGTGGAGTCATGGGGGTTTAGGTAGTTGTAGCAGGTTTTCACTTGGTATCTCATTCTTCATTTACTAGAACTCTCTTCTCTTCTAAAATCTTGAATACATTCTGGAGATTTCTCCAAGTTGCAAAGTTCGTTTTTGTTCCCGTTTCAAGCTCTGAGCCTCCGATACATGTAATCACACAACTACACAAACCGGGCATAAAATATGATAAATAAAGCTCAACTAATCTAGAACGCGCCCGAACTTTTCTATTAAGCATAAATATAACTCATGCATATCTCGATTTGATAGTGTAACTCTCATAATGTTCACCTGAAATCCACGCAATACAATAAAAAAATGTAGTAGAGATATAACTCTACACAGAGTTATCATCGACCGTCAAACACAAACCTAACAAACAAATAACAATGAAGGAACATAGAGCATCCTCAAATCTAACCCAAAGGAAGTTCGTCATCTTCCAAGGCACATGCGTTGGACTACCCCGTGTAGTCCCTGAAGAAGTATAGCACCCATATTTTCCATGTGTTCTTCGACCCAGATTTAGCAAACACCGGGGCATCAGCAAGTTCGCACCTGTTCCACCTAGTAATGGACTAGTGCTTAAATGCTATAACTTTAACCATGCGGTTGAAATGAATAACCTCTTAAGAGACTTATGGCATTCAAGTGGGTCAACCAAGCCTTGAGAGGGCATGTCAAATAGGTAATATGCTTCCTCCGATGTAGGAGTGTCTTTATGCTCCCATAATGAAATATGTGCGTTCTTCTGCACCACTGGGACTACAAAACATTTATCATTTCAAGGTCCGAAGAAATTTTATACCCCTTCATTGTGCAGATGGAAAAGAAGAGTCTGCAAAATGCAGTTCTTTCTCAAACTTCTCTAAAACATAAACCCTTTAATCGTTGTTCGAAGAAAAATAATCCCAAGTATAGGATATCGTCTCAAGTAATAAAATCCGGTAAGTCCGGAGTCGAATCCACAAGGAGAGGATGGTTAGATAATGACTTACTATCACTAGAGTAAACGACTAACTAAGCAAGTAAAAAATTCTTAATGCCTTTAAAGCTTGCCAAGCTATTCAAATCTACCAAAATCAATTGATGGAGCAAGTTTGAGGTTTGAGTTTAAGAACAAAGTAAACGACTACTAGAGCTACGATTCAAGAAACTAAGTGAAATGACAAGTAGAGAGGGGCTTGGGATCATCGGTTTCTCTAGTGACCAATCCTCCTATTACATTCAAGCCCGGTTCTCACATTGCTAGTGTCAATCCACCAGACAAGTATCTCAAGAAGTGATTGCTCATTGCAATCCAACTCGCGAAAAGAGAAGTGTGTAAATCCAACACGCTAATCAAGCACCAAAGAGGCTATTCAAATGAGATTCTCCGAATTTCAAGTGTTTCAAGCATCAACCATATGTAAACACACATAGATGTTTCCACATGAAAGATCAAGCAACAAATGAGATTTCTAAATTCTCACTCAAATCACCTAACTAGTACTCAATTTCTCAAAGTTAGGATTGATGAGTTCCTCTCACTCAAATGCAACCCCAAATCAAAAAATTCAAGAGTATTCGCACATCTACTTATTCAATGCATCAAATACTTCAACAAGAGAAATCCAAACATTGCACTGAGCATTCAAGTTGAAAGTGTGTAATGTAGACTAAATACAGGACATAAATACTCTAGAAGGGGGGGGGGTTGAATAGAGTATGGAAAGTTTTTGCAAAACTTAAAGTTTAACAGAAACACTTTGTGTGAAACTCAAATCTCAAGGCCTTGAACTGTAAACAATTCTAAACAGCTTTTGAACCCTAGTTTTATTTGAGTTGTGTGCAGCAGATAATAATCAAACTGTAAAGTAAAGAACACAAAGCAATTTACAGAGTTCAGTCCCAATGGACCTAATCTCTGCCTGAGGGATCTAATCCCACCAGGATTGGGCAAACACTTCTTATTACTCACACAGAAACAGCCCTAGATCTTCAAGCCTAAGTTATTTCCCTTACACCTATACAGCTTGTGGTTCCAAACCTATCTAGTTCCAGCTACTATGTTGAGCTAACAAGAACCTCTTGTTGTTCACTTGAAAAACCAACCACTAGGTTAAGTGAGGTTTATGATAATCTAGAGATACACATATAGAAGTACAAGTGAAGAACACAGTATGAAGATAAGATGTTGAAGCCTGGAAGTGTTCTTCTGGAAAACTGGATTGATTTGATCTTCAGGAATCTGGAATTAAGCTTGAATGATTGTGTGTTTGAATGGATGATCTCCAATGATTTTGTCACACCTCTCAGAGTATTCTGCAAGCCTCTCTTGCTTCAAAATTCAAACCCGTCTCTTTTATCCACAGCTGCAACTGATTGAGAGATTTTAGGATCTCAGTTCCTACGAATCCTCCTTCTGTTTTCAACTGAAATTCAAACAAATTTAAGTGGATATCCGTTGGAGTTTGTTGAGATTGTTCCTGCACGTTTAACAACCCTGCAACAGCATTGCAACACAGCAACAACAAAAACCATAAAGCTAACAGTAATATTACTGTTTCGTTATACAGTTTCTGATAAAACTGTTTAACAAACTTAGAACAATAACCTGTATATCTTCTTAACCATATGAACCATGAAAAACAAGTTTAAGACACTTAGAATTGAGTAAATAATCACAATACTAAGAATCACAACCTGCAAGAAAGAATCAACAAAGTTATGTAAAAACTGTCAGCAGCTCAAGGCAAATCTCAAGGCCTTGGAGTTCTGAACCTGCTTCACAGAATTTCAAAGTTAAACCCAGATAACTTTGATTCTTCCTGTTCTGATCATCTGCAACTGTGTTAGATAAATAAATAGTATAATCCAAAAGTATATACAATAAACCACTGATTTGTATAACCAGATATCCAATCTGCAACACAGAATTGTCAGAACATATAGCAGAATAAAATAACTCAAGGCTTTGAAGTTCAGTCAATCTCAAGGCCTTGAGATAACTGAAATGCTTTGCTGCTTATGTCTTAGCCTTTTGTCTTTCATCACTCAAAAACAATTACCAACCAAAGCACATTCAAGGATCTTGACTCAACAATCTCCCCCTTGATGAAAGACAAAACCTACAGTCTTGTATAGATCTTCCTGCCACTCATATTCAAAAATTAAAAAACCACAATTTGCAGATACAATATATACTGAACCCGAACAGATAACCAGTGAGAATAAACAATACTAATTACCAATCATAAATTACACAGAAATAAAAGTTCACCAAAACAACTAGGCATTCTTATTATTACTAATCAAAATACTGCAAACAAAACACAAATACCACATTAATTCTCCCCCTTTTTGACTTTCATCAAATAAGGATGAAGAAATGTAGGATCATTACTCAGAGTCTGAAAATAAGCTTAATATAAAAGTTGAGCTAAAAAGTCAAGGCCTTGAGACAGAAAAGATAGAAGAGAATGAGATAAAGGGTCAAGGCTTTGGCAGTCTTTGATCTTCACTTCTTCTTTGATGTCTGGCCTTTCTCTGAGCCTTCTCAAATTTCTTCTTCACTTGCAGCATCTTCTGCAGACTAATTACCTTCTTGTTCAGCTTCCACTTCAGCAACCACTTCTTAGATTATCTCATCCACTTTCTTCTTAGCCTGTACTGAATCTCCCTCTCTAGCTGCATCAACACCTGTGTCTTCACCAGCATCTTCTTCATCAGTTTGTTCATACAAATCTTTTGAAGTTAACACTACTGGAATTGGCTTCTTCTTCTTCTTCTTCAGAAAATCTCCCAGCTTCTCTTCTGAATCCACACTGGTGTCATGACTAGTAGCAGAAGGTATCTTCTCCAGATTCAAGCCATTGATGACAACATCCAGCTTCCCATTCATAACATTCATCAAACCCTTGAACTGGTTAAATTCAGTTGACAAGTCAAATAAACTTCTTCAATCTCAACCTGCTGATCTTCTAACTTCTCAACCAGCAGAGAGTAATCCTCATTGGTTTGTCCTTTCCCAGATGCAGTCCCCTTAGGCTTCACAAACTCCTTCTCAGCAATTTCTTCGTTTGACAAATCAGAATAAAATTTCCAATGCCCTTTCCCAGTCTGAACTACCCAAATCCTCTGAAGTGCAGTTTCATCTATCAACCCGAAACCTCCAGTAATCATTTCTTCTCCTTTCACAGGCACATCAAAATATTCAAAGAAAATAGGTAACATGTTGGCATATGGAAGAGGATGGTTTCTAGTCCTGGTTGCACAATAAATCATATGCTCCATAACAACTGTTGGCAAATCTATCTCAAACCCTTGAGATATCAGATACATCAAAATCAGAACCTTATCAGTTACTAACTCCCTGGATTTTTCCCTAGGAACTACACTCCTCATCAGAATAGTAAACAAGATTTTGGCTTCACAGTTGAGCACAGAGTGTGTCAACTGCTTTGGACCAGAGGGAACACCTTCAATAAATAACATCTCCTTTGCCTTATCCAGACACTCCGTCCTATCAGGATAATCTCCAACATTGTATTTTCTAGGAATGCCCGAGACTTTAGCAAAAGTCCTATGATCTAACCTCAAATCCACACCAGCCACTTTTGAAGTTAATACCATTCTATCATCACCTTGAGACACCAAGTTCAGGTAAAATAACCTAGTTAACCTAGGATAAGCCTTTGAACTAGGATTTAGAACTTTCCGAATAGTAGTTTCTCTCAACTTTCTCATGCATTCTATGTCAAGTTTATCCATTAACTCATCAGAAATCATGCTACAGAAAGCTACCTTAGATGAAGCATAACCTTGCATCCAAACAGTTCTAACCTCAGAACTAACAAACCACTCTGTGGGAAGTACATTCTTACCTTGATATCCTTTCTTAGTTGCAGCAGCAACTTGCTTAACCCTAGTCTTCTTCTCAGAGGGTTTGGTCTTTTCTTGTCCTCCTTCAGTTGGTTTCTTCTGGCTTTCCTGAGTTGATTTTCCTTTTTCCTCTTCACCAGTCTTTTTCTTTTCTCCCCCTTTCTTCTTCTATGACCTAGGTTGATCACCACCCCGAGTCTCTTGTTGTGGATCAACACTTGAGCCTTCATCTCCCTTCTCTATCCTTGACTTCTTTGCAGGAGGGGTATCCTCATGCAAGCTCTGAGTATATTTTGAATCTGAATCAGAAATGACTATCTTATCCTTCTTGTTTGCTCTCTTCTTGGATCTTCCAGAGGGCTTTCCCTGTTGCTGAATTCTGGCTGATTTGCGCTCCATTTTAGGGTTTAGGGTTTTGAGAAGAGAATGTGATTGAGACGAATTGAGAGAGAGAGAGTAGAGTCGCAGAAAATTGGAAGAGAATGAGAAGAAAAAGCCATGACTTTCAGCTTAAGTAGGTTGAAAAGGATGAGTCATAAAAGGACTCTGCAATATCAACATGCAAAAATAGAATCTTGAAAAATCTTTTTGGATATTTTAGAACCCTGAGTAATTCAAATATTATACAGTTATCTAAAAAGATAAGATATAATATTTGATAATCCAATTTTTTTTTTAAAAAAAATAAAGATATTATCAAGACCTGGAGAACAATCTCAAGGCCTTGAGATTTTCTGCAGTTTGAGAAACTTCAAATCTTTGAGCTATACTTTCAAGGCTTCAGAAAGTATAATCTCAAGGCTTTGAAATTCCAGCACATATACACATATAAGTACTAATACTCCCCCTAAACCAATGCATCCTTGTTTAACATCCCCAATTCAAGCCTTAGAGATGAAAACCTATCATCTGACAAAGGTTTAGTGAAAATATCAGCAATCTGCATTGAAGTAGAGATAAAATTTAAAACAACATCACCTTGTTCTGCATGATCTCTAAGGAAATGATGTCTCACATCTATGTGCTTTGTTCTTGAGTGCTGCACTGGATTCTTAGAGATTGAATAGCACTTGTATTGTCACAATGAATTGGCACATTTCTGAAGTTGTAGCCAAGATCTCTAAGTTGCTGAGCAATCCATAACACTTGTGAACAGCAAGCACCAGCTGCAATATATTCAGCTTCTGCAGTTGATAATGCTACAGAATTTTGCTTTTGGAATGCCAGCTGATCAATGAAGATCCAAGAAATTGACAGCATCCAGAAGTACTTTTCCTGTCTACTTTATATCCTGTAAAATCTGCATCTGAATAGCCACTCAACATAAAATTAGATCTTCTTGGATACCAAATCCCTAAGTCTCTGGTTCCATTCAAATATCTAAAAATTCTTTTAGCTGCAGTTAAATGACTTTCCTTAGGATCTGCTTGGAATCTAGCACACATACAGACACTAAACATAATGTCAGGTCTGCTAGTAGTTAAATATAATAGTGATCCAATCATACCTCTGTATTCCTTCTGATTCACACTCTTACCTGTTGAATCTTTGTCCAAATAGAGTGATGAACTCATAGGGGTTTTAAGCACCTTGGACTGTGACATATTGTACTTGTTCAATAAGTCCTTGGTATATTTTTCTTGATGCACAAAAATTCCTTTCTTCATTTGTAATATATGAAGTCCAAGAAAGAAATTCAGTTCACCCATTAGGCTCATCTCAAACTCCCCGCACATCAGACTAGAAAACTCTTTTGAAAGAGCATCATTAGTAGCACCAAATAATATATCATCTACATAAATCTGAACTACTAACAGATCACTTTGTTGATGTTTAATGAAAAGAGTTTTGTCAACTAAGCCTCTTCTGAAATTGTTTTCAAGTAGAAGTTTTGAAAGTCTGTCATACCAAGCCCTTGGAGCTTGTTTTAAACCATAAAGAGCTTTATCCAGTTTATAAACATGATCAGGAAAATTTTCATCTTCAAAACCAGGAGGTTGTGCTACAAAAACATCTTCTTGTAAATATTCATTTAGAAAAGCACATTTAACATCCATTTGATATAGATTTATGTGATTGTGAGATGCAAATGCAAGAAGTATTCTAATAGCTTCTAACCTGGCAAGAGGAGAAAAATTCTCCTCATAATCTATACCTTCTTCCTGATTATATCCTTGAGCTACTAGTCTTGCTTTATTTCTTACCACTTTGCCATTCTCATCAAGCTTGTTTCTGAATACCCATCTGGTTCCAATAACTGATTTCTCTTTAGGTCTAGGGACCAGATTCCAAACCTTGTTCCTTTCAAACCCATTCAGCTCACTCTGCATTGCAATAATCCATTCTGCATCTTCCAGAGCTTCCTTGGTATTCTTAGGCTCAATCAAAGATACAAATGCACTAAAAGCACATAGGTTCTTTAACTATCCTCTTGTCTGTATTCCAGTTGATGGATCTGATATAATGTTGTCGGTTGGATGGTCTGCAAGGTACTTAAACTTCTTTCTTGGTACCCAGGAGTATTCTCCTTCAAGGCTTTGAGTCCTTGAAACAGTAGAGGGAGCATCATAGAAATTTTCAGCTTCTGTCTCAAGGCTTTGAGATTTTGGTTCAGCAGGAGGTTCAAGGCCTTGAGATTCTGCTGGTTGATTGTGTATATTAGTTTTTCCTTTGTCTTCTTTCGCAGCATCATCATCTGATTCATACTTGTTCAAATCTAGATCTGCAAAACTTTCACTCAGAGAATCCTTAGTACTTTCATAAAAAATTACATGAATTCTCTCTTCCACAATCTTGGTTTTTATGTTATAAACTCTATAAGCTTTGCTAGTTTGAGAATATCCAAGAAATACACCCTCGTCACTTCTAGCATCAAACTTACCAAGATTATCTCTACCATTATTATGCACAAAACTGATACAACCAAAGGGTTTGAAATAAGAAAAAGTAGGCTTTCTCCCTTTAACCAGTTCATAGGGAGTCTTTTTCAAAATAGGTCTGATCAAGCATCTATTCAGCACATAATTGGCAGTGTTAACTGCTTCTGCCCATAAAAACTTTGGCAAATTACTTTCAAGAAGCATGGTTCTGGACATATCCTCAAGTGTCCTATTTTTCCTTTCAACTACTCCATTTTACTGTGGAGTTCTAGGTGCAGAAAAGTTGTGTGAAATGCCATGCTTTGCACAAAACAAATCAAAGTCAAGTTGATCAAACTCTCTACCATGATCACTTCTAATGGATGCAATTGGTAAATTTTTCAAAGTTTGAAGCTCTTTGCACAATCTACAAAACTCAGATAAAGCTTCAGTCTTGTCTCTAATAAACATCACCCAAGTAAATCTAGAATAATCATCAATTATAACAAGCATATACCTCTTACCTTTTGGGGTCTGAACTCTCATAGGACCACACAAGTCCATATGCAGCAATTCTAAGGGTCTAGAAGTACTTACAAAGTTCTTTGGCTTGAAAGAGCTTCTGGTTCGTTTACCTTGTACACATGCCTTGCAAACCTCATCATCTGAAAATTTCTGTGATGGTAAACTTCTTGCCAAGTCCTTTGAGATGAGTTTATTCAAAGTATGTATACTAATATGCCCAAGCTTTCTGTGCCAAAGCTTTGAGTCTTCCTTCAAGGCCTTGAGGCATTTTAGCTTGTCACCTGCAACACTGTTAGTATTCATAGCATATAGATTATATGATCTAGGAGCAGTGAGTATGCAATCACCAAATTTCTCATCTTGCACCACACATTTCTCCTTGTCAAATACAGCTTTATAACCTTTATCACATAACTGAGAGATACTAAGCAAATTATACTTAAGTCTATCTACCAGATAAACATCAGATATAGAATTTGTAGAACCATTACCAATACTACATATACCAATGATATTGCATTTTGCTTTGTCACCAAGTGTGATTGTTCCTTCAGATTTTTCTGTAAGTTCAGTAAAGAGAGACCTCTTTCCACTCATATGTCTGGAACATCCACTATCTAATATCCATTTCTGATCTTTCAAGGCCTTGGTGACATCCTGCAAAAAACAAATCATTGCCTCAACAGGCTGATAGACCAAGTGCAGAACTTTGAGTCATACTCAGAATCAGCCATATTTGGTGGACTAATTCCTTTTGGAACCCAAATCTGCCTAACCTGTCCCTTAAGCTGATAAGGATAAGTATTCCTCATAATGTGAGGTTCTGATCTCCTGAAGGGACAAGTTAATCTAACATGACCAATTTTTCCACAGTAATGACATTTTGGAGAATGTCTGCTACCAGATTTGACAAAAGTAGTTTGGCCTTTCTTTGGAAAATTTGGATTATAGCCAATCCCACTTTTATGCATTGATTTCAGACTTCCTCCAAGAATGAGATTCAGATTATGTTCTGAGCCAGTAAACCTAGCTAGGACCTTCTTGGACTCTTGAAGTTTCTCAGTCAAAGTACAGATCTGTTGTTCTAAATTCTCAGAATGAGTCTTTAGATCAGCATATCTTTCAGTTAAAAGAGTATTTTGATCAACAACCTCTTTTATCTGTGCCTTCAAGACTTTGAACCTGCTGTCCAAGGCCTGAAGTCTTTTTCCAGCTTTGTCTTAGAAACTTCAACAGTTTTGTTTGAAAACACAAGGTCCAGGTTTTCTTTTACTTGCTCATGAATCTTAATATTTAAAGTAGAAATCTCATTTCTATAACTTTCCTCATTTAAAAACATACTTTTGAGAAGTTCAGGAAGTACATCAGAAGGACTAGCAAGTAAATTTTTTACCCTGTCTTCAATGTGTCTGTCTGATGAACTTTCCTCATTATGCTTTGCCATGAAGCATAAGTTTGCATGCTCTTCTTCTGTGTCTGAGTCACTTAATGAATCAGATTCACTCCAAGAAGCCATCATAGCTTTCTTCCTTCTGTTGTCACCATCCTTCTTCTGAAAGTTCTTGTTCTTCTTCTTTTGTGGACAGTCCCATACTAAATGATCTGCATCACCACACTCAAAACAATTCATTACTTTAGTTTTATGTGACTGTGATGAAGATTTACCTTTGTAATCCTTGCTGCCAGAAGGTCTTGATCTCTCTTTGTTGTAATCCCTGTTACTAGAGTTTCTTTTCTTTTTGAGAATCCTGGCCAAGGCCTTGGAGATCAATGCTAAATCCACTTCATCATCAGGTTCCTCCTCAGTCTCAAGGCTTTGAGACTTTTCACTGTCTTTTGCCTTAAGTGCTAGGTTCCTGATATTTTCACTCAAATCACCTTCCACATCCTTCATAGACATTTCATGAGTGAGCAGCTTTCTTTGTAGATCATCTAGTTGAAGAAGACTCAAGTCCTGAGCTTCCTCAATGGCTGTTGTCTTTGGCTCCCACTTGGCTTTTGGCAAACTTCTCATAATCTTTCTGACCTTCTCTTCATTTGAGAACTTCTTTCCCAATGACTCCAGGTTGTTCACAACATCAGTGAATCTTTTTAACATTTCCTTGATGGCTCATCTGAATTCATCTTGAACAACTCATATTGCCTCAGAAGTATGTTGATTTTTGTCTGCTTAACCTGGCTGGTTCCTTCATATGTCACCACCAGTTTATCCCACACTTCTTTGGCACTCTTGCAGTTTGACACTCTGTTGAACTCATCTGCATTTAAAGCACAGTATAGCAAATTCATAGCCTTGTAATTTTTTGATACCTTTTCCAGTTCAGTGACTGAAAGATTTTCCTAAGACTTGATAGTTCTGACTCCATCAATTGTAGTGTAGTACTCATGAGGACCATTTTGAACTATTTAACATAGTTCCATGTCTTGATCTATGATGAACATCTTCATCAATGCCTTCCAGTGCATGAAGTTGTCACCACAAAACAATGGAGGTCTGTTGGCTGCCCTTCCTTGTGAAAATCCACCATATCCTACATTACTCAACGTCACCACATTGTTATATCTAAAAATAGTGCCACAAGATCTGATACCAATTGAAAGTGTGTAATGTAGACTAAATACAGGACCTAAATACTCTAGAAGGGGGGGGGGGGTTGAATAGAGTATGGAAACTTTTTTCAAAACTTAAAGCTTAACAGAAAGACTTTTGTGTGAAACTCAAATCTCAAGGCCTTGAGATTTTAGTAAACTGTCTGAAACTTACAAAGACAAAATAGTAAGCTTCAAGGCCTTGAACTGTAAACAATTCTAAACAACTTTTGAACCCTAGTTTGATTTGAGTTGTGTACAGCAGATAATAATCAAACTGTAAAGTAAAGAACACCAAGCAATTTACAGAGTTCAGTCCCAATGGACCTAATCTCTGCCTGAGGGATCTAATCCCACCAAGATTGGGCAAACACTTCTTATTACTCACACAGAAACATCCCTAGATCTTCAAGCCTAAGTTATTTCCCTTACACCTATACAGCTTGTGGTTCCAAACCTATCTAGTTCCAGCTACTAACTGTTGAGCTAACAAGAACCTCTTGTTGTTCACTTGAACAACCAACCACTAGGTTAAGTGAGGTTTAAGATAATCTAGAGATACACAGATAGACGTACAAGTGAAGAACATAGTATGAAGATAAGCTGTTGAAGCCTGGAAGTGTTCTTCTGGAAAACTGGATTGATTTGATATTCAGGAATCTGGAATGAAGCTTGAATGATTGTGTGTTTGAATCGATGATCTCCCATGATTTTGTCACACCTCTCAGAGTATTCTGTAAGCCTCTCTTGCTTCAAAATTCAAACCAGTCTCTTTTATCCACAGCTGCAACTGATTGAGAGATTTTAGGATCTCAATTCCTACAAATCCTCCTTCTGTTTTCTACAGAAATTCAAACAGCTTTTAGTGGATATATGTTGGAGTTTGTTAAGATTGTTCCTGCACGTGTAACAACCCTGCAACAGAATTGAAACTCAGCAACAACAAAAACCAGAAAGCTAACAGTACTGTGACTATTTGGTTATACAGTTTCTGATAAAACTGTTTAACAAACTTAGAACAATAACCTGTATATATTCTTAAGCATATGAACCATGAAAAACAAGTTTAAGACACTTAGAAGTGAGTAAATAATCACAATACTAAGAATCACAACCTGCAAGAAAGAATCAACTAAGTTCTGTAAAAACTGTCAGCAGCTCAAGGCAAATCTCAAGGCCTTGGAGCTCTGAACCTGCTTCACAGAATTTCAAAGTTAAACCCAGATAACTTTGATTCCTCCTATTATGATCATCTGCAACTGTGTTAGATATATGAATAGTATAATCCAAAAGTATATACAATAAACCACTGATTTGTATAACCAGATATCCAATCTGCAACACAGAATTGTCAGAACATATAGCAGAATAAAATAACTCAAGGCTTTGATGTTCAGTCAATCTCAAGGCCTTGAGATAACTAAAATGCTTTGCTGCTTATGTCTCAGTCTTTTGTCTTTCATCACTCAAAAACAATTACCAACCAAAGTACATTCAGGGATCTTGACTCAACACAAGTGAACCAAATTCAACCCATTCATCCTTAAAGTTCAACTTGAATCAATAGAGAGAGTTAGACACTAGATAGTACCAAATCACCCAAGCAAGTGAATTAGCTAAACATTATAAGAACTTCAAGAGAGATTGAGAGAAATTTACTTTCAATAATCAAAACTTGAATCACAATTGATGTCATACACTTGTTTTTTCCAATTCAACCTTAACACTTGATAAAAACTACAAGCAAAATAGCCAAAACACAAGCTAAGCTATCAACTAATGAAGAAACTACCAAACTAAGCTTTTAATGGTGAAGAAACTACCCAAATCAAGCTGCTGCTATGCTGTAGTGAAGAACACAGCAGCAGCAGCACCAAAACAAAGCATAACAGTGCTCAAGGAGCAACGGCAAAACAGAGCCAAAAACAGCCCAGAGCTCATCCAAAAACGTCCTGAATTCTTCCTCCTCTCTCTCCCTCTTCCTATTTATGTGTTCTTGAATCTTAGAGAGCTAAAGAACAAGGGCGAAATCAGAGAGAGAGAGAGAGAGAGGAGAAAAACAGAGGTGTGGAACAGAGCAGTATAGAACCGACGGGTGTGGAGAGGAGAGCTGAAATTTCTTCAATCTTCACTTATATAGATGTTCCTTCTACGTTTCTTGGCCTCCAAGAACTCATCTCAGCCCTTTAATTGAACCCAATTCCTCTGAATCGTTGATTTGCAGCCGCTTGAAAACCCTAGCTCGAATTGGGGCTTTCTTCATTACTTCCTTTTGGGCCGAATTAGGGGTTGGGTTATGTAGAGGATCAGATGAGGAGGAGAATGGGACCAATTTCGTGCGAATAGGTGAAGATTTGGGTCGGTTTTGAGCCCTTGTTCGAAGCTTGACGAAGCTTCCATGGAGGAAGCTGCTGGGTCGTCTGTGCGTCTGGTGTCGGGGAGAGACAAGCGTGAGAGAGAGAGCTTGTGAGTTGTTTTGCCATAAATTCACCCAGCTCCCCCTTAGTTGCTGATATGTTTTAAAAAAACCCCGGATCCTTCTTTAAATGTTTGAAAAAATAGCAACTTCACCCCAATTCCGTTATAAACTCTTCATAACAGCCTTTGAAACGTTTAAAATCTTGCACTTTAGCCCCAAGTCCATTATAATATTGTCTATAATGCCCTTGACTTCACTTTTGACTTGCAATTTAGCATTTAACTAGCATTTTTTCAATTTTGGCATCTTTTTCACTTGATTTCTTCAATATAAGCCCGTCTAAATCCTTCTTCACTCCTCTTGGCCCCTCCAAAGCCTCTCAATTCCTCATTAAAGCTTTCCCAACTAGCCTCTTGCGTTCTAAATCACGTCTTTGCCTACAAAATAAGATAAAAACAAGCAAAACTACAAAAGACAAGCATAGGTCTAGAAAGAGAGATAAAATAGCTAAATTACACATATTAGCAAGTTATGAAGAGTTCATTAACATACTAAAACATGCAATTTTATGTCGTTAACAATCGTCTAAAAAGTCTACCCCCTTGTAAAATCCGCACTAGTCGATATGCGAATAAGGATAATGAATAGCCTCCATCACTAAAATATGTATCTCCTTGTGATCCACTATATCCCAAAAATCCATATGGGGAGTCTCTTCCAAAAGACATTTTTTATCCTTCACAACTTCTCTATCTTTAGGTAACCTCATCAAGGAATGATAATGATCACACCCATAAAACTTCTATGCTTTCTTGCACAGAGTAAGGGAAGACCTAGCTCAGCCTCTTCTTATCCTTCCATTATTTTCGTCATTGCTATCTTTCAAACTCAACTCGATATCCGAAAGTGCAGGAAAAAGGCTTCTTGCTTAATTTTTTTTTTTCTCTCTCTAAAGTCTGGGTAGGAAAAGAGTGAACAGTGAAATTGGCTAACTCTCTCTGCTTTTAAAAACAAAGAATTCCAACTGTTCTGAATTCGAATCGATTACTTATAAATCCTTCCTCAATCGAGCCGCCAAAAGCAACAGTTACGACTTCCAACCACATCAAAAACCAAATCAATCAAGGACACGAGTCAACCTTTGGATTAGTCAGTGAGGGGTCCCATGCATACTTGGTATTACATCACGCTTCCTAAAATAAAGGCTAGCCTATAGTAGCCTTCTATTTGAAAGATGACTCATTAGGACTAGGGGGGCTGCAAAGCTGCGTCATTCTTTGCAAAAATCAAAATGCCCAGGAAAATTCTAGTGCGATCTGATCCCGATTTTGGGTGCCCTAAATCCACAAAGTCCGATGCAGGCGTTATGGGGTTAAATGTAGATAGTCCAAAACATAGCCTTGGTCTGCTGTCCTGTAGCCTTGGTTCGCAATCCAAAACATAGCCCTAAATCCACACAGTCTTGTACATGCATTCTTTCTTCTTCTTCTTTCATTCCTTTACTTCCGAAGCTCATTTCATCTATCCACTTGCTCTCCTCATGAATTGTTCCTGTAAATTACAACACGAACACTACCACGAAGATCTAATGTGATAAATCATAACAAATCATATGTAAATCCATGCAAGAGACGCCCGAATTTCACATTGAAGCTTAAACCTCAATAAGACTCATTCTTTCACTCCTTGGCCTGAATTACATCACTTTTCATCCAAACACACAGAAAGAGCAATGTTTCTCGTAAGAACGATGACTCTAACTAAGGACACATCAGGGACCTAGTGTCTCGGAGGCTGGAACAAGGCTCATCCAGATGGTTCCCATCCCATATTCGACCCATGTATGCTATGGTAGACGCTTTGTGCGACCGTCTATTCATACTTGTTCGTTATCAACGATCACGATCTTACGAGATCATAACCGCTTTACACAGGGTCGTACGGCTTCCTGATAGCAACATAATTCCCTTGGCTGACCTAATTGAACTAGTATAAATAGAATGGTCCATTCCTTCCAATGGTACACATATACGTTACAACCACATACGTAGAGATTGCTAGAATTCCCGCACAAGCTGTTTCTGTCCTCTATTGCACACATGGCTTACATCCTCTCCTTTGCCATAAAATATCTCTGTTTCCATCTCTGTACTTTACCATTTTTAATTATTTGTTGAATTTTATCCCTTTGAACACAATCAACTAGTACACATCATACTTCCTTGCTTAAATTTACTTTCTATTCACATAAGTCATGTATGCTACTCTTGAGCTCAGCGCTTCATCATCCATTATGAAATGTATTTGACACTTAACCCCAATACCAACATTGGCATAAAATATTCTTGAACTTCCTGCGTACACGCGCGCGAAGTCACACTTAGATTATTATAAAGTAACTAACACCAATCTCAAAATAGAAGATCACATATAGTTACATGTTTGAGCAAAATGTGGAGACTCCTTAGCTGCCCCTCTGCCACTGCCGCAAGTCTCCAGAGAGTGGTAAATCAGGTACGCAATGGCCTCCTTATAGGGGAGGGAGAGTGCATGGTGACCACATGTTAAAGGTGGAACTCCCACACGACGGCTCAGACCAAGTAGCATATGGTTAGAAGTTATAACTTGTGGTTACTAGTTACGTGTGAGGTGGTACCAAGTAAGGGAGTGACCGAATAGCTCAGACGAAAATACTTAACGATGCGAATATAGCCACGAAAAATCACAAGGGAGATCTTATGCTGTAATAATGAAACCCCAAATTACATGCGCTTATTCCAAGCCTTGGATGGAAGAATACTATGTTTTTCCTTTGCATAATCGACCATAATTATAGTGATATTGTTGGAAGTGCCTTGAAGATGAAGATACTCAAAGGAGCGCGAAGAAGTGAACCCACGGGGGTCTTCGCTTACTTAGCCAAAATTCAGATTGGCTTCTTGCAATAGGCCACAATATCAAAATAATAAGGTCTTCCTACAAAGACAAATTGTCTTCGCATGAAGGTCTTCGCACGAAGACTTCGGGCCTTTGCACGAAGACAATCCAGGATCAGGATAATAGAATGGAATTGTTTCAATAATTGTCCAGGACGGTTTTGGGGGCTATAAAAGGATACTTTGGGGTCCTATGAACATATGTAAACATCTAGAGACGTTCCTACTCATTGCATAAAGGTCTTTCTTCCCCATGGATGTAGTTATCATGTTTGGATGCTAGCGAACCACGTAAATCTTGTGGAGATTGCATCTTTCGTTATCGTTCGTGAGGCGTGAGTGATCGTGAGAGGTATAACAAACAGGTATCAGAGCTTTGGTCAAGATTACTCCACCAATAACGATGTTCGGATCGATGTGGAAGATTGACAGGTTCACCGGAGTGAACAACTTCAGTTTGTGGAAGATAAAGATGGAGGCTTAGCTTAAATCGCGGGGCTTGTGGGAACCTTTGACCGCAAACAAGAGAGGCATGGATGAAGTACATCCGAGTTCAAGGTATTGGAGGAGAAGGCACACACAACAATTATGTTGTGCTTATCGGATGACGTGATCATCGAGATCGCTGATCCGAAGGAAGCAGCGAAGCTTTGGCTCAAGTTAGAGAGTCTCTACATGATGAAGAGTCTCACTAGAAAGTTGATGCTCAAACAAAGGCTCTTCACTCTGCGGATTCTTGAAGGTACGACTCTGAAGGACCATCTTGATCAATTGAACACAATTCTATTACATTTGCGTAATAGTGGCGAGAAGGTGGATGATGAGAATGTCGCACTTTTTTTATTGATCTCGTTACCTCCGTCTTACGAGAACTTCTTTCAATCATTCATTTTGAAAAAGGATGACTTATCTCTAGAGGAGGTCAGATCGGCGCTCCATGATAGAGAATTGCGCCATGAGGGTGCAGACATAGGTACACATGACCATGCTTCCGGACTGGTTGCGTCGGATGGAAGCAAGAAGGGTAAAAAGAAAAAAAAAAATAAGAAATTATAGGGTTATAAGTTACCCAAGGATGTGTGTTCCTAGTTTAAGGAGAAAGGGAACTAGAAGAGGGATTGACCTAAACGAGGGCAACATGGACATAATGGCTCTGCAGTCGTGGTAGAGAAGGGTAATTCATCTGAATATGATTACGTTCTACTTGAGGATGATTTTACGCATTCACCCGATGCGTGGTTTACTGACTCAGGAGCTTATTATCACATCTGTTCTAACAGGGAGCTATTTTCAAGCTACAACCGTGCAGATGGAGGATCCGTTCATATGGCGAACGGAGTTGTTTGCAAGTTCATAGGAAAAGTCTCAGTTAGGTTCAAGTCTGTGGATGGGAAGACATGCACATTGAAGGAGATGATACACGTACCGCTTTTTCACAAAGAATCTAATTTCTTTGAGTCTACTCGACAGGAAGGGTTTCTGTTTCAAGGGTGAAGGTGGAGGATTATGCGTCTACATGGACTCGAACGTGCTACTCATGGGGGTCAAGGATGAGAATTTGTATGTGCTACAAGGTTCAACTATCACAGGGTCTGTCAGAGTTTCCCCGGCAGAGGCTGAGGAAGCTGATCTAACTACGTTGTGGCATATGAAACTCGCTCATATGAGTGAAGGTGGAATGTAGGAACTTTGCAACAAGGAGTATCTCACCGGGCATGTGCCCAAGAGCCTACGGTTTTGTGAGCACTGCGAGTATGGGAAGCTACAGCGTAGCAAGTTCCCTAAGGCATTTCATAGAACGAAAGGTACTCTTGATTATATCCATTCGGATTACTGGGGTCCATCTCGAGTCGAGGCGATTGGCGGATACATGTATTTTCTGAGAATCATAGATGATTACTCCAGGATGACTTTGATATTCGTGATGAAGCATAAGAGTGAAGCTTTCGCAAAATTCAAGGAGTGGAAGACACTAGTATAGAATTAGGTTGGAAAGAAGGTGAAGAGGTTGCACACGGACAACGACTTAGAGTTTTGTTCATCAGAGTTTGATGGATTTTGCAAGGATCAGGGAATAGCACGCCATCGCAGAGTTCGGCACACACCGCAGCAGAACGGTGTAGCCGAGAGAATGAATCAGACACTTTTGGCAGAAGAAAGGTGCATGCTTTTGAATGCAGGTGTTTTTACATGCTTTTGGGGAGATGCAGTTTCCATGGCATGCTATCTCATAAATCGGAGTCTGCACGCAGGTATAGGATGCAAGATTCCTATCGAAGTCTGGTCCGGTAGAGTAGTGGATTACTCGAATTTGAGATTTTTTGGTTGTGTTGCCTATTATCACATTGATGATTGCAAACTAGAACCAAGAGCTAAGAAGGGAGTATTCATGGGTTTCAGAAAAGGTGTGCTGGGATACAAGATATGGGCAGAAAACAAGATTATACTTAGCAGAAGTGTAGTCTTTGATGAGACTCATATGTTGAAGAACTCCGTGGAGGTAGAGCTTGAGGATGCAGAGAAGAAGGTGAAGGGAGAGTCGGTTCCTATTGATCCTAAGGATTCTAAAATGCCTACACCACCGCCGGAAGCAGAAGATGGAGAAGCAGAAGAGTCTGATAGTGAGGATGCATCTACACAAGATGAACTAGTTCATCAAAGTATTGCTGAAGGAAACCAATGAGAGTCATAAAGCTTCCGGCGAGATACATGGATGATGGTATGGTGGGATATGCATTACAGGTGGCGGAAGAGGTAAAGGATGAACCATCCTCCTCAAGGCCGTTATATCTAGTTTTGAGTCAGCACAATGGACTGCCGCGAAGGGACAGGAGATGGAGTCTCTTAGAAGGAACTCGACTTGGGAGCTTGTTAAATTGCCTGTGGGAAGGATGATAGTCAGTTGCAAGTGGGTTTTAAGAAGAAAGGAAGGAACTACATCTGGAGAGGGCATCATTTATAAGGCAAGGCTAGTTGCAAGAGGGTCCAGTCAGAAAGAGGGAGTTGATTACAACGAGATATTCTCACCGGTGGTCAAACATTTTTCTATCCGGGTGTTAAAAACTTTAGTGGAACACCACAACCTAAAGCTTGAGCAATTGGATGTCAAGACAACTTTTCTACATGGAGAGTTGGAAGATGAGATATACATGAGTCAACCGGAAGGGTTCCAAGTTCCCGGAAGAGAGAATCACGTGTGCAAGCTTAAGAGATCTTTCTATGGACTTAAGAAGTCAACAAGGCAATGGTACAAGAGGTTTGACAGCTTCATGATGAAGATTGGTTACCACAAGTGCGAGTATGATTTCTGCGTGTATCACAAAGAGTGGCATAGTGGATCACGTATTTACCTAGTTATGTATGTGGATGATATTCTGATTACAACTCGGGATGTCAAGGACATCAGAGAACTAAAAAGGCCCCTTAGCACGGAATTCGAGATGAAGGATCTGGGAGTTGGTCGGAAGATATTGGGAGTTGAGATCTATAGAGACTGGAAGAAGAAGAAGCTTTACTTGTCACAACGAGGATACATCAAGAAGATCTTGACAAGATTCGGGATGTTATTAGCTAAAGTTATAGATACTCCTATGGAAACTAACAGCAAGCTAGGAATTTACACCGTTCAGACTGAGGAGGAGAAGGAGTACATGTCCAAGGTTCCATATGCTAGCGCGATTGGAAGCCTTATGTATGCTATGGTGTGTACTCGGCCGGACATAGCATTCACTTTATTGTGGTTAGTTTTTTTATGGCTCATTCGGGTAGGGACCATAGGCAGGCGGTGAGGATAATCAGGTACCTTATGGGCAGTTCAAACACTGGCCTATGCTATGGGTCAAGTGAGAACATCTTGGTAGCTAGTTTCTTGGACTCAGACTATGCATGGGATGTTGATAGTAGAAGATCAATGACGGGCTATGTATTTTCTCTGAGATCATCTGTTGTGAGTTGGAAGGCAATGCTACAGTCGACGGTGACTTTGTCCACCACTGAGGCGGAGTATATGGCTCTAGCAGAAGCAGCAAATGAGGCAATTTGGCTCAAGGGAATGGTCAATGATGTAGGGCTACATCAAGATCAGGCGATAGTCTACTGTGAGAGCTTGAGTGCAATCTCTTTGACTAAGGACCAGATTCATCATGAAAGGACCAAGCATATTGACGCCAGGTATCACTTTTTGAGAAGTGAGAGCAGAATCAAGGTAATGAAGGTGGGGACAGCAGACAACCCCGCATATATGTTTACCAAGCTGGTTCCAAGGAGCAAGTTCCAGCATTGTCTGAAATTGCTCAGCATTATGAGCCAGTGAGCCCTTAGGGCCATGTCGGACCCGGCGAGGTCCAGTGAGTCTCCGTGACGGGAGACATCGGGAGGGGAGAAGACAAGCTTTGATCAAAATAAGGAGGAAGCTTCGTCGCAGATGAGAGACTTAAAGTCAAGGTGGAGATTTCTTGGAAGTGCCTTGAAGATGAAGATACTCAAAGGAGCGCGAAGAAGCGAAGCCCAAGGAGGTCTTCGCACGAAGACAAAGTGTCTTCGCACGAAGACCCATACTTAGCCAAAGTTCAGATTGTCTTCTTGGAATAGGCTGCAGTCTCAAAATAAGAAGGTCTTCCTACGAAGACAAATTGTCTTTGCACGAAGACTTCGGGCCTTCTCACGAAGACAATTCGGGAGCAGGTAAATAAGATGGAACTGTTTCCATAATCGTCCGGGGCGGTTTTGGGAGCTATAAAAAGATCCTTTGGGATCCTATGAATATATGTAAACATCTAGAGACGTTCCTACTCATTGAATAAAGGTGTTTCTTCCCCGTTGATGTAGTTAGCATGTCTGGATGCTAACGAACCACGTAAATCTTGTGTGATTGCATCTTTGTTTATCGTTCTTGAGGCGTGAATGATCGTGAGAGGTATAACATATATTTATAAAAATATCTCCTAATCCTTGCGGTCGAGATCATGCGAAACCGCAAATCGAACTTTCGGTACTATTTGAGAATAAAATCACGATTTAGTACATAATGTGTTCGTTTTTCTATCTGTTTTCCTCAGAAACAATGAAAGGGGCAACAAACGAAGGGATGCGATGATTGAATGGCTTAGGAAGCAAACAAAGGGAGGAAAGTGCAGAGAAACTGGGGTTTTCCTAACTTATTTGCCAATGACAATGACACCTGGCTCCTCTGACCAACTTTTATCTCTGTTCAACCTCAAACCCCTTCCTCTGCCCCTCCCTCTGCACTATTTGGTCTGTCCATGTCTTTTTAGTACTCCCAAAATGCCCTGACGTTTCAAATAAGCATGTTCTCAAAACCATATTTTAAATGAAAAACATTTGAATTATTGACAGACAACTCCTGACTATGAGAATACGTTCAAGTTTAATTCTGGCTGGACCCTATAAAGCTACTCTTAGTCTTTTGTATTGTATTAATGCTACAATCGTGACTTTCTGAACTAAGCCTACAGAATTTGATGATATGTAAACTACTTTTTATGTATTAATCGCCCTATTATACGTTCAAGACAATAGATACAAATATGAAAGTACTCGGTAAAGCTTTATCTAATAGTTAAAATATCCTAATTCATCGATGTCATACGTTACGTAACTATGATTCCAACTTACCAATCCTGGGATGTATCTATCATTTTTATTCAAGACGTCACGAACATTATCCTAATTCTAAACTAAAACGGGAAATGCTTCTTTCAAAGATCGAAATTTGTTCGTGAGCACGGCGACGATTGCATTTACCTATACAACTTTAATTAATTAATTTATTCTTTTTTCTTAAAATTTTGAAGCGAGAAAAATAAAGAATAGAAGGTAGATGTACAAACTACGGTACTTATTTAGAAAACTGAAAACAAAGAAAGAGATTAGAAAGGGCAGTATGGTGAAATCATCAGATTTGTCTGCTTACCTTAACTGTCCCCATATCTCTACCGCTCTTGTTACACAACAAATTATTATTGTCTTCTTCTCCAACAAAATATGTTCAATCCAACCATCGATATCCGTGCATATATTCGCTTCTACCTCTTCACAACACCCCCAGAAAACCCATCATCACCAACCTTGGCCTCTCACTTTCTCTGAAAGACATGGAAACTGGGCCAGAAATCTCACACTCTTACTATGCCAGTGACGACACTGAAGAGACCGAGCAAGAAGGAGGAGACGATGATCAGGATGAGGATGAGAGCTATGAAGACTACAGCAGCACCTTCTGCGGCCTTCTTGGTGGCGGAAGAGGACAACTCTGTTCCATTACAGGAGTCCTTGATCCAAAGGCCACCTGGGTCCAGGAATGGAATAGAGTTTTCCTCCTCATTTCTGCAACGGGTTTATTCATTGACCCGCTGTTCTTCTACACACTCTCCATAAGCGACGCATGTATGTGCCTGTTTGTGGATGGGTGGTTTGCTATCACAGTCACCGCACTCCGCTGCATGACTGACGCCCTCCACCTCTGGAACATGTTCTTTCAGCTCAGAATAGGCAGCAGACACCCCAAGCGCAAAAGTAGCACTGGAAGTGCGACGGACGTGGCTCTCAGATACTTCAGGGTCAAGAAGGGTTTGGTGTTCGATCTTTTTGTGATTCTACCTCTACCTCAGGTGATTATTTCTCTCTGTTAAGGCCGTTTCATCATTTGTGTGGCATCCGGTATATTTGGAGTGATGACAAATGAAATTATCGTCACTTATTGCATCAGTGATCGATCAGATCATTGTTTTAGTATCATCAGCATGTGATCAACCTGTGTCCTCTTTTCCATATTGAGAAACTAAGTTGTGCAAGTAGTTGCTACTTTTTTGATAGTATTTCTTTTAATAAATATGATTTTGATAGGTCTTGTTACTCACCAAGGTTAAACACATGAAGATGCCGTCATTTTTGTCAGGTTGCTGATGCATCTCGACAATTGCACAACTTAGTTTCTGATGGGAAATAGTAAATAGTATAACTCATGTAAATCGTGTCATGTTGTGAATGTTAAACATCACAGTTTATACAATTCTCACGTACTGAATTCGCATGACATGAATCGGGGATATTTGGTGTGGTATGCGGTAACATTTTTATTTTCATACCAACCCGACCCTGATCTTTGAAAAAGTATCTAAATAAAATGCCTTGCTTGTCTATATGCGTCGAAGATGAGAAACAACTATTCTGTCAAATTGTCTAAATATATCGCTGCTAAGTACCTATGTTCAAGATGGAGACTGTCTTACTACTCTATTGACCCGAAGATAATGATGAAATTTAATTCTAAGATGATGACAAATAGACCTACACATTTTACCCACGCACAACAACGAAAGAAAGGAAAGGAAAAGACAACTACAGATTTTAAGATTTCTGATGCGCCTTGTATTCTAATTGAACTAGCTATTTTTATGATTTAAAAGCTGAACTCAATTTAGGACTATTTAATTGTTTGAAAAAGCTCATGCTGGATAAATTGCAGGTACTACTATGGGTTGGAATCCCACACTTGCTGGAGAAAGGATCAGTAACGACTGTGATGACTTTATTCTTAATCATGTTCATCTTTCAGTATTTGCCAAAGATTTACCACTCCGTACGTCTATTGAGGCGTATGCAAAATTACTCAGGTTACATATTTGGGACCGTTTGGTGGGGAATCGCTCTCAACATGATCGCCTACTTTGTCGCATCCCATGTAAGCAATTTTTTTGAACTACTAGAAAACAACTTTATTCATACAGAAGGGCACCAAAAAGTTAAGCAACAAAGTTATTACTTTATTTATTTGCTTTCATTATACTGTTCTTCTATGTAAATAACTTTTCTGAATTATTTCTGGTGATAAAAAAAAATTGGGTATGGAATAGCTGATGATACTTATCATATCTTTTTAGGTCATGTAGAAATTTCCAAATTGAAAACATCAGTCAGCGGTTACCAAACCTTTTGTCATAGATTATTTCAACTTCTTTACTTAATTCTACTATGAATATGTTACAGGAAATAGTTCCGCTAAATTCAAGCATAAAAGTAGTGATTTTAATTCATAACTCACAATGCTAGCGTGATGTTCCAATATATTTAGTTCCGACATTCAAGACATCGTGTCAAATTGTCAATGGTTACTTCTAAGGATTTAGCTTTAAACATTCTCATCTGGGCCTTCATAGTATTCTTACGGGCATTGCTGCAGGCAGCAGGAGCTTGTTGGTACTTGTTGGGGATCCAGAGGGCAGCGAGATGTTTGAGAGAGCAATGCCAAGTAACAAAAGGGTGTGGCTTGAGAATTCTTTCTTGTGAGGATCCAATCTATTATGGAACCACAAGTTTAGTGAGGGACAGTTCACGGCTTGCCTGGGGTGATTTCAGACAAGCTAGGTCAGCTTGTTTGCAGAATGACGGTCACTTTGCTTACGGAGCTTATAAATGGACTGTGCAACTTGTTGCTAACGAAAGCCGCTTGGAGAAGATCCTCTACCCTATCTTTTGGGGCCTCATGACACTAAGGTCAGCTAAATTGACTCTCATTACTGCTTATTACAGTCTCAATAAAGCTAGGTTGCAATTAATCACCTCTTTATATATGGAAATTGTGTAGTGAGTTCTGCTGTACTATTCAGATGTGAGAATTTCATTTAGGTGTGGCATCAACAATTTAAACTAGATTTTCAGCTAGCTAGTAGCCTTAAATAATAATTTTATCCATATAGGTATTATGGCAGAATTTATAAGAATATATTAGGATCATTTATAGTTGAAATTATGCATATGAAAAGTTAAAATTAGATTTCAGTTCGTACCGAATATGTAAATTCGAACTGTAGACCCTTATTTTGGGATATTCAGAAAAGGAAAATGACACTTAAAGTTTGACAAAAGGAATATGAAAAAGAGCAAAGAAGGTCAAGAAAAACAAGAAACTCTTCTAAAAGTCAGTAGGTAGAAGAAGTATCTGGAAAAATGAACATATGTATTTGTCTTTTTCAGTAAAGTCTTTCAACTTGAAACAGTTGAGTAAGTCCCAAATAAACGAGCCTGTGTATATTTGATAAGACACATAATTTGTTGCCATAGCGGACATAAATGTTTATTTTAACCTAAATTTTTCCTTATTTGGCACTAAAGAAGAGCATCAATATATTTTTCCTTATTTGGCACTAAATTTTTCCTTATTTGTCATATGATATGAAACAGTACTTTTGGGAACTTGCAGAGCACAACCGAATGGTTAGAACTTGTATTTATCATCATAGTTCTCACGACTGGTCTCATCTTAGTGACTATGTTGATCGGGAATATCAAGGTGTTTCTGCATGCAACAACGTCGAAGAAACAGACCATGCAGTTAAGGATGAGGAACATAGAGTGGTGGATGAGGAAGAGACAGTTGCCCCAAGGCTTCAAGCAGAGAGTGAGAAATTATGAACGCCAGAGATGGGCCGCTATGCGCGGAGTTGATGAATTCGAGATGACTCGTAATCTCCCTGAAGGCCTTAGAAGGGACATCAAATACCATCTTTGCCTTGACTTGGTCCGACAGGTAGAATGTTTTCGTACTCATATCAAGTTATAATAGAACAAAGTCTATAAATCTGCTAGTGAATCTGTTTTAACTTGGCTTGCAGGTGCCTTTGTTTCAACATATGGATAGCCTTGTCCTTGAGAATATATGTGACCGTGTCAAATCACTCATTTTTACCAAGGGAGAAACAGTAAGTTCATTAAATGTTTTCGCTCAATAATTTCATTTAAATGAATATCTCTGATGGTGTGAAATAAAAATGATTTCAACAGCATCCCTCTAGCCGCACTTCAAGTGCTCAGCTTCATATGTGCATTGCTATCAGTTTTTGTTTTGTCTCTGCATAATATGACGTGTAAGGAGTTTCACATTATGATTCTAAAACATTTGTAATATAGAAAACCATATAAGCTAAGAATAATTATAACAGTTTTGCTAGTGGCCAATGTAGTCAATTAAAACGTATCGGTTTGACTAAGACATGTATGGACCCGTATAGGGATTCAAAGTATATTTCTGGTTACCGAATGCTACATCTCATAAATATGTCAGTAATAACATGATACTAACTGAAACTATGCTGGTATCAGACTAACCTTAATCCATGCAAACAGATAGCACGGGAGGGCGATCCAGTTCAAAGAATGCTGTTCATAGTTAGGGGTCATCTCCAAAGCAGCCAAGTCCTCCGTGACGGTGTCAAGAGCTGCTGCATGTTAGGTCCTGGAAACTTCAGCGGCGACGAGCTCCTCTCGTGGTGTCTCAGAAAGCCCTTCATCGAGCGTTTGCCACCATCGTCCTCAACGCTAGTTACTCTTGAAACAACAGAAGCATTTGGACTAGAAGCCGCAGATGTCAAATACGTGACACAACACTTCCGGTACACATTTGTGAACGAGAAAGTGAAGAGGAGCGCCAGGTACTATTCACCAGGATGGAGAACTTGGGCTGCTGTGGCTATTCAGCTGGCTTGGAGGAGATACAGGCACAGATTGACACTCACTTCGTTGTCTTTCATTAGACCCAGAAGACCATTGTCAAGGTGTTCTTCACTTGGGGAAGACAGGCTCAGGCTTTACACTGCATTGTTGACTTCACCTAAGCCTCATATAGATGATTTTGACTTCTAATAATTTAATTCAAATAAGTGACGTCCTTACTCTAGTTGTTGAAAATGATTTTTGCATGTGTTCAACAATTACATAGGAATAAAGGGGTATTGTAGAACATGTTAGAAAATGGAATTTTTGGAGCACTATTTTGTGTCCTCCTGATATTAATTTCAAGTTTTAACAAGTTGGAAATTGTTCCTTATAACGGGGACTGAAATTTTTATGTATGGATCTAAGTCATTTTCTTAGTGTAATTCATAGAGAAATTGAAGTAAACTTGGTGGCTTGAAAGAGCTTGAAACCAAGAAAGTGTGCTAGTCCCACATTGATATCACAAGGGGTGGTTGGTGGCTTTATATGGTATCACACACAAGAGTATTATGCAACTGCTAAGGTGTGTGGTGATCCATGGTGTTCTTGTGTGCTTCGCGCGCACACACTTGCGCGCGGCGCCTCCGCCTCGCCTCGCCTCGGACCGGACCCAACCGGATCAGGGCGATTTGGGCGAAATGTCTTGGCGGCTATCGTACGCGAGGCGACCTAGCGTGATATTATAAATTAGTTTTGACTCCATTACGCACCAGTTTTTTTAATTAATGGGTGATTTGGTTAATTGAATTGAATGCAAGGTTATCTCTCTGCGAAAATTTCTTCATAAATTCTCTCTCTCTCTCTCTCTCTCTCTCTCTCTCTCTCTCTCTCTCTCTCTCTCTCTCTCTCTCTCTCTCTCCGAAAATCCTCTCTGCTCGTGGTTTTCTTCTAGCGAACTGAGGTGCTGATCGCCGTTGATCTTTGACGTTGCTGTGACAAAGAAGATCGGAGTTGTTTTATCCTGGAAGAATCATCGTCGGCATGCCAACACAATTTAAGTGGGGGCGATAATCTCTTCAAGAACAGTCAAGCCTTCTCGCAAGACATGATGACTCAGATGTATTTCTTTTTCTATTAAAGCTTGGATAAGAGGTATGCCTTTTACGTTGCAGTCTTTTTTCCAGTTTATGACATATGCAGTTTTTACCTTCATACTTTGTTGCCTGTGTTTCTATGGCCATGAATTGTTACATGATTATGCCTGTCTAAAATTTGCAGTTTTAGTGATAATTACCATCAATCTTGAAGAAAAGTTGATTCATGATCCTCTTTGCTCGTGGTCTGTGGCCTATTGTGGAATATGAGAAACCAGATGTGGATCAAGAAAAAGCTGATTCAGTTAAGGCTTTTCTGAAGTGGGCTGAGAAAGACGGGGTGGCTAAGGCGGCTATTCTGGCTGCTCTATCGAACACTCCGTTTGATGTTTATTCTTCAGATTCCTACACCGCAAAACTCTTGAAAGAAAAGCTAAATGAGAAACATAATACTGACTCACAAGGTCTGGAAAAGTATTCCGTGCCTTAGTTTCTTGACTTCAAACTGGTGGACAATAAGTCCATGACTGAGCAAGTGCATGAGTTCGAGATGATAGTGCATGCCATGAAGGAGTCTGATATGAACCTCCCTGAAAAGTTCTTGGTTATGTGTGTGGTTGAAAAGCTCCCAAAGTCTTGGGAAGATTTTTTTCTCTCCCTGAAAAGACACACAGGAGAAATCACATGGACTAACCTTATGTAAGACATATCGGTGCAAGAAACACGAGTCCAAAGTGGGACATGAGATGCCAACTGAAAATGGTAGCGCAAAGGTGAATGTAGTTACTGTTGGAAAGAAAAGGAAAAATTTTGCTAAGAAGGATTAAAGTGATAAACCTAAAGTTGACAAGGTCAAGGCCAAGAAACGAAAGGCAACCAAACCATGTTGGTCTTGTGGGCAGTTGGACATTTCAGTAAGGACTTCCCTAAAAAGAAAGAAAAGAAAACTGAGGTGGTAGCGCAAGTGAATGTTGTGCGTGGAACCACAAGTGGGCATGTGATGAACATGGTTGTTGGTGAAGTTGTTGCTTCTGAAACCGACGTTGACCGGTATGTTACTTACAACCCTGCGCTATTTTCAAAATTTCTGTCAAATGAATGGTTGATTGATACTAGAGCTAATGTGCATATTTGTGCTTAGATTAGTTTATTTGTATATTATCAACATAGTCGTGGCATGACAGTGACAATGGGGAACGCATGTGCTGATAAAGTACTTGGTATAGGAAACGTGGACCTAAGGTTTCCTTTGTGTCGTATTCTATTCCTGACGAGAGTGCATCATGTTCCTGATGTACGTAGAAATATAATAAGTGGAAGTCGTTTAGTGGCTAGTGCTTTCGAAATTTCTTTGAAGTGCAATAAAGTAGTTCTTATTCATACTGGTACTTTTTTGGCAAGGGTTATTTGTCGGATGGTTTATTTGTAATCAGTGCAGAGCCCGTTTTGGGATCTTTGGCTAATGATATTACTCCTTCTGTTAATTGTATTGAATCATCAAATTTATGGCATGCTAGACTTGATCACTTAAATTTTTGTGCTCCTAAAATATGATGAATTTAGAGATGATTCCTAAACACACCATAGAAAAGAATTATAAATGTCAAGTATGTGTGTTTGCTAAACATACAAGGAAACCGTTCCATAATATTGTTAGGGATTCAGAATTGTTAGATTTAGTACACACGGACATTTTTGAATTTGGTGGTGTGTTAACTAAGGACCAATTTAGATAACTCATTACCTTTATAGATGATTTTAGTAGATATTGTTATGTTTATTTACTTAAACATAAGGATGAAGCACTTAATAAATTCATTATTTATATAACTGAAGTTAAAAAACAAACTAGTAAGGTACTTAAACGTTTGAGATCCGATAGAGGTGGTGAGTATATGAGTAACACGTTTGATGAATTTTGTTCAAAAAATGGAATAATTCATGAAGATACACCTCCATACACACCTGAGTCTAATGGGGTTGCTGAGCGAAAGAACAAAACGTTTGAAGATATGATTAACAGTATGCTTTTAAACTCTGGGTTGCCTAAATACATGTGGGGAGAGGCTTTGAATACGGATTTCCATATTCTTAATAGAGTCCCTTTGAAACACATGGATAAAACACCCTATGAGTTATGGAAAGGCAGGAAGACTAGTCTTTACTATCTTTGTGTGTGAGGGTGCCTTGCTAAGATACTTGTGCCTGTACACAAGAGGAAGAAGCTAGGTCATAAGACTGTTTATTGAATCATTCTTGGCTATCGAGAAACCACTACGGCTATGAGATATTTAGTGCTAAAATCTGACATAGATGGTATACTGGCAAACACGATAGTTGAATTTCATGATGGAACATTCTTTGAGGATGTCTACCCTATGAAGACTGGTATACCTCAAGATACTACTAACGAAGATCTATCTCACACCTCGAGTTATGTTCCTGATCATGTGGAAAGGATAAAAAATGTGGAGGCGGAATCGAGTAGTAGATCTGTCCCTGGGGAAGTAGAGGAACCAAGAAGGAGTAAGCGTGTGAAGGTAGTTAAGGATTTTGGAAGTGATTTTTTCACTTACAATGTCGAGGACGAACCTTTAACTTTCCGACAGGCTATGGATTCTTCTGAATCTAGGCACTAGAAGGGCGCTATAGAGAGTGAAATTGACTCCATTGTTTCTAATAGAACATGGGAGTTAGTTGATCTCCCTCCTGGGTGTTCTACTATCGGGTGCAGGTAGATCTTTAAGAGGGAGTTGAACCCTGACGGGTCAATAGATAAGTACAAGGCTAGTCTGGTTGCTAAGGGTTTTAGTAAAATGGCCATTGATTACTTTGATACGTACTATCCAGTTTCTAGGATGACAACAATATGAATGCTTATAGCATTGCCATCGGTCCATGGTCTTATCATCCATCAGATGGATGTTAAAACAACTTTTCTTCATGGCGATCTTGAAGAAGAGATTTATATGGATCAGCCTGAGGGTTTTGTTGCATCACGAAATGAAAGGAAAGTATGTAAGTTAATCAAGTCCATTTACGTCTTGAAACGAACTCCCAGGGATTGGCATAAAAAGTTTGATGAAACTGTATTGCCGTTAGGTTTTATTATTAATGAAAGTGACAAGTGTGTCTAAACCAAAGTTAAGGGTAGTGAATGTGTGATCTTATGCCTATATATGGATGTTATTTTATTTTGTGAAACAAATATTGAGATTATTAATGAGACAAAAGCTTTCTTGAAGAGACATTTTAAGATGAAGGATATGGGTTAGGCTAGTGTCATTCTTGGACTAAAGTTGACTCATTCAGCTAAGGGAATAACCTTATCTCAGTCTCATTGTACAGAGAAATATATACTTGAGAAATATGGTTATTCACAGTGTAGAATCGCTAGTACAACCTATGATCCTAAAATGGCCTTAGTCGAGAATTCTTCAGGTGTACCTGTGTCTCAATTAAGGTATTCTCTGATTATTTGGAGTTTGCAGTATCTTGCTAACTGTACTAGACCATATATTTCATACTTTGTGTCTAAGTTGGCTTGATATACTAGTTGTCCAAACAGAACTCATTGGGCTGCTCTTGATAGAGTGCTTAGATATCTGAAAGGCACAATGTACCTAATTTTACACTATCGGAGATTTCCTGGTGTACTTGAGGGGTACACTGATGCAAGTTGGATAGCTAAGAAGTCTGGTTCCAATGACTGGATATGTGTTCACCTTTGCAGGTAGAGCAATATCCTGGAAGTCGACCAAACAGACTATTGTAACTCAGTCTACTTTTGAGACTAAGTTGTGTGCGCTTGATGCCACGTGGATGGAGTCTGAATGGTAACACGGACTTATGTCCGATATACATGTAGTAAGCAAACCACTTCCTTCTATCTCTACTCATCGTGATAGTCGAACGACTATCGACAAGATTAATATTAAAAAGTATAATGCTAAAACAAGGAGGCACATCCAAGTTAGACTAAAGTCCATAAGGGGTTTAGTGTCCGATAGGATTATAGCTGTTGAGTTCATAGGAAATCAGAATAATGCAGCTGATCCTTTGACTAAAGCATTGGAACATGCAGTGGTCCTCAAGTTGAGGTTGGGGATGGGACTGACAACCCATCATAGTTCATCAATAGTGGGAACCCAATACACATGAGAGGAGATCCCTCGACAGTGTATTGAATGTGGTAATAACAAGCTGTGAGGATAATCTGGTGGTACCATTTCTACATAGATGATACATTTGTACCGGAGACTATCCCTTGTAAACCTAAAAGGTACTGGCACTGCCAGTGTAGCAAGAGTTATTATAGCTCTGAATGGGGTCTAGTGTTTTTGACGAGATGGTGGCAGTCATCTCTGGAGATGCCCATCTAAGAGAATGTAATTGTGCGGTCGCAATTAGAGGAAAAGGTTATTCCTTGATGCATTCGATTTACAGGATCAAGACAAGACCATCAATGTCTCCAAGTCGTAGATTGGCACCATAGCCTTTGACTTTTCATCGTTTATGGAACATTATTACACCAGACGGATTAAGATTCAAGGTGAAATATTCCATCTGAATCCGGTAGTCATCGAAGTAGTGGACTTAGGAGGGTTCAAATTTGGAAGGGTACCAACTCGAAAAACCAAGTCATGAAGAGAATCACGTATGTATTTCTGTATGGATTTGTGGGGGATTGTTATAAAATGGAATTTTCGGAGCACTATTTTGTGTGCTCCTGATATTAATTTCAATTTAACAAGGTGGAAATTGTTCCTTGTAACGGGGAGTGAAATTTTCATTTATGGATCTAAGTCATTTTCTTAGTGTTATCCATAGAGATATTGAAGCAAACTTGGTGGCTTGAAAGAGCTTGAAACAAGAAATTGTGCTAGTCCCACATTGATATTCACAAAGGAGGTTGGTGGCTTTACATGGTATCACACACAAGATTTGTGTACAACTACTAAGGTGTGTGGTTGTCCATGGTGTTCTTGTGTGCCTCGTGCGCACACACACACAAGTGTGCGCCGCCGCCGCCTCGCTTCGGATCGGACCGGACAGGATGGGGTCGAAGGGCGATTTGGATGAAATGTCTCGGCGTCTTGCATACGCGAGGCGACCTTGCGTGAGGTTATAAATCAGTTTTGATTCAATTACGCGCCAGTTTTTTTAATTAATGGTTGACTTGGTTAATTAAATTGAATCGATTTTGACCTTGATAATAATTGGGAATTTATTGGAGATTATGGCATCAGTTTTCTTTTGTTAAAAACTGAAACATTCTGATGCAAGGTTATCTCTCTGCGAAAATTGCTTCAGAATTTTTTTCTCTCTCTCTCTCTACAAAAATCCTCTCTGCTCGTGGTTTTCTTCTGGCGAACTGAGGTGCTGATCGACGTTGATCTTCAGCGTTGCTGTGACAAAGAAGATCGGAGCTGTTTTATCCTAGAAGAATCATCGCCGCCATCCCAACACAGTATAAGTGGGGGCAATAATATCTTCAAGAACAGTCATGCCTTCTCACAAGACCTGATGAATCAGCTGTATTTCTTTTTCAGCTGTGGATAAGAGGTACGCCTTTTACATTCAGTCTTTTTTCCAGTTTCTGCTATGTGCGGCTTTTGCCTTCATGCTTTATTGTCTGTGTTTCTATGGCCATAAATTGTTAACTGATTATGCCTATCTAAAGTTTTCAATTTTAGTGATAATTACCAACAGAACTGACAATTAGCATCGGATTGGACTCACAAGAGTGGGTTTTGCTAAATGATCTGACTTGGGTTTTAAGAAATAGTTGATACCTTTACGTGTCGGCGATACATCTTGGAATCTTAGGCCTATACTACTACTTCCGGCATGTGGTGTGATTCTGACAGGAATTGAATAAGAAATGAAAACCTTGGTTTTGCAGGAAAGGGGAGCGAAGATGAAGAATTGGAGGAGAAAGTTGAGAGAAAAAAGTTTGATTTCGTGTTATCATTGATACACTTACCAAACGGTTTAAACCGCTGTCGCGGGACTACCAGCCACGTCACGAATTCAAAAGAAGTTACAAAAACTTAATGAAATTATGTAATTACAATTTAGCCTGCTAAAAGCGATAACGTTGCATAGAAGTTAGACGAAGCCTTTCTACGTAAGTTGTTATGTCCATCCTCTTCTAACGGACGAGGACACGTGGCGGCTAACAACTAATCCACCTCCAAATTAAAGTATTGTTTTTCGTTTCATTTCCCTGTATGGTTGAAGTTTCAAAAGTACTACATCCGTTTCTTCTGAATCGTCTTACTTTAACTTTTAGCCCGTAACTGAGTCACTTTGACTCGGTGATTTAGATACCAAAATGATATAATTTTTTGAAACTTTTTTCATGATATTATAGCGTAAAATTTACTCTACGAGACCATGCAAAAGATTACCAAATTCTTGTATCGTTTGGTTAATCAAATCACCGGGTCAAAGTGACTCAGTGAATAGTGACATAAAGTGAAGTAGGCTGGGAACAGAAGAAACAGAGGTAGTACCCAATAACCTTTCTTAAAGCTTATTTCTGACCTCTGTTTATTGGCAAAGTGATGCATCCTTCCTTGTGCTTTGTTGAGGTTGTTTTGAATAAGGAACAACTTCTTTATTTCCTCCAAAAAGTCATCAACTTCAGAAACACCACTATTATTCAACTTGTTATGATCCGGGCAGAGCATAGAACGATGATAACAATGAAAACAAGAACACAAGAACACACCCGATTTAACGTGGTTCACTAGCGATGAGCTAGCTACCTCCACGACCCAAAAAACCCCGTTTATTAGAGAGAAACACCACAAATACAACCCACACTATGGCCAAAGGTTATAGTGACCAACCCACACCAGTAAGCCACGACCATAGGTCCTTATATAGGCCTAGGATACAGACTTGGTTCCCAAGAAACAAAGAAGTTACCAAAACGAACAAGGAAACAATATTCAGCCACCCTATCGAACTATTCGAACTTGCCATTATCGAACTGTTCCCAGACCCGTCGAACTGCTTCTTCTTCCTTTTCTTGCTTTCCTTCGTCTTGATCCTCCGCTTCGCCTTGTTTCTTGGCCTCTCTTTATCTCCAACTCCTCGCCAAGCCCAAGTACATTCAAGGCACCTTAGATTCCCAACAAATCTCCACCTTGCCTTGAATCCCCTCATCCGCTTGCGCTTGAATTTTCATTTCTCTCCAATAACCCCAAATTCACAACGTTGTTCCATCTTCGCCGAGATCCTACAACGTGTGCCCCCAGCGATGCTCCAACCCCCGTCTAGTTCCTGCAATCGAACCCTATCGATGCTCCAACTACGGTCGAGTTCCTGCAATCGAATCCCATGTTTGTTGTTCCAACTCCCACTGAGTTCCTACAAACAAATCGTTTGTTGTTCCGACTCCCACCGAGTCCCTACAACAAAACCCCGTTCTTGTTGTTCCAACTCCCACCGAGTTCCTAAAACAAGTTTGTTTGTTGTTCCGACTCCCACCGAGTCCCTATAACAAACCCCCCAGCACGTTGCTCCAATTCCCACCGAATTCTTGCAATGTTTTGCGAAATTGCTCCAATTCCCACTGAATCCTGCAATATCGCCCCCTTGCGTGCCTCATACGCGCCCCCTTTGCACGTCTCGCACGTGTCGTGTCCCTCGTGAGAGACTCCCCTATTCCACATCCGCCTCCTCGTCAAGAGAACGGATTCCATGCCTCCAACGGGGCTTAGAGAACTAGACCATCTTCCGAAGTACTCTCCACCTCCAACCAAACCTGCAGATCCTGAGTTCATCCCTCGTTCACGGTTTCTCTTTTCTCTACCGTTTGAACAGACGTCACCATAGCTTCCCTTGGCCGCCGTCATCGCACCGGAACTCTGACTGTCTGAACCCCCATATGCAGACCTCGGCCGCGTCCCCTCTTGTTGAGACTCAAACTCAGCGGTGGTGGTTGTATTGACTACCTTCTCGTCTATCACCAAGAGCACCCAACGATCGTCATGTTTTAACAACGCACGCATCTCAATCTGCCCCAGACCAAAGCCGTTTCTCCCCATGAACTTGTCAATCTTGGTCATCCTCCCGGTCATCTGCTTTGGAGCTCCTTTTCCAGATCTCTAACCCCCAAACGCGTGCTCCACCTTGATCGCGAAACCGTAGCTATGAATCTCACGAAATGTGAAACCCTAGCCCTATAGCTCCACCTTGATCTAGGAACACCGCAACCCAAGCTATGATACCAGTTTGTTATGATCCGAGCAGATCTTAGAGAACGATGATAACGATGAAAACAAAAACACAAGAACACACCCGATTTAACGTGGTTCACTAGCGATGAGGTAGCTACCTCCACGACCCGAAAAACCCCGTTATTAGAGAGAAACACCACAAATACAACCTAAAAGCCATAGTGACCAACCCACACCAGTAATCCACGACCCTAGGTCCTTATATAGGCCTAGGATACCGACTTGGTGCCCAAGAAACAAAGAAGTTACCAAAACGAACAAGGAAACAATATTCATCCGCCATATCGAACTATTCGAACTTGTCATTATCGAACTGTTCCCAGACCCGTCGAACTGTTCCAGACCCGTCAAGCTGCTGCTTCTTCTTTGTCTTCCTTTCCTTCGTCTTGATCCTCCGCTTCGCCTTGTTTCTTGGCCTCTCTTCGTCGCCAACTCCTCGCCAAGCCCAAGTACATTCAAGGCACCTTGGATTCCTAACAAAACTGATATA
The DNA here is from genome assembly GCA_023055425.1 of Linanthus parryae. Taxonomy (NCBI): domain Eukaryota; kingdom Viridiplantae; phylum Streptophyta; class Magnoliopsida; order Ericales; family Polemoniaceae; genus Linanthus; species Linanthus parryae. The sequence goes on along the minus strand of JALGPY010000010.1, from coordinate 2,752,751 downwards.
AGTGTGTCGGGGATAGCCATATAGTGCCTCAAAATGTGTAAGTTGGAGGTTGTGATGTGTGGTCTTGTACCACCACTCAGCCAAAGAAGGCCAATTCCACCACTGACTTGATCTATTTGCAGTCATGTTTCAGGGATAACTCTCCAAGCATTGATTGAGTCTTTTTGTTTGGTCATCACTTTGAGGATGATTGTAACGAAACCATTTTATCCTTGCATTTTATTTGCCCGCTAATTGTCAATTCACTTTCATTGACTTTTAGTAGAGACCCGTAGATCCTAGTACCGCACTAAAACTTCGAGGACGAAGCTTAGTTCAAAGGGGAAAGGTTATAATAACACAAATTCTAGTCTAGGGGTATTTTAGTAATTTCACGCGACGTAGAGATTCCTGGAACGTGTTAATTCGATGTTAGTTTTGTCGTAATTAAACTTGAGCAAAAAATATGTTAGTTTAGCTAATAGCTATTGTTTACAGTTATTTTTTATTTTATTTATTCTTACAAATTTTCATTTAAGAATACACTTTTATTTTAAATAATAAATTTTTTATGTTAATTCTAAATTAATCTTTTTAATTTATTGAAGGCTAAATTGCACTGGTGGTACCCATAGTTTATTTTTCGCGTGAATTTGGTACCCATAGTTCAATTGCAACATTCATAGTACCCATACTTTCAATTTGTTGCAATGATTGTACCTTTCTTTAACTTTCCATCCGTATGCTGAATGAAAATATGTAAAAGACAATTGTGCCGCTCATTTCCCCTTTCAACTTTTACAAAATTACTACTTTTACGTATATTTTTTTTGAGGAAACCTATAAATTTAAAATATTATCTAACATTAAATTTTAAAAAAAAATATTATTTATTGATATTTTAAAATAATCATATGTAGCCCTAAAAAAAATAATCATATGTTCAAAAAAATAAAACTGCAAAATTACGTAAAGTGCAAGTTATCGCCACAACTATTTCAATTTATGAAAAAATTTGTAGTAACTTTATTAATTATTTTTATCATGTTAAGAAAAGTAATAATTAAATTTATAATTAAGATTTTGTAAAATTTTGAACTTATAAGTAAAAAAAATTAAAATTTTAATTATTGTTATGACAACTATTTTTCTTACATAAACAAAATATATATATATGTAAATAAATAAATAAATAAATAAATCTGTGTTCTATAAAAACTATTTACAAAATTGTGGACTGTGAATTAGGGGCACACTAATCTTTTTACATATGTCCATCTAACATACGGATGGAAAGTTAACGGTGGACACCACGGTTGCAGCAAATTGAAAAGGCAAAATTGCACCGAAGGTACCGATATCTTGTCAAAACTGACAAGTGGGTAACCAAATTTTCAAATCGTGCATCACGGGTGCCCAGATTTCAAAATCATGCACTGGAGGTACCCAACGCTAACTCTCGTTAACTTTCCATCCAAATTGGACAGAATAGTATAAAAAGACTATTATACCCATTATTTTTACCTCCACCTTTTTTAAATACAACGACTACTAAAGAATTTTAAAAAAAATAAAAAATTAATTTAATAATTTGATATATGTAAGATAATGCAATTTATTTCATCAAAATTACATATTATTACATCATTTCAAGATATGAAATATATTTTTCTTAACATATAGCCGTTAATCTTAAAATATTTAACTTTTCTTTTAACAAAAATATCCAAATTTCATAATCTCAAAATGGAAAATTAACGGGAGGGTACATGTGAAATTATCAAAGATACTTATATGTTATTGTTTTTATTAAACAATATATATGTGAAATTATGAAATTTTGAGATTGTTTTTATTAACATATATCTGTCAATCTTAAATTCGTTTAACTTCTTTTTAACAATTTTTTAAAAAATCTCAAAATTTCATAATCTCACATGATTTTTTTAATAGAACAATAACATACATGTATCTTTTATAATTTCACATGTACCCTTCCGTTAATTTTTCATTTTGAGATTATGAAATTTTGATATTTTTGTTTAAAAAAAGTTAAAACTTTAAGATTGACGGATATATGTTAATAAAAACATATTTCATATCTTGAATGACGTAAAAATATGTAATTTTGATGAAATATATTGCATTATCTTACATATATCTATTAAATTATTTTTTTTGTTTTTAATTTTTTTAGATTTGTTAGTAACACTTGTATTTAAAAAAAAGCTAGAGGTGAAAATAAAGGGTACAATAGTCTTTTTTATACTTTTCCATCGAATTTGGATGGAAAGTTAACGGAGACGACAGTTAGCATTGGGTACCTCCGGTGCACGATTTTGAAATTTGGGAACGCACTTGCCGGTTTTTGTAAAATATGGGTATCTCCGGTGCAATTTTGCCTTTGATTTTTGTGTGATTTGTTACCTAAAATTTCAACTGCAGCATCCATAGTACCTATACTTTCAATTTGTTGCAACGGTGGTACCTTCCGTTAACTTTCCATCCATATGTTGGATGGAAATACGTAAAACGACTAGTGTGCACCTCATTTTCACTCCATTTTTTTTATAAAATTGTAACTTCATCTAGAAAATTAAAAAAATTTACACAATTTTAATTTTTAAATGTGATTATCTATTCATTAAAATAATATCACATGCTTTCAAATAAAATAAAAAATTGCATATTTTCACTAAAAATACAAGTTATCTCGATAAATATTTCATTACAATGGAAAAGGTATAATACATTTATTAATTATTACTATGACAATTAAATATATTTTTAGTTTTTTAGATTTATGAATGAAAAAAATTAAAATTTTACCTATTACTATAACAAATATTTTTTTACATATGCAATATATATTATATATGTAAATAAATAAATTACTAATTAATTCAATATATTATCAAAACCATTTACGAAATTGAGCTGAGTATTGTGGCACACTTCTTTTTTTTTTTTTTTTTACCTATTTCCATCCAACATAAGGATGTAAAGTTAACGGTGGATACGGTCGTTGCAACATATTGAAAGTATGAGTACTGCAGATGCTACAATTGAAACTATGGGTATCAAATCCACACATAAACAAAAATATTAGTACCAGCGATGCAATTTAGCCTACAATGTTTATCTTCCCTGAAAAAAAATTTATGAGTTTTCCTCTTTTTGCAGTATCTAATTAGAATTTAGGCTTAATTACTTAATGTTTGCCCCTAGTTTCACGAAACAATCACATTGCAACTCATACATCTAGAACTCGCTAATTACATCTCCTTTTGCAATATAAACACCAATGTAAAACTGATAAAATTGTCATCCAAAAGCTTAGCAGAGAGAAAGGGTATTTTTGTCTAATCCTCACTTAAAGCTATAATAAACTTTTTTTTGTCAACCTTAAAGCTATAATAAACTTAAACGTACTTTTAAAGCTTTAAGAAAATAAATAAAATTGTACAAAAGGGGTTGAAATTCCAATGTATAATAAATATTGGGCATTAGTATAAATAATAAAGTGTAAAGAAAAAATAAAGGGAAAAAAGTCGAGACACGTGAACAAGAGAAGAGAAGAACGAAGAAGCTTGGTCGAATTCTAGGGTGGGAACAATCCATGTGGGATCTTATGATTCCAACGATGCAATTCGGAGTAAGATCGATGGCTTGGAGGTTCTTGTAATTTCCGATAGTCACCGAAATGCTCCTTTCGAGCTGGTTTCGCCAAGCGAAAAATACAACGAGAATAGACAGATTACCGATCTCCGGTGGAATCAACCCAACTATTTGACTCTAAATGCAGATGTACCAAATTCGTTACCTTTGAAAAAACTGATGGGATTGAATGAGAGAGATTGTTGTTACTCATCATTAGTTATTCAGCATTAACAGGTTACCGACCCACGTAGTGAATTTAACAAAAGATTAATCATAATCAAATTCAAGCAATTCGTAATAGGGTTGTTTCAGCTCTAGAATCGGACCAAGCTTCGTCGTCTTCTTTGTTACTCTTCTTTTGTTCATCCGTCTGTACTTTTTTCTTTGGGGTAAACATCCGTCTGTACTTATTTTCATTTATTTTCTTTTTCCTTTATGTTTACTATTTTGACTAATGCCCAATATTTACTATATATTGACATTTCAACCCTTCAGTGCTGGTTTATTTATTTTCTTAAAGGTCTTAAAAAATGTTTAATTAAATTATTTTTGAAGTGAGGATTGGATAAAAATACCTTCATCTCCGTTAAGTTTTTGGATGATTATTTTTACCAATTTTACATTGACCTTTGTATTGCAAATGGGGATGCAATCAGCGAGTTCTAGAAGTGGGGTGAAACTGGGAGTAATTAAGTAATTAGGCCTTAATGTACTGACATGTTTTTGGGTATCAAATTTGTTTATCACATGTTGTGTATGATTGATGTTCAACGTTGTGTCAAGCGTAATATGATAAAGACGCTGACTATCTGGAATGCGGTGCTAAAGGTAAGAGGGTAGAGACGTCGACCGTTTTGGATTTTCTGTCAAACAAAATACAGTGAAGATGTTTGAAATGTAGCCCTTTTTTTACGCTGTGCCAAACTTAATATGAAAAACACACTGGCATTTTTTATGTTGTGTCTAATGTTGTATGGTAATGAATTCGACTGTTTAGACGTTGTGTCAAACATAAAAGGGTAGTGTGTCAAACGTAACAGGGTTAAGATGTTTCAAATATAGAGCGTTTTTTACGTTGTGTCAAACATAATATAGTAAAGACGTGGACCGTCTTTTAAGTTGTGTCTAACATAATATGTTAACGACGTCGACTGTTTCGGATGATGTGTCAAATGTAATACGGTAAAGATGTTCCAAATTATTTTTTCCACTACTGCAAATAAATTAAAAAGTATAGATGTACATGAAACTTCATTTTCCAAAAATCTTTTTTTCATTTAATTGAGATGAGATGAACTACACAAACACCTCTTCCTAAAGAACCCATTTGACACAAAACCCGTAAGCAACAAAACATTTAACCCATAGAGCCCCTAACCAACATAACAAGAAGCCCTAACCAACCAAAATCAACACAATCAAAATAACTAACAAGGATACTATGCAACAGCCTAAGAACATAATAATTTTTTTGTTCATCCTCTCTCTCTCTCTCTCTCTCTCGTCCAAGCTCATTATTCGACTTAAGAGGCCTGATATGACTTCCGTAGATATTGTGCAAATTGGTTGTTTAAACCACCGGAAAAACCCACAAGCTCCGGCATTCTGAAACGAGAAAGAGAAAAGCTAAGGAAACTCTCCTTATGCACTCTCTTTAGAAACTCTCTACTAGAATGTGCCACTTGGCCCTAATTTTTCTCAACAAAATAACTATTCTGATTGAGAGAGAATTGAGATGATACCCACGTTCATATTAATGTTAATCCCATGTTTATAGTTTGTTGGTTTTTTATTTGACCACATTTTGAAAATTTGTAAAATTCTATCCAATTAATCGGCTGCCATTTTTACCCTTAATCAATCTCTATCACTTCGGAGCAAGATAACTAAAACAACGCGGAAAATACCATGTGAAATATTTTTGAAGGCAGCCATATCATTATTGCTTCAACGAGTGAAAAAATTGTCAACAAGAAAACAAAACATCTAAAATTATAAATTTTAGATGAAAAAATAGTGATTCGTTAAAGTTGTGTGATTAAAATCTTGTTACATATGTTTCAAAAAAAAAATCTTGTTACATAGTTGTCGAAATTTTTTCTTCACAAAAAGTAAAAATGAACGTGGTGAGCAAATTCTTGAAGAAATTGTTTTTTTTTGCTCGGACTCATTGAGTCAAAGATTCCAAAAACATATGTAACATAGATCACAATGGTTCATGGTTCAAGAACTTTTGATTCAATGAGTCCAAGTAAAAAAAACTGTTCAGGAATTTGACACACCAAGTTCGTTTTCAACATTTGTGAACATAAACTTTAGGCAATTATGTAACAATAATTTACTCAAACATCGTAACAAAGAATTAATTTTTTAATCCAAATTTTAGATTTTTTATAAATTGATAAAAGTGTATGTTTCTTTTTATGGTAATTTTTTCACTCATCGAACAAGTAATAATATGTCTTTTTTCCTCAAAAAATATATATATATATATGTTTTTTATTTCAGTTATCTTCCCCAAAAGTGATAGAGATAAATTTTCTGGTCGATCTAAAAAAAGAGTGGTAAACATCAATGAAGGGTAAAATTGGCAGCCATATATGATAATATTATTTTAAAAAATGTGGTCAAATAAAAATTAACAACCATTAAATATGAGATAACCATTAGTGTGAACGTGAAAAATCATCACACTTTCTCTCTCGTAGTAATTAGTTGTTGAGAAAAATTAGGGCTAAATGGCACATTCTAGTAGAGAGTTTCTAAAGAGAGTGCATAAGGAGAGTTTCCTTAGCATTTCTCAACGAGAAATAGAAGAGAGATAATCGAGGCTAACCCCTAAAAAGGAAATAACTTTAATTGAAGAATTTACCCCGAAGTTCGAGAAATGAAGGAACCTCCTTCCTAGGTTGTTGTTCCTCCAAGAGATAGTTAACGAGGTAGGAAGAACACAATTGCAGTTTTGAAATGCCATTTGAAGGTGCTTACTCCGATTTGTTTCTCAGTTCTGAATCTAGCCACGATGTGTTCTTTGTTCCTTAGCATTGTGGTCTTCCATCCATTTATACAGTCAAATTAGTCTATTTAATGTTACAGATAGTGGTTGGTGGTTGTTTTCGAACAAAAATACCATGCGTCTTAGTTATTTGCATAAAAATACTTACAAGTTTCAGCTTGATAGAAAGATTGCAGATTGGGGACGAAGTCGGGTAGTTTTAAAACTAGGGAATAAAATCAAGTGGTTTTGGTATACTGGGAGTATGCAGTTAGCAATTAATCCTAAATATATACTCCTTCAGCTTCATGATTCTTCTTGAGATCTTCAAGCATTGTTCATTAGAGGTGAACAAACAAGTCATAAAGAATCATATCTTCAAGCTATTTCTTGTGAACTTTAACCCATAGAGCCCCTAACCAACATAATGAGATTGGACGAGAGAGAGGAGGAACAAAAAAATTGTTATGTTCTTAGGCTGTTGCATAGTATTCTTGTTAGTTATTTCGATTGTGTTGGTTTTGGTTGGTTAGGGCTTCTTGTTATGTTGGTAGGAAGACTACAATTGAGCAAGATGTGCATTAGAGGTGAACAAACAAGAATCATATCTTCAAGCTAATTCTTGTGAACTTGCAAAGCAAAACTCATACCACATAGCAAGTGTATTTGTACAAATCATAATGAAAATATTCATCAGAACATACTAGAGTAAGATGTGCATTGATAAACACATTTTATTTTTTCAAACTTGATTGAGAATCATGGATACAAAGAATCAAGCAATACGAAATTATTTAGATATTCTAAATCCAATTTTCACCATAGTTGGAGTATTGTGGAACACATGGAATAAACAATTATTCGTCATACATTTTTTATCATTATAAACAAATGCAACATAATGATTTATCATCAATTGATAACAATGGAGATAATCACCATATCAGATAAATATAATACTTCCATAAATCACAAAAAAAAAACAAATTTCATTCCATTAAAAAAATTAAATGCTCCACAAGTCAAAAACTAATTCTTATTGTCGTGACATGAATTCGAGAAAAAAAATCTATTAATTTATTAAACCTTACTATCAACGAGATAAATTTAACAAATGATGAAATTACGGCTCCTGAAAAATATGCATTCACGTACGAAGACATCAACAACCACCAATTGTGTCATGATAAATGAATTCTATACAATCATCAAAGTTTTCGTCTGCTTCTAGTGAGGTCGTAGACGAGTCAGACAAACTCCCTAAATCTTTATCTATTGGAAAGTAAGGGTTCATGTTATATTATCGGTAAATTCCTTTTAAGGAAGACATATTTTATAATCCTTAAAACGAAACAAAATCAATTCCATGTCGTAACTTATACAGAACACATGATAGCAAGGAAATTACTCCAAGTATTAATAATCAAATAAAATTTGTGGGTAGATTCTCATCATTATATTTTGTGCATACTCATAACCATCAAACATGAATCTGGGATAATAATCTAATATCGCTCCATCATACGTATGAGTGTAAGATCCGATATACTCAAAACGAGCATAAAATATCATACGAGCTATAGGCAAAACCCTAAAACACCAAAAGAAGGAATAAGAAAGGGAGAAAACACCACAAAATCTCGAGAGGAGGCCGACGAGATATAGCCCAATGGTATTGCGTTGCATGTTTATATGTTAGTCATTGTACTTTTTAGATATATTCGTTGTAACTGTCAAATTGCTATTACTGTGTCAATATTATGCCTGAAAACTGTGAAATTATAAATTGATAAATGATTCATGTGGAGGTGTTTTCAAAATTGTTATTTGAGTATCTGCATCATACATAGATGCTGCTAAAATTGCTATTCGAATATATTGTTGATACTCGTGACTATGTTGGATACATGCTATCAACTGTGTCGATTGTTGATATGTTATTAGCATGATGATATTGTCGATAGTACTGTTCATGCATGATTCACATGTGAAATTAATATTGGTAGTACTGTTCGACGACTTGCAAAACATGGTTGAAAAGCTAAAATTAATTAAAAAGTATTCTTAGCTAAAAACCCTTCACAAAATATCCTACAGAGTACCAATAGAAAAGATTTCATTCCCTAAAAATGTATATATATATATTTAAATATATATATATATATATATTTAGATTGGTCGAACAATTTCTCTTCAAATTCAATAATAATATTTTCTTTGAATATAACCTCTTCAATAAACCAGAAATATTCAATTAAGGAATGAAAAACTCTCTTATGAAAAATCATGTGAAAGAAAATGATATTTTAAAACAAAATAACCTGAAAAAAGAGTGGGACTATGGGAACAATTCTTTATCAATAATAATGCACACAAATACATAATTTGTGGTTGGTAGCAGTTGATCCCGTGCAAGGACATGTTAGGTTTCCATACTTCAAAATAATTTACCTTCATATAAAAAGTAAAATATATATATATATATATATATATATATATATATATATATTTCATCCCAAGGGTCATGAGGGCACACTCTACACTTAAGAAGGTCTAACTGAAAGCTATGAGACACTTATCTCAAGTTCTATTTTGTAAGTGTCTATAGCGATGAAACAATTTGTATTCCATCTTATGCAGAGCATTTGGGACTCCGCTTTATATCGATTCGTTTGAAACCATATTAATAAAATTTAGAGAAATTGTGATCCCAAATTCTTTTTGCTTTCGAATTAGCCCTGATAGTATTGCATACGAATTCTGCTACTCAAATGAGACACAATAGGTCGCTTAACCGTGTAGTAGGGCTTAGGAGTGTGGGTTTTTTATGATTTCTCTTAAGACTAGTATATTATGTACTAGAGGATAGTGTGTAATGCCACATAACATCACTTAGTTTACAGCAGCCACACCACCATTAAGCAATCTCAGCACAAAAACCCCTCATCGATCTTAAGATTCTATCTGTTTTCACAATAAAAAAGTCGATATCTTATACAAATGACACCCCAGTCATCACAATAAATGAAGTTCAAATGTAGCCTTTCGAGACACTCTGGGTCAAAAAATATAATTTCTTTATAAAAAGCTAGTACCAGTATTTCAGCCATAGCATGATATTATAAATGACGTGGCCGAAATAGTGGTTGGTTAGAAGACACATTCTAACTATAAAAATTCCTAAGCGAAAAGCAAAAAAAAAAAAAAAAAAAAACTTTGTGAAATTTAGGAGTTATTTTAATTACTTCCAAAGTCTTTCACTCTTTTCAAAAATTAGCTTGGGATATTGTTTTCCTCACAAATCTACTTCATGAATTTTTTTTCCCACCCATACAAGTCATGCATATTATTTTTTGGAATTTAGCAGGAAAAAATGATATAGGGGTCTGGGAAGGAGGCACCAAACTCCTTGAAGAATAGTAAGAGTAATAAAGTTATTATGGTTCTAAGATTGACAGTCTCTAGAAATTTATTAATGAAAGGTTATCCTAATGAGGTAAGGAAGAATCCCGAGTCATCGGGAATCTTCTAATCTCATAGGTTGTTGCCCAGGTGATCGTAACAGTTTCAAGTTGTTAGTTCATGAGACAATCATAAGCCTGAAGAGATCGTAGAATACTAGATAGGTGAGGGACATTATGACTTGATTGGCCATCTTTTGCATTTAAAAAACTCCTACGAATTTCATAAGGTGAAAAGAAAAGTTCTTAGAGAATCTTGTGGAGAGATACCTATGATTGTTCTTATTATGGAGATGGCTAACAAAAATGGAAATATAATAATTAGATTACTAGCTTATCCAGAAGTGCAATATACTAAAAAAATGCTTAAGAATGTACCTATTGTTAATATATTTTTTTATCATCCCAGCCTAAAAACACATGAGCGATGTTTTCGATTTCTACAACTCTAAAGTCATTCACAAGAAAACTCAACCATCCTCAGGCAATAAAGAGACAAATTTTGAAATGTTTTTCAAACTAAAATTGGATAAAACAATTCATCACATGTTCTCTTTTACCTCACAGCCTCACAACGAGAAATAGAGTGGAAAACCGGACAAAAATTTCTTCAGAGATGACTTAAAAACTCCTAATCAACTCATAAGCCTCAGGCTGAAACATAAGAATTGATAAATATAAAAAAATTACCACATATGGGATTAAATAAAGCAGAGGAAACTGAAAGTGGTCATTCTATTAAATATTCAATGTGTGAGTTTAAGAAAGCAAGATTTAACGAAAGAAGTAATCTCATAAGTGGAGAAATTTATCTCATATGCCATCGGATAGAGATGGCAGTGTTTCTGGAACATTCCTCATGATCACAAGCATTTTATCTGAAATAAACTCATTCTAGAATTTCTCCTACCCAGTGAGAGTACTACTAGAAAGAGATCTCCTATTTAAGACGTATTCTGAAAAACCTTATGAAGTTAGTGCTTCAATCTTTATAAGTGTCACAAGAACTTGTGGAGTATTTGGGCAATCATGTTCTCGATGCGGGTGTTGTTGGAATAGGTTCTCTAGAGGCAATATAATATTTAGTATGAACAATGTTATTGGCTAGAATATTCATTTATTATATATTGTGATATTTAATATAATGAAGTCCTTAGATACAATGTATTTTTTATCTTAAATATCCCTAGTCCATTATATTGATTAATAGGACGATCAAATATAGACTAGTACGTGTGTAGATTGATATAGAGATATCAAGTCTAGCACATGGGTATGCATTAGGAGTAATGGCATGCTGGATTGACCCACAACGAGAAGGATACATTAGATTATGTTAAAGTCACAATCTCTTCTCGCAGTGCTAATATAATTGCAATCCTTAGACTTGAAGTCACTAGATACTCTAGTTGTGAAATATCGTGCTTTGATGTTATCAAACGTTATACCGTTACTGGGTAATCATAAATGTAGCTATCGGGAATGATAGGAAGCAAGCTTAGAAATCATAGTGATGTAGAGAGGGTATTTCCTCCCACATAATGGGAGTAAATATCCACGGCCACTCGAGGGATGAGGCTTATTGAATGTTTGGCCAGACTCAGATAAATCAATATGGAGATATTGATGTTATCTGTTTTCATAAGCATAATCTCAGGATCGAGGAACTATGAATTGGATATACGAGTGTGAATATTTATGTCTCGTGCCCAATCCGGATATGGAGACAAAGGGATAGTGCAATATGAGATATTGGGCACAAAAGGTTTGTCGGGATCACTGACTTATTTCTATTAGTTGGGTGCATGGATGTGTTGCTAGACACCACTCCATGTTAGTAATAAGTTACTACCAACTAAGTAGAAACCGATGGGGTCACACGTCAAATAGAGTTGAACTAGATTTGGGATTAATTAATATGATTAATTAATAAGAAGGATCACTTTGCAAAACCTTGCAAACTTAGTAGGACTAATATGAAAGGAAGGGACTAACCCAAGTTCATTTAGAACTAGGAAGGGCCTTTATGTAGTTAACAAGGAGTTGTTGGACTATATAAAGGATGCTCTTGCTTCCTTCCCACAACTAATGTTCATAACATACGTGAGTGGGAGAGAGAGCAAAAGATAGAGCAAGACAAAGCTAGAGGCCGAAGCCCCTAGCCCGTCCGCCCAACCGGTCGGCCTCAAGAGGAGGGCCAAAACCCTCCTTTGGCTCTTTGGTTGCTTGATTCCTTCTTCCCTCTTCCTCCGGTCCAAGCTAGCGCTTGAGAAGTAAGAATCTAGATCTCACCTCTATACGTGGATCAACCGTAGAGACGAGGACAATATTCTTTGTTTGATCTCCCAAACCAAAATGTACACATCTTCTATGTCCCTTATCATGTTATGATGTCTCTTCCTGTGATCCTTGGTGGGCTTTGAGTAGGAATTAATTTTTTTGTTATTCTGCTGCGTTACCTACGTCAAAACCCAACAGTGGTATCAGAGTCACAGGTCGTAGTGCATAACATGATTTTATGTGTTACGGTTTCAGTTTATACACCGTTATATTCATATTACGCGAAAACTGAAATTAGTTGGCATAGTAGATGCAAAATTGAATTTGATTCAATATAAACAAGATCTAATTTAACATTGGATGTTAGAATTGGTGAGTTTAATCACATAGGATGTGAATTATTGGGTTCTTGAAAATTAGGCTTCATGGTCACATAGTTGAAAAAGGGAGTTTTTCAATTATGGAAACAATTATATGGAAATATCCATATGGAAACAACCATGCTTGGGCAACAAGGAAGGAAGGGAAGGAGACTAGGGCCGAAACCCTAGCCGTCTCCCCCCCTTTCTTGTGCGCGAAGTAAGACCGCGGGTCTCTAGGGCGGCCGGCCTTGGGCCGGGCCACGTGGCGCGGCGGTCCTCCTGGGGTTCGGCCCATGCATGGGTTGGACCCCTTGGATCGTTGTAACCCTAATTACCCAATTTCATTAAAATTAAACAAGCGCGTTAAAAATTGGTTTTTAACTGTATTATGTGCTCTGTTGTATGGTGGATGGATATGGCCAGGGTTGTGGATGTTTATTGCTTTGTGGTTTGGTTTACGGCCTGCGAGCTGATCAAATTAATGTAATAATTAATTATATTTTACGGCATGCGAGTCGTCTTTTCTCCTCAACATGTGAGGCTTTTATTATTTATTTATTCTAGATATTAGGCTAGAATTAGAAATATTTAGATGATAGCCAAGAGCTTGGAGAAGAAGACCGGAGAACCAAAGAAGCCAAAAGACGAAGAAGACACCCCTAGGCGTGCGGCTATGGTGGAGCACATGGAGATGAGCTTGTCACTTTATGGAAATTAGATATTATCATTGGCTTGATAATATCTTAGTCTAGGGGCCATATCCATGCCACATTTATTTTTATTTTTTGGATGTTTATTATTTATGTCTTGTTGTTAATTTTTGTGTGTATGGCGATACTAGCAAAACGTTAACAAGGTAATAATAAACAAGGACGGTCTTTTATTATGGATTGTCCAATCCAAATAAGTAGATCATGTTGATTGTATCATCCAAACAAATTAAGAATGATTAAATCCCTCAATTAAAATATTGCGTTTTGCCTTCTCTTGCCAAAACACCCTTCATGATCAGGGTTTATTAAAATTCGGGCTTGCCAAAGCAAGGCGATTTTAATTTACTATGGGGTGTTGCGGACGACACAAGCTAGTAATGTTTGTATGTTGAAGCAAGAGATTGGACGCAACTGGGTAAGACTCAATTGGATTGATGAGCCTAGAGGCATGAAAATTAGGCGTTATTCAAAGGATAAAGAATAAAGAGTTATTCACCTAATTGGACCAAGACTTGCATGGGATGCAACTGGAATGGTTCCTACCTAAATAACATATTCTTGGGTAACTTGCCAAAGCAAGCTCAAGAAGAAGTGAAAAAGGGATCTCGTACCTACTACAAAATACAATGATATTTTCCACATTAATAGTGAGGGCTATTAATCCGAGAAAAATAGTGGGAGCTATATTTGATGATCTAACCATTGTTGAATATAGTTAAATTGTTCAAAATACTAAAATTGCACATTTCTCGTTTTGTAGAATTCCAAATGGCAAACAACAACGCATCGACTTCATCCCTACGAACTGTTCTTGAGAAGGATTAACTGTCTAGAACAAATTTCCTTAACTGGTACAAAAACTTAAGGATTGTCCTTAAGCAAGAAAAGAAGCTGTACGTCTTGGACACTCCGATTCCAGAACCACCACAAGATGAGTCTGTTATAGCGGAAGTAAGGGCACGCCAGAAACATATTGATGATTCTAATGACGTGACTTGCCTCATGCTTTGCACCATGACTGCTGAGCTTTAGAAGCAGCACGAGAACATGGAGGCCTATGATATGATCATACACTTGAAACAATTGTTTTAGGAACAGGCAAGGCATGAACGCTATGAGGTGTCCAAAGCATTGTTCAAGAGTAGTCTCGCAGAATGGAATCAAGTAGGGCCTCATGTATTCCGAATGTTCGGGTACATTGAGAACCTTGAGAGACTGGGATTCCCGCTTGGACAAGATTTGGCAACTAATCTTGTCTTGAAATCGTTGCCTGACAGTTATAATCAGTTCATCATGAACTATAATAAGAACGAGATCAGTAAGACTCTGCCTGACTTGTTGAACATGATAAAGAAAGCTAAACAGAGCATCAAAAAAGGCAAGGGCAAGGCCATAATGATGGTCCAAAAGAAGAAGGGAAAAGGAGTTGCCTCTACTTCCAAAGGAAAGCGCAAGAAAAATGTGAAATCCAAGGAAGCCCGAAAGCCTAGTGGAGGCGTGGCTAAAGGTGAATGTCACTACTGCAGCCAGCCGGGTCACTGGAGGAGAAATTGCCCTAAATATCTGGAGGATAAGAAGCTTGGAATAGTGATTCCACCACCACCAAGTATTTATGTTATACACGTCAATCTTTCTATTTCTTCATCTTGGGTATTGGATACTGGATGTGGTGCTCACATTTTTCGAAATGTGCAGGATTTGAAAAGAAGTAGAAGACTGGCTAAAGGGGAGATATATCTACCCGTCGGGAATGGAGCAAGAGTTGCTGCATTAGCTGTAGACGTTTATGAGCTATCTTTGCCTTCTGGACTTATCTTAGAATTAGAAAATTGCTTTTATGTGCCTGCTATGAGCAGAAACATTATTTCCATTTCTTGTGTGGACGAGAAGGGTTTTTCTATTTCAATAAAGACAAGTGTTGCTCCATTTATTTTGATAGTATGCACTATTGTAGTGCGCATTTGTATAATGGATTGTATATCCTTGATCTAAATAGTCCAATCTATAACATAAATACTAAAATGATTAAAACTAACGATTTAAATTCTACATATCTATGGCACTACCGTTTAGGCCATATAAATGAGAAACGCATATCTAGACTCCATAAGGATGGACTTCTAGACTCATTTGATTTGGAATCATATGAGACATGCAAATCTTGTTTATTCGGGAAAATGACAAAGTCCCCTTTTAATAAGAAAGGTGAGAGGACTAGTGAGTTATTGGCACTCATACATACTGATGTATGTGGACCGTTCCCCACGCCTGCCAGAGGTGGTTACACCTACTTCATTACGTTTACTGATGATATCAGTAGATATGGATTTTTATACCTTATGAAGCCCAAATCCAAATCCTTTGAATTGTTCAAGGAATTCAAGAATGAAGTAGAGAAGCAACTTGGTAAAAGTATTAAGGCTCTACGATCCGATCGTGTAGGAGAATACTTAAGCCAAGAGTTTGATGAGTATCTTAGATAGTGTGGGATAGTATCCCACCTCACTCCACCCGGAACGCCACAATGGAATGGCGTGTTCGAGAGGAGGAATCGCACACTATTGGATATGGTGCAGTCTATGATGTCTCAAACAGATGTTCCGATATCATTTTGGGGACATGCTCTAATGACGACAACTTTTACCATTAACCGCGTTCCATCTAAATCAGTCACGAAGACACCATATGAGATATTGAATAGGAAGCGTCCCATAGTGTCGTTTATGAGGAGTTTGGGCTGCGATGTCTATGTAAAGCGTTTACAAACAGACAAGTTCGGGCCCAAAGCGGATAACTGTAAATTTGTAGGATATCCTAAGGAAACTAAAGGATATTATTTCTACAACCCCACCGAGAACAAAGTGTTTGTTGCTCGGACCGGCGTGTTTCTAGAAAGAGAGTTTGTCTCTAAATAAGCAAGTGGGAGGGCTGTAGAACTTGAAGAGATTCAAGAACCACAAATCACAAAAACCGATGATGGAACATGAGCAGGAACCACAAGCTGTTGTGGAGGAACCTGTTCAGGTAACACAGGAACTCCGTAGGTCAGGAAGAGTGTGTCATGAGGCAGAGAGGTACGGACTTCTCGTGAATGAGCCCGATGACGTACCACTCATGGATGATGAGCGTGCAACCTATGGGGAGGCCATGAAAGGCCCAAACTCCAAGAAGTGGCTAGAAGCCATGAGATCCGAAATGGATTCCATGTACACCAAAAAGTATGGACTTTGGTGGAACCACCCGAAGGGGCTCGTCCCATAGGGTGCAAATGGGTCTTCAAGAAGAAGACCGACATGGATGGCAAGGTAGTTGTCTATAAGGGGCGATTGGTAGCCAAAGGGTATATACAGATTCATGGTGTTGGCTATGATGAGACCTTTTCACCAGTCGCCATGAATAAAAAAATTCGAATCCTACTTGCTATTGCAGCATACTACGACTATGAGTTTTTGCAAATGGAAGTCAAAATAGCGTTCCTTTATGGGAACCTCCTCGAGGATGTGTACATTACACAACCGTAGGGTTTTGAGGATCCAGAGAATGCCAATAGATTTTGTAAGATGCAAAAGATCCATTTATGGATTGAAGCAAGCTTCTAGGAGCTGGAATCGACGTTTTCATGACGCAGTCAAAGAGTTTGGCGTCATCAAGAACGAAGATGAGCCTTGTGTTTACAAGATGGTTAGTGGGAGCTCTGTAGTATTTCTCGTCTTGTATGTGGATGACATACTAATCATTGGAAATGACATTCCTACTTTGCAATCTGTTAAAGATTGGCTAGGAAAGTGTTTACACTGAAAGACTTAGGAGATGTAGCCTATATACTTGGTATAAAGATCTATAGGGATAGATCTAGAAAGCTGCTCGACCTAAGTCAAAGCACATATATAGACAAGGTGTTGAAGAGGTTCAGCATGCAAGATTCCAAGAAGGGATTCTTGCCCATGTCGCATGGAGTCACTCTTTCAAAGAATGACTATCCCTCCAATGAGATTGAGAAGGACCGCATGAGTAGGATACCCTATGCTTCGGCCATAGGATCCATCATGTTCGCCATGTTGTGTACTAGACCAGACGCATCATACGCGTTGAGTATGGTGAGCAGATATCAGTCAAATCCGGGTGAGAGTCACTGGATTGAACATCCTAAAGTACTTGAAAAGAACTAAGGATGCGTTCTTGATATTTGGAGGTAAGGAAGAGCTAAGTGTAATTGGTTACACTGATGCAAGCTTCCAAATCGACAAAGTTGACTACAGATCGCAGTCTGGATACGTGTTTTGCTTGAATGGAGAAGCTGGGAGCTGGAAGAGTTCCAAGCAAGGGACAGTTGCTGATTCTACAACAAAAGCTGAGTACATTGCTGCTGCGAAAGCAGCAAAAGAGGCAGTTTAGATAAAGAAGTTTATCACCGAGCTTGGTGTGGTCCCTAGCATCGTGGATCCCATAGAGTTGTACTGTGACAACTCTGGGGTGATCGCACAAGCTAAGGAACCAAGATCACACCAGAAATAAAAGAATGTACTTAGGAGATTCCATCTTATTCGTGATATGATCGATCGAGGAGATGTGCAAGATTCCAACGGATGACAATCTTTCGAATCCGCTCACAAAACCTCTTGCGCAGCGAAAGCATGAAGGGCACGCCAGATATATAGGCATGAGATGCACCAGATTGGCTCTAGTGCAAGTGGGAGACTGTTGGAATAGGTGCCCTAGAGGCAATGTAATATTTCGTATGAACAATGTTATTAGCTAGAATATTTATTTATTATATATTGTGATATTTAATATAATGAAGTCCTCTGATACAATGTGTTGTTTATCTTAAATATCCCTAGTCCATTATATTGATTAATAGGACGATCAAATGTAGACTAGTATGTGCGTATATTGATATGGAGATATCAAGTCTAACACATGGGTATGCATTAGGAGTAATGGCATGCTGGATTGAACCACAACGAGAAGGATACATTAGATTATGCTAAAGTCACAATCGCTTCTCGTAGTGCTAATATAATTGCAATCCTTAGACTTGAAGTCACTAGATACTCTAGTTGTGAAATATCGAGCTTTGATGTTATCAAACGTTACACCGTAACTGGGTAATCATAAAGGTAGCTATCGGGCATGATAGGAAGAAAGCTTAGAGATTGTAGTGATGTAGAGAGAATTTGTCCCTCCCACATAATGGGAGTAAATATCCACGACCACTCGAGGGATGAGGCTTATTGAATGTCTGGCAAGAATCAGATAAATCAATATGGAGATATTGATGTTATCTGCTTGCATAAGCATAATCCCAGGATCGAGGAACTATGGATTGGATATACGAGTGTGACTATTTATATCTCGTGTCCAATCCGGATATGGAGACAAAGGGATAGTGCAATATGATATATTGGGCACAAAAGGTTTTTCGGGATCACTGACTTATTTCTATTAGTTGGGTGCATGGATGCGTTGCTAGACACCGCTCCATGTTATTAATAAGTTACTACCAACTAAGTATAAACCTATGGGGTCACATGCAAATAGTGTTGAACTAGATTTGGGATTAATTAATATGATTAATTAATAAGAAGGATCACTTTTCAACACCTTGCAAACTTAGTAGGACTAATATGCAAGGAAGGGACTAATACAAGTTCATGTAGAACTAGGAAGGGCCTTTATGTAGTTAACAAGGAGTTGTTGGACTATATAAAGGATTCTATAGCTTCCTTCCCACAACTAATGCTCATAACATAAGTGAGTGGGAGAGACAAAAGAGAGAGCAAGACAAGCTAGAGGCTGAAGCCCCTAGCCCGTCCGCCCAACCCGTCGGCCACAAGAGGAGGGCTGAAACCCTCCTTTGCCTCCTTGGTTGCTTGATTCCTTCTTCCATCTTCCTCCGGTACAAGCTAGGACTTGAGTAGGAAGAATCTAGATCTTACCTCTAGATGTGGATCAACCGCAGAGACGAGGACAATATTCTTTGTGTGATCTCGCAAACCAAAAGGTACACATCTTCTATGTCCCTTATCATGTTATGATGTCTCTTCATGTGATCCTTGGTGGGATTTGAGTAGGAATTAAATTTTTTGTTATTCCGCTGCGTTACCTACGTCAAAACCCAACATGTGTGACATCAAATGCATAAGACACGCCTCCAGCTACATTTTCCTTTCAGGTGTCCTTCTTGTTGAAGTTCAGCGTGAACTGAACTCTAGCACATAGTCATCTGGCATAGCCCTGTTCTAAAATTTATCCAATAAAGGAATTCTAGTGTAAGGTATCATAGATACAAATTGTTCCAAAAGTACTCTGAGATGTCATTCACCAATACAGGGTTCTTTAGCTTTATACCGATCTCTCACTTTTATGCTCCTTTCTTGCAGAAGGTTGTTCCAAAGACATATAAATGTTGTGGGCATGCAATACTAATAAAAATATAGGTGCAAAAAAGTGTCCCATAGTACCCCATCAAAGCATACACACGAAGTTAGTGATGTTTAACTTATTCATTAATCCTTTAGTTTGCAATAATATGACCTTATTTAGACAATAAAAGACAAATTGGGAAAAAAAAACTCAACACACACACACACATATATTTTGTGAAATATGCCAAGCTCGCAGCGAGTCAATCCATTGGAGACTGATCTGCAACGACCAAAACCCAGAAACATGATCAAGCTCACAAGATCCTCGCAATAGATTTCTGAAGCTATCATCACACGTATATCATAATAACATATGTATACTACCATACAGTTCTCCTAAACATGTTGGCATGCAGTAAAAATATTAACTCTAAACACAAATAAAACAAGTAGACATGCGAAGCTCATTATTTTTTAATGAAACATAAAAAAAGTATAATATTTATAATTTTTAGACAAAAAAGATTATCATATCCTATTGCTAAATGTTGAAAATTAACTGAACACAAAGAAATACATTGTTTTTTATAAAGGTCAAATATAAGAGCTTGTACAATGCGGCATGGGGACCTCTACGCATCTCAACTTTTTAAAGGAGGATCAGTACAAACTGATCCACTGATCCCTTCCTAACAAGCGGAATTTTACTGGAGTTCCCATAACATCTAACATCCCTTAATAGGCATGAAATTTCTTTTTGTTATGACATTACTTATTGCAAAACAAACATACGAGAACGATATTGAGACAAGTTAGGAAATTATTTCCTGGTCTACTGTGACAAGGGAAATCTTTCCAACAATTTGTTTTAGTCTTGAGAACAAGACGTTTATACCTACATGGCTTGTTAGTATGATCCCTTTTATTTCTAGATTTATCATTTACCATGGTCTTCAGATAAAAGGCAGGGAAACGGGAATCTCTAATCAAATGGTTGTAAGGACAGTATATTCCTTTTTATCTAAAGTCTTGGAAATAATATATTTTTTTCTTAGGCACAACACGAGTAAAAGTGCAGATGACCAGCTTCTTTCTAATCTTCTTATCTTTTCGTTTAGTTCTTATCCTCGTTCTTCTGTTGAGACTATCTCGAACGAATCTTTGACTTTACCATGATCTCACCGTTCGTCGTAGGAGATTTTGCCATAATGATCAATAGGTAAAGATATGTGGAGTGGAGTTACATGAGCGAGATTCACTTCCTTGATCCGTCATGCATCATTGAGTAAGTCCAATTAGAATTTATGAGGAGGGGATTGGACAACATCAATGATGTTTCTATGATAAGGACTCAAAGCATGGAAATAACTAGTTGAACTAAAACTATGGCTTGTCCCTAACATGTGGTCATGATAAGCATCACAATAAGTACTTTTTGCGCCAGGATATACCACAAAATTGCACATGAACAAAAGAATGAACATATGAAGAGGAGTTAGAAGACAACGAGCTTATGGATGGAGTAGTGGACATGCCCTTCATCCCACATTCATGACATATCATTATCCTTTGATATCCTAGCATGTTAGTCCTAGAGAGTGTAACATAACCAATCTTCCTACTTGTGGAGGCAAAGGTCTTCAAAGGAACCTCAGAGACTGACGATGAGCCATTGGTCTTCGGTGAAGCTAAGTCTGATTTGGCCTTGACAAAGCCGATTGGATTCTTTTCCACTGAATCCTTCGAGAGATTGTACCCTATACCACGTTATTCGATGCTTGATTGAGAATGATAACCGAAATGTCCATCTTCTCTGCACTTTGACCGAATTTAGCCAGCTTGTCTTTTGAATCCGTCAATTGAAGAGCTAATATCTCATTTTCTTCCGTTGACTGACCAAGCTCCTTGGAGTTGAGTTTGACTCAATACTAAATAATTCCAATCATAAAGATAATATCATTTTTCTCCTTCATAAGCTTTTCTCTTTATTCACAACTTTTCTTTAAAGACTGAGAAATCGAACATTTGTCTTCATGAATCTTTAATAACTCACACTTCTGTTGATCTATTAAACTTTTTGCTTGAAGTATCATTTCAGAGTTATATTATTTCTCTTGAAAACTTTGAGTCTTATAAGGATGAGAAGAGAATGACGGCATAGGATTCCGGGGCTCATCAAAATTTCTTTAGTCATGTGGAAATAAACATTGGAAGCATTTAGAGATGAACTGGGGAAAGTCTCGTCATCGTCACTTCCAAAACCACCAAGGACGTCTTTAGATAAGTTAGAGGTAGTCTAATGAGAAATTAATAGAGCTAAAGAGAAAATTTATTATAAATTTTTACTTTTAGGAAAGAAAATCAAAGTCATACTCTAATTAAGTATTATTGTTAAATCAAGAGATAGAGTTATAGTAATTATAAAAGATTTGTTTCGTAAAGGGCTTGTATCATTTCGGATATCTAAAATATTAAATAAATATCAATCTTGAAAAAGGAGGAGAGAGCACAGAGGAAGACAATCTATCACACGAGTACAAGTGTGTCTACTCTATACATTCACGACGCTATGTGACATTGATGAGATTACAATCGTAGAGCCTAATAGAAATGATTGTTATAGACAATTGATAGCTCGACTAACGCTATAAGACAAATCTATACTAAGACAAGAACAGCGTAAAGATAAACTATATAGGCACTTGTATAACGTTTAATAGTAGAACTAATCTAACAAGTAAAGCAGTTATATGAGAAGTAAAAGAAACGACAAACAAGATTTTTTACCATGGGGAAACCGTCACTGTGTTCTCCGCCTGAGAAGGACAGTTAAGATAAAAACATCACATGCTAGCACCAAAAAGTGCTAGAAACTGTATTGCACGAAATATCTGATAAAAGATAGATAACGAGATGTCCCTTACACTAGCTACTCACCACACTACCTTTTTCCTACCTAGTTGCAACCTCTTGTGTATCACGCTACGCCTGTGGCAATAGAAGACTCTCTTGAATCTATTCGATGATAGAAGTAACTTCGGTAGTTGGTCAATTGAACATATCTATCACCGTTTTTTTTGAATGTGCCAAATAGAATAATACCCTTCAACATAGAATGCGTCCTGTAGGTAAAATTAGTCCTATTGAGCATGTTAATGCAATTACTACAAGAATTGGCACCTCTATTACCCCCTTATCCTACACATGCCAGAGCTGAAGGTAAAAACGCCACAGAGAGAAAGAGAGAGTTGGGTGAAAAGGTTCACAAAACCATTGCGAGTTTCCAATCAAAGGACATCTTGGAAAACAAGGAAAAAATCTTAATCTGAAGTAAAATGTTGATGAGAATTTTTATGGACATTTTGTGGATAATTCCAGGAAATGTCTCGTCAACATCCCATTTGTGGAATTTCCATCCCAAATGCCTAAGTGTAGGAAATTATTTAAAGACATATTACGGGTAGAGAAGAGCATGGATCCCCATGCCACAGTGTAACTGAAAAAGACATGTAGTATGGTTACACAGAAGGACATCCCCAAGATGAGAGATCCAGGTAGTGTACTTTTGGCACGTAGTCTTGGGGTGTATTTCATACACATGGACTCTGCGACTTGGGCGCCTGCATCAACCTCGTTCCATTTTTATTGTTTCAAAGATAAAACATTGGTGATCCAAATCCGGTCAAATTTGGGCTGCAACTGGCAGGCAAGTCTGCTATGATGGTAATGGGTGTGATTGAGAACTTTTTTTTCAAAGTGGGTGCATTTTTTTTCCATCTTATTTTGTGATAGTGGACATTAAAGATGATCTTGATGTCACACTTATCTTGGGAAAGCTCTTTTACATACGATGCGCGCAAACATGGATTTTGATACTAAGGAGCTCAATATGAAATCTTTGTATTAATCAGTCGTCTTCAAGGGATTTCATACCGGTTGAGAGAAGAGCAAGATGGAAACGTCTAAATGCACAGAAGTTCAAATCGTTCATACTGCAGGGCTGCTTGTGATTCTGCAGCCCGATCTACCTGAAGAAGAGAAGAAGCCTATTTAAAATTAAAATCAAGAAACTGAAGGAGGAGGAACATCGTGCTAGACATCCTTAACTATATGAGGTAATTGCGTTAGCTGGTTTAAATTACACTGAATTTTTTGGAAGGAAATCCAATGTATTTACGTAGTAGTGTGGGAAATGTTTTTTTAATTTAATTGTGTTGCATTTTTTTCTTCATTATATAGAGTGATGAGAGAGATAGAGAGAATAGGATCAAATTAGTTATATTGTTACATAAAAATGAAGATTATGGGAGAATCTACCTTGGTGTGCCATGGCAAAAACAACCTTCATAAGGACTTGCGATTCCGAGTTGGAAATTCTTCATGCGCCAATTTCAGCAGGAGGAAAGTAGTCAAACCTAGTGTGCGATAACACACTGATGTATGAGAGTGCATTGCGACGTACAATGTGACATGGGGATTGTTCGTCCCCGCCCTTGATGCTCTTGTAACTATTCTTACCCTTTTGTATAGCTTCACTTCTTACTTTATAAGTATGTCACTTACACCACATGTGCATAATGGACTGATTATATTTACTGACCCTTTCATTTGAGGCGTGGAGTCTTCTTGATCATCTCTAAATTCTTTGTCGACAACGAAGCACTCAAGTGTGGGGGTGGGGGGAGCGTTTTGTGTTTGCTATCCAGTTATGTCTTGCATAGCCAGTTATATATAGAACGTGCTTAGTTCGTATTGTGTCTCATTCTTGTAGTATGTGTCATGTTTACATAAATTCTCGTATTCTTACGTGTTTAGTGTAGTTTATATACTGTTCGAATGTTTCCTTAATTGAGTCCACCCACCATAAATTTGAAGTTTTCGCATATTCTTATTTATTTTAAGCCTTGCATTTAAAGTTAGGATTCGTTAAAAGTACAAAAAGAATGAAACAAAGTGAAAACCCAATAAATTGAAAATTTGAGAAAGGGAAAAGAAGAGTACCGAAAACATGGAAATAGCTTAATGATACACTTCATCGAGGGTTGGAGGAGCCATAGTGAGGAATATTTTCAATCGAATTCGGTGTAGAGTTGTGATAAGAAACTAGTTTTTTTAGTAGTAAAACTTGTTCTTTTTGTAAGGGACATATGTACTTCCTCTATTGTGATGATTTGAAGGGGTTCCCCAACACTCTTTTATCATTGTTTTTCTATGAAAACGTGTGCCCTCTTGATATCTAGGTTGAAATATGTTTTCATCTTTATTCATTCATTCACAACCAAATGTGCCTCAATTCGCGTGGAGAATGTTTATTCAATACGATGGAGCTAACTCGAGAAAGACCTACAAATTAAGCCTTATTTCATTAAGTCCTAACTCTTTTCACAATGAAAATTTTAATTCAATGCAATCAAGGCTATGAGATTTTAAAACATCATATTATTTGTGAAGAAAGAATGAAAACGAAAGACTCTGCAATAGGAACTTGATTCAAGTGTATTCTAGCTGCTAATTGGTTCCTTTAAAGTGTGGAACATAATCTTATAAAATACATAAGGTTAAATCTTTATGGAAAACAGTTTTGAGAAAGGATGCCTTAGTACGTCTTTGTACGAAATAACCTTCTTTAATTCAACTTTTGCTATGTGCTGATCTCGAAGAGAAAAATTAAAAATATCGACGACATTCTCGTTTAAGTAGTTGAGATTGCTCGATCTCACAAAAAGAAAGAAAATATTTTTTATTTATTTTAAATAACTATTGCATTAATATCGAGACGTAAAACATGCATTTGCATAATCTTTCAACATTGTCATGTTGTGACTTGTGTAGGGTTGTTTGCGGTTTGAGTCGGATAGTGATTAGGTAAATGCGGTAGATGAAAGTTTGCTCGGGACGCGCAAATGAAGTGTGGGGGTATTTGATAAACTGTATGCAGATTTATATTCTATATTCTACATCTAGCGATGTGCGTGATTCTGAGACGTTTTGATAAAATATTGATTGTGTTCATTAATTAGGCTTAATGTGCATTGTTGTGTAGCCCGGGCATTTCGTATTAATTTTAAGAATTTTATACGTAAAATATGATCCCAGTATGTTCTAGTGTTGTGTATATCAGGTACCTACAGCTATAGAATTATATCGGGAGCGAGAACGAACTTCGAAAGAGGAGGATGTTTGGGGAATGGCCAAGGAGAATGAAGAGAAGCAAAGTTGGAAGAGAAAAGTTACCAGCCTTTACCATTTTGATGATATATGATTTTCTACAAGGAATTTTAGAGTCAGACCTGTGGAAAATGGATGTAGACTCAAAGAGATTTCCCATGTTAGGTCACAGAGCTAAATCGTAGTTCGGATGAGGAACATATGGTTTGTCAAAGAAGAAACAAAAACAAAAAAGAGTTTGAAAAGTTGCATCGACGAGTTTGCACTAATCGGGCCATATCTGGAGAAACATACGAAATTATGGAGCAAATCCTATGCCATTTCAATTTATACATCCACGATTTTATACAATATATGGTAGGCCCAAATACGAGTTCCGATCAGGGAGCTATGGCCCGAGCCAGATAAGCAAAATCTGGGAGCAGGTTTGCCCGCAAGAGAGTAATAGAGTTCGTATGAACAGCACCAGAGCTACCACGAGCTTCCGATGAGCTCCTATGAGCTACACTACACCATGCCGCCAAGTTTGAGGATAAAATACTGAATTAAAGCATAGTTAATGATGGGAATGAATTCATATGACTACATTATGACCTAGGATGAGTTTTTAGAAGAAGAGATGATGTAGAAACGCAGGTAAGACGTGGATAAATTGAATGTTTGGAGAAAAAAGAGCTAGGATTCTTCGTTTCATCTTCCTAAACTCTTTCTATCTCTCTATTATGATGTTAGAGTGAATCGTCTCATTTTTTCATTATTATGAGTAACGAAACCCATTGGAATAGGACTTGAGATGGGATTAAGGCTTTGTTCCAAAATTTGATGACTTTAATGCTGTGATTCATGTTCTGTTGACTTAATTGATGTTGATTACATGGTATGGTTTCTCTATGTACTTCGTTACAGCTAGTTTGTGGATGAAGGTTCATGATTCTAGGACTTAACTAGAAACTCTTCGTTGACACATTATCTTCTAATCGGTAAATTAGAATGATCACCTATTCGAAATTGCATACTTGGTGACTCGATCGTAGGAATTTGAGGCATTGAGCAGAAACAAGATCTTCACGCATGTTTAGAATTGGCTAAGTATTTGGTGACTCGGTGATAACTACCGTAGTAGGTACTTGGTGACTCGGTACATCATAATTGCTAGTCTAGCATAGTAATCACATCGGTGTTTCATGAGTCATAATAAATTGCCTGTAATATCCCCTAACAAACTACCAATGAGGCATCCTGGTCACCTCTCCCATTTTTGAATCTTAGCAATTCAATCTCTTCATGTTTACAATTTTATTGCAGTCACAATTTTTAATGACTAGATATGGAAAACCAATCAAACTTATAACCCACATTAAGGATATCAATTATTAATTACTGGGTTTACCAGATATTAGTACACCTGCAAACCGTGCATTTGCAGTTTAAGCGTGCAAGCAACCGGTGATTGTAGAATTCTATATGTGTTCCATCTTTGTCGTGTCAATAAATGATAACCATATAGACATAGGTTACTGTGTACAAGGAAATCCTCAAGAGATACCCAAGTATACACCTCAAGTAGAGAATGAGAACATAGTGAATTGTAGAGTGTGTGTAGGGAGAGGGTAACCATTAGTAACTGATTGTGAGAGAGAGACAGTAAGCTATGGTACTGGACCAGTATATCACTTGTGTCGCAACGGAGAGCTAACGATCCTATACATAGTGGGGAAGTGACCGTTGAGGGGTTAATGCACCATAAATGGCGGCTTAAAGGTAGACCCCCAACGACACGTTCGACCGTGTATATAGGAATCATTATGCATCTGCCCGCAAGTATCGGAGACCGTTATGAGATCAGCCGCATTGATGGGACACGTAATCCTAGGATCTGTCAGTCAGTTACCAGAGGTCGCGCACAAGCTTGGTTGTCGCATGCGCGCGACGAGCCTTACCCTAGCCTCCAAACCACTAAGTCCCTACAAGTCCCGTGTTATGGTGCGCGGGGGCCCTGTTTCGTAGCCCCCACGTGGATCAGCACGGGTGGTGATCCAGTGTGGATGGCGCACAACTGGGTGTGCTGGATGGCTGCCACATGGTAATGATCCGCCTTTCTGGATAGCAGTATCTACAATAGCCCCCTTTTGCGCGATTTTCACGCTCTCTTCTGTTGTGCAGTCGCGCAAAATCAACCATGCTTGAAGTTCACGCAAACCCTTTGAATTTTGAATTCAAATCCCCATAGCCCCCAGTTATAGCCATGATTGCCTAGGGTTTGGGAAGCGCCGTTTAGCCTTTGATGAAGTGTAGCCTTTGTCGAGTTAATCAATCGCCATCCGAATTCGCCTACTTTCGAGGCAAGGATAGCTAATCAAACTTCAGACTTCCCGGATTCCGAAGCGTTGCTTGGCTTATCAAACGTCAATAGTCGTGACTCTTCAAGGGTTTATATAAACCCCACTATTCCTTCAATTGAAACTTTTCCATCGCTTGCACATTTGAGTTCGTATGCATAGGAGAGAGCTCCCACAACAGGAAGAAGAGTCCTTCGATCAAGTTTGCAACCAAATCCTTGAAAAATTTTCCAGGGCAATTCTAGTGCTCAGGCGTGAACAAGGTAATTTGATTTGAACATCTACCTCGTGGTTTTGAGAAATTTGCAGTCAATTTCCTACAGCTTCTTTCCCCCCTTTTTCCTTCTACATGCTTTATCAATCATTGGGCTCTGGTCTCCCTCTTCTTGCAGCAATGGCTCCTAAAAAGACTACTGAAGTCCTAGAACTACCCAATGAGCTATGGCGCAAATCCCCCTACTTTGGGGGGTGATGACTTCTACTTGGCCTCTATCCGAGGGCATGCCCTCGAGGCATCCTCTTCAGGCACGACCTTGGAATTGAAACCTGAACCAGACAGGGAGGAGTGGGATCTAGCAGAGGATCATGATTTTCACAGATGCAGCATCGAGTCCGGCCTTTACCCCTACAATGATGTTCTCTTCCAAGCTTTCTTGGAGAAACTGGACTGGATGGACGAGTGGACTGACTATATTCTTGACAATCACGGGGCCAAGCTGATGGATGCTGGAATTTATCATGTCGTTCGCACGACCAAGGATTTCAATCTTAAGGCTGACCAGGACATGCTAAAGGTCATATTTTCGCGATATTCACCAAAGACTCACACATTCCACCTCTCCTTTCATGAGGCCACACCTACTCTGGAAGATGTGGAGAACCTGCTGATGCTCCCAAGCATGGGAGCCTTCAATCCTTTGGAAGCACTTAGCTCTGATGAGGAAATTGCTCTTTTCCGTCAGATGCAGGAATGCATCGCGGCTTTGAGGAAGGCTGCTTCGAAATGGGCTCCCGAAGCGATAAAACATTCTGATAATTTTATGACTCTTTATGCTGGTGCGAAGAACATATGGTCTAATTGGATCATGTTCTTCTTCAAGGACTTCCCCATACCTCACATTATCCACCAAATCCATGTGGAGACTCCTGACGAGTCCATTTCCACTGTAGGACAAGGGTGTGAGTATTCCTTGTGTTGTTTTCTCTGTGTCTGGTTGTCGCATTTCCTCAATGATGGGAGTCCGCGATATGGGGTTTTTATCCATGTACTCCCACTAGAAGTGAAGCTTGCACTTGGTAAGAGGGTTGAACTTGGACCTCTTGTCTTGGGCTCCCTATTTTTTCGTCTCGATCTGGCAGTTTAAAATGTTGAGCAGTCGCAAGCCAGGGCTAATGTCATGTGCTTTGCCAACATTGGATTTTTGACTATGTGGTTTTTTGAGCGATGTCCTTCATATGCCCCTGTACCCACTGCTGTCGAGCTGTGGAATGCTCTGAGATGCGAGGAAGCCTTCTTGTGTCCCCGATCCTGGCGTTGGTTTAAAACCAAGAACGCTCGCCGTAATTTATCTTTGGTCTGTGATGATGGTAGCTCCTTCGTGGCCCGTCCTTATGTTAAGGAGTTGGACAATATCATTTTTCAGGGGGACATGTATCCCGAGATTGATACTCCTCTCCGCGCCTGGCACATTACTACCGGACCCCGTCACTATAGTCAGTACGTGAACTGGTGTAGAAGGGGTTATTTGCCTGCTTTGGCAGAATACGCTCCTGGAACCAAGTTTTGCAGATATGCGCCCATAACAGTCCACTTTGACCCTCTTCGTGTTGCCCCTCAGCTGGGTTTTGACACCATTGCGCCACTAATGTGGTCTGATCTCCCTGCTAAGGACTGTTATGACGGAATCATTTTTGGGAGGAGCCGTGAGTTGCTTCTAGCAGAACTCCCCCTTGTGCAGCCCTCCAAAAGTAGAACAGGAAGGGTAACAGCTAGTTGGGTGGCCTTCTGGAAAACTCAGGTCCGTCGTCTGACAAGCCCGCGGACTCAGCTGCAAGTTCCCAAGGCGCTTGCACCCTTATCCAAGGATTACCCTTTCAAGTCTAATCTTTCCCGGGGTTGGGCCCCCTATGTGGACTACTCTCTGTTGGTTGCGGACCATCTATGTCCACAACTAATCGTGGATGAGAAGAAGACTGCTGTCATGCAGGACTCCCTTAGTTCGCGGGCTCAGTACGCGAGAGACTTTCAAGTGGTATTGTTTTTTATCGCATCACTCTTTATATATTTTCTTCTATTTGAGTCTTCTTATTCCCCATGTATCTTAATACCTTGTTGTTTCCTCAACAGTGTTGCTTAAGGCGCTTCGCCTTAGGGGATCGCAGCGGGGGACTCGTTGACCTTTTTCGGTCAAAGAAAAGGTATGCTGACGATGCCATCCCTCCAGTGCTGCGCATGGAAGAAGGGATTAGGAGTGTAATCTCGGATGGACTTGAGGCCTTCCTTGGGCCTTTTATTAAAGAGATGAAAAAGAGAAGTGTCGATGCCTCTGCGACTGACGATCTGACAGCTCGGCAACCGTAGCGCGCGTGAAATGAGCCAGCTCCCAAGAAGGCATCTCCTGCGAAAAGGAAACCCGCTTCTTCCAAGAAGAAACCACTCCCGGAACCAGACTTAGACATTGTCGCCTGGGAGAAAGAAGGTTTGGTTGAAAATCTCCTTGCTTATCAAAATTTCCTCGAATATGTTTTACCCCCTTTTGTCTTCTTTCTTTAGATGATGACGATAGACCACTCAAAGGAAAGACCATCATGACTTAGGAGGAATCCGTTGAAGAGTCCAGGCATATGGCGGAGGAAAGATCCCTGCAAGGGAAGTTTTCGGAGGCAGAGCGTATTGAAATCGCCAAGAGACAGAGTATTGTTGAGATTGTTAATCAAGAAGGAAATGAGGAGCGAAGAACGCCCTTGCTATGGGCGTTCACGCCCTTCTGATGCTTCTCCAAAAACTTTTGATGAGTTACACCTGGCGCAACTAGCACTTCATGGTCTCGTCGATGATGAAGACGAAGAAGGTACCATTTTTAAGTTTGCTTTATCAAACTATGACATTATAACTGCGCATTATACCATGGCGTGCCCATTTGTGACATCCGTAAATGGGTAAGGGATCAGTGTGGGGAATCTTCAGGTAAGCCACTGCTCTAGTCGCGCGTGATAACCCTCTCTTTTGTGCGCTCGGTGCATAATCTTTTTAACCCCGAGAAGGTTATGCTAGATTGAAGAGTTTTCACGATAACTTGTGACATGAAAATTGCGCGGGTACCCCATATAAGTGGGGGAGTACCACTCATAATATCAGTAGAGGTCTTGTCATTCTGTTCCAACTTATCCTTTTGTTAAATTTTTTATTCTTCTTCCTCCTGAGGATGCAATAATGTCATATTATTTTTTGCGGAACCTGACCCTTGCCCTTTGATACACCGTCGAATTCGCAGTCCTATAGTTGTTCCTGAGTCTGTTGGCAACATGTTTGGTGTAGGTTCTTCAGGGAAAATCTTGAGGGAGGAGGTTCCAACAGTTGAGTGTTATCGAGGCGCAGTGCTCGTTATCGAGCAAGAGGAAGCACTTCTGGTGCAGGAAGATTTTGTTGCTCCTTCTGCCGAAGCGATACCTATTTCCTCGGATGAAGCTAATATCGAGCAAGAGACAAGTCTTGAGCAGGCCACAATGACTATGAACGTTGAGCCTGAAGTGCTATCCGAGAGGGATACCAAAGAAGTCGGGCGCGACACTTTGCCCGTTGAGCGTGCCGCTCCTGCTGAGCTCAATTCTCCTCTCACTCAAAACGTTGAGGAGGTTGATTTAGCTAATCTGAATCCATCCCCTGCACCAAGTGTGGCAAGAAGTGATGACCCTGCGGGAGGCTTTGATTTGGACTCTCTCTTTTCTGAGAAACCCTTTGAAGTGTAGGGCTCACAGGCTGCAAGACCTGTTGTGTCTGCGAGGAATTTTTCAATTCCTGAGCCATACTTTTCGCACGTGGTCAGAGAAAATCAAAATTTAGCTGAGGAAATTCATGCCGGCTTGCGGGTGGCAGTATCCATTGCTCCTCTTCAGCAAATTGTCGAAGGGACTGGTAAGCTCATCCTCACCCTTTCCCATAATGCTCTGACTCCTAGGCTCGCATCTTTCTGATTGTTTTTTGTCCCGCCTTTATGCACAGATATTGACCAAGCTTGTTTAGAATGGCTGATGAAAGTGCGTGTGACTTTTCCTGCTGCATTTGCTCGAGTGCAAGAGCTGGCGCCGAAAGACAGAGGGAATCTTTTTAGAGAGATGGCTGCTCTCTTGGAGAGATTATATAAGAATACTCCTGAAATCACCACAGCTGCTAGTGCCCAAGATCTTCTTGCGATCGTACAGAGACTTCAAGAGACTGCAGCGGGACGATTAGACTTGGACTTTCTCGTGCAGAGGCTAATCAAATTTCACAACTCTGCTAGTCTTGGGGCCGAGTACGCTTCTAACAGACAGGAGACAGCAGCCCTTAACGCGCGCAGAGAAGCGTATGAACAGATGGCCCGGGAGTATGAATCTTCCTTGAAGCATCATGAGGAGATCAAAGCTCGCATTGAAGATCTTGCAGCAAACTCGCTTAAGTTATCCGCGAGGGACTGCCTCTTGAAAGACTTTTTTAAGGAATGAAGCAGCAGTACTGATTATCCGCCCTTTTAGACTCTCCCTCGAATGTAATTTTGTTGCTCTTTATTATGGCCGTGTTGCCTGGATGTTTTGAATTTCTGTGAAAAGTGTTTGTGGCGCGCGTGTGTTTCTGCGCGGTTTTGTGTAATGCCCCCTTTTGCATGCCTTAGCCTATGTCTTTGTTTACATACATGCTAGGCCTTGTATGCCTTGTTTTCTTCAGGTGAATAAGGTCTTCGCCATTGTCCGGGGTAAGAACTTTAGCTGAATAATATAGTATTTTTCCCTTTTTTAGGAGAAGAGTTTAGTCGGATAAAACGGCTTCTACTGTAAACTAAAAAGGTAAGTCTTTTGTAATCCCTCTTACGACTGCTATCTTGTGAGATAGGCTTACACATTATCTCGCGTGTTTTGCTATCATATGAGATAGGCTTACCCACGCTTCTTGCTGCCACCAGGAAATTTTGGCTTATACTTTTATTTGATATTTCAACATTATCGCGAGAAAATAAGCTGGTGCATGCATGTCACCCTCTGCCATACTTGTAAAGGATTGCGATGCTCAATGTCTTGATGATGGTTCAAATTCCTAGGAGCCATCATGACTACCTGAATCGTCGTGCCAGCGTGGCGTCTTGATAAGGCGTGAACAAGGTAATTTGAATTGAACATCTACCTCGTGGTTTTGAGAAATTTGCAGTCAATTTCCTACAGCTTCTTTCCCCCCTTTTTCCTTCTACATGCTTTATCAATCATTGGGCTCTGGTCTCCCTCTTCTTGCAGCAATGGCTCCTAAAAAGACTACTGAAGTCCTAGAACTACCCAATGAGCTATGGCGCAAATCCCCCTACTTTGGGGGGTGATGACTTCTACTTGGCCTCTATCCGAGGGCATGCCCTCGAGGCATCCTCTTCAGGCACGACCTTGGAATTGAAACCTGAACCAGACAGGGAGGAGTGGGATCTAGCAGAGGATCATGATTTTCACAGATGCAGCATCGAGTCCGGCCTTTACCCCTACAATGATGTTCTCTTCCAAGCTTTCTTGGAGAAACTGGACTGGATGGACGAGTGGACTGACTATATTCTTGACAATCACGGGGCCAAGCTGATGGATGCTGGAATTTATCATGTCGTTCGCACGACCAAGGATTTCAATCTTAAGGCTGACCAGGACATGCTAAAGGTCATATTTTCGCGATATTCACCAAAGACTCACACATTCCACCTCTCCTTTCATGAGGCCACACCTACTCTGGAAGATGTGGAGAACCTGCTGATGCTCCCAAGCATGGGAGCCTTCAATCCTTTGGAAGCACTTCGCTCTGATGAGGAAATTGCTCTTTTCCGTCAGATGCAGGAATGCATCGCGGCTTTGAGGAAGGCTGCTTCGAAATGGGCTCCCGAAGCGATAAAACATTCTGATAATTTTATGACTCTTTATGCTGGTGCGAAGAACATATGGTCTAATTGGATCATGTTCTTCTTCAAGGACTTCCCCATACCTCACATTATCCACCAAATCCATGTGGAGACTCCTGACGAGTCCATTTCCACTGTAGGACAAGGGTGTGAGTATTCCTTGTGTTGTTTTCTCTGTGTCTGGTTGTCGCATTTCCTCAATGATGGGAGTCCGCGATATGGGGTTTTTATCCATGTACTCCCACTAGAAGTGAAGCTTGCACTTGGTAAGAGGGTTGAACTTGGACCTCTTGTCTTGGGCTCCCTATTTTTTCGTCTCGATCTGGCAGTTTAAAATGTTGAGCAGTCGCAAGCCAGGGCTAATGTCATGTGCTTTGCCAACATTGGATTTTTGACTATGTGGTTTTTTGAGCGATGTCCTTCATATGCCCCTGTACCCACTGCTGTCGAGCTGTGGAATGCTCTGAGATGCGAGGAAGCCTTCTTGTGTCCCCGATCCTGGCGTTGGTTTAAAACCAAGAACGCTCGCCGTAATTTATCTTTGGTCTGTGATGATGGTAGCTCCTTCGTGGCCCGTCCTTATGTTAAGGAGTTGGACAATATCATTTTTCAGGGGGACATGTATCCCGAGATTGATACTCCTCTCCGCGCCTGGCACATTACTACCGGACCCCGTCACTATAGTCAGTACGTGAACTGGTGTAGAAGGGGTTATTTGCCTGCTTTGGCAGAATACGCTCCTGGAACCAAGTTTTGCAGATATGCGCCCATAACAGTCCACTTTGACCCTCTTCGTGTTGCCCCTCAGCTGGGTTTTGACACCATTGCGCCACTAATGTGGTCTGATCTCCCTGCTAAGGACTGTTATGACGGAATCATTTTTGGGAGGAGCCGTGAGTTGCTTCTAGCAGAACTCCCCCTTGTGCACCCCTCCAAAAGTAGAACAGGAAGGGTAACAGCTAGTTGGGTGGCCTTCTGGAAAACTCAGGTCCGTCGTCTGACAAGCCCGCGGACTCAGCTGCAAGTTCCCAAGGCGCTTGCACCCTTATCCAAGGATTACCCTTTCAAGTCTAATCTTTCCCGGGGTTGGGCCCCCTATGTGGACTACTCTCTGTTGGTTGCGGACCATCTATGTCCACAACTAATCGTGGATGAGAAGAAGACTGCTGTCATGCAGGACTCCCTTAGTTCGCGGGCTCAGTACGCGAGAGACTTTCAAGTGGTATTGTTTTTTATCGCAGCACTCTTTATATATTTTCTTCTATTTGAGTCTTCTTATTCCCCATGTATCTTAATACCTTGTTGTTTCCTCAACAATGTTGCTTAAGGCGCTTCGCCTCAGGGGATCGCAGCGGGGGACTCGTTGACCTTTTTCGGTCAAAGAAAAGGTATGCTGACGATGCCATCCCTCCAGTGCTGCGCATGGAAGAAGGGATTAGGAGTGTAATCTCGGATGGACTTGAGGCCTTCCTTGGGCCTTTTATTAAAGAGATGAAAGAGAGAAGTGTCGATGCCTCTGCGACTGACGATCTGACAGCTCGGCAACCGTAGCGCGCGCGAAATGAGCCAGCTCCCAAGAAGGCATCTCCTGCGAAAAGGAAACACGCTTCTTCCAAGAAGAAACCACTCCCGGAACCAGACTCAGACATTGTCGCCTGGGAGAAAGAAGGTTTGGTTGAAAATCTCCTTGCTTATCAAAATTTCCTCGAATATGTTTTACCCCCTTTTGTCTTCTTTCTTTAGATGATGACGATAGACCACTCAAAGGAAAGACCATCATGACTTAGGAGGAAGCCGTTGAAGAGTCCAGGCATATGGCGGAGGAAAGATGCCTGCAAGGGAAGTTGTCGGAGGCAGAGCGTATTGAAATCGCCAAGAGACAGAGTATTGTTGAGATTGCTAATCAAGAAGGAAATGAGGAGCGAAGAACGCCCTTGCTATGGGCGTTCACGCCCTTCTGGTGCTTCTCCAAAAACTGTTGATGAGTTACACCTGGCGCAGCTAGCACTTCATGGTCTCGTCGATGATGAAGACGAAGAAGGTACCATTTTTAAGTTTGCTTTATCAAACTATGACATTATAACTGGCGCATTATACCATGGCGTGCCCATTTGTGACATCCGTAAATGGGTAAGGGATCAGTGTGGGGAATCTTCAGGTAAGCCACTGCTCTAGTCGCGCGTGATAACCCTTTCTTTTGTGCGCTCGGTGCATAATCTTTTTAACCCCGAGAAGGTTATGCTAGATTGAAGAGTTTTCACGATAACTTGTGACATGAAAATTGCGCGGGTACCCCATATAAGTGGGGGAGTACCACTCATAATATCAGTAGAGGTCTTGTCATTCTGTTCCAACTTATCCTTTTGTTAAATTTTTTATTCTTCTTCCTCCTGAGGATGCAATAATGTCATATTATTTTTTGCGGAACCTGACCCTTGCCCTTTGATACACCGTCGAATTCGCAGTCCTATAGTTGTTCCTGAGTCTGTTGGCAACATGTTTGGTGTAGGTTCTTCAGGGAAAATCTTGAGGGAGGAGGTTCCAACAGTTGAGTGTTATCGAGGCGCAGTGCTCGTTATCGAGTAAGAGGAAGCACTTCTGGTGCAGGAAGATTTTGTTGCTCCTTCTGCCGAAGCGATACCTATTTCCTCGGATGAAGCTAATATCGAGCAAGAGACAAGTCTTGAGCAGGCCACAATGACTATGAACGTTGAGCCTGAAGTGCTATCCGAGAGGGATACCAAAGAAGTCGCGCGCGACACTTTGCCCGTTGAGCGTGCCGCTCCTGCTGAGCTCAATTCTCCCCTCACTAAAAACGTTGAGGAGGTTGATTTAGCTAATCTGAATCCATCCCCTGCACCAAGTGTGGCAAGAAGTGATGACCCTGCGGGAGGCTTTGATTTGGACTCTCTCTTTTCTGAGAAACCCTTTGAAGTGTAGGGCTCACAGGCTGCAAGACCTGTTGTGTCTGCGAGGAATTTTTCAATTCCTGAGCCATACTTTTCGCACGTGGTCAGAGAAAATCAAAATTTAGCTGAGGAAATTCATGCCGGCTTGCGGGTGGCAGTATCCATTGCTCCTCTTCAGCAAATTGTCGAAGGGACTGGTAAGCTCATCCTCAACCTTTCCCATAATGCTCTGACTCCTAGGCTCGCATCTTTCTGATTGTTTTTTGTCCCGCCTTTATGCACAGATATTGACCAAGCTTGTTTAGAATGGCTGATGAAAGTGCGCGTGACTTTTCCTGCTGCATTTGCTCGAGTGCAAGAGCTGGCGCCGAAAGACAGAGGGAATCTTTTTAGAGAGATGGCTGCTCTCTTGGAGAGATTATATAAGAATACTCCTGAAATCACCACAGCTGCTAGTGCCCAAGATCTTCTTGCGATCGTACAGAGACTTCAAGAGACTGCAGCGGGACGATTAGACTTGGACTTTCTCGTGCAGAGGCTAATCAAATTTCACAACTCTGCTAGTCTTGGGGCCGAGTACGCTTCTAACAGACAGGAGACAGCAGCCCTTAACGCGCGCAGAGAAGCGTATGAACAGATGGCCCGGGAGTATGAATCTTCCTTGAAGCATCATGAGGAGATCAAAGCTCGCATTGAAGATCTTGCAGCAAACTCGCTTAAGTTATCCGCGAGGGACTGCCTCTTGAAAGACTTTTTTAAGGAATGAAGCAGCAGTACTGATTATCCGCCCTTTTAGACTCTCCCTCGAATGTAATTTTGTTGCTCTTTATTATGGCCGTGACGCCTGGATGTTTTGAATTTCTGTGAAAAGTGTTTGTGGCGCGCGTGTGTTTCTGCGCGGTTTTTTGTAATGCCCCCTTTTGCATGCCTTAGCCTATGTCTTTGTTTACATACATGCTGGGCCTTGTATGCCTTGTTTTCTTCAGGTGAATAAGGTCTTCGCCATTGTCCGGGGTAAGAACTTTAGCTGAATAATATAGTATTTTTCCCTTTTTTAGGAGAAGAGTTTAGTCGGATAAAACGGCTTCTGCTGTAAACTAAAAAGGTAAGTCTTTTGTAATCCCTCTTACGACTGCTATCTTGTGAGATAGGCTTACACATTATCTCGCGTGTTTTGCTATCATATGAGATAGGCTTACCCACGCTTCTTGCTGCCACCAGGGAATTTTGGCTTATACTTTTATTTGATATTTCAACATTATCGCGAGAAAATAAGCTGGTGCATGCATGTTACCCTCTGCCATACTTGTAAAGGATTGCGATGCTCAATGTCTTGATGATGGTTCGAATTCCTAGGAGCCATCATGACTGCCTGAATCGTCGTGCCAGCGTGGCGTCTTGATAAGGCGTGACTGTCACATAGTAGACTATCCCTTCATTACTGCCTAGGGCTACTATACCGTCGTAGGCTTTTAGTAATGCCATTGATTCTCATCCGATTTTGGAGGTGTTACTGGCAACTGAAGAGTCCTCCTTGGGCCCTATATAAATCCCCTCTTCCTTGCTATTTTGTTCTTCATCACTACTACCCTTCTGGTCTTTGCAATTGAAAAGATGTCTTTTTCCGTCTTGCCTGTCTTTCCGCTGCATTCCTCTGTCCTTTCACTTACCTGATTTCCATTTCCATGAACCCATAGGGGTATGTTGTGCTATAGGAATGTCTCCCAAGGGTTCGTTAGCCGGGACCTCTAATTCATCTAGTCCTTATAAAGATCGGCAGTACAGGGTGGTGATCCAGAAAGAAGGTGTTTTTTCCTTTATCATGTTCGCAGGTACCACCCCTGGTGGGATTCCGGCAAAGACTGCGCCCTCACCGATTCTTGAATTGAAGTGTAACGAGTGGGGTATTGCTCCCGTGGCTCTCCGTTGGAGAACAATTTTCCACCAAAACTTAGATCTGAGATCGGCGAACGGGATTCGTCCATTCCTTGAAGTTCATCTGGCATCTTGCCATGGTAGCGACAAGGGTTCTCTTCTGGTCGAGAACGTCGACGATGACGACGAGCCTTACATAGTTATGCCCCTAGTTTAGGGTTTTTAGCAAAGGAATATGTTTCTTTGCAATCTTTTTTGCTTCTTAAAAGTTTTCTTTCTGCTGCTATCTAGACTGATAAATTAGACCTCGCCCTTTTGTCTAATAAGATAGACTTTTATCTTTTCTTCTATAGACATGCACATATTTCAGCTATTACGTTTGCCTAAGATAGGCCATGATTTCGCGTTTGAGCGTTAGCCATTGGTTCAATAAGATAAACTCATGTACCGCTCGTTTGAACAGGCTTTCAATCCTGCTTTCAAAGACAGGTTCTGGTCACTTATCATGTGAGATAGGCTGTTGTTGCTATCATATGAGATAGGCCTTATATTTCCGTTACTATCCTAGTAGATAGGACTCGGCTTGTATTTGGCTGCTATCATATGAGATAGGCATTAGTTTGGCTTCTATCATGTGAGATAGTGTTTAGCTATCTTAAAAGACATGCTTTATTCGCGTTTGGTTGCTATTATATGAGATAGGCTTGTGCTATCTTAGGAGATAGGCTTTGATCACACTTGGCTGCTATCATGTGAGATAGGCTTGTGCTATCTTAGCAAATAGACTTTAATCGCGCTTGGTTTCAATCATATGAGATAGGCTTGTGCTATCTTAGCAGATAGACTTTAATCGCGCTTGGTTGCTATCATATGAGATAGGCTTGTGCTATCTTAGTAGACAGGCTTTAATCGCGCTTAGCTGCTATCATATGAGATAGAGATAGGCTTTAAACCGTTTGCAACAAGTAAGGACAAACAGCTGATGAGATAAGAACAGTTGATAAACAATAACTGTATTCAACAGTTAATAACAGGAGCGCACCTTTAGGGCACTTCTAGACGCGGTAAGACTTCTTCCCGTTGGAGTAAAAGCTTCCCACTTGTCTGCCTTCTTTATCATGCTTGATAACCCTCTTAAAGGTATAGATGTTTTTAGCTACTCCAGGGGCCTCCTTCCGTGTGGGCTGTTTTTCTCTCGTTTCCTCCCGTGTCACTATTACTCTAGCTGGTGACTGATCCTGGATGTCCTCCCATCTGGGCAGAGGAACTAGCTAGGAGGGTGCCGGAAGTGGCCCGTCTTCCAACTCCGTGAACCATACCGCCTCAGATAAGTGTGCCTCCTCCAGATTGAAAGGATTCACAGAAGCAGGTATTGTGACCACCCTTTCTTTCCAGATGGCCTTCATCACCTGGTGAGCTGTGGAAGGTACGGCGTCAAAGCGGTGAATCCATGCTCACCCAATCATGTGGTAAGTAGTTTTGGCGTCGATAACATGGAATTTGGCAGAACAACTAATATGCCCGATTGGATCCCCAAGCGAATCCACCCCAGGGTCATCCTGGAATCGCTACCGAAGCCTATTAGTGGTGACGGCTTTTAACTATTTTGTGTTTGGGGATCCCTGCCATCTCCAGAGTTCTAAGGGGGATGACGTTCACCGCGGCCCCGCCGTCGACGAATGCCCTTTTAAAATCTACATGGTTGATGGCAGCCGTCACATGTAGAGGCCTCTGATAGTTCGCACCAGTCCTCTTGTCTGACTCATCAAATGTCATAATGGGTCCCCCCGGCCGAATGGCCCTAATAACCCTGCTGTACGAGATTACTAACTCTTCCACATAGTCTTCTGCCACTCTGTGGATGGCTTTAGTCATTTCGTGCCTGCAGTCAGGCGAGAAGCCCATTTCATTGAAGAACTTAGCAAATTTGTCAGAGTTCTTCATTCGCTCAGCTCGCGAATCCTCCGTGTCAGTACTGTAGTCCTCCTATTCGTGGATCTCCGTGACTACCGGGACTTCTATGTCTATGACCTCCTCCAGGTCTGTAATAGAGATCATAGAAACCTCTTTCCCCTTATATTCCTTCCCCGCATGTGACGACAGGGGATTATTACGTACATCTTTGGTCGGCTCGTCTATAAACAGTTGGCCTTCCTTTATTTTCCTTTCCACCATCCACCTGAGCTTTTTGTACTCCTGAGTTGAATGCGATATTTGGCCGTGACACTTGCACCACCTCGGATCTCTGAACTATTCTCCCGTAGGTTTGCGCTTGAAGGGTGGCAAGATCCCGTCCTTCCGCCATCTTTTGCAGAGGTCGATCGCATCCTCAATCGAGCAGGGCAGTGGCGGTGCCTCCTGTGGCACGGGTCGTTGTTGTTTGTTGGATGGTGATACCGCATGAACGTTGGTGTCTCGTGGCCGTTTGTAACTGAACATGCCGACCTTGAAGTTGGAATTCGTCGGCGCACGCTCGCTAACGTGTTTCTTCCGCATCCTTTCTACAAGTGGCTCAACGTTCCTGGTACAATCGATCAACTTCGAGAAATTAGGCATGTTCAAGTTAATCAACATACCTTTATATTCATAGTGCATGCCTTGCAGGCATATTTCGACCAGACGACCCTCCGAGACCTCGTCGATGCATTCCAGGGACCTGACCCTGAATTTCTTGATGAAGGCGACCCCTTCCTCGTCGGACCTCTGGTACATTCGGGAGAGGTGAATGGTGGTGACCCTTTCATCAACTTGGAACAACTTTGTGTAGGATTTCTTCACCATTTCTTCTCATGTCTTGACAGATCCCGCTTCGAGGGTTCTGTACCATTTGTATGCTAAAGTTCCCAGAGATTTGGGAAACTCGCGCATGGGCAACCGGGTGTCAGCCGCGTGCGGACCCATCATATCTACGAACCTCATCACATGTTCATGGGCGTTTCCGCTGACTTCATCAAACTTTTCCCATTTGGGTGCTTTGTACCCAGCAGGATTTGGCATCAGATAGATGTCCCGCCGGATGGGAGGTGCATTATCTACCCTGGGGATGAAAATGTCCGCGAAGCTTTAGTTGGCAATAATAATGTCGATCCTTTGCTCGAGGGCAGCCATGCTGGCGGGTGTTCCCCCGTAGGATGAAGTTGTTGGTCTGAAACCCAGAATATAGGACATACAGGGGTTGTAAGGAGGCGGAGGTGGAGGCCCATGGCTTCCTAGGGCTCCATTTGCGTAGAAAGATGATTCTATATGAG
Organism: Linanthus parryae; assembly: GCA_023055425.1. Lineage (NCBI taxonomy): Eukaryota > Viridiplantae > Streptophyta > Magnoliopsida > Ericales > Polemoniaceae > Linanthus > Linanthus parryae. Next base: position 2,710,272 of record JALGPY010000010.1, on the reverse strand, counting down.
GCGGGGTTCCCTCCCGCCATCAGGGATGAGCCTGCTGAGAATGGTGGCGTCTGGATCGCCGGGCCACCCGAGAGAGGAGTCTGGGCAGCAGAGACATGCACTATTGATGTGGACACGGTCCCTGGCGGGGGCAGTGGAGTTGACAGCAATGTGGCAGAAGCCCCTGGGACAACATTCTAAGCCACTTTTTCCAGGATCGCCATGATCTGAGCAATTTGTTCATATTGGGCCTCCATAGCCCGAGCTTGAGTTTGTATTGTAGCCTGGAGTGACTCCAAAGAGGGCTCTCCTTCAGCGACATCTTGCGCTCGAGCGTTGGGAGTGGTGTTGAGAAGTCCGTCTTCTCCTGAGGTCTCCTCATGGGAAGGAGATTGGTCCCCATAACGAACATCTTGGTCCAAAGGCATTATGAGCAGATTCAAGGTATTTGAAGGTGGATGGTTCACGTCGGGTTCACCAAAATCTGTACAAGGAAATCCTCAAGAGATATCCAAGTATACACCTCAAGTAGAGAATGAGAACACAGAGAATAGTAGAGTGTGGGTAGGGAGAGGGTAAGCACTAGTAACTGATTGTGAGAGAGAGACAGTAAACTATGGTACTGGACCAGTATATCACTTGTGTCGCAACGGAGAGCTAACGATTCTCCGTGGGGAAGTGACCATTGAGGGGTTAATTTACCATAAATGGCGGCTTAAAGGTAGACCCCCAACGGCACGTTCGACCGCGTATATAGGAACTGTTATGCATCTGCCCGCAAGTATCGAAGACCGTTATGAGATCACCCGAATTGATGGGACACGTAAGCCTGCTCAGTCAGTTACCAGAGGTCGCGCACAAGCTTGGTTGTCGCATGCGCGCGACGAGCCTTACCCTAGCCTCCAAACCATTAAGTCCCTACAAGTCCCGTGTTATGGTGCGTGGGGGCCCTGTCTCGTAGCCCCCACGTGGATCAGCACGGGTGGTGATCCAGTGTGGATGGAGCACAGCTGGGTGTGCTGGATGGCTTCCACGTGGTAATGATCTGCCTGTCTGGAAATCAGTATCTACAGTTACATAGACTTAGCAACCTATACCAGCCCAACATAACCCTAGAGACGTAACATTTCTCTAACTGTAGGTATATGCCGTCTCCTTTTCTCATTATGACCCTGTCTCATTTTGTTTTCCGTTGTTTCATTCTAAAATGAGTTTTATGCATATGCGTGGGGTGTGAAAAGAAGTGTATTTTTGAAAGAGAATTGAGAATTTAAAAGGCAAAACAATGTATCTTGTTGAGTAAACCGGTACGGTTACTTTTTTCATAATCTTTGACGGTGCACATTTCGATTTATGTGTGCTCATACATTTTCAAAGTTGAAAAAGAATGGAAAATTTTGAAATTTAACTTAAATCTCATCGTTTTCATGAAGGTTAATTACTTCTTGTTTTGCCCTTAAGGAATTTCTATGGCTAAAATATTCCTTTATACTCAATCCTTTGTAGGGTTTTGTAAGGGATTACCCAGCGGAATTAAACAATAAATGATCCGCACAAGACCCTCCAAGGATCACAGGAAGAGAACTCATAACGATAGTAAGGGATTCGTAATAGTCACCTTGTAGGTAACCTGTGATGACTTCAAACGCGAATAGTGTCACGTCTCTACTGTTGATCCATGCCTAGGATTAAGATCTAGATCCTCCAACTCCTTGTGCTAGCTAGGAACGATGGAGGAGGAAGAAGAAATCACGCAACGGAGACCAAAAGAAAGGATCGGCCCTCTCTCTTTGGCCGACGGGGTAGGGGTGGACCAAGGGGGTCAGTTCGGGCTCCTTGTGTCTTACACTCTCTCCTTTCTTTATTCTCTCCCACTCAAAGTATGTAGATTTGTAGAGAAAGTAAGCTAGGAGTGTTCTTTATATAGTCCAACAACTCCTTGTCCTACTACATAAAGAACCCCTCTCCTAATCCCACTCATGTATGGATTAGTCCCCTTCGCAAACTAGTCCTAATCATGTCTCTACATGAATTAGTCCACCTAGGCAAATCCTAATCATGTCTATACATGGATTAGTCCACCTTGAAAATTAGTCCTACTAAGTTTGAAAGTGGTTGCATTTTGATCCTTCTAATTAATTAACCATATTAACTAATTACCAAGTCTAGTTCAATCCATATGGTGTGTGACCCCATAGGTTTCTATTTAGTTGTTAGTAACTATTACTAACATGGAGCGGTGTCTAGCAACACATCCATTCCACCCAACTAATAGAAATAGTCATCCGACAAACCTTGTGCAAGTATTGTCTCATCCCTTTGTCTCTATATCCGGATTGGACACAGACATACAAGTCACACTCGTATATCCAATCCATAGTTTCTCGATCCTGGGGATAGCTTTATTCGTGCAGATAATATCAATATCCCATATTAATTTATCTGAGTCTGGCCAGACATTCTATAAGCAATATCCGTCGAGTGGCCGCGGATATTTGCTCCCTTTATGTGGGAGGTAAAAAGTCTATCTACATCACTACGATCTCTAAGCTTGCTACGTATTGTGTCTGATACGCGCCTTTATGGGTACCCAGTCATGGTGTAGCGTTTGATGCTACCAAAACACAATATTCCACAACTAGATGATCTAGTGACTTCAAGTCTAAGGATGACAATACCGTTGTCACTGCGAGAAGCGCTTGTGACTTTACATAACCAGTATGTATCCTTCTCGGAGATGGTCAATCCAGTATGTCATTACCCCTAATGCATACCCATGTGTTGGATCGTGATATCTCCATATCAATCCAACCCATACTAGTCTATTGTTGATTGTCCTATTAATCAATATATTTGACTATGGATATTTAAGAATATAACACTTATATTCTAAGGACTTCATCCATGTTAACATATCTCTATATCGATAACATAATGAATCATAAATCCATAAATGCCACAAGAAATATATTGCCTCTAGGACATATTTCCAACATCCTTTACTTACGTCATATCCTGTGTAGAGTTGTTCTAAGGCCGAAGTATTGTCCTAAATTTTTTCTGGAACTTCTTAATATGAGCTTAAGTTTCTCATAAGGGTATACATACACTTCTTCTAATGTGATAATTGGAAGGAGTTCCCATGTGTTACTTTTTTAATTTGTTGTGAAAACTTGTGGACTCTTAATGATCTCGGGTAGGATTTCTTGTTGAGAATGTGTTAATGCGACACGGTTGTTGTGACCTGAGTGAAGTCATGAGGCGTGTCACACTATCTGTTACACTGGTATTAAGAGAAAATCCTAAAAATCCCACACTCTCAATCTTACTACATGAATTCGTGTCTCCTTTCACGAGGATAATTTGCATTCAATGCAATCAATTCTAAGAAAATTGAAATTAGAATGTCAAGTTTTCTGACAGGTAAAGTTCTCATGCAGCTAAGAAAATAATCTTGGACAATATGTTGTGCTAAGAGGGAATGGTTTCTCACAAACGTAAGGAGCTTTTCGCATGCTGCAGCAACAAGAACACACATGAAATCATGGGAATAAAAATTATGTTCGCACGAACATATGTCTTTTGCATGAACATGCATAGGCTCCATTTCATTTCACACGGGCAAGAAATTCCAAGATGCAGGTTGTACCAAACTAAGAGGAAATAGTGTAAATTTGAATATATATCATTGAGGTTCGCTCCTAAAAGTTATAGAACGACCATATAACAAAAGCGATTGTAGAAAACATGAAAGAAGATAGTTTTGGAGCTTTGAAGCACGTATGACGGGAGCTAAAATTCATCATTTGATATTTATAAACTCTCTACTCTCTAGATTGATGATTCCATTGAATTTAATTGTTTTAATCATGATAATGAATAGTTAAATACACTCGTAATAGGACACAAGTTAGATTTAAGGATTTTTTTTTATCTATTTGTGCATTTTACGAGATTGTGATTCATGTTAGCAAACTTAATTGTTGAAATGTTGTTGTTATGATTTTCTTACATTTTTCATTCTACTTAGTCTGCAGGAGACGTTGTGTTAGCTTGAAAATTTAATCGAAGATTGCTCGACAATGTTAATTAGAAACAGTGAGAAGAACTTAGCTCGTAATGCATGTCCAGGGTTATTTAACGCTTTAACTCACTTTAGACGTAGTATAACGACTTGGTGACTCGTTAGCAGATAGATTCTCGTTTTACAAGGAATTGTAAAACATGTTCGGTAGTCAACCTTAGCATCCCCCAACGAGGCGGTATCCTCTCCTTTACTGAATCTTAACATACTCAAACTACTGTGTTCGCAATTACTGCAACTTACCTTACTTTAATTCTAAAGTTTAGAGAAAACAAACTCAAATATATGCCCTTATTATCTTTATTCATCTTAGCTTCATTAAATAATTCTATTGGGTGTGATATATCTAGATTTACCAGATATTACAACATACAACAACCGTGCACTTACAGTTGGAGCGTGTCAAGTTTTAGGGGCTGTTGCCATGGACTTCAGGTTTAATTTAATAAATTTTATAGCCTTAGGGAATTTAATTTTTCGTTTTGATATTCTTTACTCATCTACTTCTTTGTGTTTGATGTGTTTTTCAGGTGCTCTTCTAGTGCATGTTGGTCATATAAGAATGCATTCTTTCAATAAGCTCATCTCAAACGATCTGGTAAGGGGATTACCAATCCTCAAATTCAAAGATTTTGAGTTTTGCAAGGCATGTACTCAAGGTAAACAGACCAGAAGCTCATTCAAGCCAAAGAACTTTGTAAGTACCTCTAGACCCTTAGAATTGATGCATATGGACTTTTGTGGTCCTATGAGGGTTCAAACACCCAGAGGTAAGAGATATATGCTTATTGTGGTTGATGATTACTCTAGATATACTTGGGTTATGTTTATTAGAGAAAAGTCTGAAGCATTATCTGAATTTTATAAACTTTGAAAAGAGATTCAAACTTTGAAAAATTTACCTGTTGCATCTATTAGAAGTGATCATGGTAGGGAATTTTGATCAACTTAATTTTGATTTGTTTTTTGCAAACCATTGAATCTCACACAAATTTTTTGCACCTAGAGATCCTCAGCAGAATGGAGTAAGGACTCTTGAAGACATTTCTAGGACCATGCTACTTGAAAATAATTTCCAAAATCTTTGTTGGCAGAAGCTGTTAATACTGGAAACTATGTGCTCAATAGATGTTTGATCAGGACAATTTTGAAGAAAACTCCCTATGAACTGTTTAAAGGCAGAAAGCCTACTGTTGCTTACTTTGAGCCTTTTGGTTGTATCTGTTTTGTGCATAACAATGGCAAAGATAATCTTGGTAAGTTTGATGCTAGAAGTGATGAAGGTGTGTTCTTGGTTATTCTCAAACCAGCAAAGCTTACAGGGTTTACAATAAGAGATCTAAGATTGTGGAGGAGAGTATTTATGTTATTTTCGATGAAAGTACTGACGATTCTTTAAGTGAAAGTTTTGCTGATCTTAGTTTGAATAAATATGAGGCTGATGAAGACTATGAGAAAGCCAGCAAAACCAAAACTAAGCAGCAGAGACTTTCAAAAGAATCTTAAGGCCTTGGACCCCCTGCTGAGCCAAAATCTCAAAGCCTTGAGACTGAGACTGACAAAAAATATGATGCTCCTTCTAATGTATCAAGAACTCAAAGCCTTGAATGTCCATACACTTGCACACCTAGAAAGAAGTTCAAATATCTCTCGGATCATCGTGCAGAGAATATTCTTTCAGATCCAACTACTGGAACTCAGACAAGAGGTCAATTGAGAAACCTGTGTGCATTCAGTGATTTTGTATAACTTATTGAGCCCAAAAATGCAAAAGAAGCACTAGAAGATGCAGACTGGATCATTGCAATGCAGAATGAGCTGAATGATTTTGAAAGGAACAAGGTCTGGAATTTCGTTCCTAGAACAAAGGATCAATCAGTGATTGGAACAAGATGGGTGTTCAGAAATAAGCTTGATGAAAAAGGTAAGGTTGAGAGAAACAAAGCAAGATTGGTTTCACAGAGATACAATCAAGGGTAAGGTATTGACTATGAGGAAACATTTTCCCTTGTTGCAAGGTTAGAAGCTATCAGAATACTTCTTGCATTTGCATCACATAATCACATAAAACTTTTTCAAATGGATGTCAAATGTGCTTTTCTAAATGGTTATTTACAAGAAGAAGTATATATTTCTCAACCACCAGGTTTTGAAAGTGACACCTTTCCTGAATATGTTTACAAACTGGACAAAGCCTTATATGGGCTTAAGCAAGCTCCAAGAGCTTGGTATGACAGACACTCTATATTTTTGTTGGAAAATGGTTTCAAGAGAGGACTGGTTGATAAAACTCTTTTTATCAAAAATCAAGAAAATGATTTGTTAGTTTTTCAGATATATGTAGATGATATACTGTTTGGTGCTACTAATGATGCTCTTTCAAAAGAGTTTTCAAGTCTATTGTGCAGGGAATTTGAAATGAGCTTGATGGGAGAACTTAATTTCTTTCTTGGACTTCATGTACATCAAATGAAGAAATGAATTTTCGTACATCAAGGAAAATACGCCCTGGACTTGTTAAACAAGTACAACATGTCACAGACCAAGTTAGTAAAGACCCCTATGAGTTCATCACTGTCTTAGACAAGGATACAAGTGGTAAGAGTGTAAATCAAAAAGAGTACAGAGGTATGATTGGTTCACTTCTGTATCTAACTGCTAGTAGACCAGATATTATGTTTAGTGTTTGCATGTGTTCAAGATTTCAACCTGATCCTAAAGAAAGTCATTTAATTGCTGTGAAAAGTATTTTTAGATATTTGAATGGAACCAAAGACTTGGGGCTTTGGTATCCAAGAAGATCTAAATTTATGTTGAGTGGATATTCAAATGCAGACTTTGCAGGATACAAAGTAGACAGAAAGAGTACTTCTGGATGCTGCCAATTTCTTGGATCTTCATTGATAAGTTGGCATTCAAAGAAGCAAAATTCAGTAGCTCTACCAACTGTAGAAGCTGAATACATTGCAGCTGGAGCTTGTTGCTCACAAGTCTTGTAGATTTCTCATCAGCTAAGAGATCTTGGATATGAATTCATAAATGTCCTATCAATTGTGACAATACAAGTGCCATTTCCATTTCTAAGAATCCAGTCTAGCATTCAAGGACAAAGCACATAGATGTGAGACATCAATTTCTTAGAGATCATACTGAAAAAGGTGATATTTTTCTATCTTTTATTCCTACTACTAAGCAAATTGCTGATATTTTCACTAAACCACTTCCAGATGAAAGGTTTGCATCCCTAAGGCTTGAATTGGGTATGTTAAACAAGGATGCATTGGTTTATGGGGAGTAATTAGTTACTATATGTATTATTTGTGTGAATCTCAAAGCCTTGAGATCATACTTTCATAAGCCTTGAATGTATGACTCAAATCTTTGAATTTTCTGTAATAGTCTGAAACTCCTCAAAGCTTTGAACCACTGTTACACTGCTTTGATGAGTGGATTTGCATTATCTTTAAAAAACTGGATCGTCAAAAATTTGGTAATATCTTTTTAGATAATTACATAATATTTTCAAATGTTCAAAGCTTTTATCAAAATATCTACAAATATCTTTGAAAATCTTCTGAAAACTCTTTGCATGTAAACTCCTCTTTTCAATCAAACTCTTCTACCCACTTAAGCCAGCTTCATGACTTATTTTCTCTCATTCTCTACTTCTATTTCTCCGTCTCTATCTCTCTCTCTCTCTCCCCCCATTCTCTCATACTCTCTCAAACCCTAACCCAAATGGAGCGAAAATCATAAAGGATCAAGCAGCTAGGTCAGACCTCCAACAAAAGGGTGAAGAGAAAGGCCAATAGGAAGATCACCATGCATGGTTCAGACTCAGAAGATACAACCAGTGTTCATGAGACTTATCCTCCTACAAAGAAGGTCAAGAAGGGTAAAGATGTTCAGGAAGAAGCAAGGGTTGGTTCAGATTCTGAATCTGCTACAGATGAAGTGGTGAAAAAAAAGGGGAACAAGGATCAGGAGGAAGAGTCAAGTAAGAAAAAGAAAGAGGTGGTTGCTAAGAAGGAAAAGAGGAGTGTATCATCTTCAAAAGAGAAAAAGGTTGGTGACAAGAAAGAAGAAGCAACTCCAGAAAAGAAGGGTGATGCAACTCCTGAAAAGAAGAGGGCTAATCACAGTGCAGTGAAGACCAAGAAAGCCACAAATTTGGTAAGAACCTCTTGCCTGAGTCTTGTTTTGTTAATTATGAGGTTCAACTGTTTGGATGGATGGGTATGCATCTTCTAAAGTTTCTTTTTTTAGTCTGATTAGTACTGAGTTATTGGAGACATTGGACGTAGACTACATTAAGAGTTTGAAAAAATCATATGTTGGAAGTTTGTTTAACCGTCCTTCTGAAGCTTACCCTAGGTTAACCAGGCTGTTTCATCTAAATTTGGTTCAAGAACTTGATGATAGTGATAGATATATCCTCACTTCAAGAGTGGCTGGTGTTGACATTAGGTTGGATCACAAGGTGTTCTCCAAAGTTTTGGGGGTACCTAGGAAGTATAAGGTTGGTGATCATCCAGATAGGAAAGAAATTCTAGAGAAAGCCAAAGCCATGTTTTTCATGGAGGGAACCACTTCTGAGCCCAAGCATTTAACACATTCTGTGTTTAACTGTGAAGCCAAAATCCTATTCTCAATCATTATGAGGTGTGTTGTCCCCAGATAATATTCCAAAGAATTGGTAATAGACAAGGTGCTGATTTTGATGTATTTGATATGTCAAGGGTTTGAGGTAGACCTTCCTACTTTGGTGATGGAGCATATGGTCTATTGTGTAACTAGGACTAGGAACCACTCCCTACCCTATTCCAATGTATTACCATTGTTTTTCAAGCATTTTGGAGTTTATTTAAAGGATGAAGAGAAGAGTACTACTGGTTTTGGAGTAGTTGATGAGGCATCTCTTTAAATGATTGGGATTGTTTATAGTGCTAAAGAAAAGTGGAAGTTCTATTTAGAGTTGAATGGTAAGGAGCTGAAGGAAAAGTAATTCATCAAACCTAGAGCTGCTTCAACCCCTATAGTGTCTGGTAATCTGGATTTTTCACAGATTATAGATAGGGTTGAGGTTCTGGAAGATGGTGTGGAGGATTTGAGACAAGGCCTGTTTGACTTGTCCAATGACCTTACTAAGTTCAAAGGTTTGGTGCTCAACAAACTTGACTGCATCATCAAAGGTTTGGATCTGGAGAAAGTGCCTTCTTCAGAAAGCAGAGTGTAAGATCAGGTTGTGCAAGGCTTGAAATAGTTCAGCTATTTCAAGGCCTTGAACCAGCTTTCAAAGCCTTGAACCAGTTCTCAGAGGCTTGAAAATAGTTTAGCTATTTTCAAGGCCTTGAAACTGGATTCAAAGCCTTGAAACCGCTTAACCTGTGTGAACATTCTCAGGGGGAGTTTTCTGCAAGCTCTCTGAGTTGATTCCCTCTCTATCTTCATATATTTGATTCACTATTATCAGATGATGAAAGACAAATTATTCTAACACATTTGAACATAGAATATCATCTGTTTGACTTTGATATTGCAAGAAACTTTATTTCCAAGTTTTGCATGGATGTTTCCTAAACTGAACTTATGCAGATTTGGAAATAGCTGGACACTTTGATCCTGTGATCAATCAGAATTGGATGAGCTTCTCGAGGTGTTTAAACGAAATTACACAACAAAATATCTTAATATTGTGATCATCCAACCGTTGGAGAAGATGTTAAAGAAGTCAAACTGTGTTGCCTACAAAATAGGAAGTTTGTTGCTGAAAATCTGGGAAGATTTGCAGAGTTGTTTAAAGTTTAAATAGAGCTCAATTCTGAAGCAACAAGACACAACACTCAACGGGCAGAAAGAGAGAAAGAGTTCTGGATTGACAAGCATCAAACAAGTTCATTATTCTTCCAATCCATTTCACAGAAGATCACTGCATACTTCACTGCATTTTCAACACTCTAAGTGTTCTTCTATATTGTACTCCATTGGTAGATCATTTCTGTATTATCTCTATATTCATTCTGAAGAATTGTTCTAATTGAACAATAGAGAATTCTTATTTAATCAGTTATCTAGAGCAGGTACTAGACAGGTTAGGGAAAACCACAAGCTTTAACAGAGTAAGGGAACTCTCTTTGCTTGAGTTCTAGGGCTTAGCTTTTGAGTAATAAGAGTTGTGTTGAAAATCCTTCAGGGATCTAATCCCTGATGTAGATACTTAGGTCCAAGTGGACTGAACTCTATAAATCACTTGTCTTTTGCATTTACAGTTCATTCTTTTTCATAGTACTTGCAGCACACACAACTGTCTGATTTTCAAGGGTTTGAACTTGTTTTCAAGGCCTTGAAAAAGGCTTACTTTCTTTATACAAGCTTCATTTCTTCCAAGGGCTTGAACTTGTTTTCAAGGCCTTGGACTTCACTGTTTTCACAAGGTTTCATCTTCCTATCAAGGTTTGCAAAAATTTGGCATACTCTATTCAACCCCCCCCCCCCTTCTAGAGTATCTTAGTTGCATTAACACCTGCACACTCACATTTTCAATTGGTATCAGAGCTTGTATCACTGTATAGATTTAACCATCTGGTGATCATGAGTACTGCAGGTGATGGTGGCTTCTCTCAGGAAAGAGCTGTTAACAGACCTCCTCTATTTTGTGGAGAAAATTTTGCTCACTGGAAAGCTTTGATCAAGACATGGAGCTTTGGACCATTATACGAAATGGACCGCACACTTTCTACACAGAGAAAGATGGTATTAGAACTCCCAAATCTGAAGACTTACTCTCCTCTTCTGAATTAGAGCAATACTCTAAGAATTACAAAGCTATTAACATCTTATATTGTGCTTTGAGTACAGATGAATTCAACGGGATTTCAGGCTGCACTACTGCCAAAGAAATCTGGGATAAACTTGTGGTTACTTTTGAAGGAACCCAGTCAAGTGAAATAAACCAAGATCAAAATATATCTCAGGAAATATGAGTTGTTTAAGATGAATGAAGATGAGTCTATCAGAGACATGTTCAAGAGGTTCACAGACATTGTTAACAACCTTGATTCACTGGGAAAACATTTTTCCAATGAAGAAAAGGTGAGAAAGATTCTAAGAAGTCTTCCAAAGGCAAATTGGGAACCAAAGACCATAGCAATTGAAGAAGCTCATAATATCTCAACTCTACAACTTGATGATCTACAAGGGAAGCTTCTGTCACATGAAATATCTATGAATGAAGTTGATAGAGAGCTACCAGAAAGTGTCAAGAACTTAGCTCTCAAACCAAGGAAAATGAGAGAAACCAAAGTCTTGAAACTGAGGATGGTGATGATGAAGATCCAATTGCCCTGATTTCTAAATCATTGACAATAATTCTCAAAATGAAGAAATATTTTGGAAATAGATACTTCTACAGAGAAAGGCATAGACCATCCAGTAGCAAAGACTACAAAGGTAAGTCCTCTACTCAAAATAAATCAAAAGTTATGAATTGCTTTGAGTGTGGTGATGCAGGACATTTGATAAGATATTGTCGACACAAGAAAAGCAAGAGCTTTCAAAAGAAAGACCATGACAGAAGAATGAAAGTTGTGATAGCTTCATGGAGTGATTCAGATAGCTCTAGTGAATCTGAATCTGAAGAAGAACATGCCAACCTATGCTTCATGGCCAAGCATGATGAAAGTTCAGAGAAGAATATTGAGGTAATGGTAAACTGTCTGACTTCAAAACCAGAAGAAGCTCTTTCAAAATATCTCAGAAAAATTCTTTTGAATGAGGAAGATTATCTGAAAGAGATCAGACTTTTGAAGGAAAACGTTCATGAGCAAGAAAAAGAGAACCTACAACTTGTTTGCCTAAATCAGAATCTTGAAATCTCTCAGAAGAAAACTGACAGTGATTTCAAGGCCTTGAAAACCAGTTTCAAAGACTTGAATACACAAGTCGAGGATGTAGTCACTGAAAACTATTTAATGAGTAACAGCCTTTTCAATCTAAGACATCAGATTGATGAATTAGATAAACAAAAGACCACTCTTACTGAGAAACTTCAAGAATCTGAATTGGTCAAAGTCAAGCTTGCAGGATCAGAACACAAGTTGAACCTAACTCTTGGAGGAAGTTCACAGTCTGTTCACAAAGATGGTATTGGATTCAATACAAATTTCCCAAGGAAGAACAATACCAGATTTGTGAAGAATGGAAAAAAAACTTCTCCTAAATGTCACTACTGCTGTAAAACTGGTCATGTTAAGATGACTTGTTCTTTTAGAAGAAGAGACCCTCACATGATGAGGAACACTTTCCCTTTTAAACTCAAAGAACAAGTTAAGAATATTTGGGTTCCTAAAGGGGTTAGACCTCCTAACATGGTTGATCCTGAATATGAATCCAAATTGCACACTTGGTCTAACAGATGGGTAAGGCAGTGATTGGTGTTTGCAGGTTGTCACCAACAACAAAGAATAGAAGTGGTTTACGGACAGTGGTTGCTCAAGACACATGAGTGGAAAGAGATCTCTATTCTCAGAATTGAAAGAGCAATCTGAAGGCTCAATTACACTTGGTGACAAAGGCAACTGCAATATTCTTTGTATTGGTAAAGTTGGTACAAATTCTGAAAACTCTATTTATGATGTGTATCTAGTTGATGGTTTGAAATTTAACTTGCTTAGTGTATCTGAGCTTTGTGACAATGGAAACAAAGTTATATTTCATAAAGAGAAGTGTGTGGTGAAAAATGAGAAATCAGGAGATTGCATTCTCACAGCCTCTAGATGAAACAATGTTTATACTTTTCAGACGAACAAAGTTGCAGGTGAAAGTTTGAAGTGTATCAAGGCCTTGAAAGAGGATTCAAAGCTTTGGCACAGGAAGCTTGGTCATATCAGCTTGCACACTTTGAATAAGTTTATTTCCAAAGACTTGGTAAGAGGATTACCATCCATTAATTTCAAAGAAGATGAAATGTGCAAAGCTTGTGCTCAAGGAAAACAGACCAGAAGCTCCTTGAATCCAAAAAAATTTGTAAGTACAACTAGAACTATTGAGCTGCTTCATATGGATCTCTGTGGTCCTATGAGAACTCCTACTCCAAAAGTTAAAAGTTATACGCTAGTTGTTGTAGATTATTTTTCTAGATATACTTGGGTTATGTTTCTCAAAGAAAAATCTGAAGCACTCTCTGAATTTTCAAAGCTTTGTAGAGAACTTCAAAATATGAAAAACCCTACCAGTATCTTCAATTAGAAGTGATCATGGTAGATAATTTGATCAATTAGAATTTGAATTGTTCTGTGACAAGCATGGTATTACTCACAACTTTTCTGCTCCAAGATCTCCTCAACAAAATGGTGTTGTTGAAAGAAAGAACATGACTCTTGAAGATATGTCAAGGACAATGCTTCTTGAGAACAAGCTGCCAAAACATTATTGGGCAGAAGCTGTGAATACAGCAAACTATATACTGAACAGGTGCTTGAATAGACCTATTGTTAAGAAGACCCCCTATGAACTATTCAAAGGGAGGGAGTCAAATATTTCATACTTCAGACCCTTAGGATGTACTTGTTTCATCCACAACAATGGAAAAGACAATCTTGGTAAGTTTAATGCAAGAAGTGATGAAGGTATATTTCTTGGTTACTCTCTGAATAGCAAAGCTTATAGAGTTTACAATAAAAGAACCAAACTGGTTGAAGAGAGCATTCATGTTATTTTTTATGAAAGCTATGATGGTTCTTTGAGTGAAAGTTTTGCAGACTTAAATCTGAACAAGCATGAATCAGAGGGAGAGACTGAGAATCCACTGGGATTCAAGAAAGACTTAGAAGAAAACATAAGACATTTTCAAGACCTTGAAAATGGTGCTCAAGGCCTTGAAAATAAGCCTCAAAGCCTTGAAAAAGATGATCAGAAGGATACAAGTGACAAAGCCACTACTTCAAGACCAGAGAAGATCTATGGAGAGCCTGAACCATGGTCTCAAAGAAAGAGATTCAAATATCTCTCATCTAATCCAGTTGACAATATCATCTCAGATCCAACCAATGGTACACAAACTAGATCACAGTTGAAGAACTTATGTGCTTTTAATGCTTTTATCTCTCTTGTAGAACCAAAACTGTGAAAGAAGCATTACAAGAAGCAGACTGGATCATTTCTATGCAAAGTGAACTCAATGAGTTTGAAAGGAACAAGGTTTGGAACCTGGTTCCTCCATCTACAAACTAGTCTGTCATTGGTACCAGATGGGTGTTCAGAAATAAGTTTGATGAAAGTGGCAAAGTGATCAGAAAAAAAGCAAGGTTAGTTGCTCAAGGTTACAACCAAGAAGAAGGTATTGATTATGAGGAAACTTTTGCTCCAGTTTCCAGGTTAGAAGCAATTAGAATTTTACTTGCATTTGCATCTCACAAGAACATGAAACTTTTTCAAATGGATGTAAAGTGTTTTTCTTGAATGGCTACTTACAAGAAGAATTTTATGGTGCACAACCACCTGGTTTTGAAAAAGACAAGTTTCCATATCATGTTTACAAACTTGACAAAGCTCTCTATGGTTTAAAACAAGCTCCAAGAGCTTGGTATGAAAGATTGTCAAAGTTTTGCTTGAAAATAATTTCAAAAAATGTTTAGTACACAAGAATCTTTTCATTAAGACTCATGAGAAAGACTTGCTTGTAGTTCAGATATATGTTGATGATATCTTGTTTGGAGCTACTAATGATCAATTATGCAGAGAATTCTCAAGTATTATGAGCAAGGAATTTGAAATGAGCATGATGGGAGAGCTGAACTTCTTCCTAGGACTTCAAATACATCAATTGACGAAGGGCATCTTTCTGCATCAAAGCAAGTACACAAGAGACTTACTAAACAAATATAGCATGGCTCAATGTAAGGAAACCAAAACTCCTATGAGTTCTACACTGTCCTTAGACAAATATGAATCTGGTAAGAGTGTCAATGTGAAAGAGTATACAGGTATGATTGGATCATTACTCTATCTCACAGCAAGCAGACCAGATATTATGTTTAGTGTGTGTATTTGTGCTAGATTTCAAGCTGATCCAAAAGAATCACACTTGACTGCTGTGAAGAGAATATTCAGATATCTCAATGGTACCAAAGACTTAGGGCTTTGGTATCCAAGACATCTAACCTCTTTTGCATGGATTTTCATATGCTGATTTTGCAGGTTGAAAATTTGATAGGAAAAGTACTTCAGGAACTTGCCAATTTGTTGGATCATCCCTGATCAGTTGGCACTCCAAGACACAGAATTCAGTTGCTCTATCAACAGCTGAAGCTGAATATATAGCTGCAGGAGCATGTTGATCACAAGTACTATGGATTGCTCAACAGCTAAGAGACCTTGGATTTGATTTCAGAAGCATACCTATCAAGTTTGATAACACAAGTGCAATTTCAATTACAAAGAATCATTTTCAACATTCAAGAACCAATAACATTGATGCCAGACACCATTTCATCAGAGATCATGCTGAGAAAGGTGATATCGTTCTTGAATTTGTTGCCACTAACATGCAAATTGCAGATATCTTCACTAAACCATTAGCGGATGAAAGATTCTCAACTCTAAGATTGGAATCGAGAATGCTAAATAAAGATGCATTGGTTTAGGGGGAGCATCAGGTAAGAAAGGTAAGCTTTATGTGTTTTCAAAGGTTTGAATTGAATTTCAAAGCCTTGAAAATCAGTTCAAAGCTTTGGTTTTTATCTGTGGCAATATTACAGCTTTTCAAGACCTTGAGAACCTTTTCAAGACCTTGAAAACCTTTTCAAAGCCTTGAAAATAAGTCTGCTTTACTAGTAGTTAATAAACATGGATCTTTCTAAGGTAAGTGATATCTCTGTAGATATTTACTTAATATAGCCCCTACCCTTTTCAAAAATTTGTTTTATCCAAAAATGTTATTAGAATATTTTATTTTCGAACGACATAAAAGATTTGAATTCTCTCTGATTATTGCAAATCTGTTGAGATCAGAGAGATATTCTAGTTTCCTTTTGAAACTCAAAATCTCTTAGTATTTATCTTCTTCTCTTCTCTTCTCTCCGTATCATTTCATCTCTTTCTATTCTTCTCCCAAACCCTAATGACCACAAGGAGAGTCTCAGACAGAATCAAGATGGCTGGAGGATCGAAACCTACTTTAGAGAAGAAAAGAAATGTAGCAGTGGATGAAGGTTAAGAAGTCAGTGGAGACTCTAGCTCTAGAACTCCTAGTGCAGAGGCTGTTCCTGATCTTCCTCCACCCAAGAAGAAAGTCAAGAAGGTTACAACTTCCTCAAAAAAGAAGAAGAAGGAGAAAGAGAAAGCTGTTACAGAGAAGCAACTGAAACAGAGTCCACTAGTTCAAAGAAGTTGAAAAAGAAAGAAAATCAAGCAGAAAAAGGGAAAGGAAAGGTGACATAAGAACAGCGAGAAAGTTACTTGGAGAAGGCCTTGCAGATCTATTCAAAGGCCTCAACAAAGAACACAACTTCTGATGAGACTTGGTTTGTCTCAAACATCTCTAATGGTCAGTTATTAGATGGTTTTGCTTCCAGATCTGTTGGTTTCTATAGTATGATCAATATGCATATGGTGGAACACATGAAACTTAAGTGCATCTCTATGTTGAAGAAAAGTTCACTGTAGGTCATGTTGAATCCTAAAGAGTTAGCCTATCCAAGACTCACCAGACTCTTCTACCTGAATTTAAAACAAATTAAGAGAAATGCGCACTTGGTGATTAATTTTGCTGGGATAGAAATTGAGTTGGACCACTCTAAATTTGCCAATGTGCTAGGCTGTCCAAAGAGATATGACACTAGCAACCATCCACCAAAGTCAGAAACCCTGAATCTAGCCAACGATGAGTCTTTCTTCCAAACATCTCCTCCTCAGCCAAACAGTTAACACATTCTGTGTTGAATGTTGAAGGCAAGGTCCTTCATACCATTCTGGTTAGGTGTAGTTTTCCCAGAGAGCACTCTAGAGAATTAGTAACTGAAAGGATGCTGCACATTATGTATTAGGTTATGAATGGCTATGAGATTGATCTTCCCAAACTAGTGATTGAAAATATGCTCTTTAGCCTTACCAGTCAAAGAAAACACCCTCTACCCTATGCTAATCTGATCACTCTGTTCTCTGAATACTTTGAGATTCGGACTAGTGGAGAGGAATCAGTTACTTATGGTTTTGGAATGCTTAATGAGAAAGCTTTTGAGAAGGTTGGAGTGGTAAAGACTAAGGCAAAAACCTGGAAGTTATACTCAGACTTGACTGAAGAAGAACTGGGTGTAAATAATTTTAATAAGCCCAAGACCTTGACTCCCACTTCAAGCCAGACTTCTCAGGCTGCAGACAATCAGAGAATTGATGGTATGGAATTGGATTTGGAGGACATCAAAGCAACTGTTTATGGACTTGAATCTGATATGGGGCAAGTCAAGTACATGGTGAAAAGCATATTCAGAAGCATGAATTTGCTTGATGTTCCTGAGAATGATGAAGTTCCAAAGAAAGGAGACTCTGACAAAGATCTGCCTAGTGAACATTCAAACCAGGAAGAAGTTGCTCCAGTCTCCGATAAATGAAAGCAGGTGGCAGAACAAGCTTCACAGGAAGGAGATGAAGTCAATAGTCCTGACTCAGATGATCTGCTGATTACCTTGAAGAAAAAGAAGAAATCCCCAAAGGCTGCTACAAAGGACAAGACTGAAGAAGTAACTGTTGCTGGTGAAAATGAAGAGGAACGGGAAGTGCAGGACAAGACTGATGCAGAAGATAGTGTGAAAGAGGAAAGAAATCAACATGGAGATGAAGATCCAACCCCTTAATCTTTCCTACTCTTTCTTCCCCATTCTCTCTTCTTAAAGGTTTTCTTTATGTTTTCAAAATTTTCCATACACTTGATCCAACATCTTCTATCTTATTGATGAAAGTCAAAAAGGGGGAGAAATTCTAGGAGTTAGTTTGTATTCTTAGGTGTTATTTGCTATTTGCTGAACTGTTTACTTTCTATCGGTAATATGAATAAGTTGGATATTTTTGGAATTATTTTGTTATTATAAATTGTGAACTAACCAGTATTTGTAGAGACTAAGGATCAAATAGAATTTGGTTTTTTCTTTCATCAAGGGGGAGATTGTAAGATCAGGTTGTGCAAGGCTTGGAATAGTTCACCTATTTCAAGGCCTTGAACCAGCTTTCAAAGCCTTGAACCAGTTCTCAGAGGCTTGAAAATAGCTTAGGGACTTGAAACAGGATTCAAAGCCTTGAAAATGCTTAACCTGTGTGAACATTCTCAGGGGGAGTTTTCTGCAAGCTCTCTGAGTTGATTCCCTCTCTATCTTTCATATATTTGATTCACTGTTATTAGATGATGAAAGACAAATTATTATAACACATTTTACATAGAATATCATATGTTTGACTTTGATATTGCAGGAAACTTTATTTCCAAGTTTTGCAGGATTGTTTCCTAAACTGAACTTATGCAGATTTGGAAATAGTTGGACACTTTGATCCTGTGATCAATCAGACTTGGATGACAGCTTCTCAAGGTGTTTAAACAAAATATCACAACAAAATCTCTTAAGATTGTGATCATCCAACCGTTGGAGAAGATGTCAATGAAGTCAAACTCTGTTGCCTACAAAATATGAAGTTTGTTGCTGAAAATCTGGGAAGATTTGCAGAGTTATTTCAAGTTTAAATAGAGCTCAATTCTGCAGCAACAAGACAAAAAACTCAACGGGAAAAAAGAGAGAGAAAGATTTCTAGATTGACAAGCATCAAAGAAGTTCATTATTCTTCCAATCCATATCATAGAGGATCACTGCATACTTTACTACATTTTCAACACTCTAAGTGTTCATTGTACTCCATTGGCAGATCCTTTTCTATATTATCTCTATATTCATTTTCAAGGATTGTTCAAAGTGAACAATAGAGAATTCGTAGTTAATTAGTTAGCTACAGCAGGTACTAGACAGGTTAGGGAAAACCACAAGCTGTAACAGAGTAAGGGAACTCTATGTGCTTGAGTTATAGGGCTTAGATTTTGATTAATAAGAATTGTGTTGAAAATCCTGCAGGGATCTAATCCCTGAGGTAGAGACGTAGGTCCAAGTGGACTGAACTCTATAAATCACTTGTCTCTTGCATTTAAAGTTCATTCTTTTTCATAGTATTCGCAGAACACACAACTGTCTGTTTTTCAAGGGTTTGAACTTGTTTTCAAGGCCTTGTAAAAGGCTTACTTGCTTTATACAAACTGCATTACTTCCAAGGGCGTGAACTTGTTTTCAAGGCCTTGAACTTCACTGTTTTCACAAGGTTTCATCTTCCTAGCAAGTTTTGAAAAAAGTTGGCATACTCTTTTCAAACCCCCCCTTCTAGAGTATCTTAGTTGCATTAACACATGCACACTCACACTTTCACAGAGATACCAGCATTGATTCCGAAGAAGAAGAAGAAGAAGAAGAAGAAGAAGAAGAAGAAGAAGAAGAAGAAGAAGAAGAAGAAGAAGAAGAAGAAGAAGAAGAAGAAGAAGAAGAAGAAGAAGAAGAAGAAGAAGAAGAAGAAGAAGAAGAAGAAGAAGAAGAAGAAGAAGAAGAAGAAGAAGAAGAAGAAGAAGAAGAAGAAGAAGAAGAAGAAGAAGAAGAAGAAGAAGAAGAAGAAGAAGAAGAAGAAGAAGAAGAAGAAGAAGAAGAAGAAGAAGAAGAAGAAGAAGAAGAAGAAGAAGAAGAAGAAGAAGAAGAAGAAGAAGAAGAAGAAGAAGAAGAAGAAGAAGAAGAAGAAGAAGAAGAAGAAGAAGAAGAAGAAGAAGAAGAAGAAGAAGAAGAAGAAAGGTATTCCTGTTGTTCTGACATCAAAGGATCCCTTTGAACAATCTGAAGAGGAGGCAGATGATGAGGAAACTGATGCAAAGAAAGCTAAAAAGGAAGCTGCTGATCTAGACAAGTTGGTTGATGAGGTTGTTGAAAAGATGCAGGATGAGGAAACTCATGGAAAGAGAACTGATGAACAAGGAGAACAAGTTGAGGAACAGGCTGAAGATGCAGAAGTCTCAGAAGAAGAGCAAGAGGAGACTTAGGGCAAAGGCAAAGGAAAAAAAAGTCCACAGGATCTTCAAAGCCTTGAACCCATTCTCTCTTTTCTTTCTACTCTTATCAGTCCTGAAGTTTTGTTTATTTTTTTATTTTCTTAAAAACACTATGAACAGATCCTACATTTCTTATACTCTTTTGATGAAAGACAAAAAGGGGGAGAAGATTATGTGTTATGTGTTTTAGTTGATTTATATTTTAGTAGTTTCTATGTTTTGAGGATGTTTAGTATCTGGATTCATGGTTTGTAATAATTTTTGGATCTGGTAGGATGTTATCTATGCAATTCTGTGGGATTTGATTTTGTGTTATTCATTTATTCTGTGATTTCTTACTTCTAATTGTAAGTTGCAGGGTATCAGTGCTCAAATAATGTGTTTTGTCTTTCATCAAGGGGGAGATTGATAAGTCTGGAATCCTGGACATTATGTTGTGAATATACAGGCAGAGAAATTAGCTTATTGATGATGACAGCCAGAAACACAAGCAAAAGAAATTGCTAAGTACCAAAGCTTCAAAGCTTTGAGTTACTGTAGCAGTTCCTATGTGTTGAATTATCTAATTGCTTTTGTGCAGGTTTTGGTTATGATATGGATAAATTATATGAACGCATTTAGTAATCTATGTTCTAATTTTATTATTGCAGGACTAAATTAGATTGAAAATATAATGTTCCTTTTGATGAAGTTAGCAGGCAAAACTTCAAAGCTTTGAGATATTCTAGTTACTCTTTACTGCTAAGTTCATTCAATTATTTTACTGTATGCAGGTGGATTCTGTGGGACTTAGAACTTGATATAAGCTGATTATTTTCTATTATTGTGTTCTATATTTGATACTTGATACATTCATGTGGCTGAATGTATTTACTAGCTCAGAATTGTCAACAGACTATCCTAGCCCAGGTTTCTCATGAACTGGTAGTTGCTGCTTTAAGCAGATCTTATTGCTAGATTATATTGTTATTTGGTTGATCTTGTTGCTGAATATATGGAGGTTTGTTGGGCGCTCCAACGTCCATAAAACAAGTCAGCAATTCATTCAAATAGCTGTTGATTGGAGCTTATCAGAAAGGAGATAATTTAGAAATTTTGTTCCTGAATTCTCTCAAGTTAGTTGCAGACTGAGATCAACACTTTAAAATTTGAATTGCACAGATTTAGAAAGAGACAGAGATCGTGATTTTGGAGAGAGCAACATACTGGGAATATCAAGTTAATACAGCTCTTCAAATCATTTAGGAATTCAACTCTCAAGCAGATTGAAGATTATTCAAACTCAGAAGAACTCTTCCAGGATTAAACAGCTTATCTATTCTGAAATCTTCTTCTAGTACTTAATTGTATAATTCATTCTTTATTTCTAAAACCTCACTAAACTTAGTAGTTTGGTTGTTCAAGTGAACAACAAGAGGTTCTTATTGTTTCAACAGGTTGTAGCCTGTAACTAGATTGGTTGGGAACCACAAGCTGTATAAGTGTAAGGTAACTCACTTAGGATTGAGATCTAGGGCTAAATCTGGGTGATTAATAAGAAGTTGTGTTTGAATCCTGGAGCGATTAGATCCCTCAGGCAGAGACTAGTTCCAATTGTGACTCAACTCTGTAAAATCCCTATGTATCTGCTATTTACTTTTGCTGCATTTAATTTCAATTTATATTGGAAGTTTCAAAGCTTTGGAGCTTTCCAAGTCTCAAAGCTTTGGAGCCTCTATACTATGTTGCTATATCTTCAAGCTTCTCAAATCCTTTTCAAAGATTTGAGATATCAACAGATTGCTCTACTTAAGTTTCAAAAACTTGTGTTTGGAAAAAGCTAGAATACTCTATTCAACCCCCCCCCCTTCTAGATTATTTATATACATGTTTACACCTACATTACACACTTTCACACCATGTGCGTTTTTTCCTCATATCTTCCCCATTGCTTCCTCGAAAGCGACCACTTTAACCCCACCTGCTACCAATGATGAGTACTCTACCACAACCGAGTCACTTTTCACAGATGCACCTGCTACTGCACCTGCGCACGTTATTGCACTCACACCTACTACCGCACCCATTCCGGCTCCCTTGAAGCTACCTGTGCCGGCTCCCCTATAGCCACCTGCACTAGAAAATGACCCAGTGCCTCCAAATAATGCAAATGTTCCAAATGAGTTACTTGAACCAGCTCCTTCACCCACTCCACCGCGCACTCTCAAGACAAATCTAAGTATTTCAACTCTACGTTTGTCAATCCTACCACATCACATCCCGCATTTCCAAGTCTTGAACCGCGGTCAGTCTCGGAGGCCTTGAAACATCCACTCTGGAAACAAGTGATGGATGATGAGGTTGCTTCTCTCCAACGCAATTGCACTTGGGATGTAGTTCCCTAACAGGGCCAGCCTCTTGTGGGATGCAAATGCGTCTTTCGCGTCAAACGTAAATCGGATGGTACTGTTGACAAATACAAAGCACGTCTTGTAGCCAAAGGGTACTCAAAGGAATTCGGTCACAACTACTCTGAAACATTCAGTTCAGTCATGAAGCATGTCACCGTTCGCATTATCCTCACTTTGGCACTCTCACTTGGATGGCAGGCACGCCAACTGGATATAAATAATGCCTTCCTCAATCGTACTCTCACATATGTCGTCTTCCTAGCACAGCCTCCAGGATATGTGGACAAAACCAAACCTAACCATGTTTGCAGGCTTCGTCGTGCAGTCTACGGTCTCAAATAGGCTCTGCGTGCTTGGTAGAGTGAACTCTCGACCTTCCTCCTATAGGATGGGTTTCGACGATCTCAAGCGGACCCCTCTTTGTTATACTTCTCCAAGGATGGTATCCGGTTATCTTTCTTCGTCTATGTGGATGATATTATGTTGACTGGAAACTCACCCACTGCTCTTGCACTATTCGTCTCTCAGTTATCAACTTGCTTCTCCCTCAAGGGCATGGGTTCACTGACTCACTTCTTGGGAATGGAAGTTATACCTGCTCAAGGTGGTCTATTTCTCTATCAGGCACAGTATATCTCTAATATCTTGGAGAAGTTTCACATGGAAAACGCCAAACCTGTCTCTACTCCCATGTCTACCACTGATCAACTTCCGCAAAGTGATCCTGCTAAAGTTGTTGATATCTTTGACTATCGTCGTTTGCTTGGGCTCCTGCAGTTTCTCAGCCTCACTCGCGTTGACTTCTCGTTTGATGTGAATCAGCTCTCTCAGTTCCTTCATGGACCACTTGCTTCGCACGGGATGGCCGCTACGCGTATTCTTCAGTACCCCAAAGGTACTGTTTGTCACAGGCTTTATCTGCGAACGGGGGCTTACATGGAGGTCTTCGCATTATTTGATGCAGACTCGGGTGGAAATTCGACCATGGGATGTTCCACCACTTCATATGTTCTATTCTTAGGCTCCAATATCATCTCATGGAAGTCCACTCTTCAGAAGTCAGTCTCGCTCTCGTCAAAAGAAGCAGAATATAGCGCCCTTGCGAATGCCACAGCTGAATTGTTATGGGTTCAACACTTACTTCGTGAAATTGGCATATCTCTCACTGGCTCACCAACTCTCTTCTGTGACAATCTCAGTGCCACGTATGTTTGCAAGAATCCAGTCTTTCACTCTCGCATGAAGCATGTCGCACTAGATTACTTCTTCGTGTGTGACCTCGTCGCATCGGCTAAACTCCACGTTGG
Organism: Linanthus parryae; assembly: GCA_023055425.1. Taxonomy (NCBI): domain Eukaryota; kingdom Viridiplantae; phylum Streptophyta; class Magnoliopsida; order Ericales; family Polemoniaceae; genus Linanthus; species Linanthus parryae. The sequence continues at coordinate 2,686,392 of JALGPY010000010.1, read as the reverse complement.
ACACGTTCCTACTCGGCAGAAACTCGCAGGTACTCTCACCAAACCACTTGGTCACGCCCAATTTATCCATCTGGGATCCAGGATTGGAGTCTCTGTCGGATCCTCCATCTTGAGGGGGCGTGTTAAGGGATGAGATATTTATGCCTTATCTCTTCCCTGATCTATGCCATCAACTATTATCCCTTCCATGATTTATGAACTCAGTCATTGTGTTGTAATTATCTTGTTTCCTATTCTCGCTTGTAGATACAATATATGTAGTCACTTGATGTAATTTATGTAGTTGATAGCACTCATGTATAAATACTCAGCTTGGTCAATAGAAAGAACACAATTCATTATCCACTCTCATAATAACAGTGCATTTGTAGACTTTGCACAACTAATGTATATGTGTTGTGGAGGTAGATGAGCATACTGCTAGTGTGTTTCCTACTGAGGAGTTGTGGAGGATGGAGAGGTTGCTACCAATATAGTAGTCTATTTGGTGACCTTTCTTCCTAGTTGCGAGAGTATGTGCCGTCGTTATGCTGATTGGAAGGAGGCTGGACAGGAACAACAAGGATGACGCAGTCAGTTATTCCTTGAAGAATATTTTTTCCTGCTAATTTTCTGAAATTGTATGTCATCAGCCAATAGCTCACTCACATTAGATTTAACAGATGACGGATGTTGAAAGTTTAAATTGATCCACAAATTCGTCCAACAAATCAACTCAAAGATTGATCAAAAAGTTGAATAAAACATCTCTGATATTTTCAAGCAGTATAGGTCACAGATTCCTTTAAATCTACAGGCTGTGTAACTGCCAGTTGATCCCAAAGTACTGATATAGCAGAGTTTACTCTTGAATACTTGTACAATTCTGACTAAGGGCTCAAATACGATGCTCTTGCTTGTATTATTAAGCAAAAGTAGAATTATTATACACTTGTTAAATAACGGTTGTTTTTTATTGTGTGAAATTCAACAACTGTATTCTAACGGAATACTCAACCGAAAAAATTGTATGCCACCACACTGTCAAACCACTCTATTTTTAAGTGTGAAAACTAGTTTGTAACCTAGTCTAAAGTTGAGGGGCTTACAAGAAATTTCATGTATTAGCTATCTCTATATAATTAACCTAGATCTAGGGTTAGGGTATCACATCACACAGAGATAGGCTGAGAGATCTGATTGTATTCTTCATTCATTCATCATAGTGAAGTGGGTGTGGACCGTGGATGTAGCCAATTTTGTGAACCACGTAAATCGTCGTGTTCTTGTTCGTGCTTATTTTCGTTTTCTTTTCGTTGTGTTGTTAAATCGCTCCAGACGATCCTAACAACTGGTATCAGAGCCAGGTTAAAAAGTGCAAAAAATCGGATTGAAAAAAAAATTGTTCTCTTGTTGAATCCAAGGAGTGGAAGAATTCGTTAGCAAGAGAGGCGCGGGATATTGAGTTGCCATCCGGCGCTGTTTTCAAGGGTAACCCATAATCTGCTTCTTAGTTAAATAGTTTTTTTGGTGCGCTTGGATTGATTTTGCTACCGAACGGATTTAACTATTTAATTGGGCATCAAAGTGCTTTGGCTTGTGTGGTTCTGATTTCAACGATGAATCACCAAAGAAGAAAGCACTTAGTGCGCTGTAGAAAAGAAGCAGTAGGGTTGTTGAACACGAGAAGGTATCAGGTGCTCCTCGCAAGCGGTACTCAGTGCTACAATTCGCGTGTTTGTGCTCGAAATTTGTTTGGAACATATCTCGACATCCAGGGATCTGATTGACTTGAAAAAAGAGTCAAACTTGGGGTTTTTGGACGTTCCGGATAGGTTGGTCAAGTATGATTGTTGAGATTCTAAACGGTTGGAGTGGGAGTAATGGCGGATGACGGAAGATTCAAGATTGAAAAATTTGACGAGACGAATTTCAGCCTTTGGAAGATGCAGATAAAATACTATTTGTATCAAAAGAACTTGTAGTTTCCGTTGGACAGAGTTGAGAAGAAACCAAGCAAAATTAAAGACTAACAATGGAAGATTTTCAACAGAAAAACTCTAGAACTTGTGAGACTGAGTCTCACATTGTCAGTTCTGTTCAATGTGTCGAAAGAAACGACGACAAAGGGTTTGATGGATGCTCTCTCACAGATGTATGAGAAACCTTCAGCAGAAAAAAAAGGTGTTTCTCATGCAGAAGCTCTTTGACATGAGGATGGCCGAGAGTGGTAATTTTTCCCACTACCTGAACGAGTTGAACATCGTAATAAGCCAGTTGGAATCTGTCTGGATTACATGATTTGATGATGAGATGAAGGCACTGTTTGGTTCTGTCTGGTTTACCCAAGAGTTGGGGTGGCGTAGTTACTGTTGTGAGCAATTCTGCTGGAAAAGACAAGCTTGGGTACGACAACGTGGTGAGCACGGTACTCGATGAAGAGATGCGCAGGAAGAGCAGTGGATCTAGCAAATCCTCTGATGGTGCGCTATATGTCGAGCAGAGAGGGAGATCAGCAGACAAGAAGAACGGAAACAAGGGTCGAGGTCGATATAAGTCAAATTCAAAGTGGAAGAAAAAGGACATTAAGGACATCGAGTGCTACAACTGCGGTGAAACCGGACATTTTGCAAGGGAGTGCAAGAATCCGGGCAAGAAGAAGTCAGAAAACCACAAAGGTAATGATTCTATTAATGTTTCTGAAAGCGATCAAGAGGCATTAATATGTGTATCCTCAAAGTAGGGTGTGTGGGTGGTCGAATCTGGTGCTTCGTTCCATGCGACAGGTAGAAAGGATATTCTTCATAATTACGTGCATGGTGACTTTGTATCTCGGAGACGATGAGGCATGTAAGATTGTTCGGAAGGGAGAAATCCAGCTGAACTTGGATAATGGAAATTTTTTTCACTTGACTGATGTCAGACATGTCCTGATGTTGAAGAGGATCTCATCTCGATAGGCCAGCTTGCAGCATCAGGTTGCAAAACTACTTTTGGAGTCGATTCCTGGAAAGTAATAAGAGGATCTATGGTGATCGCACATGGTAAGAATGAAGGTACGTTGTATATAACTTCAGAAACTGACAGTACCATAGCTGTCGCGTCTACTGATATTGGCGCAAGTACATGGAACCACAGGCTAGGACACATGAGTGAGAAGGGCATGAGATAATGCTCAAAACAGGAAAAGATAAAGGGTCTGAAGGAACTTGATTAGGATTTTTGCGAGGATTGTGTCTACTTGAAGAAGAAAAGAGTTAGCTTCACCAAAGTTAGTCGCGGTAGAAAGCTCAAAAAGTTGGAGTTAGTGCATACAGATGTATGGGGTCTAGCAAAGATAGCTTCTATTGGATGTGCGTATTACTTTGTTACTTTTATTGATGATGCCACTAGATTACTATGAGTTTACTTCTTAAAGAACAAATCAGATGTGTTTGAGTGGTCAAGAAGTGGAAGGCTACTGTTGAGAATGAGACAGGTCAGAAACTTAAGTGTTTGAGATATGAAAATGGTGGCGAGTATTAAAGCAATGAGTTTGAGTTCTCCGCTGAGAACGGCATCAAGAGACATAAGACAATTTCAAACAAGCCTAGACAGAATGGAGTTGCAGAGCTCATGAATAGACCAATACAGAGCGTGCAAGGTGCATGAGGATGCACACTGGATTGCCTAAGTCATTTTGAACTGAGGCACTGGACACAGCTGCATACTTAATCAACAGTGGTCCATCGACAGCACTAGATTTTGGATTGCCTGAGGAAGCTTGGACAGGAAAAAATATATATTTGTCGCATTTGAGAACATTTGGATGTATCGATTATGTTCTTGTTGATGTAGAACAGAGGTCCAAGCTAGATCCTAAATCGAAGAAGTGTGCGTTTATCGGATATGGCATTAATAGTTTTGGCTATCGATTATGGGATTTCGATAAGCACAAAGTTGTTAGAAGTATGGATGTGGTATTTAACGAGTTAGTTAGACCAACTCCAATGGTGGAGGTCTCCCCCACCCCCTGACCCCACTGTTTAACTTCTTAATATTCACAAAACTGCCATTTACCCTCCAACAGTGGAGGTCTCCCCCACCCCTTCCACGTAACATCATTTATTATTTTACTAAACTACTTCAATCACATTATCATTTTATATTTTTTATAATTAATTAAAAATTTATATTCAATTATTAATATATAATTATTAATTTGCAATAATTAAACTATTTTTTAATAAAACATATTAATTTATCTAAGTATTAATCTTCTTAGATAAATTAGTAAATATAATTACTAAAACTACAAATCTTATGTTCCAAAAAAAATTACAAATCTTCTCAACCAATCAAATAAGAAAAAAAATAGAAGATGTGAATAAATAAAATAATGAACTAGTAAAAGATTGTTTTTTTTAACAACTAGTAAAAGATTATATTACTATATACAACAAATCTCATCTCATATTTCAGAAAAAGAAAAAATCTTATCTCAAAAAACAAATCTTATCAACTCAACAAAAAAAATGAAAAAAAAATAATATTAAACAAAATCAACAGTGGAAGTGAACGCCCCCTACATTTTCTCCAACTTCTTCCCCATCTTCTCCTACAATCTCTCATCTCCAGCATCATCACCTACAATCTCTCCTTTAATTTCTGAAATTTCGATCGTTCAAACAACATAACTACCAAAAATAACAAAATCAATCAAAATACGGACGATTCCCCACGATTCCGCCACAGCAACAACTCCAATGGCGGGGCAGGGGCGTGCGTGCCGAACCCGCCACCGCGCCCGTTCCGCCTGATTAGTCGGCTCCTCCTCCACCGCCCCCTCTCCGTTGGATTCGTTAATCCACCTCCCAGGCGCGCCGAAGCACACCGTTGGAGTTGGCCTTATGTACAAGGATTGGAAACAGGGACATGTTTCAGAAGAGAAGGAAACAGTTGAGCTTGAGATTGGAGATGTCTTGCCATAAGTTGAAGCCCCTACTCCAATACAAAGTTTAGAAGTTGAAGCGGTTGCTCCAACACGAAGAGTGTGTGAATGGAAAACTAAAGGTCAGACTCCAGCTCGTTATTTATCATCATTGTCATATCTTTTTCTCACAGATAGTGGTGAACCCGAGAGCTTTGAGGAAGCAGTTCAGAGTGAAGCGAAAGTTTAGTGGGAGCATGCAATGAATGATGAGATGCGGTCTCTATTCCAACAAGACATGGGAGCTTGTGGATTTGCCCCGAGGGAAGAAGGTTTTGCACAACAAGTGGGTTTACAGACTTAAGGAGGAGCATGATGGATGAAAGAGATACAAGGCTAGACTAGTGGTGAAAGGATTTCAGCAGAAAGCAGGCGTAGACTTCACTGAAATCTTCTCTCCAGTTGTGAGAATTTCCACCATCCGCACAGTACTTAGCATTGTGGCAGTAGAATATTTGCACCTTGAGAAGCTAGCTGTCAAGACAGCCTTTCTACACGAGGATTTAGAAGAAGACATCTATATGGTACAGCCACAAGGGTACAAAGCATCAGGTAAAGAGAATATGGTGTGCAAACTAAGGAAGAGTTTGTATGGCTTGAAGCAGGCACCGAGGCAGTGGTAAAAGAAGTTTGATAATGAAACAACCCGGGATCTCGACTCAGGGTTAAAGAGACAATCAATAACCAAAAGTAGAATATTAACTATTAAAATTACATTTCATCTAATAAATAAAACAATCTTGCGAAGATATATATACAAATGTAATGTGATTAAAATAAGCTATGTGATCTACTAACTGATTTAATTTAAACTAAACGTTTCGTCTCGATCCGTGTTCCCATCCCCCACCTTGACTGATGACCTGCAGTTTTAAAATGGCAAAAGCCTACGCAGTTTTGAAGAAAATGATCATTAAAAACTGAGTAAATACATACTACGCAATGTAAAGCATGAGTGGCACAGAAGCATGAGTTGGAACAAAACAGAAGATTTAAAACAATAACAATAACATGTTGGGGATTTTGGAACAACTGAAAGTAACCGAATAACAAAACCTCTCAGTTTAAGAACTTTAAGAAACCATGAGTATTCAGTGAAACTCCAGAGTAAAAAATTTCATTTGGAACTGATAACGATATTAGTTCACGAGTAGCCAAAGATTTTTCAAATCATTTCAATCGATTAGAGCATATCAAGAGCCAGAAACAACATCGATAGAGTAGTCAATTTTCAATCATGTTCAATTAACCGTTAAGTTTAGCTGAGGCATGTCCCGAGCCACCAGAGGATCGATGTAGACAGAGGGATCACGAAATAATCATATAGGGTTCCTTCTAGGGTCTATCAAACCCTATTTCACCTGAGCGTTAAGGGTTCCCATTCGTCAACCCTGCTCACAACATTATCTTAAAGGCCTTAAGTGTCGACACCCCTACACCGTAGTGACCCTTACAAGTATAAGTAGCACTCTATAGCTCTACAAACCCCTTGGCCTCAATACTTTGGTACATTTTGGCTCATCGGGGGTCGATTTGTGAACACTAAAGTTCTGTCCAATAATATGAAGCATTGCTTCGCTGGCAGTAGCCATAAGTAACGGGATGATCGCATGGCGCCTCCGGCCGGAGCCATAAATAAACACAACTTTGTACATCGTCCTAAATCTATTAGAGGTATCGTATTACCTTCCTTTCACATAACCAAATCGCTATAATATCTTTCAAGAGTCATTTCCAAGAAATTTCAAAGGATATCAATAAAATATTCTAAACACATTTTCGAGTTTAAATCACGCATTCTCATACTTTTTCATATAACAAGCATTCATTTGAAACATCACACACATAAGCAGATTTTTATAGGAAAAGACCGTACATATGTACTTACCAATGCGCCAAGAACGGAAAAAAGCAAAGCTAGCACTCCGGCTGTAAGGCTCATCTCATATGAATATGGGTCTCACAGTCAATGCAGCAGCATGAATAAGTACGTCTACTTGGTACGAGCACAACGACTGGATATAAAAAAGTCAAGTATACACTCTATTAGCATTTACCATCTATATGACGTTGTATGCAGGAATGTAATGGAATGCGGGTCGTGCAAGATAAATGACCAAAACGCCCCTGATACTCCAAAACTGTCCATTACTGTCTCTGACTCTTCCTGGACCCCAAAATATACACATACTGGCCCAATAACATGCAAGAATGACTCATAACACTCCCATATGAACTTAGCATCCGAATCTACAACTTTTAATAAATTACACTTACGCCCCTAAAGTTTTGCAAACTGCAAAAAGGCCCCAACTGTTGACTTGGTCAACCCGAACGAAGAATGACATACGAGTACTCCAAATATCATACAATATATTCTGTCAAACTCCAAGTTACTAACTTGAACTCAATTCAAAGTTTAAGTGAAATTACTATTTTGCCCCTCCTATCTAGATAAGTCAAACTAGGGTTTTTGAAAATTCAAAATTTGTCAAACTTGGTATTTAGACTCATAATATGAATACGAAAAAGTTTTATGAAGAACGTTAAGGCTAAAAATGTCGTTCAAATGGTCAAAACGGAAGTTCAAAGATAGCGAAAAGTCATTTCAAGTAGTCAACATCGCGACTGATTTCCTATTCGCTGGGAAGGAGTTTTGAGAAACTAGAAATAGGGTTTTGAAGATGATAGTTCAAGGATTCCAGAACATATTTTAACTCCTAAAAACTCCAAGTATACAAAGAGATATCGCTAGTCAAACTGGGATGAAAATTTAGATTCCAACACTTAGAAAATTCAAGATATTTACATGCGTTCAAAGCAACAACTTTAGCCTTGATTTGTGAGAATTCCGTTTCAAAATTGAAGATGACCCTGAGCGGATAAAATGAAGTATCATACATGAGCTTCACACAAGAGAAAGAAAACCAAGATTTTATTAAGATTTGAGGAAGTTATACATGTCAAAAAATGGGTACTTCAACATAGTTCTATACTTGGAAAAATTTCAGCCATAATCGGCTCAAGAACACAACATTTTCTCTCAACTTTAGGCTCAGATTTAGACCAGTTAGAGGGAAAATTAGCTTAAGGAATTTAAATATATATTGTAGAGCTAAGTCTAAGGTTTCCAGAAAGACAAGAATCACTTCAAACGGATTAAAAATGAGGAAGATACAAGAGTCCGAAGTTGACAAGAAATACATCAATTAAGAGCATGAGTCTCAAGAACACGTAACTGTAGCTACTTCGAACACAGATTCAGGGGGTTTGGAGACCGAATTTAAAAAATTTAAAAGAAGAAAGTTGTAGTCAATCTTCTCAGGATTCCAAAAAGTCAAGAATCAATCAAAACGAATTAAAAATGAGGGAGATACAAGCATTTGAATAGGGCGATTTTCGTGCCAAAAACCCATGACTCCAAGAATCAAACATCGATAATTTGTTGTTACACTCATGATTTAACGATGCAAATGAGTTCACGACATGACTAGGAGCATACTCATGCTTAAAATCAATCAAACCTAGCAAGATTGAAGGTCGTACCGGTCTGCAACGTTTTTCGGCGGCCATGGCAGAAACCGGCGATGTGTCGTCCGGTTTCCGGTGCTCCAATGAACTTCCATTGATTTCTGGATTGACAAGAGTGTTTTGCGACGTCCAGAGGCCTCGGAGCAACCATCGGAAGGGAAGAATTTCCAAGAACGGAGAGTAATGCAGAATTCAGCGTTCGACGGCGGTTCCCGTCGAGTTACAAATTCAGAATACGGTGGTCACTTAACTTTGATTCAGCGCGCAAAAATGGTACCCCAGGACCGCCTTGACCACATGATTCCAACAAAACCAGTTAGAGTTTCTAACTTTCCATAATTAGAGAGGATTCGTCCAAAACCTAGGCTAGGGTTCTTGTCGTTCTTCGCCAAATACGACCTCGTTACGCAACCAAACCAGGAGTTAGTTGAGGTCTTTTGGTCCTGGTGTTGAGTCCCCCCCACGGTAGTAGCAGCTTGGTGAAAGGAGGTCTGGTGGTGGTGGTGTGGTGGAGTTGGTGGTTGAAGCTCCATGATGAAGAAGAAGAAGAAGATGAAGAAGAAGAAGAAGAAGAAGAAGAAGAAGAAGAAGAAGAAGAAGAAGAAGAAGAAGAAGAAGAAGAAGAAGAAGAAGAAGAAGAAGAAGAAGAAGAAGAAGAAGAAGAAGAAGAAGAAGAAGAAGAAGAAGAAGAAGAAGAAGAAGAAGAAGAAGAAGAAGAAGAAGAAGAAGAAGAAGAAGAAGAAGAAGAAGAAGAAGAAGAAGAAGAAGAAGAAGAAGAAGAAGAAGAAGAAGAAGAAGAAGAAGAAGAGAGATGGTGATGATGATGATGATGAACAACAAAAACTCCAGAATCTATTGGTGGAGGAGAGGTTGGAGAAGTTTCCACATGAATGGAGATATGCTTACATTATTCTCTTGTTATATGTGCATGATATGATTTTTGCAGGATCAAGCATGGGGGAAATTCAAAAGCTAAAAGAGATCTTGTCAAAGGAGTTCTCAATGAGGGATTTGGGACCTGCAAAGCAAATCCTTGGCATGAGAATCTACAGGGATAGAATTGGCAAGATGCTAGTTTTTTCACAAGCTGATTATGTTTGAAAAGTCTTGAAGAGGTTTAACATGCATGATGCTAAACCAGTGAGTACTCCGTTGGCGAGTCACTTCAAACTTTCGACAAAACCAAAGGCCAACTACAAATGAGGAGAAGGACTACATGGCTAAATTTCCTTATGCATCTGTTGTGGGAAGCTTGATGTATGCTATGGTGTGCATACGTCTAGATATTGCCCAAGCAGTGGAGTTGTTAGCAGATTCATGAGAAATTCCGGTAAAGAGCATTGGAGAGATGTGAAGTGGATTTTCGGGTATCTGAGAGGTACACAGGATGTAGCTTTGTGCTACGGAGGGTCAGAGATCAGTTTGAAAGGATATGTTGATTCAGACATGGCTGGTGATGTGGACAGAATAAAGAGCACTACAGACTATGTGTTTACATGTGGCAGTGGAGCCGTTAGTTGCGTTTCCAGGTTGCAGAAAATTGTTGCACTATCTACTACTGAAGCCGAATATGTATCAGCTACGGAAGCGTGCAAAGAGATGGTTTGCCTACAGAGTTTCTTGAGGGAACTTGGGAAGAAGCAGAAGAGTTGCAAGCTATATAATGACAGTCATAGTGCAATTCATCTGGCAAAGAGTTCCACTTTTCATGCAAGGACGAAATACATCGACATCAGGTATCACTTCATTCGTTCATTGTTGGAGAAAGACATGATTAAGTTGGGAAAGATCCACACTAGCCAGAATCCTGCGGATATGTTCACCAAGGTTGTGACCTTGGAGAAGCTGAGAACCTGCTCGGCTTCGGATGGCCTAGTCACATGATGAGAGGCCAAGTCCACACTCATGGAGGATGTTGAATTTAAGCTGGGAGAAGTACACTCAGAGTTAATCAGTCTTCAAGTGGGAGATTGTTAAGTGTGAAGACTGTTTGTAATCTAGTCTAAAGTTGAGGGGCTTACAAGCAATTTCATGTATTAGCTATCTCTATACAATTAACCAAGCTCTAGGGTTAGGGTATCACATCACACAAAGATAGGCTGAGAGATCTGATTGTATTCTTCATTCATTCATCATCGTGAAGTAGGTGTGAACCGTGGATGTAGCCAATTTGGTCAACCACGTAAATCTTCGTGTTCTTGTTCGTGCTTGTTTGCTTTTCTTTGCGTTGTTAAATCGCTTCAGACGATCCTACATCTACAACAGTACAACAGAGCTCATGACCAAGCAATAGTGAGGGGCTAAAAATGAGTAAAGTACATTAACACCCTGATACTACATCAATACCCATCTTCTACAATAATTAGATGGAATGTGAGAGAAAAGGGAGAAATCAGAAGTTGTTATTGAATTGTTTATCCCCTTGCCTACAGAATATAAACTGCTATCGAACAGGTTGTTCGAGAATAACCTTTGCAGCGAATGTCACTACTCTATAGGCACTATCTATCCAATATTACAAGTACTTTCCAAAATCAAACTCACTTTGAGCTTAACTCCATTATGTTTAAGGTGCTTTTCAAGGACACTGGGTTCATCTACAATCTATAAGGAATATAATCATGTAACACATTTACAGATTTTATGCTGTTGAAGTAGTAATTTTCATATCTTCATTGTATCTTAGTGTTCATCTTTATTTTAAAATCTAATTAATTCTTTAATTTTCGTAGACCTCGTTTACCTATCTGATATAAGTGTAGCTTATTTTAATCGCTTCAAAGATTGGATGACACTGCTACAATAGTTGATTCAGATCACAATTACTTTGGATGAACGTTCTGAATTACCATATTTCTCAAACATTTGACATTGGTAAATGAAATGACACGAAGCAGTTGTGATAAGGCTACTTGCACAAAGTAACATTTCAGCTGTACCTTCTACAAATCCAAAGTACATCACTGACCCAAAATTTCTCAACACACCTTTTGCAAAAGCCTTTTATTCTATCCAAACACTCATTTCTCTAGCTTACATACTCTTGTTTAGCCCTTGAAAACGAAATCAAGAAGACCGATATTTCAGCAATGCCTTGATCAGATCAAATTGAGCTTATAGAATAGTAGTCATCTCATCCAGCATGGCAATGCTGCCATTTGAAAGGATCATACAATACACTTGAATGTACAGGTGAAACACGTTTTTGCAGGATATAACAGGTGAATCATTGGCTTGAAGATACGGAAGCATTCTTTTTTCTTTTTATTTTTTTGAGAGAAATTCTTTTTTTCTTTTTAGAGAGGATAGGGAAGAAATCAAATACTTCATATTGTATTTCTTCTTTTTTTTTTTTTTTTTTTTTTTTTTTTTTTTTTTTTTTTTGGAGACTATACAAGTAGAGACGATGAACTTGGAGAAGAGAGGAAGAAAGAAGGACCAACTAGCAAAATATAGATGACAACGAAGATTTATGCTTTCAGCACCTCAAGGACAGGGAATTGTGTACTCTCACCCCCTGGTTCTGCTGAACCTCTGAAAAGCAGAACTGCGAGGCTGCCGATGCAAAAATGAATGAAGCAACCATAACAATGAGTCACAAACGAACCGAAGTCTGTTCCCACAATGCATTGCCAACCTGGTCCATATATCATATCGAACTCCTGCATCAACCAAACACCCAAAACCGTTGTTTTAGGTCATACGCTACGAATACACGGTAAATAATTCAACTTAGTTTTGTAATTTAACTAATAACTTAACATGATATTCTACATTTTCAATCAAAGCCAAATGGTATGTAAACAGTTCTGCATACAAAGAAAACTATATTCATTTGCCTTCAACGCCTTTGAACAGATTAATTTGTACATAAATGAGTACCTTCTTTATTAATCGGGCTATTTCTGTCGGCTCTGTGACGTCGTAGATGTCAAGTGCCTTTGCAGCTAAAGCAAGGGCATCTTGTTGCATGGCTTGAAGCATATCGGTCTCTCCAATAACTGCCTTCCCTTCAAGCATGGTGGCTACTTTCTATGGAGGAGATTGCTCAGGAGGTGGAGAAATGGAGGCAGAGAGGAGGAAGGTGGGTAGACCACTGTGGATCCTATGATTAAGTTAACCGTAGCAGCAGACGAAAGAAACAGCGAGATTACTAATGGCTGTGGTATGCTTAAAATGCTAGGCTATGGTGTGGATATGAAAGCATAGATGAGTGCGGGGCTCTATTTATAAGTGATGAAGAAATTGATTGGGTATTGGGAAGTGGAAAAGAAAATTCGATCGTAACCACATGTTTTCAATGAGCCTGTTTCCGGAATAGGAGTGCATGAAATACAACTAAAACTCTTCCCTAGCGCAAGTGTTTCTTTACTTGGGATAATTTGTTTGAACGTTTTATCATTGAATCCAAACTTTATCTTCTGTTTTTTACTTCAAAAACAATAATGGTTGTGGATGGTAATGCTGTTTTTTAAGATAAACTATATATTTGGGTGCTATGCAGATAAATTAGCCGGACAGATACGCACGGAAACATTAACTAGCACGAAATACCATAATGGAAATACGTGAAAGATGTATTTCGTAAGAGGGATAACTTATATTACTCGTGAAGTATCACTTTGTACATAATTTGTCATTTAATTATTTTCATTGGTTAATTAATGGCACAACCATGAACTCGTAAGTAGACGGCATATAAAATTTCCAGCTAGTTATGCAACCAAATAGATTCAGTTACCTAATAGTCTTCTATGCTTTATTAATCAGCCACATACCAAGAAACCAGCCAAACTCAATCATTTTCACTTTGCTTGTGGTGTGATCGTTGTTCTCACCTCTTTTTCACTATTAAGGAACGTGAATTTGAAATTACTCTCGTTTTCTTAGTGAAAAGTTCTGATTCCGCACCAACTGCAAACTCAAAACGTCTTCCATAGCAGTAATCCAATGCAGGTATTATTTGTTGGAAATTTAGGTGGTGTTTAGAACGGGAACAATGGAATTTGGATACTCTCTGAGTCGTGTGAATCACTCTCAGATTAAGGTATTTCGGTGGTATACACACGAAATCGATAATTGGATAAAACAGAGAGAATCAAGAACGAATATGATTGTTCTGTGTTTCTGAGTTCGACCAAACTGACAAAATAGAGAGGGGAACAAGGCGGTTATCTGGCGGTTACAACTGCCAGATTTCAGTTCGTTTTCCAACCGAAAATTAATTCCGAGACGTTTTTGTGAAGCAACAAAACGTCCGAAATCCAATTTTTCCACGCTGACCGGCCAGCGATCCGCAGTCGTCCGCGAGTTCCTTGTCCAAGTCATTAACATAGTTGTGTGCACGCGTGTACTCCACACCTCCTAACTTGTACAACGTAATGCCAATGTCTACTTGGTCGTAAGTAAATCAGATTACACAAATGGCCGATGACACTAAAATCACCAACATTATTAAGGAAAATAACAGGACGATGGAAACCACCAACTCTTGATGCAATTTGTGGTCCTGCTTTTTCCTTCTTTGCTCACGAGATTGGGTTTCCTTCTTCATAAGAACTTTTTTGTCAACTCATGCAAGACATTTTAATTGTAGGAAAATGTACATTGGTGTGAGTCACTGGCTATGTGAACAAAAAGGAATCGATTGACTAAAGACAAGAGCACTACTGGAAATTTCATGAAACCATTTGGCTTATCGTACACTTCCGATGGCAATTCCAGTTTAGTCCCTGTCAACTTAATTAGTGCGAGGCCCAATTGATGTGATATTTGAACAGAGAATGAGAGAATCTAGGAAAACCCCGGTTGAAGAAAAATAGTGGATAGATAAATATACCACATACATATACCAACCGGAATCTTATATAGAGGTAGTTTTTATGTGCTTCATTTGTAGGGACAAGAATTCGAGCTCCCTTAGAGCATCTCCAACCATGAGGGGGGAGGGGGAGGGGGAGGGGGAAAACGGACCATGTCCAACCATGAGGGGGGAGGGGGAAGGTGGGGGAAGAATTTACGCATGGGTGGGGGATGGTTATGGTGCATTTCCCCCCTAACATCCCCCTCCCCCTCCCCCCACCCCCTAACATCCCCCTCCCCCTCCCCCCACCATTATAGCTAATTAATCCAATTTAGGGATATGTTAATTACACTTACTACTATTTTATTATTATAATATGTATTTTAGTTATGATTAATATATTTTAATTATTATTTTTATTATAAAAATATAAATGTATTTTTTCGATAATTAAACAAAATATTTACGAAAAATTATCGTCATTTTATTTTGTTGTCAATTTGATATATCTTATTATTTTTTTATAATTAGCAATTATATTTATTATTTTTTTGAAAACATGGTTAAAAATATGCCAAATTTATTATTGTTATTATTATTTTTATTATTGCTATTATTATTATTTTATAACTTTTGTGAGTATATATTTATATTAATATTATTTTATATTTATTTTTATCAAATAATTTATTTTAAATCATTAAATATATTTTAAAAATAAACCTAATTAGGTGGGGGGAGGGGAATGGTTGAAAATGAGTAGTAGTTTGTGGGAGGGGGAGGGGAAGGGGGAGGGGGAGATTGGTGGGCCCGTGAGGGAGGGGAAAGGGGAGGTGGGGGAAATGCGACATGGTTGGAGATGCTCTTAGAGCATCTGAGGTCTCCAAGCACTTAAGAAAGGGCACCATAGCAATGCAAGCATATTTGTTCTCCACTTTTCTTTTTTTTATGTTTTCTAATGAACACTAACCCATTCACAAAGTCTTGTTAAACAAGCTTTTCAGTTTTAATGTTCAGCAAGAAGCGTAACTAACTCCCAACTTAATGAAATGAAGACGACAAGGTCAGCTGGCAGATGGCGGAGATCTAACTGGGCTTCATTGAGAACTCAGGTCTTAAAAAGACAACCTAATGTCAGCATTCATAACAGTTTACTGAAGCAAGTACAGCCTTGCTAATACATGAAACACATCATCATCATGAACAAAAGATTCATTCTTCAGAATTGCCGACCATTATATATAACCTTACAATAGCTATCAATGGATCCAAGGAGTCTGTTTCATAACTTAGTCTGTTTCATAACTTCAACAATGAATGACTCCCTATTTCACAGATGGATACACATTGACAACATGCAGTGTCACAAACCCAATCCAGAAGCATTAAAGAAAAAAGTGTCGCATCCATCACTGCACTCTTACATAAGACTTGGAACTACTTTAGTCCATAGTAGAGCACCAAGTAATTATAAATGCTAGGATAGCAAACTGACAGAGTACTCCAAACAAAAAGTCCCTCATCTACTAACTTAGGTTATCCCTCCTAGTTTCTCCAGCCTCGTTTGCTTCAACCAACCTAGAAGCATAGTACAACGAACAACCAGTCAGTAACAAGATGCAGATATGTTTACATGTGCGAGATCATTGAAATTGAAGAATGTTGGAGGATATGCAATGAAAATATAAAAAGCGTAGGTCGTTCAAACTGCTGATTTCAGTAACAAGTTGCGACTGAAATTTGAATTAAATGCAGTAACCAAAAGTGCCGCCCATCTAATGTTTATGAATAGCTTGAAGCAACGGTGAGATGAACTAGAAAGAGCACTATATTGTGACATTCCCAATTTCCCTTATAAGCACTATCAATATCCGGTTTCTATAGTTGAAGACTAATCAAGCTGAAGACTTGAGCATTCTAGCATGATTTTAATTTTTACCCAGGGATTTACAAGTATATGTGTAAGGGTTAATATATAGACATTCCCGTCCCTCCCTCCCTTATCATCCACCCTTGATTACCGACTGAGCCTTCTTCGTTGACAACAAAATATAGGTCGAACTCTGATTCTCCCAACAAAAGTAAAGAGTCGTAACTCGGAAGGGCTTATTATAAGAGCATGCCGGTGAAGCGTGCCTGGATGTGCCAGAGACCACTAGAATTACTCTTGTGCTGTGCTCGCAAATTTAAACTTGGTTCATGCTGTTATGATTGTTGGAAAACATTGAATTTTAGACAACTAATGTATTTTAATCATGTAGATTTTAATTCTCATTTTGAGATGTTAATTCTATGATTGGGAGTTTTCCAAAATGACTAATGGGTGAATGAAAATTGTTGTTCATATGGGTGTACAAATAGTTCCTTTGTTGGACGAGATTTGAATTCTGGTGCGATATTAATTATAGAACAGGCCAAACTAATTATTGTATAATTAGTTGTGGATGTGTTGGAATTACTAATATGTTTATTAGTTTTCCTCACCGAAGTTAGTTATTGAAAGTTACACTTGAAAAGTTGTGACTGTTCGGGAAATATACACCGAATAGACACAACTATTCATTTGCATCACTTTGAAGAGTCATCTATTCTATTATAAATAGAGGGTTTCTCCACCCATTTCAAGATTCTCACATTTCCTTCTACTCTCCTAATTCCCTATACAAAGTCTTCCTAACTTTGTAGAACCTAGAACTTTCAGAATTTTGAATTCCTATATTCCAATTCAATTCCTTGAAGAGAGATGCCATGCCATTGCGGTTTGTAGGGTGTAAGCGGTGTACTAACTTATTGCACGGTGAGAGACGATTATCCTGGGAGGCGGTTTGTTCTAGATCAAGTAGTGCCAAAAGGAGAAAAAAAAGGCTTAAGGACATCGAGCGAATGCTCAAGATCGTTTCTAATTATTATCCATATTCAACGTCGTTTGTAAGTGTTTCAATTCAGTCTTTATTTATTATTAGTCCATACCATTATGTTTCTGCTTCTTCTCCATATTCTTATTTCCGGTCCAGTTTCGATTATTCTCCAACAATGAAAACTTAGAGATTGGAAAGTAAGATTTTGAAAATAATCCTAAGAGACTCAGGGCTAGTTTGGGAATGCTGTGGCGGTGGTAGAAAGCTGCTGTGTGAAAACACTGTAGAAAGCTGCTGTGAATTCTTGATAAAATGTTGTTTGGTAAATATTACGTAGAAGCTGCTGTGAAATATTGATATAATAATTTTGTGTTTGGTAAAATCAACTGTGAAGTTGCTGTGAGAGGGTAAAATGACACATATATGACATGTTATTTCCGGAAAGATGACTATTGATATTTTAAAAAATTGTAAGGTCAAAATCGGTTGTAAATAAATTAATCAAAAGCACTTTCTGGAAAAGCATCTCCCCCTTGCTTCCTGAAAACTTCTGTGGGACAGCAGAAACTGTCCGGAAAAGCAAAAAAAAATTATTTTTACCAAACACACTAAAACTGCTTCTGCTGTCAGAAAGCAGTTGTGCTGGCAGTAGAAGCATTCCCAAACTCACCCTCACTCCTTGATGCGGTTGGCTGAAGAAGATAACTCTACTTCGAAGCCTAAACCAAAATGTCACCGTTAAGGTTGAATAGGTTGTACCTCCAGCTCTGGTCTACTTGGGTCTGGCATATCAAAGTCAGTACACATACCAGATTCAGATGTCAATTGGTCCAAAGTTCCATGTTGGCCTGGGTGAATATATTTCTAATCCTATAATACGACCCAGATCAATTTTAAGATTGCCAGAACTTATCAGCAGGTGATGGACCAAACATGGTGGTTGTGGCGCTTCCGTCAGACTAGTCATAAAAGGTTTTCGCATGCTTTATCTGGGTTCATTCCCAAAAAGAGGGGTCTGCACATGGCACAAACGACGTGTTTGAAGCTTAATCAAAGCCAGAATGCCGAGTCAGATTTTTTTTTTTTTAATCCATCTTGTTTCCGCGCCTCAGTTTCATCTTGGTCAGTTTGGTTGGGCAAGGGTGCCAAATATGCAGGAGATTGACTTGTAGGTATAAAACTCATGCAAGTGTGCCTTTCCGGTACAGGTTTTTGTATTGGGACACTCTTTTTCGGTTCCAGTTTCCTTGCAGACCATAAGTCGTCAGAGTCAGTGACGGGATGAGCGTTTTTCGATGACAATCACATGCCCTTTTATTAATGGCAGCCTTTCACAGGGTGCCAAACAATAATTGGGTGTGTGTTCTACTACTGGGACTACCGCTATTCCTCTTTCTTTCATTTTTTTTTCTTAGAGAAATAGGGAATTTCTATAGAGGTTTCCAGAAACTGTATTCTCAAACGGAACCAAGGAGCAGCTATTGTGGGCCAACAACCTGAAGGTCAGAGGAGATGTCAGCTTATAGGTGGGTGAGTAGTACTATTTAGTATAAGTAAAAAAGTGGGTAAAAAAGTGGGTCCAGAGTGATCGATCGATTCACCACCTCAGAGAGATTAAAGAGAAGGTGAAGATTATTCAAGGGTTTTAGGACCGGAGCGGGGCAGCTTGTTCTGCCAGGAAGTCCCCAGAATGCTGGGTTGGTGGACAACAAGAATTGAGACAGTTAACAACATGGTGAGTTGAAGGTGATGGAGATCATATAGCTTATATGGGTGGGTGAGTGGTGCTATTTAGTATAAATGAAACAGTTTGTCCAGAGTGATCAATCGATTCACTAGGTCAGAGAGATTACGGCGTAGATGAGGATTATTCACAGGTTTTGGGACTGGAGGGCAGCAGCTAGTTCTGCCAATAAGTCCTCAGAATGCTGGGTAGGTGGACAACAAGATATTGAGACAGTTACAACACGGTCTGGTCAAGGTCCTGGAGATCAACGCTTCAGCTTTAATCCGAGATGGATCTGTTTAATACCCCCGAAACATGCAGTATTTTACATGCTTGATAATATTTCGTAAATAACTATTAGTAAAAAAACTAGTATTGTTATACATGATCTTAATAATTTCAAAATTAGGATAGTTAGACCTGTCACAAGACATGTAAGTAGTCTAATTATCTGAAATTGCTAGAATCATGGTAAAAGAATTTCTCGCTCAAAGGTGGTGAAGGCCCATGCTCAGGCCCGTGGCATTATGTAGTCTTTTACTTGGTGGCCTAATGTTGGTACTTTTAGTTCTCCAAAAGTTTAGACTTCTCTTTCCCTGTCTTATTTCTTCTCTCTCGTTGGGCTGGTAACTTCTGTTTATGGTAGTTTTTATGGCTTGTTCTTGTATGAACTCTCTGTCTATGAAGTTCTATGTTTTTTTGGCAGTATTATATATATATATACACACACACACACACACTAGAGTATTGCCCGTGCCCGAGGTCACTATCCCTAAATTGGATAGTTTTTGAATTTAGAGGTGTTTTTTTTTTAAATGAATTTAGAGGTATATCCAAAAAGTATATGTACAAATGTGGTGAAATAAAATAATAATATAAAAAAACAACTTCCAAGTACGGGATGAGCATGGGAATCACTCACAACCTATCTCGTATTAGTTAGGCATGTAGTTGACAAAAACCTCTCTCCTATTAGTTAGGGATGTCCAAAGAGAGTGGGTAGTTAGAGATGTCCAAGGAGAGTGGGTAGTTGGAGATGTAATAAGTGAGATCTAATGGTGGGGATGGGGTTGATTTAATCTAACGGTTGAAAAATCATAAGTTAGTTAGAACAAGCTATTTTATAAATATAGATATATATATATATATATATATATATATATATATATATATATATTGTAACATCCAATTTCGTTTAGCAAGTCATAATAAACCATCTCATTTGGTTTACCAAGTCAAATAAATCATTTACTGTTTAAGCTTCATCTAATGGGACGCGGAACCTATTTTCCATATATAATATAATAAATAACATTAAAATACCTCATTATCCACTATTTTAATTCAAATAATTTTTGCTCTATATATGGACATAAAACTGAAGCCCTAGACTCCTGAGAACTCACGAGTCATGAAGGAAAAAAGCAGAGCCATGACCAGCAAAGGAGAACCCAGAACAAAGATGAGGCATGATCCGTGAAGAAGAACCCAGAAAGAAGAACATAAGTTCGAAGATGAGCCATGATCTGTGACGAAAAACCCCGAGCGTAGATGATGAGTTGCCAAAAGTGTAAAGAGGTAAACTCTATCACTTCTCTCAATACTGCGGGTCGCTCGATAGAGCATTCTGGGACAACAATGTACCTTCAGTTCAAACGACCTAGAACAAAATCGTGCTTAAACCTACATTTCCGATAACATAGGCATAGAGAGGGAAACTTGAAATCAAATAGAGAGAATAATGTCAGGAAACAAAAAAGTTCACTGTTTTGGATCCTTCTGTACATAAATTCGGGATTCTCAAACACGGCCTGTAACAGGTTATGAACCTCTAATGGTATCTATTTGGGGTCCCTGACTCACATGTATAACATACTCGTCGATGGTACTTTGCAGTAGCCTTTCTGATTTTCGTTTCGCGTCTCAAATAATTTATTGATTATAAGGTTTAAACCCTTTATGACAATTATTTTCATTTTTTAATTTTCAGTATTAGTTCACCTTGAGAAATATGACCGGATTTACATGTTGCAAAAAAGTGAGAAATATGACCGGATTTACATGTTGCAAAAAAGTGACTCACCACGTCACATATGACTCAATGTCTCTTTCCTTATCTTCCGCCCTGTTACAAGAAAAGAGTTGCATGTAAGAAATAATCATAATGGAGCAACAACACACGAGCCTCTAAGTAAAATAGCAAGAAGATAGTATAAACAGACGCTCTTACACAAACGTTGACGACATGCATATCTTAACAACCCGGTTTCAACTACATAGTGGAAAAGAAACCCAAAGTAAAAAAAGAAAAGAACCAGTTACCTTAAGATAATAGTGATATCTTAGAAGTCGTAAATTCACTTAATACCAAACAACCTTCATTTCATGGCATAGTTTGTTTGAGGATGAAACAAAACAATGACTAAACACATTAGTCTTGCAGCCATGCATGTTTCAGTAGATGTCATTTCCTCTCAAATTGGTTGACCAAGGGTCGTTGTTCAAAACTTGTCTTTTTCGGGATGCTCAGAGGATTATCTACTCTAATATAAAAAGTACAGGAAGAACTTAGTTCTTCCTTCGATGCCCTTGTAAATTGATTTGCCTAATATCTTCTTCGTTTACCAGGGACAGGTTCAACTGACTTTTCATCTGCACTCAAGACTTTTTAGAATTCTGAAACAAGAAGTAGTGATCATCACCACAATTCTTATAACCGAGATTCGTGCAAACCTTATCACTTTTCTTTTCCTTAACCGTTCACCAATGGCTTTGAAGAATGCCTTCTTATCCAACAATCTTGATGCATTCACGGCTAAGAAGATGACTAAGGAAAGATGCCGAAAACTGTGTCAAAAACCATCCTCTATATGCACCACTGCCATCTCGATAATATCTCCATCCACTGATTCCACTTGAGCTCACCAGTGAATTCTGAAAATTCTACTTGTGCATATCGGTTCAAGCATTCACTCAGTAACATGTTTTGGTAAATTAACTGCATTGTTCCACCCTGTTATCGAGTTCATCAATTATCGTGTATCTAATATTTTGTTTGTAAGTTAGATATTAGGCGAGTGCTTTGTGTCCTGATGATAATTACCCCTCTTTATCAGAACATAACATGCACACACACACACAAACGAAGAGCGAGGGTGCATGGATCTTCTTTTCAATTTATTTCTTTCCCCTTATTTCTTCTACTATTGACACTGTACAAGCAGGATATTCAGATCTGATCAGGCCGCGCTTTGGTATGCTCAAGCTTGGCAGAACATATTTTACATGAGCTCAAGCTCGTTACAGAACAAGAAAAGCAGCTCAAGGTCGATCCAATTGAGTTTAGCTCGGCTCATTTCGGTCGAATAAAGGAGTGGGGGAATTGAGTGTTCCCAGTTTGGATCAGTTGTGGCTGGCTACCTCTATCCTACACATTCTTACTAAAAAGACAGCTCAAGTAAAATGCCTAGAGGGCATCTGTCAAACTGCTGAAATGTTCCAGCACACCACTAGGCTATCATCAGGTGGTAAGTGTGCACGCTCACAGTTCAGGAGGCAACCAGTAAGTGCCATATAATGCCAAGACGAGTAAAGAAAACCCTAAAGGAGGTGTGCGGGATGCTTCAAGTGACAACCAGAAAGTGGTCAAGAGCTTTGTTTGCCGAACAAAAAGTGTAAGCTTCTCCTGCAATCACGATCCCTCTTGTGACCTAAATCCCAACATACAGGATTGGACCTATTTTGCCCCCAAGCTTCAATCGAAGACCTACCTATAACTTCAGAAGCCACTGATCATTTGGAAGGTTGGAAGCTTGTACCCAATAAATTTCCTCCATCTACCTCCACTCTTATTTGATCATGTGTCTCCTTCTCCTTGCACTGATCTTCCACTTTGCAGCATGGGTAGCTAGATATATTGTTAGAATGATAGAAGTAACTCAAGGTTTTTATTTGGTTATGAATTAAATTAGCTCTAAATAGATTCAGATATTGATTTTCAGAATACATTATCAAAAGATGTAACTACGGAATTGTGAATGTTTTGGAAACCGCTATGTGGACTTTGGCACAGTGGAAGAGCTTGGCGCACTTGCAATTTAGGGGCTCCAACGTGGCAGAAGAAGTCTATTTTCAGTTATCTGACTTTGACTAACGAATCTCCAAATTAGAGAAACTAAGATTTCTCATAATGTCATAATATTTTGCCTTACCTTCACAATAAACCAGACTACACCAATGCGTTAGTTGATACTTCATTCTCACACTTCAACCAATTAAGAAAATTCACAACTTTGATTAGCTTTCCAATACCAAGTGATTACCCAATACAGAAGTGATAAAAAATACATTGTGAGATATTCTAGGTTAGCACAAAAGCACTTTCTCTCTTTTATATAAAACCATTGCCTAAAAGGGACAAGTCTATATTCTTACAGAGTACCTCACAATTGCCGAACAAATGCATGAGAAACGACACCCACAACAACGGGAATATCTCACACCATGTATTGAAGTGGCAGCGCCTTTCATCCGTGTGTGTGTGTGTGTGTATTAAGCATGGATATCATGAAAGAGAGAGTATCCAGAAGTTAAGCAGTAATCGGCGTATGAGACAAAGGAACTAGCAGATAGACAGAGAGGATCCAGAAATTAAGCAGTTTTCAGCGCAAATATGCATTCTAAATAGAGGTAACATACCATTTCCTATACCATTTTACTTCCAGATTTCTTTGAGTCATCTTCTTCAAACGTGAATCAAAATACCTGATCCAAGGACATCATAATAATAACAGATCAGTAAATATACAGATGGTTTTGTTTTCATTGAGAAAAACAATTACACGAATCTATCCATGGTGACAGGACCAAGTACATACTGTGTGGCAGTGAGATGAGATAGTTGTGTTACTATAGAAACTGTCGATTAGTGTAAGAAAAGCACCATTCTCAACCAACCCAACTGAAAACACAATCCTATCTTTGAGTGGGTTGATGAGCTTGATAGATAGGAATATTGTTATTTTTTTCATTTTATTTTTCCTAACAACAGTGAGGAGGAGGACATTTCACCAAGCAGGTAAAAGTTTGGAGTATGAGAAATTGGGGTTCCATAAGTTTTGACCTATGAACGTCAACACCGAACTCAACCACGTTCAACACCGAACTCAACCACGGTTTCTTTTTCTACCCTACTAATAACAATCACGCTGCCGCATAAGCAAAGTAGCAAGTTGGTCCAAAAATCCGAGAAACCTCTGTTAAATCAACCATTATTACAGGAAAGCAAGAAAATAAGAATGTACCAGTTCCCGGCTGCCGCAATCGATACCGCAACCGCCACCCTGCGATATCTCCGAACTGATGAAACAACGACAAGAAGCCAACGATTGGAAAAGACTTGCGACACCGATTTCAAGCTAATAATAGTGTGATTTAACCGGTGGTGGAGAGAAGAGCTTACCGACGCTTGAAACTTCCTTCCACAAAGATGGCATCCTGGACGAACGGAGTTTTTGGGTTTCTTGTGGTTGAGAGAACATACATATGCTCACAAATTAGTAGTGAATCGATTTGGTAATGACTTTGTTCTACTATTATTTTATGATTATTTATGTGTGTTAGAAAATGACG
Source organism: Linanthus parryae (assembly GCA_023055425.1). Lineage (NCBI taxonomy): Eukaryota > Viridiplantae > Streptophyta > Magnoliopsida > Ericales > Polemoniaceae > Linanthus > Linanthus parryae. The sequence continues at coordinate 2,661,895 of JALGPY010000010.1, read as the reverse complement.
AGTTGCGCCCATATGAGGTGCACATGTAATCAATCATAACCTTATAAGATTAACTGCACGAATGCACAAACCTTAAGGGGTTAGTAGCATAGGCACAAATCTTATGTGGTTATGTTGCAAACTAGGTATAAGTCTGTCTAATATGAGAAGACAACATCCTACATATTTTATATGGATAAAATAACTGTGTAGAGATCATGTGCTGATCAAAAGACAGTATCTATGAACCCTAGCCTCTGCCTCTCCAACTAACCTCCATTGGTGGAACGTGGTGTGAACAATAGCTTTCGTCCTAGTAATTCTAGCCAGTTCGTTGGGAGCAAGACAGTGGTACGTGAAAGCAAGCAAACAACAATCATCTGTAGCGCTAGGAGTTTAGGCGAAGAGGTCACACATGAATGTCCCGCTTTAATTCATGTTGTAGATCTATATGTCTTTAGATCGTGTTTGTCCTTCATTAGTATCAGAGCCCTAGATTTCTTTTTCATACATCGTAGTGTGTGCCCCAATCTAGACTGCGAATCCTGAAATGTGCTGACGTGACATACCACGTGGCAACACTATGAGGATTCCATAAATATAAAGTGCATATTTTGATGGACAAACACGATCTATAATAAGTAGGCGAATCCTATATTAATGGATAGATATTTTCATGAGGATTCCATAAATATAAAGTGCATATTTTTTCGATAAACTTAGAGAAAGTTATCGTCGTTCAAAGATTCGAAACTGTTTTAATTTGGACTGTTTTCTTAAATCGAATTTTTCGAAATTGTTAAAATTGGACTTTGAATACATAATCGGGATCAGAACGAAAAGACGATTCCAGCGGAATACGAATCATCGTAAACGGAGCCCGGGAAGACGACGCGTGGGCCTCGTGTGCCACTGACACAGCCTGTACGCACGGCCACCTCTGCCAAGCGCCGCACGCGCCAGAGGGAAGGCAGCAGCTGCTGATGTGACCCTAAGGCCGATGTGGCACATTAACATGGCAGTGACACGACACCAAGTGATGATATGGCGTCTGACGTGGCATGCTGGCGTGGCAACATACGCCATCAAATGTACTGACGTGACATACCACGTGGCAACAGTGACGTGGAAGTGGACGACGGACAGCGCGTGACAAAGCGGACGCGCCCACGCGCGGCGGCACCTGAGGGCGCGTGCGGCCTCCTCCCGCCGTCATTTTTCGTTCGGTTTTTTTCAGTGGGCTCCAAATTATTTTCCTGTTTTTCGGGATATTTTTCATAATTTTTCGAAATACGAAATTTTTTATTAATTTCAAGATAAATAATTAATTAGTGTTTAGCACGCTTCCTGAGACAATAGGCGACCTTAAACACACTGTTTTCACCCCCAATACCTTCTATACTAGCTCTGATGGAGTACAGACTGTTAAACCAGAAGAAGATCTCTCAGTTACTGAACTGGAAAAGGTATCAAAGAATTACAAAGCTTTGAACTTACTATATTGTGCCCTTAGTGCAGATGAGTTCAACAGAACATCAAACTGCAAAAGTGCAAAGGAGATCTGGGATAAACTGACTGTGACCTATGAAGGAACAAGCCAAGTCAAGCAGACTAAAATCAATACCCTTATGAGGCAGTATGAACTGTTCAGATGAATTATGATGAATCCATCAAGAACATGTTCAAGAGGTTTACTGACACTTTGAACAACTTGGAATTCTTGGGAAAATCTTTCTCAATTGAAGAAAAAGTAAGAAAGATCCTAAGGAGTTTGCCTAAAGCCAAATGGGAACCAAAAACAACTTCTATTGAGGAAGCACATGACTTAAGTATCTTAGAGCTTGATGATCTGCAAGCGAAACCACTCTCATGAGATTTCAATGAAGGAAGTAGATGGTGACAACATCAAGAAACTGGCACTCAAGGCAAAATACAATGAAAATCCCAAATCCTTGAACAGGATGATGATGATGATGATGATGATGATGATGATGATGATGATGATGATGATGATGATGATGATGAAGAGGCTATAGCCTTGATCTCCAACGCTTTGGCCAGAATCTTGAAGAAGAAAAAGAACTTTGGAAACAAGGACTACATCAAGGACAAATCCAGATCCTTTAGTAGCAAGGATCAGAAAGATAAGTCTTCTTCACATTCCTATAAATCTAAAGTAATGAATTTCTTTGAATGTGGAGATGCAGATCATTTGGTAAGAGATTGTCCACAAAAGAAGAAGAGCAGACAATTTCCTAAAAAGGAAAATGAAAATAGAAGAAAGAAAGCAATTGTTGCTTCTTGGAGTGATTCAGAAGCTTTAACAGATTAGATTGTGATGATGAGCAGGCAAATCTTTGTCTTATGGCTGAGCATGGTGATGAAAAGAGCTCAAACAAACCTTCTGAAGATATGGAAAAGAATCTTCTATGTAGTCCTTCTACTGTTTTGCCTGAAATCCTCAAAAGTATGCTTTTGAATGAGGAAAGTTATAGAAATGAGATTGATTCTTTGAAAGTGAAGGTTCATGAGCAAGCCATGGAGAACTTAGACTTGATATTTCAAAAAACAATGTCTTGAAGCTAATAAATTGAAAATTGTCAGTGACTTCAAAGCCTTGGAAAGTAGGTTCACACCTTTGAAGGCACAAGTCAAGGAAGTTGTTGATCAAAATTATCTTTTAACTGATAAGTATGTTAATCTAAAGAATCATTCAGATGATTTAGAGCAACATAAAACTTCATTGACTGAGAAGCTTCAAGAAGCTAAAAAGATTTTTTCAACCTTTGCTGGCTCAGAACACAAACTTAATCTCATGCTTGGAGGAAGTATGCATTCTGTCTACAAAAGTGGAATTGGTTATAATCAAAATTTTCAAAAAAAGAACCAAACCACATTTGTCAAAGTCAGGAAATAGACATTCTCCAAAGTGTCATTATTGCGGAAAAATTGGACATATTAATGTTACTTGCCTCTTTAGAAGGACATAACCTCACATATTGAGGAATACTTATCCTTATCAGCTTAAGGGACAAGTTAGACAGATTTTGGTTCCAAAAGGAGTCAGACCACCTAACATGGTTGACTATGAGTATTAATCCAAATTTTGCACTTGGTCTAATAGCCTGTTGAGGCGTTGATTGTATTTTGCAGGATGTCACCAAAGCTTTGAAGGATCAGAAATGGTTTTTGGACAGTGGATGTTCCAGGAATACGAGTGGAAATAATTCTTTATTCACTGATCTTAAAGAGCATTCTGGAGGAACAATCACACTTGGTGACAAAGTAAAATGCAATATAATTGGCATTGGAAGCATTGATAATGGTTCTTCAAGTACCATTTCTGATGTTTATTTAGTTGAAGGTTTAAAGTATAATTTTCTCAGTATATCTAAATTATGTGATAGAGGTAACATAGTGGTTTTTGAAAAGGAGAAATGTGTGGTGCAAGATGAAAAAATTGGAAATTGCATACTCACTGCTCCTAGGTCACATAATACATATGCTTTTAGTGCTAAGAAAGTTGTAGGTGAAAGTCTGAAGTGCCTGAAAGCTTTGAAGGAGGACTCAAAAGCTTTGACATAGAAATCTTGGGCATATTAGCATGCATAATTTAAACAAGCTCCTTTCAAAAGACTTGGTAAGAGGATTACCAAACCTAAAGTTCAGAGATGATGAGATTTGCAAGGCATGTACCCAAGGTAAACAGATCAAGAGTTCATTCAAGCCAAAGAACTTTGTAAGTACTTCCAGGCCTTTAGAATTAATGCACATGGATCTATGTGGCCCTATGAGGGTTCAGACACCCAAAGGTTAGAGATTTATGCTTTTTGTGGTATATGATTACTCTAAATTTACATGGGTGATGTTCATTAGAGAGAAGTTTGAAGCATTTCCTGAATTCTCAAAGCTTTGTAGAGACCTTCAAACTTTGAAAAACTTACATGTTGCATCTATTAGGAGTGATCATGGTAGAGAATTTGATCAGCTTGATTTTGATTTGTTTTGTGCAAAGCATGGCATCTCACACAAATTTTATGCACCTAAAACTCCTCAACATAATGGAGTAGTTTAGAGGAAAAATATGACTCTTGAAGATATGTCTAGAACCATGCTACTTGAAAGTAATTTCCAAAGTATTTGTGGGAAGAAGCTGTTAACACTGCCAATTATGTGCTAGATAGATGCTTGATGAGACCTATTTTGAAGAAAACTCCTTATAAAATTTTCAAAGGTATGAAGCCAAGTGTTTCTTATTTTAAGTCCTTTGGCTGTACTTGTTCTGTGCATAATAATGGCAAGGATAATATTGGTAAGTTTTATGCTAGAAGTGATGAAGGTGCGTTTCTTGGTTATTCTCAAACTAGCTAGGGGCTCATAGAGTTTTTAATAAGAGAACTAAGATTTTTGAAGAGAGCATTCATGTTATTTTTGATGAAAGTACTTATGATTCCTTGTCGGAAAGTTTTGCAGATCTCAACTTCAATGAGTATCAGGCAGATGATGATTGTGAAAAAGAGAAAAGAAGCAACATTGTCATGCAGGAACAGTCAGAGGAATCTCAAGGCCTTGAACATCCTGCAAATCCAAAATCTCAAAGCCTTGAGACTGAGATTGACAGAACATATGATGCTCCCACTACTGTATCAAAATCTCAAAGCCTTGAAGGACTATACACCTGGACATCAAGAAAGAAGTTCAAATACTTATCAGATCATGCTGCAAAGAACATTATTTCAGATCCAACAACTGGAACACAAACAAGTGGGCAGCAAAGAATCACTGCTAGAAGATGCAAAGGAGGTTATTGAGCCCATAAATGCAAAGGAGGAACTAGAAGATGCAGATTGGATCATTGCTATGCAGAATGTACTACATGAGTTTTAAAGGAACAATGTTTGGAACTTGGTTCCAAGACCAAAGACTCAATCCGTTATTGAAACCAGATGGGTATTCAGGAACAAACTTGATGAAAATGGCAAGGTTGTGAGGAACTAAGCTAGACTTGTGGCACAAGGATATAATCAAGAGGAAGGAATTGATAATGATGAGACATTTGATCCTGTTGCCAGGTTAGAAGCTATCAGAATACTTCTTGAATTTGCATCCCATAAACATATAAAGCTTTATCAGATGGATGTTAAATGTGTTTTCTTGAATGGATATTTACAAGAGTAAGTTTTGTTGCACAACCACCTTGTTGTGAAGATGATAACTTCCCTGATCATGTTTACAAACTAGACAAAGCTCTTTATGGTTTAAAGCAAGCTCCAAGGGCTTGGTATGACAAACTCTCAAAGTTTTCACTTGAAAATGGTTTTAAGAGAGGTCTGGTAGATAAAACTGTTTTTCTTAAGAATCACGAAAAGGATTTGTTAGTAGTAGAAATTTATGTTGATGATATACTCTTTGGTGCTACTAATGATGCTCTTTGAAAAGAATTTTCAAGCCTAATGTTCAGGGAGTTTGATGGGGAGAACTCAATTTCTTTCCTGGACTTCATGTTCATCAAATGAAGAAAGGAATATTTGTAAATCGAGTGGAATATGCTAAGGAATTAGTAAACAAGTTTAACATGTCTCAGTTTAAGGTATTTAACACTCCAATGAGTTCATCTTTGTCCTTAGACAAGGACACAAGTGGTAAGAGTGTGAGTCAAAAGGAATATAGAGCTACGATTTGTTCACTTTTATATCCAAGTGCTAGTAGACCATATATTATGTTTAGTGTACGTATGTGTGTAAGGTTTCAAGTAGATCCTAAGGAAAGTCACTTGACTGCTGTTAAGAGGATTTTCAGATATTTGAATGGAACCAAAGACTTGGTGCTTTGGTATCCAAGAAGATCCAATTTCTTTTTGAGTGGTTATTCAGATGCCGACTTTGCAGGTTACGAAGTGGATGGAAAGAGTACTTCTGGATGCTGTCAATTTCTTGGTTCATCATTAATCAGTTGGCATTAAAAGAGGCACTCAGTAGCCTTGTCAACTGCAGAAGCTGAATACATTGCAGCTGGTGCTTGCTGTTCTCAAGTGCTTTGTATTGCTCAACAACTAAGGGATCTTGGATATGATTTCAGGAACGTGTCTATTAACAATGATAATACAAGTGCCATTTCAATATCAAAGAATCCAGTGTAGCACTAAAGAACTAAACATATTGATGTGAGACATCATTTTATAAGGGATCATGCTGAGAAATGTAATCTATCTTTATCTTTTATTTCAACCTCTATGCAGATAGCTGATATTTTCACTAAACCTCTGCCAGATGAAAGGTTTGCAAGACTAAGTCTTGAACTGGGTATGCTGTTCAAGAATGCATTGGTTTAGGGGGAGAATTAGTTCTTACTTGTATTATGTGTGAAAATATCAAAGCATTGAGATCATATTTTCCTAAGCCTTGAAAGTATGCTTCAAAGCTTTGAAGTTTTCCTAGCAGTCTTCAATTTCTTGAAGCTTTGAGCCACTGTTTCAAAGCTGTGAGTAAATCTGTTGTGTTATTTTAAAAATTGGATCATGAAATACATTGTGATATCTTTTTAAATAATCCCAGAATATTCGATTTGTTAGAGGATTTTGACTAAATATCCCAAAAATATCCCAATCAAATCTTTTTAAATCAATATTGCATGTACTCCTTTTTCAATCCAACTCTTCTACCTACTTAAGCTAGCTTCGAGCTTATTTCTCTCATTCTTCATCTCTTTCTCTCCGTCTCTATTTCCCTCAATTTCTCTCTCAACCCTCTGAAACTCTAAACCCAATGCAGCGCAAATCAGAAAGGATCAAGCAACAAGGACATGGCTCAACAAAGAGAATCAAGAGAAAGGCTAACAGAAAAAGTCACAGTTCATGGATTTGATTCAGATGAAACTGCTAGTATTCAAGAGACTTCTCCACCTTCAAAGACGATCAAGAAGGGAAAAGAGGTTCTACTGGAAGTTTAAGAAGATGGTTCTAAATATGGAACAGAGGAAGTGGTGAAAGCGAAAGAGCAGAATGGTAAAGAACAAGGAGGCCAGTCAAGAAAAAAGAAGAAAGAGGAAGAGAAGAAGGTAGATGAGAAGAAAGATGTTACATCTCCAAAAGGAAAGAAGCCAGAAGAAGAGAAGAAGGATCCATCAACAGAGAAGAAGAGGGTTAAGCATATTGACATGAAACCAAGAAAATTACCACTTCTGGTAAGCACATTTTTTCTGAATCTTGGTTTATAAACCCTGAAGTTAAGGCTGTGTGGATGGATGGTTATGTTTCTTCTAAAGTAGCCTTTTGTAGTCTTATAAGTGATGAACTTTTAAAGTATTTGGACATAGACTGCATTAGGAAGTTAAGAGACTCTTCAATTGGAATGATGTTGAATCCACCTTCTGAGGCCCATCCTAGGTTGACTAGGTTATTCTACTTGAATTTGGATCAAGAAGTTGATGATAGTGAGAGTTATGTCTTAACTTCAAAGGTTGCTGGGATTGATATGAGGTTAGATCATAGGGTTTTCTCCAAATTTTGGGCATTCTTAGGAAGTATAAAGTTCGTGAGCATCCTGAGAGAAAGGAATGTCTGGAGATGGCTAGGTCTTTGTTTTTCTTGGAGGGAACACCAACTGAACCCAAACAGTTAACACATTCAGTGTTTAACTGTGAAGCCAAAATTATTTTCTCAATCATTATGAGATGTGTAGTTCCCACGGAGTATTCAAAGGAATTGGTGACAAACAAGGTGTTTATACTGATGTATCTGATATGTCAGGGCTTTGAGATTGATTTGCCTAATGTATGGAGCATATGGTGTACTGTGGTACTAGAACTAGGAATCATTCATTGCCTTATGGCAATTTGTTGCCTTTATTCTTTAAATTTTTTGGAGTACCCTTGAAGGATGAAGAAAAGGTTACCGCTGGTTTTGGGTTAGTTGATGAAGCTTCACTTCAAAGAATTGCTGTGGCTCAGACTGTGAAAGGAAAATGGAAATTTTATTATGAGTTGTCTACTATAGAGTTGAAGGAAAAGAAATTTATCAAACCAATAGTAGCTACAAAATCCAAAGTTTCTGGAAATTTTGATTTCTCTCAGGTTCTTGAAAGAGTGGGAGTCTTGGAGGATGGCATTGAGGATCTTAGGCAAGGGCTCTTTGACTTGTCTACTGACTTTGTGAAGTTCAAAGATTTGGTGACTTCAAAGCTGGATGTGATCATCAAGGGTTTGGACTTGGAGAAGATACCATCTGCTGAAAGCAAGGAGACAAGCATTGATTCAGATGAGATTCTTGGAGAAGCCTTGAAGAAGCAAAAGACAAAGAACAAGGTCCCAACAGTTCTTACATCAAAGAACTTGTTTGAACAGTTTTATATAGAAATTGGTGATGAGCAAGCTGGTGATGAACAAGCTAATGAGGAAGATGATGAAGAAGTTGATGAGGAAGAAGGAAACGAGCAAAATGCTGAAGAAGGAACAAAAAAGGATACAACTACAGTTGAGGAGGTGATTGGTGAAGTGATTGCTGGTGTAGAGACTGAAAATATGGAGGAACAAGATGAACAGATGGAAGGACAAGCTGATGCTGAAGAGGAATCAGAAGCTGAAACTGCTGGAGAAGCACGAGGGGAAACTGAGGCAAAAGGAAAAGAAGAAGCTAAAGGAGGAAAGAAGGTCACCAAGAAAGGATCAAAAGCTGGGACTTCAAATCCTTGAACACATTATGAGAACATTCATTGTATTATTTATTGGAATGGATGCCCTAGAGGCAATCTAGTTTAGTATGAACTTATTTTGGCTAGAACATTCATTGTATTATTTATTGGATATTTAATATAATGAAGTCGTTAGATTTAAAATTGTGTTTTTTATCTTAAATATCCCTAGTATATTATAATGATTAAATAGGACAATCATCTATAGATTAGTATGGGTTGGATTGATATGGAGATATCATGATCCAACACATGGGTATGCATTAAGGGTAATGGCATACTGGATTGACCCATCTCCGAGAAGGCTACATACATGTTATGATGAGTCACAAGCGCTTCTCGTGGTGACAATGGTATTGCCATCCTTAGACTTGAAGTCACTAGATTGTCTAGTTGTGGATTATTGTGATTTTGGTAGCGTCAAACGCTACATAATAACTGGGTAGCTATAAAGGAGTGTACCGGATACAATAAGAAGCAAGCTGAGAAGTCGTAGTAGACGTAGATATAATTTGTCCCTCCCACATAACGGGAGCAAATATCCTAGGCCACTCGAGGGATAGTGCTAATAGAATGACTGGCGAGACTCAAATAAATTAGTATGGGATATTGATGTTAGTTGAACGAATAAAACTATTCTCACGATCGAGACACTATGGATTGGATATACGAGTGTGACTTTTATGTCTCGTGTCCAATCCGGATATGGAGACAAAGGGATGAGACAATTAATTGCACAAGGTAGGTCGGATGACTATTCTATTAGTTGGCTAGAATGGATGTATTGCTAGAGACCGCTCCATATTAGCAAATTGTTGCCACCAACTAGATAGAACCTATGGGGTCACAGGCCCAATAGGGTTGAACTAGACTTGGGATTTAATTAAAATGATTAATTAATTAGAAGGATCACTTTGCAACACCTTGCAAACTTAGTAGGACTAATATGCAAGGAAGGGACTAATCCGAACTCATGAAGGATTAGGAAGGGCCTTTAGGTAGTTGACAAGGAGTTGTTGGACTATATAAAGGATACTCCTAGCTTCCCTCCCACACGAATGCTCATAACATAATTTGAGTGGGAAGGAAACAAAGGAGAGAGAGAGCAAGACCACTAGAGGCCGACCGCCCCTAGTGTCCGCCCCCTACCCGTCGTCCTTAAAGAGAGACCGAAGCCCTCTCTTTGATTCCTTTTGCGTGATTTATTTTTCCTCTTCCTCCGGTCCAAGCTAGCACAAAGGAGTAGGAAGATCTAAACATCAACCCTAGGCGTGGATCAACCGTAGAGACGTGACACAATTCACATTACAAGTCAACACAGGAGATCTCTAAGGTGTGTTACTTGTTTCTTCCTTTACCATCATTATGATTATCTTCCTGTGATCCTTGGAGGGTCTTGAATGGATAATTCTTTCTTCCGCTGCGTATCCATGATCAAAACCCTACAACTGAGATTGTGCAGGGCTTTTGGTCGTTCAAAGGTCCATAAATCAAATTCAAAATCTATTCAAACATAGCTGTTGAAAGAAGTATCTCAGGGGAGAGGATTTTCAGGAAATTAGTTCCTAAAATTTATTAGAAGTTGTTGCTGGTTGTTGATAAAAGATCAGTGTTTGAAATTCAAAAGGAGAGTGATAGAGAGTGGCTGATCAACGGGAAACTGAAGAGAATTTACAATCAGAGAAACCCAATTACAGAACTCTTCATATATTCAAGAATATCAACATCTGCAGGAACTGAAGATCACTCATCATTCTGAAGAACACTTCCAAGCTTAACTTGCTTATTTCCTTTGTGTTCTTGAATCTTTATTGTATTGGTTATATTCTTAACTATTTCTAAACCTCACAAAAATTAGAAGTTTAGTTGTTCATGTGAACAACAAGAGGTTCTTATATTTTCAACAGGTCGTAGCTGTTACTAGATAGGTTGGGACCCACAAGCTGTATAAGTGTAAGGTAGCTCACGTAGGCTTGAGATCTAGGGCTAAATATGGGTGATTAATAAGAAGTGTGTTGAAATCGTAGAGGGATCAGATCCCTCAGGCAGAGACTAGGTCTAATTGTGACTGAACTCTGTAAAAATCCTCGTGTTCTTGTTATTTATTTTGATTGCTTTTCATTATGGTTAAGAACAGGCAGCTCCAAAGCTTTGCAGGATTTCCAATCTCAAAGCTTTGAAGCTTCTGTGAACTGCAGTTATATCTCTGGCATCTCAAATTTTTTCCAACGCTTTAACATATAAACTGCACATCCACTTTAAGTTTCAAAAGACTGTCTTTGAGCAAAAAGTTCCCATACTCTATTCAACCCCCACTTCTAGAGTATTTGATTCTGTCTATATACTTACATTAAAAACTTTCATATAGCATGAGTGACGCCTCAGAATCTTTGGATGTCACCTCTAGATCAGTGGCTTAAAATTTTGATACATGGCGCGTTAGATTAAGATACACAGTATCGGGAAAGGATGTTCTGGCTAGCTAGGGTAGGCCTTCTTGGAATGTGCCCAAGGTACCCTTACTTGTGTGTGACTCGTGCTTTACATGAAAGGAAAAATGCAAATCATCCAGTAGAGCATTAAGGTCTATTGAGTCTTTACATCTTATTCATTCTATCATTGTGTTATATTAAGAGTTAGAGCTAAGACATGGTGCTTACTCTTCCATCACATACGTAGATTATTGTCCGCGTCTCAACAATGTGTGCTAGATGCCACATAAGTCTTAGGCACCATAGTGCTTCACACATGTATCTACAAAGGTAGAGAACCATCTAGACGAGAGAATGTCTCTGAAGAGAATGAGACTGCAAGTATCAATCTGAGCTAGAGATATGTGATGGAAAGGAATAGTAAAGCAGTTGGCCATTTCCCAGACTCCGCAGGAGTGTGCTGTAGCAGATAGGAGGAATGGGATACTGCTAGAAATGGTCTGATGTATGATAGCGCGTGCAAAATACATGTTCCCTATTCTGAGGAGACACTTTGCTAAATGGCTATCGACATACTCAGCCAAGAGTCTACCATGTCTGTAGCCACTTTGCCCCACGAGATGTGGACCAAAAGCCAAACTAAATAAGGTCACCTTAGGCCATGGGGATTGGCATCTTACGTGCTATTCGAAATTTTAAGTCAGGAATAGTTTTGCGCAGAAGTAAGTCTCCACGAAACAAAGGTATCACAACATGAAACCACGTCCGTGATTGATCAACAGGAAACAATTTTTATGGATCTTCAAGACAGTGGGAGTGACTTGCTTAGTGAACAGCCCATCATAGATTATGACTATGTGGATGAACCTTCTTTGCGTAGGAGCGCTCTTTGGAGCATACCCCATCAACGATTTGACATCGAAGGGGAAGACATGATGGTCACCAAGCAAGACGATGATGAACCTAGGACATTGTCCCAAGGCTCTTTCATCACCTGACAACAAGGAATTGGAAATTGGATCTTAGATGGAAGAAGCATCCTTCATGGAGTAATGTATCTTCATATGCTATTAGAGTGCTCTTGGGGCTGCGTGTTCGAAACGCAACAACCAATTAGTATTGTAACGTAAATGGATTCACAAAATATATGATTTCTCATTGGAGATGTTCATAATTAAAGGAAAGGTTCATCGAGATGATGATCTCCCCGAGCATGGAGGAATCGCTGATTCGGTTATGAGGAATTAGTTCCTCAAGCATCCTTTTGGAAAGTGGGAGTGACTTTCCAAGAAAGGTTCCCATCCATAAGGATGAGAGAAAACAATGATCCTCCTATGCATATGAACTGCTCATATGAGCATACCCCACCGACTACTTGATATCGAGGGGATGATCTTTACGATCACCTTGCATAAACGATAGGATATAATCCTAGGCATTATCGTTCCCTAATTATGAAGAATGAAAAGTAAGCTTTACATGAATACTTAGAGTCTATAAGGGGCCAACCAAGTCTGAGACTAGGTTGACTTTTCGACTGGATGCAAGACTATTGGAGTTCAATGGATTTCCAAGGTCAATAAGAGACACAGAAGGAAGCGTAGTAAGGCATATGACTTGCACAAATATGGGCAATAGATGTAATGACGGAGTTAGAGTTCCATTCTTAATAAGCGTGACGACTAAATTTCTCAATGGAGAAATCGAAAAGGTGACGTAAGGTCAAAATTCACAAAGCGTGTTCAAGCTAAGTCCATGTGTAGTCTAAGCTAATCCTCTAGACAGTAGCATTTCATCGTGGGATCGTTTACTACTTGTTTACGATAAAGGATGAAAACTGCAACGACCCCCTTATCCGACTCGGACGAATCGGGGAGGCCGAAGCTAAAAGTAACGGCGGATAATCGAAAGCACAACTTCCAAGCACTTATATTACATATTATTAAACAGTACAGTACGATCTCAAGTCCTTCATGCGTTATTATTACACATTACTCAAGCCTTATTCAAACTATCTTACATGATTCAAACTATCTTACAATACGTGACCTGACTTCCTCAGTGAGTCTCGTACCCATCCATACCATAGCCTTCTTCTGCTAATCCTGCGGTGGGAAAGAAAACGGAACCGCAGTTTCTAAAGTCAGCCGGGAAATGCTGAGTAAATAAATACCCTAGCTCGTAAACAGATGACGAGGCATAATTTATTTTCAAAAAACAGTATTAAGAGGAAGTAAATCTTTAAAAGAGTAAACAAGGCACACATCAAACTTTAAGCTTCTCAATCTTTCAATTTCTTCTTGCTTGATCTTGAAACGGGGAGTGATATCCCAATCTTGCCTTCCTTTATTCATAGACATTCTTGTCCTTGAAGAAAACCACTTTGAACTTTGTTGATACGGGGAATATCTACTATCACTACGCATCCAAGACCTTAAGTGCCGGCACCCCTCTAAGACTACTCGCGGCCAGAGAGGTGAGTACATGGAGCGATCCGGCAGGTTGCGACCGGATAAAATAAACGGGTCGGGTGGACGTAGCCAGCCACGACCAATCTTATAAACGGGTCGGGTGAACGTAGTCAGCCACGACCAATCTTAAGCGAATATAACGATCCCCGCACAACTCTTTCCACTTTACGTTATTAGTGGATTAATATTATTCGTGTGACAGTTCTCAGTAAATCAACTTCTTCAACTTGCAAAGAGATTTCAAACAAAACATGTAACTCAAAAATATAATTTTGAGACAAGTATTAAAAGCATACTCTGACACGAACAGGAGCTAGCACGCTAGGCTAGGCATATTTACTTACCTGGATTCCGTAGCGTCAAATCGTCCTACTCGTTGTCGTTGCTTACGAATCCGTTACCTACAAATCGGAGCTTCTAAATCGTCACAACTCTGTATAATTCTACGACTCTTATTAATAACCCTAGTTATTAGTTCTTAAAATTAGCCTAAACTCGCATACTAATTTATTAACGTTTCTTTATCTCGTTATATTTTCTTATTAGCAAAATTATTAAGCAACAATTATTTATTTGAAGAGCTATTAAATTTTATGTTACAAAAGTCTCATTTAATTATAGAAACTATTTTTTATAAAATACTAGTAAAGATTAATAGTAATTTGTATTTTTACATAAAGTAAATATTAATATTATCAACTATACGATATTGGATTTTTATGAAAAATCACTTCTAAATACTTGAAATGACGCAACGATATTTACAAGTTCGAAAAAGTCATTTTTATAAATATTTAAACAACCAATTTTAAAGTTAAACAATTAAACGCAACATTTATTTAGTTTTTAAGAAAAACATTACTCGTTTAATTTTTAACGAGCGAACCGTGTATTATTACAACGCCCGAATCACTTTTTCGTAACCGGGACAAAATATATTATTCTAGAAAATATTTTTAATCCAAAAATATTATTTTTACTTTTCGCGAATAATATAAAGTTTATATAAACTACACTTATAACCCCATAAGTTATGTGAAAAGACAACAGGATCCCCATCCTACTCACATGGCATGTTATTTAAGAGATACTTACTACCCACCATGTTCTCAAAAATACAAACAGTTACCCCCTTTAACATAATTAGCATGCTATAAACAGTTTGGGTAAAAGACACTTTAACCCCCTTTTACATGATCATCCAATTCATCATTCTAAACATGAAATCGAGCATACAAGATACGATTTTGATTGTTTAAATGGAATCACGGCGAGATTTAGAGCATACCTAGGCCAAGAATGGCCGGAATCGGTCAAGAAACGAAGCTTTCCGGGTTTGCCGACGGTGAGTCGCGCAGTGCTCTTCGCCGCCGGCGATGGAGGACCTTCTAGCTCCGGTTAGGACTTGGGTTCGTCTCCTGGGAGCTCTAGGAGTTGTTTGGTGGTAGTTTGGAGAGGCGGGAGTCGCTGAGAAGCTTGGGCCAAGCTTCCTCCCCGTCGGCAGTAATGGTGGCCGACGGTGGTGTCTTTGCTGCTCTGTTTTTGCAGCGACGTTGGCTGCTGTTATTGCACTATTTTCAGTCTCTTTCTCTTGTTATGAGGTTGAAACAGAGGGTGAATCAAGGGAGGGAGGAAGATTTGAAGTGGAGCCTTCGGGTTGTTGTTCCCGTCGGGAACAGGGGGTGGTGGTGGCGGCTTTTGCCGCTGCTGCTGCCTTGCTCTGTTTCTGGGCAGAACAGAGTGTGAGACAGAGAGGGATGGAGGGGAGGAAGAAAGAGAGAGATGGCAGTGGGTGTTGGTGGTGGTGGTGATCGGTGATGTTGGCGGTGTGGTGTTGGTGTTGGCCGCGGGAAGGAGGTGAAGAAGATGATGAAGATGAAGGTGGTGATGATAACAATTGAAGTTGATGACTCAATATATAGGTAGACAAAAAGATGGGTTAATCATGATGTTGGAGGCGGTGATGGTGATTTTTGTGGCGGTGGAAACTATCTCCGAAGGTGAAGAAGATGAGTTGAAGTAGAAGATGATGATGTGAGGAGTTATAAGGTGTAGTTGACACACTAACTTCGCGGTGGTCGTCCACGCGTGAAAGGTCAAATAATAAAAATAAATAAAACATCGCGTATTCACCTACGAATACGAACGTAATATTTTCTAAAATCTTACGAGTATTTCTTGTCGATAAAATACTATTATTTATGCGACTTTATTTTTCGCCATTAAATAATATATTCATCTATTTAAATTACTATTTTGTCCTTGTCAATTTTACGGGGTATTACAGTCTCTCCCCCTTAAACAAAGCTTCGTCCTCGAAGCTTAAACAATCTAAGTATTCCCGATATTAAAACTTCTTCCTCGAAGCTAATTCAGTCAAATACTTCTGATGCTAAAACTGTTACCTTGAGGCTAAGATCAGCCAAATACTCTTGTGGCTAAACTTTTATCTCGAATCTAAAATTAGCCCAATACTTTTGATGCTGAAGTTTTCTAATAAGCAACTATCGATCACAGCCACGATCACGTCGCAGGCATGAAATTTCACATAGCAAGTAATGGCAAATATAGTTATTATCTAATGCATGCAGTGCCAAACATAATTATGTATTACGTAAAGCACGTTCAACTTACTTATGCAATTATAGTCTCCTTTGGTTACTAAAGGCCAGGGTTAACTACGTGATAAGGGTACGAACGTGTAAAGGTCCTAAATGAAAGGTTGCGTCCTCTCCCCCTTAGAGAGTGACGTCCCCGGAACTCCTGCTGAGTCTACCGTCTAACTTTACCATGATTATCGACTTACCCGAATACAAAGTAGGATATGATTTTAACTAGTCTCTTACCTTAGAATCCACAAAATCTGTCGGAGAATACGTGAAACCTCTGGCATAAACGAATTAAAACGTAGGGTGGTTCTATAAATTTGTGCCGCCTCTAAAATTAATTGATAAGAGAATCAGCATCTCATGGCCCCAAATATTTGCTCCAATTTGCACGGTCCCACTGATAATCATACCAGCCATCTGAGTTCACATTTTAAACCATAATCCTGTAGACAAATCCTAAATACCCCAAATAATAAAATTATCGTAGTGAAATCTTCCAGAGTCCTGATAAACACCCAAATCCACCTTTATTGCTTACCTTATCTATATTGTAATCCCAGACATAAATCAACAAATGAATTACAATATATCCCCATCATGCAGAGCACACACTTATACGGTTTCCCTGAATCCACATGTAAATCAATACCAACTTTAATGCTCCTTGAGTAATAGTTAAGCAACAAAACTCCAAGTAATAATGCTCCAAACAACTATTAACCTTTTAGCCACGCAAGGCACTTTATTCATCACAACGGAGGATTGACGAAAAGAGATAACAAAATCTCATGATACAATGGATGGCATCTACCGATCCAATAACTAAGTTTTCACTCCAAAATTCCCGAGATTTCGTAATAATTTGAAAACTAATAATTCGATGACCAGACTCCCAAACAATGTAACATTCGATCTCCGAGAACCAATCATGGATTTAGTTTTAGTGAGAGAACCTCAAAATGGAAGAAGGACTTCAAACAGAATTTATTTGAAGAATGTATACTGCAATAATACATTAACAACAGGACTTCAAATAAGAATTTATGAGGAAAGAATATGGGCCATCCGAAAATGAAACTTAGATCACCGAGACATATTGTTATGTAACATAACTCCAAAAAGAAAACTCCTGATAATATCAATGACTAAATTCTTAGAGTAGTTGATCTAATGACAATATAACTCCAGATGGAAACTCCAAACTGTAGCAACACCTCAAACCGGTCTTGTCGAAAGCATCTAGAATCTAGTGGGTGAATCCTATGACCCTTGGTCAAAGTCCAACACCTCCCCAATTCATCCTTGTTACAAAATTATCTTACCACTACTGTTGATTGTCTGATATCCAAATCTCACTCATATCCGGTCGATTTCTCCTAAAACTATCTAAAACTTTGCTTGGTCAACAACGAACTATCTAAAACTTTATCCTTGGATCCCATTATTCTAAGTATGTTCGTGGAGAGATTAAATCTTTAGTTCTTACTTCCCACTTCGCATAAGGATTATCTTGAAGTACATTTGTTATCCTCGTCCGATTTATATTTCTGGCGACTATGATCGACTTAGTGATTTATTAGATAGCTATTTTGATTGTGTATGATATTGCGATGGTGAATCTATCGATTCCACTATTTCGAGATACATTGGGGCTTCTTCCCTTAATCTAGTATAAGTAAAGGGAACATACGTAAAAGCAAAGTGCATATAGGCATGTAATATAACACATAGTTTATGATCACAATCATTGCTAAAACACAATCAGATGTGAAATTTTCACGTAAGATGTTCTGTTTTGCCTCTCTCCTTTATCTTCAAAACTAACCTTGGCCCAATCGGGCGATCAGATTCTTGATGCTATATCCTCAGAGCAATCTTGTCAACTCAGCCTGATAGGCTATCATAATATTATGATTTCAAGACAATGTCAATAACACTACATCATACCCTTCATGCCACAATATAGCCATATAGGATTAACACATATTTCCAGCATGCTATAAAAGTCAAATATTCGAGCTGGCAGTAGTCTTTAACTTTACAACTGGTCATCTGCGCGGATCTATTATTGGATGGGCTACTCTTTGAAGATTTTAACTACTTCTTATATTCATATCTGGAGTCGAATTTCTTACGATAGGTTCTTCCAGGAGTCCATTCTAAAAGAAAGGGTAGAACTTCAATAATCAATTGTTGCAGCAAGCGTAATTTAACGTCTTTTTGTTTCATCCACGTGACCATGTCCATACGCTCCCACCAGGTATTCAAATCAAACCCCAAGTAGCGATATGAATTTGTACTCTTTGCAGCCTAATCTTTCACTCCCATGATTGACCAATTAACTTGGAATACTGTTTGGCCTCATATCAGAACTTAAGCAAGCCTCCAATCGCAAGATAAAATGTGCCTTCGGGTTCCAACATTTAAAACGGACTTCAAGTTCTCCTCAAGCGCCATTGTCTCGTATTATCTTTATTTTCTACAAAAATCACACTGCAAACCATATGCTAGACGATACCAAAGCATTTATAAAACTTGTCAAACTTCAAAGTAACATAGGCGAAAGTACCTAATAACAATTCGTATATGAACATATATCCAAACGATAAACGCTGACATTGCAACAATACTTTAAGTATTCCCCCAATAGCTGGGATGGTTAACCAATATAAGAAGCTGCCAATGTTTTCCATTGCAGATTAATAACTCGAAAATAAACATTATGCAATAATACCAGATACAAACTTAACTGACTCCTAATATAACTCCCAAAATCTGATTCGAAACTCCTAAATGATCTCCACGTGACCACCAAGCTGAATCCAATAACTTCCCGAGGTACACCTAACAAAATAGACATCCTGATCCACAAGCAATATTAGAGTATTTGGACTCCAAGTAACGCCTCAAATAATTAAATATCACCCGTACCCTTAAATTATTTATGACAAATCAACATACATAGCCCTCTGAATACAAATCATGAATAAGTAGACATTAACCAATCATTGGCACCTCAATATCATTCAATAACTAAGGCTGTAAAATTATAGTTGAAACAGGTCGAGAATCAAATAGATTGACTTCATAGTTTCTCAGGTGAGGGTGGGCGGGACTTTCCTTGATTGCTTCTAGAATAAATCTCTTTAACCACCAGAAAAGACTCTCAAAATGAGTTTTATAGTTCACTTTTTCAAGCAACTAACCATTCCCATTATGTCTCTTAAACTCAAAATAAACAATGGCCAAACTTGGTACTTCCCCCCTGAGAGTTATCATACGAGTCACATACCCTATCAACATTACTATCAAACGACGATTTTCCCGTGTGATTATTGCTCTAAGCCGCCCGCTCATGTCGAATCCCCCTAGCGTAATATCTTAATGGTCTGTCAATCACCCACTATAATATCCTTGCTTATGTTGTCACAGTCCTAGGGGTCCGAATAAACCATCTCTCACAATTATCATATGAAGCAGCCTATCATGCATCGCCTAGCAATTTTATATTAAAGCACCATAACTCATGTCCACAATTTATAGTTTGTCTCTTCAATTTAAGATATACATCAAGTACGAATCAAACTCTATTCCCATCCTTCTCTCTTTAGAAAAGTAATACCCAATAAATTGCATCTTAAGCTAAATTGGGTAAGCCAGGTATAACTCCCTAGCATGTAACACTTTTTGAAATAGGATGAGGGTGGGTGGGAGTAAGCAAGACTTATACTTAAGCTACCCTTAACCCAACCGGCTTTCCAATTTTAATTATATTTCCCTATGTTCATTTTAAGTTACCCTACAGGTTTAATTCCCTTTTACTGGACTGTTGGCTCTGATACCACCTGCAACGACCCCCTTATCCGACTCGGACGAATCGGGGAGGCCGAAGCTAAAAGTAACGGCGGATAATCGAAAGCACAACTTCCAAGCACTTATATTACATATTATTAAACAGTACAGTACGATCTCAAGTCCTTCATGCGTTATTATTACACATTACTCAAGCCTTATTCAAACTATCTTACATGATTCAAACTATCTTACAATACGTGACCTGACTTCCTCAGTGAGTCTCGTACCCATCCATACCATAGCCTTCTTCTGCTAATCCTGCGGTGGGAAAGAAAACGGAACCGCAGTTTCTAAAGTCAGCCGGGAAATGCTGAGTAAATAAATACCCTAGCTCGTAAACAGATGACGAGGCATAATTTATTTTCAAAAAACAGTATTAAGAGGAAGTAAATCTTTAAAAGAGTAAACAAGGCACACATCAAACTTTAAGCTTCTCAATCTTTCAATTTCTTCTTGCTTGATCTTGAAACGGGGAGTGATATCCCAATCTTGCCTTCCTTTATTCATAGACATTCTTGTCCTTGAAGAAAACCACTTTGAACTTTGTTGATACGGGGAAGATCTACTATCACTACGCATCCAAGACCTTAAGTGCCGGCACCCCTCTAAGACTACTCGCGGCCAGAGAGGTGAGTACATGGAGCGATCCGGCAGGTTGCGACCGGATAAAATAAACGGGTCGGGTGGACGTAGCCAGCCACGACCAATCTTATAAACGGGTCGGGTGAACGTAGTCAGCCACGACCAATCTTAAGCGAATATAACGATCCCCGCACAACTCTTTCCACTTTACGTTATTAGTGGATTAATATTATTCGTGTGACAGTTCTCAGTAAATCAACTTCTTCAACTTGCAAAGAGATTTCAAACAAAACATGTAACTCAAAAATATAATTTTGAGACAAGTATTAAAAGCATACTCTGACACGAACAGGAGCTAGCACGCTAGGCTAGGCATATTTACTTACCTGGATTCCGTAGCGTCAAATCGTCCTACTCGTTGTCGTTGCTTACGAATCCGTTACCTACAAATCGGAGCTTCTAAATCGTCACAACTCTGTATAATTCTACGACTCTTATTAATAACCCTAGTTATTAGTTCTTAAAATTAGCCTAAACTCGCATACTAATTTATTAACGTTTCTTTATCTCGTTATATTTTCTTATTAGCAAAATTATTAAGCAACAATTATTTATTTGAAGAGCTATTAAATTTTATGTTACAAAAGTCTCATTTAATTATAGAAACTATTTTTTATAAAATACTAGTAAAGATTAATAGTAATTTGTATTTTTACATAAAGTAAATATTAATATTATCAACTATACGATATTGGATTTTTATGAAAAATCACTTCTAAATACTTGAAATGACGCAACGATATTTACAAGTTCGAAAAAGTCATTTTTATAAATATTTAAACAACCAATTTTAAAGTTAAACAATTAAACGCAACATTTATTTAGTTTTTAAGAAAAACATTACTCGTTTAATTTTTAACGAGCGAACCGTGTATTATTACAACGCCCGAATCACTTTTTCGTAACCGGGACAAAATATATTATTCTAGAAAATATTTTTAATCCAAAAATATTATTTTTACTTTTCGCGAATAATATAAAGTTTATATAAACTACACTTATAACCCCATAAGTTATGTGAAAAGACAACAGGATCCCCATCCTACTCACATGGCATGTTATTTAAGAGATACTTACTACCCACCATGTTCTCAAAAATACAAACAGTTACCCCCTTTAACATAATTAGCATGCTATAAACAGTTTGGGTAAAAGACACTTTAACCCCCTTTTACATGATCATCCAATTCATCATTCTAAACATGAAATCGAGCATACAAGATACGATTTTGATTGTTTAAATGGAATCACGGCGAGATTTAGAGCATACCTAGGCCAAGAATGGCCGGAATCGGTCAAGAAACGAAGCTTTCCGGGTTTGCCGACGGTGAGTCGCGCAGTGCTCTTCGCCGCCGGCGATGGAGGACCTTCTAGCTCCGGTTAGGACTTGGGTTCGTCTCCTGGGAGCTCTAGGAGTTGTTTGGTGGTAGTTTGGAGAGGCGGGAGTCGCTGAGAAGCTTGGGCCAAGCTTCCTCCCCGTCGGCAGTAATGGTGGCCGACGGTGGTGTCTTTGCTGCTCTGTTTTTGCAGCGACGTTGGCTGCTGTTATTGCACTATTTTCAGTCTCTTTCTCTTGTTATGAGGTTGAAACAGAGGGTGAATCAAGGGAGGGAGGAAGATTTGAAGTGGAGCCTTCGGGTTGTTGTTCCCGTCGGGAACAGGGGGTGGTGGTGGCGGCTTTTGCCGCTGCTGCTGCCTTGCTCTGTTTCTGGGCAGAACAGAGTGTGAGACAGAGAGGGATGGAGGGGAGGAAGAAAGAGAGAGATGGCAGTGGGTGTTGGTGGTGGTGGTGATCGGTGATGTTGGCGGTGTGGTGTTGGTGTTGGCCGCGGGAAGGAGGTGAAGAAGATGATGAAGATGAAGGTGGTGATGATAACAATTGAAGTTGATGACTCAATATATAGGTAGACAAAAAGATGGGTTAATCATGATGTTGGAGGCGGTGATGGTGATTTTTGTGGCGGTGGAAACTATCTCCGAAGGTGAAGAAGATGAGTTGAAGTAGAAGATGATGATGTGAGGAGTTATAAGGTGTAGTTGACACACTAACTTCGCGGTGGTCGTACACGCGTGAAAGGTCAAATAATAAAAATAAATAAAACATCGCGTATTCACCTACGAATACGAACGTAATATTTTCTAAAATCTTACGAGTATTTCTTGTCGATAAAATACTATTATTTATGCGACTTTATTTTTCGCCATTAAATAATATATTCATCTATTTAAATTACTATTTTGTCCTTGTCAATTTTACGGGGTATTACAAAAACCGCTGCATATGACTGTCACTAGTAAAGAGTTGATAATCACGTCACTTAACGTCGATGCCACACTATTGGCCGATGGAGCTTAATGACTATTCGTGTCCTATTAGGAGTAGCTATCCTCTCGATTTGTGTAGAATGATGTTGGTAGGGCGAGAAGGCTTCCCGTTCGTTCAAAAGGACTTCTTATACTGTCGCTAGAGGCGCACATCAAAGAAGATGCTTTGATTGATTCCATATTATGGACCCAAATCCATATGATACTCCTGTAGCTCTATGCAAGACTTTACGAGCCTAAATATGTGCCCTAAAGGAAACCATATAACATTGACTAGATGACCATAGTGCCCAATGCAGGAGCAATGAAGTCTCATGTACGCTACAGTGTGTACTAAGACCCAACATGCCCTATGCAATTGGAAGGATGGATTTCAGGAAATCCAATTTAGGACACTAGATTGCATTCACGAGGACACTCAGTTAACTCTATAAAATGAATCACGTGCTATAACTATTCAAGATAGATGTTTCGACTAGTTGGATATGCATTCTGACTAGGGTGGGGACCTAGATGCACGTGGATCAACATCAGGCTATCTTTCATGCTTGAAGACGCATTTCATGGAAAAACAACATGAGTGTTTCACGATCATATTGGACCACTCCATTAACCATGGAAGCAAAAATATGTTGCATGTTCTGCCACCGGGCAAAACTTTGTTTGGATAAAGTGGTTTCTTACCTTTCTGGTATGCTTGTGAGTTGTCGACGAACCAGGTGCCATGAGTTGTGCTAGCATACGGAGATAGCACTACGGTAAAGTCAAATACATAGAAAAGGGTACCATTTCACAAAAGGTGAAATGACTACCTGAAGAGTAATGTTGGAGTAGATCGACTACGGGCCAAAGTGCAGGATCCTCCCATTCCTAAACAACCTAGGAGTCGTATTTGTGGATTGCTTTAGAGAATGGGAAACGGTAGTCAATCACTGGAAATATAATCTGTTAACTCAACTCTTGTTTCAAAGCCTTGAAACTGGTTTCAAAGCTTTGAAATTCCTCAGAGGACAAGTGTTGAATTGAGGGGGTTTGTCTCCTAGATCTTGAACTGTACTTTTGTGTGTGATGAAATAAAAAGTATATGTGTTTGCCAAAGCTCTATTTTGCAGGATATTTGCTTAACTATCTGAATGCAGGATAACCAAACAGTGTTCATGTTCTGAACATGTTTAATGTTACAAAAAATTGTTCTAACTTTTTTTTTGCAGGTTCAAAGCTTTGAGAAGCTTTGAAAACACTCAAAGTTCTTAGCCTGAAATCCTTGAATACAGAAGTGCCAAACATGACACTAGAGCTTTGATATTCTTATGGGATTGGTTCTATATTTGTCTCAAGGTTGAAAATACAGATTTTGCTCATAAGCAGTGGAGAAAATCAAGCTTATATGCGTTGGGAAATAAGTGTTGATGAGTCCAGAATCTATTGAGGATTTTTGGAATTCTGGTGCTATATTTTTGGTAACTTAGAAACACTTTAAATTCAAACAAGACTGAAGAATAGAGGGTCTCTCGACACACTGAGATACAAAGATACAGAAACACACTGGGATTGAGTGAGCAACAAGGAAGCACATCATTTCATCATTCAAGCCATTCAGACTCAGAAGAAAACTTCCAAGCTTTCATCTTTACAATCTTCATAGTGTTATTCTACTTGTACTTTATCTGCTTATTCATTAGAATTTTATTTATTCTATAATCTACTCTTGTTGAGTTGTTCAAGAGGAACAATAGAGAATCTTGTTGTATCAAGCAGTTGAAGCTGTAACTAGATAGGTTAGAGAGAACCACATGCTGATATTAGAGTAACACGATTTTATTAGGCCTGAGATCTAGGTCTTAACTAGTGATAAATAAGAAGTTGTTGAAATCCTAGAGGCATCAGATCCCTCAGGCGAAGAGTAGGCCTTTTGGAGGCCGAACTTCGTAAAAAATACTTGTTTCTTGCTCTTTACTTTCAGTACTTTACTTTCCCTAAAAAATGCTTCAACAAAGGAAAATTTCAATGCTCTGAAAGACTTTTCAAAGCCTTGAAAATTCCTTGTAGCTTTTAATTGTCTTTTTTCGATTCAAAGTTTTGAAAATGGTTTCAAAGCTTTGAAAAACTTCATAACTTCTCTGCTTATTTTTTAAGATCACCATTTTAGCAAAAGTTGCTATACTCTATTCAACCCCCTCCTCTTCTAGAGTATATTTAATAATTTCTTAGTACCTACTTACACACCTCATGATTGATGAGCATACGAGACATTGATGATTGGATTTAATTGGATTTGGTTATGCTGCATGTTGATTGACACTTGCATGATATGTTGCATTTCCTATACTAGCATAGAGCATGTCGCGCAGACACTAGGTCGACTCCCTCACACGAGCGACTGCCTTTGCAATATCTTCGATAGTCTAGGTGAGCAGAAGATGAGATAGATTCCCCATAAGAGCTAGAAGCCTATGATATTATATGAGATGCCATTCATATGTGACATGTGGCCTATGATACGAGCTAGACATCTAGCAAGACGCATGTCAGACAGATTCAACTGTTGCATTGGATAGATTCCA
This sequence comes from Linanthus parryae, assembly GCA_023055425.1. NCBI lineage: Eukaryota > Viridiplantae > Streptophyta > Magnoliopsida > Ericales > Polemoniaceae > Linanthus > Linanthus parryae. The sequence goes on along the minus strand of JALGPY010000010.1, from coordinate 2,636,331 downwards.
AGGTGAGATTGGTTTATGTCCATTCGAACTTGGTTAATAAACCAAAACCATGTATAGTATGCATAGAGAAAGCCAGATACGAGATTTCAATCTGTGCGCAATCGTCTGACATTTCAACACTCAGGTTGGTGGCCAAAAGGGCTACTGGACTGAGATCTGCATAGTGGTTCTTATTGGATAATGTTACGAATAGATTCCCTAGAGAAAATCTTATTTAGTATGAACATTGTTTTTGGAAAGAATATTCATTTTATTATTAGTGGAGATATTCAATATAATGAAGTCGTTAGATTGTAATTTGTAGCTTATCTTAAATATCCCTAGTCATGTATATTGATTAATAGGACGACATTATAGACTAGTATGTGGCTAGATTGATATGGAGTTATCAAGTCTAACACATGGGTGTGCATTATGTTATAATGGCATACTGGATTGACTCACCACGAGAGGGTACATTAATTATGTTAACATCACAAGTGCTTCTCGTTGTGACAATGGTGTTGTGGTCCTTAGACTTGAAGTCAGTAGATACTCTAGTTGTGGAATATTTATGATTTGGTCTTGTCAAACGCTATACGTGACTGGGTAGCAATAAAGACGGATATCAGATATAATAGGAAGCAAGTTTAGAGATGGTAGTGATGTAGAGAGGATTTTTCCCTCCCACATATGGGAGTAAATATCCACGACCACTCGAGGGGTAGTGCTTATGGAATGTCTGACCAGACTCAGATAAATCAATATGGGATATTGATGTTATCTGCCTATTCCCAGGATCGAGAAACTATGAATTGGATATACGAGTGTTACATTTATGTCTCGTTCCAATCCGGATATGGAGACAAAGGGATAATGCAATACGGTAACATTGGGCTCAAGGCTTGTCGGATCACTGACTATTTTTATTAGTTGGGTGGCATAGATGTGTTGCTAGACACCGCTCTATGTTAGTAATTGTTACTACCAACTAAGTAGAAACCTATGGAGTCATACACCATATGGATTAAACTGGATATGAGTATTAATTAGTAGGACTAATTAAAGAAAATTGATCAATACGCAACAATAAGCAAACTTAGTAGACTAATTTTCAAAGTGGACTAATCCGTGTAAGTACATGATTAGTATTGAGAAAATATGTAGTTAACAAGCAGTTTTTAAATATATAAAGGAACTCCTAGCTTATTATTTTCATAAGATTCTCATTATAGTGAAAATAAAAAAGCAGAGAGAGAGAGACAGATAATTAGAGGCTGAAGTCCCTAACCCGTCCGCCCCTTACGCCGTCGGCCCCATTGTGGCGCGCGGCTCCGTGGTGTCCTTGTTTGCATGATTCTTCTTCTTCTTCCTTCCTCTTGGTGTGAGCTACCACACATACACAAGAAAGAATCCAGTGCAATCCTAGGTGTGATACTTGCAGAGACGTGGACATAATTCTGCGTAAAGTGATTATTCAGACAAACAAGGTACACAACTATTTCCCCCCTTACCACGTTATGATGGATTGTCCTGTGATTCATGGATGGTCTTGAATAGAATAATTTTATTGTATTTCCGCTGCGTAATCTATATCAAAATCCTATAAAGGTATCATAGCCACATGTCTAAGCGCATAACGTTGTTTGATGTGTTCCCATTTTATCAGTTTTTACACCGTTGTATTATTTTTCGCATAAAACCGATATTGGCATAATGATGCAAACTAAATATGATTCATTAGAGGATGAGATTATTTTACGTATGGTTATGAAATTACCAAATTTCGTTCGCATATGATGTGTCTTTTGGTGATTTTAAACAAAGGGTTTGGTCACAATTTGGGGAAAATGTGTTTTTCTCTACAATTGGAAATAAGCGTGCAAGGGAACGAGGAAGGGTTTTTTGGAAACAACCCTATAGTTTGACCCTAAGGCCATCCGACCCTCCCCGTGCGCGCATGGACCAAGGTCGTGGCCTACCCGGTTCAGCCAAGCCTCCGGGTCGACCGTGCGGGCTAGGATCGGTCGGTTAGGCACGGCTCGGACGATCCTTTTGAGGTTCGGACAATGATTGGTGGGTCCCTTGGACCGTTTTAACCCTAGAAAATCCCAAAATCAATTAAAATTGACCAAGCTCGTTTAAATTGGATTTTAACTGTATTATGTTCTTATGCATGGTGATTGGATGTGGCCTTAGATGCGAATGATGTGGATGTTTATTTTTGTGGTTTGGCTTTATTATAATGTAATTAATTAGATTTTACTGCATGCATTTCGTCTACTCCTCAACTTGTGAGTCATCTATATTTAGTTTAGATTCTAGCTAGTATTAAATAGTTAGATGATAGCCAAGACATGGAGAAGAAGCTTAAAGACCAAAGAAATCACAAGATGGCGTTATTCCACAAGTTAAGGCGCATGGACTAAAGATGGAGGCACATGGAGATGTGCTTGCTATTTTTAGGGCCTATAGATATTTTCATTGGCTTGGGAATATCTTAGTTTTAGGAGGCCATATCCAAATCACGTTTATTTATTGTTTGTTTTACTTATTGTATTGTTATTTATTTTTGGTGTATGGTTGATGCATGCAAAACGTAACAAGATAATAATTATAACCCTAATCTTTTATTTGGGATTGCCCAATCCAAATAAGTAGACTCAGTTGATTGGATCAACGAAAATAATTAAAATTGACAAGGAAATCCCTCAACGATAAATATTGCGTTTGGCCTTCTCGTTACTTAACACTCGTCAAAACTATAATGTATTAAACTTGCTCTTGCCAAAGCAAGGTGATTTAATTCATCATAGGATGGCGCGATGTCACAAGCTAGTAATGTGCAATTATTAAAGTAAGAGGATGAACGCAACTAAGCTACTTCAATAGGATTGAAAGATTAGAGGCAAGGCAATTGGGATTATCTATGGGATAGATAAATAATGAGTTATTTGCCCGATTGAACTAAGAGTTGCATAGGTTGCAATTGGAAGGTGTTCCTACATAAATAGCGAATTCTTGGGTGACTTGCCAAACCAAGCTCAAGAAGAGGTGAAATATGGATCTTGGCCCAGTTGAAAGTATATGATATTTTCCGCATTAATGGTGATGGCTATTAATCCGAGAAAAATAGTGGGAGCTATATTTAATAATCTAGCCATTGTTAAATATAATCATTTGTTCATAAATACTAAAATTTGTATATTTATCATTTTGTAGAATGCCAATGGCAAACAATACATCGACATCGACACAATCACTACGATCAGTGCTTGAGAAGGACAAGCTATCTCGAATCAATTTTCTGGACAGGTACATAAACTTCATAATTTTTCTCAAGTAAGAAAAGAAACTGTACATTCTAGATGAACCAGTTCCTGAGGCGCCAAAAAATGATACCGTTGCCGCTAGGAAGGCACATTAGAAGATCGTTGACGACTCTAATGATGTGACTTGACTGATGCTTTGCAACATGAACTCTGAGCTTCAGAAGAAACATGAGAACATGGAGGCGTATGATATGATCATACATTTGAGGCACCTCTTCCAAGAGCTCGCCAGGCATGAGCAGTATGAAGTATCTAAAGAATTGTTCAAATGTCATCTATCAGAGGGAATCCCAGTGGGGCCTCATGTACTGCGCATGATTGGGTACTTGAAGAATCTCATACGTCTAGGGTTTCCAGTGGGTCAAGAGTTGGCCACTGATCTCATCCTGCAATCGTTACTGGATAGTTATGGGAAGTTCATCTTGAACTATAACATGAATGAAATCAACAAAACTCTGCCATATTTGCTTAATATATTGAGGACAGCTGAAAAGGCATAAACAAGGGGAAAGGCAAGGCCATACTGATGGTTAACAAAGAAAAGAGCAAGTGAGTTGCTTCGACCTCCAAAGGGAAATACAAGGCAATTGCAAAATCCAAGGAAGTTGCCTTGAAACCCGCTGGTGGAATAGTCAAGGGCGCATGCCACTACTGCAGTCAGACTGGCCAGTGGAAAAGGAACTGCCCAAAATATCTGGAACATAAAAGGCTTGAAATAGAGATTCCACCACCACCACCACCACGTATTTTTGCTATAGATGTCAATCTGTTTATCTCTTTATCTTGGGTATTTTATACTGGATGTGGATCTCACATCTGTCGAAGTGTGTAGGATCTAAGAGAAACATACGATTGGCTAAACGGGAGATAGACTTACGCGTAGGGAATGGAGCAAGAGTTGCTGCATTATCTATAGGCGTTTCTGAGTTCTCTTTAGCTTCAGGATTTATTCTAAAATTAGACAATTGTTATCATGTGCCTGGCATGACCAGATGCATTATTTCTATATCTTGTTTGTACAAGCAATGTTTTTCTATTAAAATAAAGGACAAATGTTGCTCTATTTATTTTGATGGTTTGCATTATTGTAATGCTTTATTGTCTAATGGATTATATATCCTTGATCTAGATAATTTTGTCTATAACATAAATACCAAGAGGATTAAAACTAACGATTTAAATCCTACTTATCTACGGCATTGTCGTTTATGCCATATAAATGAGAAACGCAGTTGTTGAGTTGGTGCCTTGAATTGGTCAAAGGCGGCCAAACTCTTTGTTTCCAACTTTGATTAGGAAACATTGGAAGTCAAAGGAAGTGGATGATTAGTTAGGAAACAAGTTGTTTCCGAATCGGATTTGGAAACTTTAGGAATTTCCTAGCACTATATAAAGAACCTAGTAGTCACATTATTAGGTATGCAAAAACATTCTTGTAGTCTTGTTCCTCTTAAGTGAATAAAGGGTGCTTTTCCGCCGTGGAGGTAGTTAGCAAATATTTTGCTAGCGAACCATGTAAGATCCTCGTGTTCTTCTTTTATTCGTTCATTGTTCGTGAGGTGGTTTGTCATAAAAAACTGGTCTCAGAGCTCGGGTTTGGCGGAGTTTCAAGATCAAGATCAAGGCGGAGCAAAGCTAGGGTTTCACAACTTGGTGAAATCAAAGCTAGGGTTTTGCGATCTAGGTGGAGCACGCGACTAGAGTTCAAGATCCACCAAGAACGATGTCCGGATCGATGTTGAAGATCGACAGGTTCACAGGAGGGAACAGCTTCAGTCTGTGGAAGATAAAGATGGAGGCTTTGCTCAAATCGCAAGTCTTGTGGGCACCTTTGACCGCGGACAAGGGAGGCATGAATGTTGCATCAGCGGAGTTCAAGGCGATGGAGGAAAAGGCACACGCAACGATTATGCTGTGCTTATCGGATGACGTGATCATCGAGATCGCAGATCAGAAGGAAGCAGAGAAGCTCTGGCTCAAGTTGGAGAGTCTCTACATGACGAAGAGTCTCACTAGCAAGTTGATGCTAAAGCAAAGGCTCTTCACCCTGCGGATGCTCGAAGGTATGGCTCTCAAGGACCATCTTGATCAATTGAACACAATTCTGTTAGATTTGCGTAATATTGGCGAGAAGGTGGAGGATGAGGATGCTGCACTTTTGTTATTGATCTCGTTACCTCCATCATATGAGAACTTCGTGTAGTCGTTCGTTGTGAACAAGGACGAATTATCCCTAGAGGAGGTGAGATCGGCGCTCCATTGTAGGGAACTGCGCCATAAGGGTGCAGGCACAGGTATAGAGGACCATGCTTCCGGACTGATGGCAACGGGGGAAGCAAGAAGGGTAAGAAGACCAAGAAGAAGCAGTTCTCAGGTTCTAAGTTACCCAAGGATGTCTGTGTCTTTTGCAAGGAAAAGGGGCAGTGGAAGAGAGATTGCCCGAAACGAGGTCAACAGGGGCAGAATGGATCCGCAGCCGTAGCAGAACAAGGTAACTTGTCTGAGGATGATTACGTTCTAATGGCGGATGTTGTCACGCACTCTCAGGATGCGTGGGTCCTTGATTCCGGAGCTTCCTATCATATTTGCTCTAACAGGGAGCTATTCTCAACGTACAACCAAACAGATGGAGGGTTTGTCTACATGGCAAACGGAGCCGTCTGTAAGGTGATTGGGAGCCGCTCAGTTAGATTGAAGACGAATGAAGGGAATTTATGTACTTTAAAGCAAGTCAGGCATGTACCACTTATTAAGAAGAATCTGATCTCCTTGAGTCTACTCGACAGCAAGGGATACAGTTTCAAAGGTGAAGGTGGAGATCTACAAGTCTGCAAGGGTTCTAAGGTGATACTCAAGGGAGTCAAGAGCGGGACTTTGTACATGTTGCAAGGTTCGACGATCACAGGTTCTGCTGGAGTTGCCTCAGCCGAGATTAAGGAAGCTGATCTAACCAAGTTGTGGCATACGAGGCTCGGTCATATGATTGAACGTGGAATGCAGGAACTTCACAAGAAGGGGTATCTCACAGGGCATGCGCCCAAGAGCCTAGGGTTTTGTGAGCACTGCGTGTATGGGAAGCTACAGCGTCGGTTCATAGAACGAAAGGTACTCTTGATTATATCCATTCGGATTGCTGGGGTCTATCTCGAGTCGAGGCGATTTGAGGGTATAGGTATTTTCTGAGCATCATAGACTACTACTCCAGGATGACTTGGATATTCGTGATGAAGCACAAGAGTGAAGCCTTCGCAAGATTCAAGGAGTGGAAGACGCTAGTAGAGAATCAGGTGGGAAAGAAGGTGAAGAGGCTGCGCACGGACAACGGCTTAAAGTTCTGTTCATCAGAGTTTGATGAATTCTGCAAGGATCAGGGAACAGCACGCCATCACACCGTTCGGCACACACTGCAGCAGAACGGTGTAGCCGAGAGAATGAATCAGACACTTTTAGCGAAAGCAAGGTGCATGCTTTCGAATTCAAGTCTTTCTAGAGGTTTCTGGGGAGAGGCAGTTTCCATGGCATGCTATCTCATAAATCGGAGCCCGCACACAGGTATAGGATGCAAGATTCCTATGGAAGTCTGAACCGGTAATGCAGTGGATTACTCGGATTTGAGAGTTTTGGTTGTGTTGCCTATTATCACGTTGATGATGGCAAACTAGAACCAAGAGCTAAGAAGGGAGTATTCATGCGTTTCAGAACAGGTGTGAAGGGATACAAGATATGGGCAGACAACAAGATTAAACTTAGCATAAGTGTAGTCTTTGATGAGACTCATATGTTGAAGAACTCCCTGGAAGTGGAGCTTGGAGATGCAAAGAAGAAGGTGGAGGGAGAGTCGGATCCTATTGATCCTGAGGATTCCGAAATCCTTACACCGCCGCCGGAAGCCGAAGAGGAAGAAGCAGAAGAGTCTGATAGTGAGGATGCGTGTACACCAGAGGAACCGGTTCATCAAAGTATTGTGAAGGAAGACCAAGGAGAGTCATAAAGCCTCCAGCGAGATACAGAGATGACGATATGGTGGGATATGCATTACAGGTAGCGGAAGAGGTAGAGGACGAGCCATCCTCCTACAAGGCCGCTATATCTAGTTCTGAGTCAGCACAGTGGATTGCCGCGATGGGAGAAGAGATGGAGTCTCTTAGCAAGAACTCGACTTGGGAGCTTGTTAAATTGCCAGTGGGAAGGAAGATAGTCAGCTGCAAGTGGGTTTTCAGAAGAAAGGAAGGAACTACATATGGAGAGGGCGTCAAGTATAAGGCAAGGCTAGTTGCAAGAGGGTTCAGTCAGAAAGAGGGAGTTGACTACAACGAGATCTTCTCACCAGTGGTCAGACATACTTCAATCCGGGTGTTACTAGCTTTAGTGGCACACCACGACCTAGAGCTTGAGCAATTGGATGTCAAGACAGCTTTCCTGCACGGAGAGTTAGAGGAGGAAATATACATGAGCCAACCGGAGGAATTCCAAGTTCCCGGAAGAGAGAACCACGTGTGCAAGCTGAAGAGATCTCTCTACGGACTTAAGCAGTCACCGAGGCAATGGTACAAGAGGTTTGACAGCTTCATGTTGAAGATTGGTTACCACAAGTGCGAGTATGATTGCTGCGTGTATCACAAATATTTGCATAGTGGATCACGTATTTACCTAGTTCTATATGTGGATGATATTTTGATTGCAACTCGAAATATCAAGGACATTAGAGAACTGAAGAGGTCCCTTAGTTCGGAATTTGAGACGAAGGATCTGGGAGCTGCTCGGAAGATATTGGGAGTTGAGATCTATAGAGATAGGAAGAAGAAGAAGCTTTTCTTATCACAGCAGGGATACATCAAGAAGACCTTGGCAAGATTCGGGATGTTATCAGCTAAAGCTATAGATACTCCTATGGCAACTAATAGCAAGCTAGGAATGTACACCGTTCAGACCGAGGAGGAGAAGGAGTACATGTCCAAGGTTCCATATGCTAGCGCAGTTGGAAGTCTCATGTATGCTATGGTCTGCACTCGACCGGACATAGCATTCGCTGTTAGTGTGGTTAGTCGTTTTATGGCTCATCCGGGTAGGGACCATTGGCAGGCGGTGAAGCGGATATTTAGGTACCTTAAGGGTACGTCAGACATTAGCCTATGCTATGGGTCACGTGAAAACATCTTGGTAGCTGGTTTCTCGGATGCGGACTATGCAGGGGATATTGATAGTAGAAGATCAATGACAGGCTACGTATTTGCTCTGGGAGCATCTTTTGTGAGTTGGAAGGCGAGGCTACAGCCGACGGTGACTTTGTCCACCACGGAGGCGGAGTATATGGCTCTAACGGAAGTAGCAAAGGAGGCAATTTGGCTTAAGGGAATGGTCAGTGATCTAGGGATACTTCAAGATCAGGCGATAGTCTACTGTGATAGCTTGAGTGCGATTTGCTTGACTAAAGACCAGGTTCATCATGAAAGGACCAAGCATATCGACGTCAGGTATCATTTTCTGAGAAACGAGAGCAGGATCAAGGTGATGAAGGTGGGGACTGCTGACAACCCCGCGGATATGTTCACCAAGCCGGTTCCGGAGAGCAAGTTCCAGCATTGTTTGGAATTGCTCAACATCTTGAGCTAGATAGGCCCTTAGGGGCCATACTGGACCCGGTGGGGGTCCAGTGAGTCTCTGTGACGAGAGACAATTGGGTGCGGAGAAGATGTAGCTATGTTTGCGAGAAGAGGAGCAACTGCTGTTGACGATACAATTCAAGTCAAGGTTGTTGAGTTGGTGCCTTGAATTGGTCAAAGGCGGCCAAACTCTTTGTTTCCAACTTTTATTAGGAATCATTGGAAGTCAAAGGCAGTGGAGGATTAGTTAGGAAACAAGTTGTTTCCAAATCGGATTTGGAAACTTTAGGAATTTCCTAGCACTATATAAAGAACCTAGTAGTCACATTATTAGGTATGCAAAAATATTCTTGTAGTCTTGTTCCTCTTAAGTGAATAAAGGGTGCTTTTCCGCCGTGGAGGTAGTTAGAAAATGTTTTGCTAGCGAACCACGTAAGATCCTCGTGTTCTTCTTTTATTCGTTCATTGTTCGTGAGGTGGTTTGTCATAACAACATTTCTATACTCCATAAGGATGAATTTCTAGTCTCGTTTGATTATGAATCATATGAGACATGTGAATATTGTTTAGTAGGAAAAATTTCCCTTTCAAGAATAAAGGTGAGAGGACTAGTGAGTTGTTGACACTCATACATATTGATGTGTGTGGACATTTTCCAACGCCTGCCAAAGGTGGTTATCTTTATTTCATTACATTTTCAGATGACTTCAGTTGATATGGATTTGTATACCTTATGAAGGCCAAATCCAAATCCTTCGAAATGTTCAAAGAATTCAGGAATGAAGTAGAGAAGCAACTTGGCAAGAGTAAAAAGGCTCTACGATCAGATCGTGGAGGATACTTAAGCCAAGAGTTTGACGACTATCTTAGAGAGTGTGAGATCTTGTCCCAACTTACTCGAACGCCACAATGGAATGGCGTGTCCGAGAGGATGAATCGAACACTGTTGGACATGGTTCGATCTATGATGTGTCAGACAGATCTTCTCATATTGTTTTGGGGACATGCTCTATGAGATATGGACTGGGAGGCAACCCATAGTGTCTTTTATGAAGATTTGGGGATGCGATGTCTACGTAAAGCATTTAGAAACAGACAAGCTCGGGCTCAAGTCAGACAACTTTAAATTTGTCCGATATCCTAAGGAAACAAAAGGATATTACTTCTACAATCCAATCGAGAACAAAGTGTTTGTTTCTTGGACTTGGATGTTTTTAGAAAGAGAACTTGTCTCTAAAGAAGCTAGTGGGAGGACTGTAGAACTTGAAGAAATATAAGAACCACAAAGAACAGATCCAACAATGGAACATGAACAGGAACCACAAGATGTTGTGGAGCAACCTGTTCAAGTAACACAAGAACTTCGTAGGTCGAGTAGCGTACATCAGAAGCAAGGGAGGTATGGACTTCTCATTACCGAGCCCGGTGACGTACTACTCATGGGTGATGAGCCTACTACCTATGGAGAGGCCATGAAAGGGCCCGATTCTTAGATGTATCTTGAAGCCATGAGATCCAAAATGGTATCCATGTACACCAAAAAAGTATGGACTTTGGTGGAACCACCCCAAGGTGCTCGCCCCATAGGGTGCAAGTGGGTATTCAAGAAGAAGACCGACATGGATGGCAATTTGATTTTCTATAAGGACCGATTGGTGGAAAAAATATTCAGATACATTCATGGTATTGACTATGATGAAACCTTTTCCCCAGTCACGATGACCAAATCCATTCGCATCTTACTTGCTATTGCAGCTTATCACGTTTATGAGATTTGGCAGATGGATGTCAAAACAGCGTTTCTGTATGAAAACCTCCTAGAGGAAGTGTACATGACATAGCTAGAGGATTTTGAAGATCCAGAGCATGCCCATAAAGTGTGTAAACTGCAGGGATCCATCTATGGATTGAAGCAAGCTTCTAGGAGTTGGAACCTGCGTTTTGATGATGCAGTCAAAGATTTTGGCTTCATAAAGAACGAAGATGAGCCTTGTGTTTACAAGAAGGTTAGTGGGAGCTCTACTGTGTTTCTAGTCTTGTACGTGGATGGAATTATAATCATTAGAAATGAAATTCCTACCTTTCAATCTGTTATATATTGGCTAGGGAAGTGTTTCTCATTGAAGGACTTCGGAGACACAACTTATATACTTGGTATCAAGATATAAAGGAATAGATCTAAGACCCTGCTTGGCCTAAGTCAAAGTATATAGACAAGGTGTTGAAACGGTTCAACATGCAAAAATCGAAGAAAGGATTCTTGCCCATGTCGCATGGAGTCACTCTTTCGAAGGCTGATTGTCCTTCCAATGATATTGAGAAGGACCGCACAAGTAGGATCCCATACGCGTCGGCTATTGGATCTATCATGTATTCCACGTTATGTACAAGACCAGATGAGTCATATGCGTTGAGTATGGAAAGAAGATACTTGATTGATGTCAAGCACATCCTTAAGTACTTGAGAAGAACTAAGGATGTATTCTTGATATTTGGAGGGGAGGAAGAGCTAAGTGTGAAGGGTTCTACTGATGCAAGCTTCCAAACATACATAGATTATTTTAGATCGTAGTCGGGGTTCATGTTATGCCTGAATGGAGGAGCTGTGAGCTGGAAGAGTTCCAAGCAAGAGACGGTTGTTGATTCTACAACTAAGGTCGAGTACATTGTCGCGTCTGGCTCAATAAAAGAGGTTGTTTGAATTAGGAAGTTCATTAATGAGCTGGGTGTGGTTCCTAGTATTGTGGATCCAATAGAGTTGTGTTGTGACAACACTGGGGCGATCACACAATCCAAGGAACCCAACTCACACCAGAAATCCAAGAACTTACTCAGGAAATTCCATCTTATTCGAGATATCATGGATAGAGGAGATTTGAAGAATGTAATATTTACAGATGGGAATACTTTAGATCCACTTACAATGCCGCTTGTTCAGCGCAAGCATGAGTGACACACTAGATCTATAGGCATACGAGATGCACCAGATTAGCTATAGTGCAAGTGGGAGACTGTTAGGAATAGATGCCCTAGAGGCAATCTTATTTAGTATGAGTGTTGTTTTTGGCTATAATATTCATTTTATTATTAATGGAGGTATTTAGTATAATGAAGTTCTTAGATTGCAATTTGTTGCTTATCTTAAATATCCCTAGTCATGTATATATTAATAGGACGATCACTATAGACTAGTATGTGGGTAGATAGATATGGAGATATCAAGTCTAACACAGGATATGCATTATGTGATAATGACATACTGGATTGAATCACCACGAGAAGGCTACATTGACTATGTAAACTTCACAAGTGCTTCTCGTTGTGACAAAGGTATTGTGGTCCTTAGACTTGAAATATCTAGACACTATAGTTGTGGAATATTATATTTTGATCTCGTCAAACGCTATACCGTGACTGGGTAGCAATAAAGACGAATTTTGGACATAATAGGAAGCAAGCTTAGAGATGGTAGTGATGTATAAAGGATTTGTCCCTCCACATGTGGGAGTAAATATCCACGACCACTCAAGGGCTAGTGCTTATGGAATGTCAGGCCAGACTCAGATAGATCAGTATGGGATATTGATGTTATCTGCACGGATAAGCCTATTCCCAAGATTGAGAAACTATGTCTTGGATATACGAGTGTGACATTTATGTCTCGTGACCAATCAGGATATAGATAAAAAGGGATAATGCAACACGATAACATTGGACACAAAGTTTTTCAGATCACTGACTATTTCTATTAGTTGGGTGGCATAGATGTGTTTCTAGACACCGCTCTATGTTTGTAAATTTTACTACCAACTAAGTAAAACCTATGGGGTCACACACAATATGGATTAAACTGGATATGGGTATTAATTAGTAGGACTAATTAAAGAAAAGGATTAATACGCAACCACAAGCAAATTAGTAGGACTAATTTGCAAAGTGGACTAATCCTTATATGGATGGGATTAGTATTGGGCATATATGTAGTTAACAAGGAGTTGCTAACTATATAAAGACACTCCTAGCTTATTATTTTCAAAATATTCTCAGTAGAGTGAAAATAAAAAAAACAAGGAAACAGAGAGAGAGTTAGATCCTGAAACCCTTAACCTGTCCGCCCCCTGCGCCGTCGTCCCCCTTGTGGAGCGCGGCTCTGTGGTGTCCTGGTTTGCGTGATCTTCTTTTTCCTTCCTCTTCAAGTGATCTAGCACATAGACACAAGAAGGAATCTAGTACAATCCTAGGTGTGGATACTTGTAGAGACGTGGACACAATTCTTCGTCAAGTGATTATTAAGACAAACAAGGTACACAACTATTTTTCCCCTTACCACGTTATGATGGTGTGTCCTGCAATTCATGGAGGGTCTTGAACAGAATAATTTAATTGTATTTCCGCTTTGTAATCTGTATCAAAACCCTACAGATAATGCATGCGCTCTGATCAGAGTTCAAACTCTATGGAGCTTATTTTCCCAAAATAATGCGTGCAAATGAGTGACATGAGGTGGCGAGTATAACTAGTACCTGAGATTCCTCCCTGTGTGAGCCTTGACGATCATATAAAGATGATTGACACTGTATACCCTTATTACTTTTATCTGTGTCATTGAGAGACGGGTTAGTGGTGCTACTTAAGCGTGACACCTTAAGGCTATGAATGATTTGGCCTTCCGTACATTGCTAAGAAAGCAGATGAGCCGAATCTAAGCGAGAAAGCCTACTACAAATTTTATAGCTAGAGAAATTCACCTTTGCCCTTGAATCCACCAATGTGGGACTAGTTACATTTGATAGCTCACAAATAGAGTTAGTTTGGGACACCTTTTTAACATTGGTTTAGACCCTGTTGAGATTGATTTTACCTATTTTCAGTCAGTTTTCCACTTGATACGGGACAAAGGATGCTGAGAGCAGCATTGTTATATTTGAGTAATTTGATGCATAATTTTGTTTATTTGGATATGATCGCCGGTACTTGCTGTTGTGTGCAGAAAACAGGTACCGAGAAATGCATGAAAGAGGCTTGGAATGGAGGCAGCGTATCAAGAAGTCAGAGCAGAAAGACACAGATAAAGCTAAGTCAAGGTGTTCGGAGGCACATCGTGCGTTCAAATGCACAACTGATAGCAGAAGAGGAAGGCAGGGAAAACAGAAAGAAAACTGACCAAGTGTTGTGCGTTCATACGCACATCCTGGGTTCAAATGCAAGGACTTCAAAAATTCAGAAGCTCAGAAACAGGCAAGAGATAAAACAAAATACCAAATGTGTGCGTTCAAACGCACATTGTGCGTTCAAACGCACAATCTAGAAAGTCAACGGAAGTCAGAGAGAAGATTCGAAAAGTCAACATCAGAGATGTGCGTCCGAACGCAGGTGATGTGCGTTCAAACGCACATGTGCGTTCAGACGCACGTCAGGACTTCTAGAAGCTTCCAAAACGAGTTTAGATAGGGGCAGAACAGGAATTTCAGGCATCAGTTTCAGAGGCTGTGGCAGTATAAAAGAAGCGTCCCATCACATAATTAGGTTACACATATCATCATCACAGATGACAGTACCAGAGTCGGCAGTTTGGAGCGGAGAAGAGATTAGAGCAGTTTTAGTATTCGGCCATAAACTTGTTTGATCTTTTTTCTTTCTTTATGAAACTGTGTTTTTTAATAATGTACGCTAGCTAAACCTTTTACCTAGGTTCTCGGTGAACCTAGGGTTTATGAATTCAGCGATGTGGTTTGTTTTGATTCTTAGATTCATGACTATTTAGAAGTCTTAATACAATATTGAATTGATTATTATTCTGTCTTTCATTTTATATTTATGCATGAATGGCCTGATCACCTAGGAGTGCTACAGACATGATCTGGTGCGCGAGAGTGTCCAGTGAGAGTTAGGAAGAGAAGACAGGATTTAGTACTCTGCCTTCATGGACCGAGAGGTGAAGAGAATCAGGGGACTAGCCCAGAAGCATTAGACCAACTGCTAGAAGTTTAGTGGGAGACCAAGAGGAGAACCTGTAACCCTAGAAGACTTAGAACAAACCTGCAGATTGAGGTGAACCTTGGGGATCTAAAAATCTGCAGGAGAGTAATAGATGCATGAGACCGAGAGGAGATTGTATCATTGGTATGCTGGCATAAACAACACCGCTGTGTGTTTCTAAAATCAAAGTAAACTGTAAAAGCTGAATATAAACCCTAGGGTATCCTAGAGCCTAGATCTTTAATTCCTCAGTTTTCAGACTTAGAAAAATTCCCAGAAAATTCACACCAAAACAGTTTCTTTAATTACTTCTTTTATTTCATGCAATTTAGTTTAATAAATCACACACAACCACTCCTCCTTTTTACAGCTTTGTAATTAGTTCTGATTTCAAAATATAAAAATTGTCCTGTAATCGTGGGTTCGATAATCAGAGTCACAAATACGTACACTATATTACTTGATCGTACACTTGCGAAAAAGCACACAGATTTACGCTGTCAAGTTTTTGGCGCCGTTGCTGGGGAACGGTGACGGTTTCTCTTATGAATCAGAATCAGTTTCAAAGTTTTTTCTCTCTCTTTTTTTATTGTTCTTTCTCTTATCTCACTTCTCTTGAACTCTGATTTTCTGTCTATTCTAGTGTATGTTCAGATTGCCTCGCTAACTGGTACCACCACTCGAAGATCCAGAAAAACTTTTCAGAGAGCAAAACCGCAAACACCGAGCCAAGATGTCTGAGCACGGAGATGATACGCCAACAGAACTAGAGACTCGAGAACAAGAGGCACGCACCCCACCCCATATGGCTCTTTACATTGAGGAGCTGATTGCAGCAGGCTTTGCTGCCCGGAATAATAAGAGAACTTACAACAGATCTGGGAGGGCGATAGTGGACAATTTCGAAGTTCCTACTGGAGGACATGAGCCAGCCATTGTAGTGCCTCCAATAACAGCGGAGCACTTCGACCTAAAATCATCCACTATTCAAACTGCCCAGAACCATTGTCCGTTCAATGGGAAAGCTGACGAAGATCCGAACGACTTCCTCGGGAAGTTTGAAGATTATTGTAACAAGATCAAATACAGAGCATATGAATCGGATACACTAAAATTGATCTTGTTCCCATACTGTTTGTTTGGGACAACGAAGGACTGGCTGGAGGCCTGACCACCGAGATCCATCACAACTTGGGGAGGTTGTGTTTCTGAATTTTTGGCAAAATTCTACCCCGCTTCTCGTGTTATCAAACTTCAAAGAGAGATCTTATCTTTCAAACAGGTGATGGGCGAGACGGTGGTAGACGCGTGGGACAGGTTGATGAGACTTGTTAAAAGATGCCATAATCACGAATTTGGGGACGCGAAAATTCTGCAAGTATTCTACCATGCTCTGGACAGGCAGAATGCTGACATAATTGAAAGGGAAGTTGGGTGTAATTTTATGTACCATGTATATAAGGATGGAGCCTATGAACTAATGAAGAACCTAGCCAAACAGGACACACGCCTGTTTGATGACCGCAGGCTCATAGCACTAGCAGAACCAGTGGCTGACGACCAAATTGACAATCTGACTAAAGTGGTGCAAGACTTAGTAAAAAAGGTCTATACAGAGAAGAAGACTGTAGCAGCAGTCGACGAGCCAGACTTGGATGCAGCCATCCAGGAACTTGAGAATGAGGATGCAAACTATGTTCAGCAACAGTGGGATCCAAGCCGCTATAGACCAGGCACACGTGACCATCCTGGGTTATGGTACGGAAACCCTAATGCAGCATTCTATGCACCAGGTTTTCAGCACAAGCCACAGATACAGCAGGCAGCACCTGCATAGCAAGCACCAGCAACACAACCACAACTTAACCTATCAATACAGCAGTTTAAGAACTACATGGAAAAATTTAATAAACAATGGGATGCCAAATTCACGCAGATTGACTCACTCACGGCTGAGCTAAGTCAAATGAAAATTGCAATCCGCAACTTGGAAGTACAGAATGGTCAGCTCGCACTGAATCAGGCAGAAAGAATTCTAGGGAATCTACCATCAAACACAGTGAACAATCCACGCGCTCAAATCAATGCCATCACCACTCTGAGTGGAGTTGCACTACAGGATCCGCCGTATCCCATTCATGCACGTGCAGAAAAGTCGAAGATTATCGAACACGAAGTTTTTGACAGGGAAGAAAGTTCAACCGTCAGCTCCCAGCCGAATGGCCCGGTCGGACAGGATGCAGTACACACTGATAAGGGTAAACCAGAAACAGTGCCAATTTCCAAGGAGGTACCTTACCCTTTGAAGACACGCAAGAGAAATGATAGCAAAGACTACGCCAGATTTCTCGAAGTATTCAAACAGTTGCAAATCAACATACCGTTTGCCGAGGCGTTGGCTAAAATGCCCACTTAAGCTAAATTCCTCAAGGACATACTGTATGGAAGAAGGCGAATGAGTGACTTCGAAACGGTAAATCCAACGGAAGAAGCGAGCAATAGTGTGAAAAACGGGCTACCACTGAAAAAGAAGGACCCTGGCAGTTTTATGATTCCGGTAACCCTAGGCAGCGCCTACATAGGAAAGGCTTTGTGTGACT
The DNA here is from genome assembly GCA_023055425.1 of Linanthus parryae. Classification (NCBI taxonomy): domain Eukaryota; kingdom Viridiplantae; phylum Streptophyta; class Magnoliopsida; order Ericales; family Polemoniaceae; genus Linanthus; species Linanthus parryae. The sequence continues at coordinate 2,618,838 of JALGPY010000010.1, read as the reverse complement.
AAGGGGCCAGCATTAACCTGATGCTACTGACCATCTTTAAAAGTTTGGGGGTCGGGGACCCCAGGCGAACCTGAATTATGCATCAGATGGCTGACATATCCGTAAAACCTGCTTATGGAGTCATTGAAGATATTCTGGTGAAAGTTGGGGAACTGATTTTTCCTGCAGATTTTGTGATACTAGATATGGAGGCAGGAAGTTCCGCTCATTCTGGGCAGACCATTCCCAGCAGCTGGAGAGGTCATCATCAACTGCAAGAGTGGAGAGCTATCTATTCAAATTAATGAAGAAAAAGTGAAATTCAATGTTATCAAGTCTCTCCAGTTCCCAGATTATTAGGGCCATGAAAACTATTTTGCTGTGGAGGTGATTGATGAAAACCTGGAAAATGAAGAGATGGAGGAATTATGGGCAGAACTTGAGGACATGTACCAGAGGAAAAGGAGGAGCACCAGGATGAGCACGCCATGAGAACAGAAAGTTGGACCACCTTATATAAAGATGAAGAAGGCGAGCAGAAGATGGCTCTGGTACCATCACTCAAGGAACCACAAGTCCTGGAGCTGAATCAATTCCCAGACCACCTCAGGTATGCATATATTGGTGAAAATAATACTCTGCCAGTAATTTTTTCGTCTCATCTATCTCAGGAACAGGAACATAAGCTGGTGGAAGTGCTGAAAGAGCATAAAGAAGCTATTGGATGGACAATTGAGGATCTCAAAGGAATCAGTCCCGACTACTGCATGCACAAGATCAGGATTGAAGAAGGAAAGAAGCCAGTAATTTAGCCTCTGCGGAGACTGAATCCGATCATGAAAGACGTTCTGCAAAAGGAGGTCATGAAGTTGCTAGAAGCAGGGATTATATACCCCATATCAGACAGCACCGGGGTTAGTCCTGTCCAGTGTGTACCAAAAAAAGGAGGTATTACAGTGGTACAGAATGCTGATCAGGAAAAAATCGCCCAACGCACTGTGACAGGCTGGCGAATCTGCATGGATTATTGGAAGCTGGTTGACCAACACTGAAGGACCACTTTCAACTGCCATTCATGGACTAGATGCTAGATAGATTGGCCCACCATGCCTATTACTGTTTTCTTGACGGGTACTCGGGATACAACCAGATCTACATTAATCCGGAAGATCAAGAAAAGACGACGTTCACTTTCCATTTGGTACGTTCACCTTTAGACATATGCCATTTGGATTGGGTAACGCTCCAGTAACATTCCAACGATGCATGATGGCCATATTTTCAGATATGGTAGAGAAAAATTTGGAAGTTTTCACGGATGATTTTACACTATTTGGGGACAGTTTTGAAGATTGTCTGTACCATCTGGCCAGAGTTCTGATCCACTGTAGGAAGTAGGGGTGAGCAAAACTCACCCAAACCGGCCGCCCCAAACCGGCCCGCATCAAACCGGTCCGAATTTTACACCCGTTCATGCTACTTGATTGGGTACGATTATAAAATCGCAAACCCGAACTAACTTTGATTGATCATGGGTTTAGATTTAGCAAAACCGTTTAAAACCGGTCCGGTCCGATTAAATTTTTACATGAAAAAATTACATATTGTAGTTAGATAACATTGTCCGATAACTAAATTTATATCCCCGAATAATAGTTTTAGTTGATTTTCCTCAAATAACTCATCTTTTCTAACAAACTATGTTAAAATTTTCAATTCCAAACAAGAAGCTTATGCATCTATATTTTTTTAACTAAATTTATACATTTTCCAAATAACTTATCAATATTTAACAACCCGTTCAACCCGGTCCGAATCGGGCCGAGTCGATAAGTTAAGTTTGGTTTGGGTATCGAGAACAATTGATTGGGTTTGGGTTGAACATTCTCCAACCCGTACCTATTGGGTCGGGCCAAAAATTTTGACAATACCCGCCCAAACCGGTCCGTGCTCACCCCTAGTAGGAAGAATAATCTGGTATTAAACTAGGAAAAATGCCACTTCATGGTTACTGAAGGCGTAGTGCTGTGACACAGGATTTCTAGCAAGGGCTTAGAAGTGGACAGAGCAAAGATTGAGGTGATAAAGCAACTTCCATACCCAACCACAGTGAAGGCGAACAAGAGTTTTTTGGGCCATGCAGGGTTTTATAGAAGGCTCATCAAAGACTTTTCCAAAATTACAAAACAACTATGTAATTTGTTGGGAAAAGATGTGCCATTTGTATTCGACGAAGCCTACAAAAAAGTCGTTGACGTACTCAAAGATTTTCTGACAACTGCACCAATTATCACGACTCCATACTTTTCGCTCCCATTCGAAGGAGAAGTACTGGGGCAGCGGAAAGATAAAGTCTGCAGTGTGATCTACTATGCCAGCAGGGTTTTGAATGAAGCACAAATGAACTATGGTACTACAGAAAAAAAGCGGCTGGCAGTATTGCTTGCTTTGGAAAAATTCAGATCATATCTGGTGGGGTCAAAAGTTATCATATTCACTGATCACATCGCATTGAAGTACCTGCTGGAGAAGAAGGATGCAAAGCCATGGCTGCTGCGCTGGATTCTGCTGATGCAGGAATTCGATGTTGAAATCAGGGACAAGAAGGGAGTTGAAAATGTGGTGGCTGATCACTTATCTCGCTTGGAGAACCCAACAGAGGAGTCAATGCCGATTCAAGAGAACTTCCCTGACAAGCATATTATGAAGGTAAAAGCCAACAGACAACCCTGGTACTATGCCATAGCCAATTTTTTAGTAAATGGAGCACTCCCCGAAGATATTACCCCGCTGCAGAAAAATAAGTTTATTTCAGAATGCAGGCACTATTTCTGGGATGACCCTTTCCTGTTCAAACAGGGGGCGGAGAACATTCTTCGACGCTGTATCCCATGTCACGAGATTCTGGAGGTAATTCAGCACTGTCACTCATCACAGTGTGGGGGTCATTTCAGAGGACCCAGAATAGCTCACAAAGTACTACAATCAGGTTTTTTCTGGCCTACTATTTTGAAAGATTGCCACGATTATGCACAGATCTGTGACCGCTGCCAGCGCACAGGAAATATTTCCCAACGGAATGAGATGCCCATGACACTTTGGCAGGAAGTGGAACCTTTCGATGTTAGGGGTATAGATTTCATGGGTCCTTTTCCGTCTTCTCTGGGAAATCTGTAAATCCTTCTTGCAGTATATTATGTGTCAAAATGGGTGGAAGCTATGGCCTGTCAGAAAAATGATGCAGCAGTAGTGGAACGATTTCTCAAACGCAACATTTTTACCAGGTTTGGAACACCTAGAGCCATGGTGAGTGATGAAGGGTCTCACTTCATTAATAAAGTCTTTGCCAAAGTCTTAAAGCAGTATGGGGTGTCTATCCATAAGGTATCACTGCCTTACCACCCTCAGGCAAACGGGCATGCGGAGGTGTCAAACAGGGAAACAAAGAGCATATTGGAAAAAATTGTGAATCCAGGACGGAAAGATTGGTCCCTGAAGCTTGATGATGCACTATGGGCGTACAAAACTTCCTAAAAAACCCCGCCGGGGATGTCCCCATACCAGATGGTTTTTGGTAAGGCCTGCCACCTATCAATGGAATTAGAGCACATAGCTTACTAGGCAATCAAGCAGCTCAATATGGCAGTTTATCTGGAGAAAAGAGGAAGATAGCACTGCTCGATTTGGAGGAATTCCGCAAGACAACTTATGAGAGTTCCAAGATTTATAATGAAAAAACGAAGAAATGGCATGACGACCACATTCTACCGAAGAATATAGAAATTGGGCAGAAGGTTCTCCTTTACAACTCAAGGATGAAATTCTATCCAGGGAAACTACGCTCGAGATGGTCTGGACATTATACACCGTATTGTTATTATTACGCGAAAACTGAAATTAATCGGCATAGTAGATGGAAATTGAATTTCATTCAATATAAACAAGATCTAATTTAACATTGGATGTTAGAATTGGTGATTTTGATCACATAGGATGTGAATTATTGGGTTCTTGAAAATTAGGGTTCATGGGCACATAGTTTAAAAGGAGTTTTCAATTATGGAAACAATTTTATGGAAACATCCATAAAGGAAACAACCATACTTGGGCAACAAGGAAGAAGGGAAGGAGGCTAGGGCCGAAACCCTAGCCGTCCGCCCCTTCCTTGCGCGCCAAGCAAAGGCCGCGGGTCACATAGGGCGGCCAGCCTTGGGCCGGGCCCAAGTGGCGGGCGGCAGTCCCTGGGGTTCAGCTTAGGCTTAGGTTGGACCCCTTGAACCGTTGTAACCCTAATTACCCAATTCAATTAAAATTGAACAAGCACGTTAAAAATTGGTTTTAACTGTATTATGTGCTTTGTTGCATGGTGGATGGATATGGCCTAGGTTGTGGATGTCTATTGCTTTGTTGTTTGGTTTATGGCCTGCAAGCTGATCAAATTAATGTAATAATTAATTAAGTTTTAGGGCCTGCGAGTCGTCTTTCTCGTCATCGTGTGAGGCTTTTATTATTTATTTATTATAGATGTTAGGCTAGAATTAGCAATATTTAGATGATAGCCAAGAGCATGGAGAAGAAGACCGGAGGACCAAAGAAGCCAAAAGACAAAGAAGACACCCCCTAGGCGTGCGGTTATGGTGGAGCGTATGGAGATGAGCTTGTCACTTTAGGGCAATTGGATATTATCATTGGCTTGATATTATCTTAGTCTAGGGGCCATATCCATGCCACGTTTTTTATTTTGTGGATGTTTATTATTTATGTCTTGATATTTATTTTTGTGTGTATTGCGATACTAGCAAAATGTTAACAAGATAATAATAAACAAGGATGGTCTTTCATTGTGGATTGCCCAATCCAAATAAGTAGATCATGTTGATCGGATCAACCAAACAAATTAATAAAATTAAATCCCTCAATTAATTATTGCGTTTTGCCTTCTTTTGCCAAAACACCCTTCATGATCAAGGTTTATTAAAACTCGGGCTTGCCAAAGCAAGGCGATTTTAATTTACCATGATGTGTTGAGGACGACACAAGCTAATAATGTGTGTACGTTGAAGCAAGAGGTTGGACGCAACTGGGTTAGACTCAATTGGATTGTTGAACCTAGAGGCATGACAATTAGGCGTTATCCAATGGATAAAGAATAATGAGTTATTCACCTAATTGGACTAAGAATTGCATTAGGATGCAATTGGAATGGTTCCTACCTAAATAACCTATTTTTGGGTGTCTTGCCAAAGCAAGCTCAAGAAGAAGTGAAAAGGGATCTTGGACCTACTAGGAAATATAATGATATTTTTCGCATTAATGGAGAGAACTATTAATCAGAGAAAAATAGTGGGAGCTATATTTGATGATCTAGCCATTGTTGAATATAGTTAAATTGTTCAAAATACTAAAATTGCACATTTATCGTTTTGTAGGATTCCAAATAGAAAACAACAACGCATCGACTTCATCCCTACGATCTGTCCTTGAGAAGGATAAACTGTCTGGAATGAATTTCCTTGACTGGTACAGAAACTTAAGGATTGTCCTTAAGCAAGAAAAGAAGTTGTACGTCTTGGACACTCCAATTCCAGCCCCACCACAAGATGAGTCTGTTCTAGCGGATGTAAGGGCACGTCACAAACATATTGATGATTCTAATGACGTAACTTGCCTCATGCTTTACACCATGAATCCTGAGCTTCCGAAGCAGCACGAGAATATGGAAGCCTATGATATGATCATACACTTGAAACAATTGTTTCAGGAACAGGCAAGGCATGAGCGCTATGAGGTGTCTAAAGCATTGTTCAAGAGTAGTCTTGCAGAGGGGAATCCAGTAGGGCCTCATGTGCTCCAAATGATCGGGTACATTGAGAACCTAGAGAAACTAGGATTCCCACTTGGCCAAGATTTGGCAACTGGTCTTGTCTTGCAGTCGTTGCCTGACAGTTATAATCAGTTCATCATGAACTATAATATGAACGAGATTAGTAAAACTCTGCAAGACTTGTTGAACATGCTAAAGACAGCGGAACAGAGCGTCAACAAAGGCAAGGCAAGGCCATAATGATGGTGCATAGGAAGAAGGGCAAAGGAGTTGCCTCTACTTCCAAAGGAAAGCGCAAGAAAGTTGCGAAATCAAAAGAAACCCTAAAGCCTAGTGGAGGCGTGGCTAAATGTAAATGTCACTACTGCAGCCGACCGGGTCAGTGGAGGAGGAATTTCCCTAAATATCTGGAGGATAAGAAGCTTGGAATAGTGATTCCACCACCACCAGGTATTTATGTTATAGACGTAAATCTTTCTATTTCTTCATCTTGGGTATTGGATACTGGATGTGGTTCTCACATTTGTTGAAATGTGCAGGATTTGAAAAGAAGTAGAAGATTGGCTAAAGGGGAGATAGATCTGCGCGTTGGGAATGGAGCAAAAGTTGCTGCATTAGCTGTAGGCGTTTATGAGCTATCTTTGCCTTCTGGACTTATTTTAGCATTAGACAATTGCTTTTATGTTCCTGCTATGAGCAGAAACATTATTTCTGTTTCTTTTTTGGACGAGAAGGGTTTTTCTATTTCAATAAAGGACAAGTGTTGCTCCATTTATTTTGATAGTATGCACTATTGTAGTGCGCATTTGTCTAATGGATTGTATATCCTTGATCTAAATAGTCCAATCTATAACATAAATACTAAAAGGATTAAAACTAACGATTTAAATCCTACATATATATGGCACTGTCGTTTAGGCCATATAAATAAGAAACGCATATCTAGACTCCACAATTATGGACTTCTAGACTCAATTGATTTGAAATCATACGAGACATGTGAATCTTGTTTATTAGGAAAAATGACAAAGTCCCCTTTCAACAAGAAAGGTGAGAGGACTAGTGAGTTATTGGCCCTCATACATACCGATGTATGTGGGCTGTTCCCCATGTCTGCCAGAGGTGGTTACACCTACTACATTACATGTACTGATGATTTCAGTAGATATGGATTTCTATACCTTATGAAGGCCAAATCCGAACCCTTTGAATTGTTCAAGGAATTCAAGAATGAAGTAGAGAAGCAACTTGGAAAAAGTATTAAGGCTCTACGATCGGATCGTGGAGGAGAATACTTAAGCCAAGAGTTTGATGAGTATATTAGAGAGTGTGGGATAGTATCCCATCTCACTCCACCCGGAACGCCACAATGGAATGGTGTGTCAGAGAGGAGGAATCACAGACTATTAGATATGGTGCGATCTATGATGTCTCAAACGGATCTTTCGATATCATTTTGGGGACATGCTCTAATGACGACAGCTTTTACCATTAACCGTGTTCCATTCAAATCTGTCATGAAGACACCATATGAGATATGGACTGCGAAGCGTCCCATAGTGTCGTTTATGAATATTTGGGGCTGCGATGTCTATGTAAAACGTTTACAAACAGACAAACTCGGGCCCAAAGAGGATAAGTGTAAATTTGTGGGATATCCTAAGGAAACTAAAGGATATTACTTCTACAATCCCACCGAGAACAAACTGTTTGTTGCTCGGACTGACGTGTTTCTAGAAAGAGAGTTTGTCTCTAAATAAGCAAGTGGGAGGGCTGTAGAACTTTAAGAGATTGAAGAACCAAAAATCACTTAACTGATGATGGAACATGAACAGGAGTCGCAAGCAGTTGTGGAAGAACCTGCTCAGGTAACAGAGGAACTCCGTAGATTAGGAAGAGTGCGTCATGAGCTAGAGAGGTATGGATTTCTCGTGACTGAGCCCGATGACGTACAACTCATGGATGATGAGCCTGCGACCTACAGAGAGGCCATGAAAGGACCAGAATCTAAGAAGGGGCTAGAAGCCATCAGATCCGAAATGAATTCCATGTACACCAACAAAGTATGGACTTTGATGGAACCACCCGAAGGGGCTCGGCCAATAGGGTGCAAGTGGGTCTTCAAGAAGAAGACCGACATGGATGGCAAGGTAGTTGACTATAAGGGGTGATTGGTAGCCAAAGGGTATAGACAGATTCATGGTATTGACTATGATGAGACCTTTTCACCAGTCGCCATGACTAAATCCATTCGAATCCTACTTGCTATTTCCGCATACTACGACTTTGAGATTTGGCAGATGGATGTCAAAACAGCGTTCCTTTATGGGAACCTCCACGAGGATGTGTACATGACACAACCGGAGGGTTTTGAGGATCCAAAGAATGCCAATAAAGTCTGTAAGCTGCAAAGATCCATTTATATATTAAAGCAAGCTTGAAGGAGTTGGAAACGACGTTTTGATGACGCAGTCAAAGAGTTCGGCTTCATCAAGAACGAAGATGATCCTCGTGTTTACAAGAAGGTTAGTGGGAGCTCTGTAGTATTTCTGGTCTTGTATGTGGATGACATACTAATCATTGGCAACGACATTCCTACTTTGAAATCTGTTAAATATTGGCTAAGAGTGACTGTCCCTCCAATGAGATTGAGAAGTACCGCATGAGTAGGATACCCTATGCTTCAGCCATAGGATCCATCATGTACGCCATGTTGTGTACTAGACCAGACGTATCATACGCGTTGAGTATGGTGAGCAGATATCAGTTCAATCTGGGTGAGAGTCACTGGATTGCTGTCAAGAACATCCTAAAGTACTTAAGAAGAACTAAGGACGCGTTCTTGATATTTGGATGTAAGGAAGAGCTAAGTGTAATTGGATACACTGATGCAAGCTTCCAAACCGACAAAAATGACTACATATCGCAGCATGGATACGTGTTTTGCATGAATGGAGGAGCTGTGAGCTAGAAGAGTTCCCTGCAAGGGACAGTTGTTGATTCTACAACAGAAGCTGAGTACATTGTTTCCGCGGAAGCAACAAAAGAGGCAGTTTGGATAAATAAGTTTATCACTGAGCTCGGTGTGGTCCCTAGCATCGTGGATCCCATAGAGTTGTATTGTGAAAACTCCGAGGCGATCGCACATGCCAAAGAACCGAGATCACACCAGAAATCAAATCATGTACTTAGAAGATTCCATCTTATTAGTGGTATGATCGATCGAGGAGATGTGAAGATGTGCAAGATTCCAATGGATGACAATCTTTCAGATCCGCTCACAAAACCTCTTGCGCAGCGAAAGCATGAAGGGCATGCCAGATCTATAGGCATACGAGATACGCCAGATTGGCTCTAGTTCAAGTGGGAGACTGTTGGAATAGATGCCCTAGAAGCATGAATGTGTTGTTTATCTTAAATATCCCTAGTCCACTATATTGATTAATAGGACGATAAAATTTGGACTAGTATGTGGGTTTATATTGATATGGAGATATAGTCTAACACATGGGTATGCATTAGGAGAAATAGCATACTGGATTGACCCACAACGATAAGGATACATTAGATTATGTTAAGTCACAATCGCTTCTCGTAGTGCTAATATAATTGCAATCCTTACACTTGAAGTCACTAGATACTCTAGTTGTGAAATATCGTGCTTTAATGTTATCAAACGTTACACCGTAACTGGGTAATCATAAAGATAGCTATCGGGCATGATAGGAAGGAAGCTTAGATATCGTAGTGATGTAGATAGGATTTGTCCCTCCCACATAATGGGAGTAAATATCCACGGCCACTCGAGGGATGTGGATTATTGAATGTCTGGCCAGACTCCGATAAATCAATATGGAGATATTGATGTTATCTGCTTGCATAAGCATATTTCTCGGATCGAGGAACTATGGATTGGATATACGAGTGGGACTATTTATGTCTCGTGTCCAATCGGGATATGGAGACAAAGGGAACGTGCAATATGAGATATTGGGCACAAGAGGTTTGTCAATCATATTAATTAATCCCATAGGTTTCTACTTAGTTGGGTGGCATGGATGTGTTGCTAGACAATGCTCCATGTTAGTAATAAGTTACTACCAACTAAGTAGAAACCTATGGGGTCACACGTCAAATAGAGTAGAACTAGATTTGGGATTAATTAATATGATTGATTAATAAGAAGGATCATTGTGCAACACCTTGCAAACTTAGTAGGACTAATATTCAAGGAAGGGACTAATCCAAGTTCATGTAGAACTAGTAAGGGCCTTTATTTAGTTAAAAAGGAGTTGTTGGACTACATAAAGGATGCTCTAGCTTCCATCCCACTAAATGTTATTAGACATAACACAAGAGAGTGGGAGAGAGCATAAGAGAGAGCTAGAGACAAAGCTTGGGCCGAAACCCTAGCCCGTCCCCTACCCTTTGGCGCCAAAGAGGAGGGCCGAAACCCTCCTTTTTCCCTCGTTGCTTGATTCAGTCTTCCCTATTCCTCCGGTCCAAGCTAGCACTTGAGAAGGAAGAATCTAGATCCCACCTCTAGACGTGGTTCAACCGTAGAGACGAGGACATCATTCTTCGTGTGATCTCTCAAACCAAAAGGTACACAATTGCTATGTCTCTTATCATGTTATGATGTCTCTTCCTGTGATCCTTGGTGGGCTTTGAGTAGGATTAAAGTTTTGTTATTCCGTTGCGTTACCTACGTCAAAACCCAACAGTTGGATGACTGTCAATTTCAGGAACTTCGGCGCCACCCTTTTGAACAGCTTAGCGACCAAATCCTACACACTCTGTGCGAGGGTGTGCCAGGCGCTGCATGGCATTACCCCGAGCAGAGTCCTGCCTATAGGAAACTTCCTTCTACTTTCTGGATTCGAGAGGCGAGATGGTGGACTGAGTGGGTAAATACCGAATCGTGGGAACTAAGCACGTGACTCAGATGGACTATGATGTGGAACTTCTTGTTTACTGTTTGATGACCCGTGAGCCAGTCAGCCTCTCGGAGATTTCTGTGAGTTTTTCCGGGGAAGCAGGGAGACCAAAAGTAGGAAGGGGTAGGGCTTTTTGGGGATGTTGACCAAACTAGCCCAGGACTATCTGGTGCCAATTCCTGGCGAGTTGAGGGATTTCCGACCGGTTCAGGTACGAAAGTACCGAAAGATGAGATGTGCTTTGGAGGAGGCTCTGCATGGGCCTCCAGATTATGTCCAGGTGGACGATGATGATGATGGTGCGCCCCCTCATGGTGGGGGTGATGACATGCCGCCGCCACCGCCGCCAGCTGGTGGTGGTCTGGCTACCTTACCCGGTCCCCTTCGACTGCCTCGATCTGCCATTTCCAGTGAACCAGGGCAGACCGAGTATGACCACGGGCAGTCCAGGAGAGGGGTCAGGCGCAGTTCTTTTGGGCGTCTGGAGAGGACTGAGCTTGAGGAGTGGGTCAGAAAGAAAATTAAGGCCCAGGAAAAGATGCAGAATTACCTGGTGAGGACGGTCAAGAAAATGGCCCGGGGTCTTGAAAAGCTGTTTCAGACCCAGAAGTATATCTACCATGCTAACACCGCCCCTCTGCGAGCTCATGTGGCAGCCCTCAATGAGATTCAGAGCAACATGCGGGGTAAGAAATTTAACTTCCCAGCCCGCTATTCCAGTGATAACTGTCCCAGCTGGACGATGGAGGATAGCAGGCCTTATGACAGCTTCTCTGGCCATGACCTCACCCCGAGCCCAGAACATGCAGACAGTGTAGGTGACCCCGGCAGACTCGGTACCCAGTACCCACCCAGACAGCACGCGAACCTAGGGGCGAGCAGTGCTCATCCTGGTGCCAGCCATGCTAGTACAGCAGCGGCAGCAAGACAGGCTGCAAGGAAGAGACCCAGGGGGAGGCAGACTCCCGAACTGTCTCCTGAGCCGACTGACCAGTCTACTCCGGAGAACATAGATTCTTGTTATAGGCCAGATCAGTAGAGTCGCGAGGACGCGCCACCTCTAGTGTGGGGTGGGGAATCGTGTCCTCCTACATAGCCATGTCTGAATATATTTATTCATTTTATTTTTCACTTTATTTTAATTTTTGAGTCAGCACGTTTTTGACTTTTGAGTCCAACCACCTATTCTTCTGACCTTGCATTAGTAAATAATAATAATAATAATAATAATAATAATAATAATAATAATAATAATAATAATAATAATAATAATAATAATAATAATAATAATAATAATAATAATTATAATAATAATAATAATAATAATAATAATAATAATAATAATAAATATAAAAATCATAAATTTTTTGAGAAAGGGCAATTAATAGGACTATAAACTGGGGAGAATTGAGTAATTAAGTCTCCAACAGGAAGGAAAATGACACCGAGGTGTAGGAGTGTTTTTTTCTGTGGATGGTTAGATCCAGTGCGACCCAGAATTATCCGGTAGGTTGTAGCCTGAGTTAGGAATCCGACTAGTCACCACACCACCATCACATTGGTAGTCGACAACCTGCCTACGAGTGCCAGCACAATCACTGAATTTTTCAGTGAAGTGTTGGCTTATAACGGACCTCACGTCCTGTTTCTCAGCCTTAGGTCCAAATAGTCAGCCTATTTGCAGCCATTTACCCCTTCATTCACAACACTGTAGCCTAGGAAGCCTTCTTTGTGACTTGCATCAGTTGTTTAGTTGGCTAGTACTACGCGTTATGACAGAAGGAGTGAGTCTGGGAGGGTTTCAGATGGACGAGATCTTCATATCAGATCAGTTTTTGACAGCTTGAGGGTGTGACATGGTGAGTTAGAGGCGACAACATTAATTTGCAGGAGGTGAATCACTACATTACACAGTGATCACAGGAGGAGTAGTCGCGTGCGTGATGTCTTTTCCGCACATGTTTGGGGTCTGGGGTTGTCAGGATCAATGGGTGGTCGTGCCTATGTCTACATCTTTGGTGATGAGGAAGTTTGGTGGGGCTGCACGTATTTTCTGGACTACAGGGATCAGCGCTTAACGACTAATGTGGGGTATTTCTGACAGTTGATATTTTTTGCACCCCACATGTAACACCCCTCGATTCCCGAGCTTTCCGTTCTGGACCGGAGAGCCCAGGAGGGTGCTACTCAAAATGAAGCGGCGAAAATCTAGAACAATACATCCCATAATTATATATTACATACTGATAAATTGTCTTCAACGTGATGCATACTATTATACATGGTGAAATTTTACTAGAGTTTGCGATAATAAAAGTGCTACCAAATACTAAATAAGTTTGCGATTCCCTTATTCCCAGCTTCTAGCTCCTAGACCTGCGGGGGAATGAAACAAAGACCGCAGTTTTTCAAAAGTCAGCAAGAAATGCTGAGTGAAATACACCTTAGCATGTAGAAACAGGAAGGTTAAGAGAGGCTGCGGGGTCATGTATTTAAAAACAGTTCAGGAGTAACAGAGAATGAGTATAACATCATAAACTCAAAAACAAAGTAACAGCATCGTCAAATAATGATGGTTTCCTGTTAAACAAATTCTGTTTACCATGATACGTCATAAGCATCCAGTCATATCTCTCACAAATCACATGTTTATCCACGCACGGTTTACGAATAACTTTTTCCAAACAGAGTAATCGAATTATCAATTATTGCACAGTACCCGGGTAGACCAGTGACCACAATCAGACATTTTAGACCTTAAGTTTTGAAAAACCTCCTAAGAGCGTCAATCAAAGGAGTGGTATCTAGAAGCAGTACTCCAGCCTACGGCGAAGGAGTCGGGGTGCACGTAGTGCCATATCTTTAGAGATCGGATCCCAGGGAATCATCACCCAAATAAAAGTAACATAACTGGTTCCGGTACTTGCGAATTATTTTAATTTACTCCGGGGATTGAACCCAAATATCTCTTTAGGGACTAAGCTCAGGGAATCATCACCCAATAACATCACATGTTCATACAATATTACGTTATCATTGAATTTCGACCAAGTGTGACAAGTATTTCAATATCATATAATATTGCGAAGATTTAAAACAAGTAAACACATTTATAGAGTAGGAGATGAAATAAGACAACTATTTTTTAATTAGGCAAGTATTCGACACGAAAGAAGCTGGCACGCAAGGCTAAGCATGTAGACTCACCTGATGTTGACTCAGCAGTTAGTACGTAGGATGGTCGACAAAGTCTATGTCCATAAATCCGTCGCCTAAAATTTGTCAATCATCTAGTCATGAGGCCGGTAATTCTAAACGAGTAAATGCACAAGTCCTATTTGAGTGCTCGACTAGGACGAAAAGTCAAACCTAACCCTCACGATCCCCAAAGTGAAAATGTTAGGATGACATACTTGTTTAATTAAATAGTGACTTACGTTATTTATCAAATAAATATTACTTTTAATTTATAATTTAAAATAAACGATGCTACTAAATAATTAAACCATACTTTAAAATATTGATAAAATATTATTTTCCAAAAATTTAATAACATGTACTTCTCGTGAAATCCATAAAACAACTTAGAAGTGCTATTTTTTAGTTTATGAATTCGTTTCTTAAATTCTCTAATTTACAACTAGAAATATTTAATTTTAGCAAGTTCACATGTTGGTAAAGAAATTATAGTTATTGAAAACTCACTATTTGTTTAATTAGAATTAAAGTGACATTCATAATGAAAATATTATCTTTATTACAAAACAAATCTTCTTTTGTTAACATACTTTTCAAGAGAAAGTATTATAACTCTAATTATAAATAATTTATAATTTATATAGATTTACTTATTACCTTTATTGCAAACATATATATATATATATACATACAAAAGTGTAATTTTTGTTAACTTAGTATGTATTTTACAACAAAGCGCCTATAATACTTAGTTATATAAAATTTCTAATTTATAAAAGCTTAACCTTTTATTTTTCTTTAAAAACATATTTATTTCATAAATTTATTTAGGATACTTAATTATTTAACAAATAACAATATACATTATATAAACTAAAATGTTAATATATATATATATATATATATATATATATATATATAAATGCAGTTTAGGTAAAGACGAGGGGCTCCCCTAAGTTTCTTAGAAACTACAACCTCTTCAAGTAATAAGTTTCAGTTTCAACACTTTATACCCTTCAACTTTCATAAAAGAAACTTTAACGCCCAAGATGAACACACTCAAATTCCCCGATCGAAGCATGTGTTTAATTCCTAAAAACATGATTTTGATCACAAATAACGAATTAGGGGAAGATTTAGAGCATACCCACGCTAAAAATTTCGAGAAACGGCCGAGAAATGGGTCGGGTCGAGTCACACGTCAAGGTCGCCGGTGATGGAGCTCGATGGCGGTGCTCCGGTGGTTCTTGGCTGCGGCTAGGACCTCCTGGTGGTCGTTCGGACCTTCTGGAGGATGTATACACGGAGGGAGAAGGCTGGGTGGCTCTGGTTTCGATGGGCCAAAATCTCGCCAGGAAAAATGGTGGAATGGCCGGCGGTGAGGGGGCTCTGTTGCGCATTCCGCCTCTGTTCCTTCTTCTTCTGTCGCCACTGGGGTCACAACTAGGTGGGGACACGCGAGAGAGGGCAGAGGAGAAGAGAGATAGAGGTAGTGGCGGTCGTTGGTGGTTCCCGACGGTGAAGGTGGTCGGCGATTGTGGTGGCGGTTTTCTACTGTTGTTGCTGCTGCTACTTCTGTTACTGAATAGAGGACAGAGAGAGAGAGAAGGGAGGCAGGGAGAAGGGAGATAGAGGAGGCAGAGGGGTGGTTACGGTGTTGGAGGTTGTTTCCGATGGTGGTGTTGGTGATGGTGGTTGGTTGTCTCTCGGCCAAAACAGAGGTGGAGGAGAGAGAGAGAAACGGAGGAGGAGGAGAAGGGATGGGTGTTGTGTTGGTGTTGGTGTTCTCTCCGGAAGAGAAGGAGAAGAGGGTGATATATGAAGAGGGAGGAGATGATTTTGCGTGAGAAGAGGGGAAGATGAGTTGCAGGAGAGTTGGGTGGAGTGAAAATTCAAAGTGTTTCGTTTATATTTTGTTTCTTTTTATATAATTTCTCTTTAGGTATTAGAGTTTCTTTAATCTACAACTTCAACCCCCTAATTAACTCTTATAAAACTACAAATACCTCCCCCTTTGACACAATTTTAATATTTATACTTCGCAAAATTTGAAAATTACTCCTATAATGAGAACGGGGTATTACACCAGAGATTGGATTACTACACTACTCAGCTCAGCTAGTTCATGTTTTTTTCTATTGTGTTCATATATGTTTATTATTTATATTAAATAAAAAGAGAAAAAAAAGGAAAAAAAAAAGAGGAGAAAGATGTACTTGTTGTTTTAGATTATCTTCAGTTTCAGTTAATAAAGTAGAGCTGAGTAGGGGACACTGTTTAGACTGCATACTCCTTCACAATTGTGGCTGCGAGAACGGCGAATCAGCACCAGGATTTCAGGGAAATTGAGACAGAGGGACTTAGTTGTTCTGGACAGTTTTCAGGGACTTGGTGAGGGGTGTGAGTTGGGAACAGTGAGATGTCATAACAAGTAGGATTAGCCTTACCTGATACATATAAAAATCCTACCTGTTTAGATTTAGGATCCCCTGATGGCAAATAGCTCGGAAGGTAGGATAACTAGGGATTTGCTCAGGATACAGACGAAAGTAACAGTAGGGGAAGCCCGTGCTTATTTTCCACCCTGAGAAACAAACAGGCTCGCCGATCGCTTGTTAACCGGTACTTCCTGGAGGTAGAGTGAACATTGAAGGACACATCAGTTTTAATTTTAGACCTTGCCCAATCTCACAAAAAATCTTTGTTTTGTCATTCGTTTGTCTGTACATTCTTTTTCCGAGTCAGTTGAATAGTTGAGTCTTCTGGTCTATATCGTGAATCTGTTGGACAAGAAAGTATGCAATTGAAGTATGCAAAGCATGGTCTGCAAGGCAGTATGCAAGGGTCTGCTCGGGACGAGCAGAGTTTAATGTGGGGGTATTTTGATAGCTCACAAATAGAGTTAGTTTGGGACACCTTTGTACCATTGGTTCTGACCTTGTGTAGATTGATTTTGCCTATTTTCAGTCATTTTCCACTTGATACGGGACAGAGGATGCTCAAAGGAGAAATGTTATATTTTAGTATTTCATGCATAATTTTGTTTATTTGGATATGATCGCGGGTACTTGCTGTTGTGTGCAGAAAACAGGTACGGAGAAATGCATGAAAGAGGCTTGGAATGGAGGCGGCGTATCAAGAAGTCAGAGCAGAAATACGCAGAAAAAGCTAAGTTTGTGCGAACGCACAGCGTGCGTTCAAACGCACAACTGATAGCAGCAGAGGAAGGCAGGGAAAACAGACAGAAAATTGACCAAGTGTTGTGCGTTCAGACACACATCCTGCGTTCAAACGCAGGGACTTCAAAAATTCAGAAGGTCAGAAACAAGCTAGAGATCAACCAGTAGACCAAGTGTGTGCGTTCAAACGCACAATCCAGAAAGTTAACGGAAGTCAGAGAGAAGAGTCAAAAAGTCAACATCAGAGATGTGCGTCCGAACGCAGGTGATGTGCGGTCAAACTCACATGTGCGTTCAGACGCACGTCAAGACTTCTAGAAGCTTCCAGGACGGGTTTAGACAGGGGCAGAATAGGAATTTTAGGCATCAATTTCAGAGACTGTGGCAGTATAAAAGAGGCGTCCCAGCAAAGAATTAGGTTACACTTACCATCATCACAGAAGACATTACCAGAGTCCGCAGTTTGGAGCAGAACAGAGATTGGAGCAGTTTTAGTATTCAGCCATAAAATCGTTTGATCTTTCTTCTTTCTTTTATGAAACAGTGTTTTTTAATAACGTACGCTAGCTAAACTTTTTACCTAGGTTCTCGGTGAACCTATGGTTTATGAATTCGGCGAAGTGGTTAGTTTTGATTCTTATATTCATGACTATTTAGAAGTCTTAATACAGTATTGGATTGTTTATTATTCAGTCTTTGATTTTATATTTATGCATGAACGGCCTGATCACCCAGGAGTGCTACAGACAAGATCTGGTGTGCGAGAGTGGTCAGTGAGAGTTAGGAAGAGAAGACAGTATTTAGTACTCTGCCTTGATGGACCAAGAGGTGAAGAGAATCAGGGGACTATCCCAGAAGCATTAGACCAACTGCTAGAAGTTTAGGGGGAGACCGAGAGGAGAACCTGTAACGGTAGCAGACTTAGAACAAAGGTGCAGATTGAGGTGAACCTAGGGGATCCAAAAATCTGCAGGAGAGTAATAGATGCATGAGACCGAGAGGAGATTGTATCATTGGTATGCTGGCATAAACAACACCGCTGTGTGTTTCTGAAATCAAAGTAAACTGTAAAAGCTGAATAGTAACCCTAGGGGATCCTGGAGCCTAGATCTTTAATTCATCAATTTTCAGAACTTAGAAAAATTCCCAGAAAATTCACACCAAAAAAGTTTCTTTAATTACTAATTTTATTTCCTGCAATTTAGTTTAATAAATCACACACAACCACTCCTCCTTTTTACAGTTTTGCAATTAGTTCTGATTTCAAAAGTTAATAATTGTCCTGTTCTGTGGGTTCGATAATTAGAGTCAAAAATACGTATTGTATATTACTTGATCGTACACTTGCGAAAAAGCACACAGATTTACGCTGTCAACATTCTAGCCCACAAATGCTCTTTAGTCCAACGAATGAGCACAATTTACACTTTAGTCCATTTAATTCATTATTGCTAGTTAGTCCAACTAATTAGTAATAATCCCAGCTTGATCTATTATTGTGTGTGACCCTGTAGGTTCCTAATTACGTTGGCAGTGACAACAATTATTACAACCATTGAGCGGTATGTAGCAATACATCAATGCTCCCAAGTAATAGGAATGTCAGTGATCTGACTAACCACTGTGACCAATGTTACCGTATTGTATAATCCCTTTGATTCATCTATCCAGATTGGACATAAGACATGGAGTGTCACACTTGTATATCCAATCCACAATTTCTCGATATGTGAGTAGACTTAGATAAACAAATAACATCAATATCCCATATTGATTTATTTGAGCATAGCCATGCATTTTTCTAAGTCTCACTCATCGAGTGGCCAAGGATATTAACTCCCGTTATGTGGGAGGGATAAATCCTCTCTACATGACTACGACCTCTCGGCTTGCTTCCTATCATGTCCGATTAAAGCCTTTATAGTTACCCAGCTACGGTGTAACGTTTGACGATATCAAAACATGATAATTCACAACTAGAGTATTTAGGGACTTCAAGTCTATGGATCACAACACCATTGTAACTATGAGAAGCACTTGTGACATTCAATAACTCCCATGTAGCCTTATCATGGTGGGTCAATCCAGTACGCCGTTACTCCTAATACGTACCCATGTGTTAGACTTGATATCCCCATATCAATCTACTCACATACTAGTCTCGATGCAATATAGCCGTCCTATTAACTGTAGTACTCGACTAGGGATATTTAAGAATATACAATTTATTTTCTAAGGACTTCATTCATGTTTAGCGTATCTCCTTATCCATAACATAATGAATAGTAAGTCCAACAATATTTTCCCGAACTTTGCTTGTCTTAATTATAAACATCCAATTATCAAAAACTCTTTTTATCATCTTGTTGATACGGGGAAGATCTATCCTTACCTTTCACGAGAAACCATGACCATAAGTGTCCCCCTAAAGACTCCTCGCGGCGAGAAGGGCAAGTACATGGAGCGACTCGGGGCTAAGTGCGCCCGAGTTAAATATATAGGTAAGCAAATATTGTTCACCCGCACAACTCTTTCCACATTGCGTTATTATGTGTTATTAATTTCATGTGAGAGTTTCAAAAATCATTTATGGATAACCAAAACAAGCTTTCAAGTAAAACACATGAAGCAAATATTCATTTTGGGACAAGATATAATAAACTCACGATCTCGACAAGAATGAGGATAGGGATCTAAGCCTGGCATGTTTAATCGCCTCAAGTAGCAATAACAAATATCAAAAAATAGCTCCTACAAGTAGACGTAGCCTTCGTCTACAAACTCGTCGCTTACATTTTATAATTTCTAATCAATCACAATTTCAAATAGCACTTACGATGCAAGCATGCGATACATGCTCTAATTATTGAGATAACTTCTATTATTATTATTATTATTATTATTATTATTATTATTATTATTATTATTATTATTATTATTTTATTATTATTATTATTATTATTATTATTTTATTATTATTATTATTATTATTATTATTATTATTATTATTATTATTATTATTATATTGTTTTTTTCTTACATTTTAAGACAACCCAAAATCGCTCGTTTAAAACAGTTTCTAGCCAATTATAAGACCTATTATTTTATTTGTCATTTAATAAAGAAATTGGTAATTTATTATTAGCTAAATGATTATTGAATACATTTATCTAGAAAACTCATATTTACGTTAACACGTAATTAGCCATAAACCCCTCTAATTGTGAATTTTGGAATTTAGTAAGTATCTGTTTCACAAAACAATTTAGTTAATTTTAATATAATAAATAGCATATTTATTCCAAGCGTATAAAAATTCCTATGTAATACTTAGAAAATGATAAAAATGATATTTTCTCTAATAATGTATTATAATTCATAAACCTTTCAAAAATTAATGTACATCTATTTTTTGTGGCCAACTTCCAAGTTAGAAAAATATTATCTTCTACTGATATTACTAGAGTAGTTAATCATATTTACTTAAATCAAACAATTTTTTAGTTTGTAGCTAAAAAGAAATCTCATTCACAAAATATTTATACATATTTAGTTCATAAAAAGATTATACTTATATAATAACATGGCCAAATTTAAATAAATATTATCTTTTTAGATTTTCATACAAGATTATGTATTTATAGATATATGAGAATTCATAA
Organism: Linanthus parryae; assembly: GCA_023055425.1. NCBI lineage: Eukaryota > Viridiplantae > Streptophyta > Magnoliopsida > Ericales > Polemoniaceae > Linanthus > Linanthus parryae. The sequence goes on along the minus strand of JALGPY010000010.1, from coordinate 2,598,059 downwards.
ATACTCATTTTTAATTGATTTAAACAGTGATTATGTTTAATTAAAAATTCAGGTTGTCTAATCTACAATAAGATTCCAAAATTTCATGAATACACACTATGTCACCCTCCACTAACTAAATTAGTTTCTAAATTCTCACTTAGCACCCCCAGCTTTCATACAAAACCACACCACCTACAACTCATGCTCATAATTTTCTTCTCCTCCCAAAACCGAATCGTGAATCTTCTCATATGTTGATACCCATATAATTTTGATGTGATATAAATCTAATTCAAGTCTAAATAACGAGATTCAACCCAAAACATTACGGATTTCGTTACCGATTGATCGAGAAATCGTTTTTCAAAGATTCCCTGGAAATTTGCCAGAAAAGATGGCGTCCGGCGTCTTGGGGCTACTGTAATCGACCTTTGGGGTCTGGTCCGACCTCAACGAGGTGGGGGAGGTGCTGTAAGTTGGAGGAAGATAGGTTGAGGAGGCGAGGTTGCCTGGTCCCGTCAGGTCGGGCTCTCGGGTCTTATCGGCAGTGGCCTTTGGCCGCCGCTGCTTCTTCTGTCTTTTGCTCCGACGAACAGGGAGAAAGGGCGAGATTCCTAAGGGAGGGAGGGAGAGAGTGTGTGGAGCAGGAGGTGGGTCGGCCGGTGGTGATGGCAGTGGTGTTGGTGGTGAGGCCGATGGTGATGATGGTGGTGTTGTGGGTGTTTATGCAGCTGGGTTGTGAGAGAAGGAGGAGAGAGGTGGGGAGAGAATGGGGCAGAGAGTTATGTAGGGAGATTGGGAGGCATGGCGGTGATGGTCGTTGTGCGGAAGGTAGAGATGGAGGTGTTGTTTGTGGTTGTGATTGTTGGTGATGGTGACAGTGGGGGTGTTGGTGGTTGTTGATGTTTCTGCTGCCGCTTTAACGCCAGGGATGGTGAGATTGATATGGAGGTGGGTGGTGCTGTGGTGATGGGGGGAATAGTGGTGATTGTTGTGGTGGTTTTGATGGAGAAAATGAGAAAGATGGGGTTGAATTTATAGAAGAATTGGAGGAGGAAGGGGGGATGAATTTTGGTGATTGGGTGTAGGGCAGTTGAGGTGTAGGGTGGGAGAAGAGATGGAGATGTGTGAGGGATGAGGGAGTTGTCTTCCGGTGAATGAAAAAAGAAGAGGGAGAAGAGAGGAAAAGAGATGGGTAGTGGGTCGGGTCAAGAGAGGAAATACAGGTGAGTATAAATATACGTATGATTATACTGGGTTTGGGTCGGGTAATACGGGTACATATAATTATACGGTACATATTATCGTGTTATACTATTTTACGGGTCGGGTTGGATTAAATACAAGTTGAAGAAAATTATACTATACGTAAATACATACAACTATTCATCTAAAATACAATTGCATCCCCCAAACTTGTAATTAACTTAGTTGTTAACTTCTCTAAACTACAACTACCTCCCTATTCTACAAACTAACAAATTTATATTCTTAAAACTACAATTTTAACCCCCCAAATTTTATCCAACTACTTTATAACTATCTCGAAACAACAATCACAACCCTATTCTTTGATTAAATTAATTCACAACTTCTATAAACCACCATTATAACCCCCCAATCTCTTTTAAAATTATTAAGTTATCCTCTTATATAAAATCCCCCCTTAAACAGAGCTTCGTCCTCGAAGCTAAAACCAAGTACTCAACGAGAGTGTAGCACCTCTACGTTTAAATAGCATATAAGATATGTCGTAGTATGATATGCTATCTAATATGGTATGCAAGCGTGTTAATATTTGATGCGATGTATTGTGTGAATAGTTAATGTGATGGTGTAATGGGTTATGGTACAAAAATTCAAAGGGTTACTTATCTTCTTAGCTACACACTCAATCCGTATTCGGCTATCTTGATGGATCGATCCCTTGTCTGGTTGATTTTGTGAAGGAATGCGACGGGTCAGTTGCCAACACTATAAATCTCGAATTCCGAGCTTGGCATATTCAAGATCAGGCGTTGATGACAGTACTAAACACTACTCTGATTCAAGAAGCATCATACATGGTTATCAGAAAAACTTCATCTCGTTCTCTCTGGCTTGCTCTCGAACACAGGTATGCCTCACTGTCCCGCTCGAATATTCTGCAACTTAAGAGCGAATTACAGACTACTAAGAAGAAGTGCGTTGCTAGGGTTGTGGTTGTTGATGAAGACATGATCCTCTATGACCTAAATGGGGTCCCTTCAGAATATAACTCCATCCGTACCACAATTTCTCTCAACTCTAACCCTCTTACTTTTGAAGACTTACATGTTTTATTGAAAACACATGAGTTGATGTTGGAATCCCAAGCTACTTCTACTGTTTCTGAATCTGCTGCTATTTCAATACTGTCACTATGATTAATAACACCAAAAATAGAGGGAGATGGAGAAACAGTTTCTACAATGGTAGGAATAACAATGGAGGGCGTGGCTCTAATCGTGGTGGTTACCACGGCCGATCTGGTAGAAATTATGGTAGCTATGATTCACGAGGTAGATCTGGTTATGTCCGGGGAGGACGTTCCGACTCTCATCAAGGAAGGAATAATGGTTATGGTTATCCTCATCATAACAACAGTGACATAACTTGTCAAACTTGCGGCAAAGGTTATCACTATGCACTTGATTGCATCCACCGTATGGACCACACATATCATGGAAAAATGCCTACTGATATATTGACTGTCATGGCTGCTACTACTCAACCTCACAATTATCCTTATCAAAATTATTGGTTTTCGGATACTAGAACCACAAATCACATGACAAATGACTTCGGCAATATGACTATTTCGGATCCCTACACCGGAAATGATCATGTCACTGTAGGGAATGGGGAACCTCTTCCTATTCATCATTGTGGTACAGCCTTTCTATCAACCTCTTCTCATAATTTTAAGCTTCAAAATACTTTGCACGTACCTAAATTAAGTACAAATCTGCTTTCTGTTCATAAGTTGTGTACTGACCACAATTGTAGATTCATTTTTGACTCCACTTATTTTTCTATTCACGATATAACTAGGGGAGAAATACTATATCAAGGCTTGAGTAAAAACTAGCTTTACCCAATTGAATTTTTCTCTTTTCAGCATGCTCCAAAGGCATACTTAGGAAATAAATTTTATGGTTCTTTAGATAATAAAGTTTCTGGTTATTTGGGAAATAAAGTTTCCGTTGACACTTGGCATACTCGCTTGGGGCATCCTTCTAGTTATGTTATGCACCAAATAATTCCCTCTTCGGGAAAAATAAATAATACTTGTCATTCTTGTTTATTTGAAAAAATGCACCGTTTACCATAACACATTCCACTTCACACACTAACACACCTTTACATCTCCTGCATAGCGACGTATGGGGTCCTGCTACCACTTTATCCTATCATGGGCATCGTTATTATGTACTGTTTGTAGACGATTATTCTAAGTACACTTGGATTTTTCCCTTACCTAATAAACCTGAAGTTGCCTCTGTATTCCCGACATTCAAACTTCAAATTGAAAAGCTTCTCCAACATCAAATTCGTATTTTACGAACTGATGGAGGGGGAGAATATACATCTTTTATTTTTCAGCAACATCATGTTAATAGTGGCATAACGCATCAAAATCGTGTCCTCACACCCCTCAGCCAAACGGAGGTGCTGAAAGGGAACATCGACATATCATGGAAACGAAAGTCACTTTGCTTTTTTACCAAATAAATTTTGGTTCCACGCTGTGAAAACAACTTTATTAATAAATCGCATGCCAAGCAAGAATACACAAAATAAATCTTCCTTTGAGTTACTTTTTGGTACTGCCCTTGATTACTCCAACCTTCTGATTTTTGGATGTGCATTTTTTCCATATTTGCGCTATTATTCTGCTTCTAAACTTGATGCGAAGACCATAGTATGCATTTAATTGGATATGAAGATGATTATAAAGGCTATTTATGCCAACACTTTTCCTTTTGCTCACTCATCCACTGATACTTCTGTTGCATTTTAAGGACCACAACAACCTTCTTATTATTCCTTGAATGATTCCCCTGTGGTTGGAGCACCACTCCCGTTGATGATGAGCACCACAGACCCTTTTATGAAGACTCCGGTGGCTGCTGACACTTTGCAACCAACCGATCTGCCCGAACAAAACATCACAGATGCTACACGGACAGATAATACTGACCCTACTGTTCAACCAGCATACGGTTCTGGCACGGAAAATTCATCATCTACCGTTGAGACTCCACCAACACAACACGCTGCTGAAATGGAATCTCCAACCACACACACAACGCAAACACAGAGCAAATCCGAAATATGTAAAAGAAGAGCAGAATTCTCTTTTACAACTATCTCTCCTTCTTCTGACCCAACTTCTTTTACCGAGGCTAGGAAACACTCCCAGTGGCGCCAAGCTATGACAGACCGTTATGCTAGCCTCACAAAATCAAAACACATGGACTTTTGTGCCACCTTCAAAAAATGCAAACATAATTGGAAGTAAATGGGTTTTTCATACTAAATACAACCCCAATGGTACAGTTTCTCGATATTAAGCCCGCCTTGTAGCCAAAAGCTTTCACCAAAATGCCGGAATCGACTAAGATGAAACTTTGAGTCCGGTTGTTAAACATTCCATTGTTCGCAACCTACTTTCATTAGCCGCCAATATAAATTGTCCATAACAACTTGATGTGAAAACGCTTTTTTACATGGTACACTAAAGGAAGTCGTTTTTATGGCTCAACCACAAGGTTTTAAAAAACCCAACTTCCCCAATTATCGCACGAATTCATTGGCTCATATGCTGATTCCTCTCTTTTTATTAGCCATAACGGTAATAAATGCACTATTATTCTACTCTATGTAGATGACATAATCTTAACAGGAAGTGATAATGCATTTTTACCTCAACTTGTTCGAAAATTGCATTCAGAATTTTCAGTGACTAATCTAGGTCTGCTGACCTACTTTCTAGGACTTGAATTTAAAAGAGACACTGCAGGTATTTTTATTCATCAGACGATGTACATCTCAGATTTACTCACTCGCTTTCATATGAATCACTGTAAGCCTGATCCAACCCCCTTCTGAGCAGGTACAAAATTTCATGTTTTAGATGGTAAGAAAATTGATGATCCGACTCCGTATCTTCAACTTTTAGGTGCACTAAAATACCTTACTTTTAGTCGACCCATTATATCCTTTGCGGTCAACCACCTATGTCAATTTATGGACACATCTACGGACACCCACTTATTGCGGCGAAGCGCATTTCATGCTATCTCCAAGGTACCAAACAACACGGCCTTCTCTACCAAAAATGTCATATTCCCATTAATTCCTACTCCAATGCCGATTGGACAGGAAATTTAACTGACCGTCGTAGCACTTCCGCCTTTATTGTATTTCTGGGACCAAATCCCAGTCACTGGGGTGCCAAAAAAGCAACCCACCGTCGTTAGGTCCTCCACTGAGGCCGAATATCGAGCCTTAGCCTCAATTGTAGCCAAGCTTGCCTGGCTCAAAATTCTATTTAGAGACTTATGCCTACCTATTACCGAAAAACCTATCCTTCGGTGTGGTAACTTATCCTCCATCGCTATGACTACAAACCCAATTATACATGATTGCATGAAACACATTGAAATTGACATCACTTTCGTGAAAAAAATAATTTGTCGTGACTTAAGTGTTTTGTTTGTTAACAGCTCCGACAAGTTAGCCGACAACTTCACCAAAGGATTATCCACAAGCCACTTCAACAACCTCAAAGACAAACTGATGATCCTTTCACCACCATCAGTTTGAGGGGGAGTGTTAAGAGAACAACCCAATTCCATAAATACATCTCAAGACAAGTCCAACTAGTGTTGGGCCAAAGCCCACGACTAGCTCAAAGCCCATTTGCCTCCGAAGGACCAGAACAGAAGACCTAGCATTCTAGAAGGACTTCTCTTTAAATAATAACATCTCTATCATCTCAATCGTAGATTAAGAGTTGACCAATCCAATGGGGGTCATTTATTGTTGTATATTATATAAACATTATGTATATTCTCCATTAAACACGGTGAATAAACTTTACCTTTCACCTTCTGGCTTCATCTCCGTTCTTTTTCTCTGTCTCTGTTATGAATCTCTAGATCGAACTTTCACATTCAAAACGAACAGTATTAAACTGAAGAAGTTACACCACTCCTTCCATGTGGGGGATTTTCCATTCATGAAGGGAATTATATAGATAATAGAACAAACCGTTCTCTTTCCCAATAGTCTGGATTCTCGAATTATCACTTCAAAAGACGAAATATAGGGCAAATACTCGATTATGTTGAATTGTCGAGGTTATTTGTAGACGCCATCATCCCTCCCCTTTTAAGTGTGAAGACTATTTTGTAACCTATTCTAAAGTTGAGGGGCTTACATGCAATTTCATGTATTAGCTATCTCTATAAAGTTAACCTACCTCTAGGTTTAGGGTATCACATCACACAGAGAGAGAATGAGAGATCTTTTGTACATTTCATTCGTTCTTCATAGTGAAGTGTATGTGGACCGTGGATGTAGCAAATTTTGTGAACCACGTAAATCATCGTGTTCTTGTTCTTGTTATTATTTCATTTTTTCTTTTCGTTCCATTGTTAAATAGTTAAGAGACGATCCTATTAACAGGTATAAGAGAAACGTTAAATCAGTGCAGAAGATTGAAGGAAGAAAAAAAAAAAACAGATTTTTTTTCATGTTTGATAGACCGCAGATTAATCCCGCGGAGCTACTTGGTGCATTTCGAGTTGGACAGCAAGAAGCAGTCAGGTAACCCTTTGTAATTCAATTAGTTGCAAGTGGTGGTGATTTTTTTTATTGGTACTGGCTATTGGATCCACTTCCCGCCGACCAGAGGGTTTGTGACCTTTACGGCTTTGTTCTTAATTCACCGGGAAGGTTTTATTTGTTAATTAAGTTAGTGGCCGACAAAGTAATGAGCAAGAACTTGCGTGGCTGGTGAAGGAGGACCATAGCTGCAGGTTGCCCAAGTGAATAAATCCAACGCTTCTCGCACACGGTGCTGCAGTGTGTTCGATCGCGCGTATTTGATCCAAAAACTGTTTTGGACGTATCTTAGTGCTCAGGAATTTGATTGACTTGAAACAGGAGTCAAATTTGGGGTTTTTGGACGTTTCGGATCTGTTGGTCAGGTCTGATTGTTGAGAATATGCACGTTTTGAGTGGTAGTGATGGCGGACGATGGTAGATTCAAGATTGAGAAATTTGACGGGACGAATTTTAGCCTATGGAAGATGCAGATAGAGGACTATTTGTATCAGAAGGACTTGTACTTTCCGTTGGACGGAGTTGAGAATAAACCAAGCAAAATTAAAGACGAGCAGTGTAATATTTTGGACAAAAAAGCCCTAGGACTTGTGAGATTGAGTCTCGCTTCGTCAGTTCTGTTCATGTTTCGGAAGAAGCGACAACGAAGGGTTTGATGGATGATCTCTCACAGATTTATGAGAAACCTTTAGCAGCAAAAAATGTGTTTCTCATGCTGAAGTTATTTGACATGAGGATGACCGAGAGTGGTAATGCTTCCCAATACTTGAACGAGTTGAACATCGTCATAAGCCATTTGGAATCCGTCGGGATTACATGCTTTGATAACGAGATGAAGGCATTGTTGGTTCTGTTCGGGTTACCAAAGAGTTGGGGAGGCGTAGTGACTTCTATGAGCAATTCTGCTGGAAAAGACAATCTAGGGTACGACAACGTGGTAAGCATGGTACTCGGTGAAGATATGTGCAGGAAGAGCAGTGGATCTAGCAAATCCTCTTATGGTGCACTATACGTGGAGCAGAGAGGGAGATCAGCAGACAGGAAGACCGGAAACAAGGGCCGAGGTTGATCTAAGTCAAAGTCAAGGTTGTAGAAAAAGGACATTAAGGACATCGAGTACTACAAATGCGGTTGGCAGACATTTTCCAAGGGCGTACAAGAATAAGAAGTCAGAAAAAACCAAAAAGGTAACAATTCAATTAATATTTTTGAAAGAGATAAAAAAAATCATTAATATTATGTAGGGTTTTGATGACGGATACGCAGTGGAATAAACAACAATTAATCCGTTCAAGAACCTCCAAGGATCACAAGTCTAGAATTCATAACGAAAGTAAGGGTTCAGTATCAATATACCTTTTGGTTCTTCTTTGATAACTTCACACGTGAAATAGTATTCACGTCTCTATGGCTAGTCCACTCCTAAGATTGAATCCGGATCCTTCAAGCCTTTGTGCTAGCTAGGATTAAAGTAAGAAGAGGAAGAAGATCATGATCACACAAAACGAAGCAAGGTGGGGCGGTCCTCCTTGTTGGCCGACGGGATTGATAACGCCCAATTAGGGGTTATCTTTTAGCCTAATTCACGAGTATTTGTGTCGGAATTAGCGGTTTTTGCCGGAAAATGCCTTAGAATGCCTCGGGAATCTAGAACGAGACGTTTATTTGTACTTCCTAGATTTCTGCTTATTTATTGCTATATTTGGATATGATCGCGGGTTTTTCGTTCGTGTTGCCTTTTCAGGAACACGTTCGGGAGGTGCATCGGGAAGCGTGCCGGGACCAAGCCGGGACCGTCTCGGGAAACGTGCACAAGACCGGGACACGACGGAAACACTAAAAAGCAGGAGAACACCGAGGAGGCAAACCGGGAGCGTCAGGCAGAAGAGTGGGACCCAGGGGACCCAACCTGGCCCACCAAAGGACCAAGCAGGGCCCACATCTCCACCCCCTGCCTGCGTATATATACGCAGGCAGGGAGGGAGATGGGGGGTGGTTTATATGCTCTGGTTGCGTATATACGCAACCCTGCGTATATACGCATCCAGTTTTGACTTTTTGGTCAAAGGCGGTGGACCGATGGCAGATTCCGTAATTTCGGGCACAAGCGTTTCGGGGAAAACAGCACTATTTAAAGACTCGTCCAGACTCGTTTTGAAGACATGGAGACATAGCACAATTCTCAGCACAACCGAAGGGCAAGTCAGAGCATTCACGGAGAGCACGAAAGCGCGATTCGAGATTCGAAGACTTAGTTTGATTTCGTTCTCTCTCTTTATATTCTGAAACTGCGTTTTGTATTATGTATAGTCGTAGCTAAACTTCTCACCTAGGTTCTCGGTGAACCTAGGGTTTCGTACCCAGATTTTATGACTACTTCGTTTATGGATTCATGATTGTTATCTAAATTCAGCAAGTTATATCTGTTATTCTGGTTTTGATTGTTATCATATATGCATGATAGGATTGATCACCCAGGATTGCTATAGACCCGAGCTTGTAGGTGAAAACGTCAAGTTAGGGTTAGGAAGAAAAACCAGGATTTAGTACCTTACCTTGATAGACCGACCAGAGAAAGGGAGATAGGGCTAGCATCGAAAAATGTGAGACCAACTGTTAGATAATTTGACCCGGGCCATTCGGACAGGTTAGAAACCCTAACAGGATTAGACCGAGACTGCAGATTTAGGCAGCTTAACAAGAATCCGAAAGTCTGCAGGATCGGGATTACAGGTGGAATCTGAAAAGTCACTGATCGAACGTAAAACTGAAATCTTTAGAAACCCTAGGGGATCCTGGAGCCTAGTCGTCATCTATTATCGTTACAACCGATTCAACCTATTTCAGAAAACGTCACAAAAATATTTACGTTTACATTTTTAATTTCTGTTTTTAGTTTAGTCACTACAATCACAACCTACTCCTCCTTGTTACTACACTCGGTTAACCAAAACTGACAACGTAAGTAAACCCGAAACAGTCCTCGTGGGAACGATCACCCGAGTCTAATTGCACCCGGTACTACAAGATTCGTACACTTGCGACAACACGTTAGTATGCGCATCAAGTTCTTGGCACCGTTGCCGGGGACTTTTTAGGGTCTATTTAGTAGTCAGAATTTGTTTTCTGAGTTTTTATTTATTTTCAGTTTTGCTATTTTTCTTTTTATCTCACTGCGTTTTTGAATCTGCATTTTCAGGACTGTTTAGTTGATGCCCAGATTGCCTCGCGATTTGGTGTCACCACTCGACAACCCGGAAAAACTGTATACCGAACAGAACCGCAGAAACCGAGAAAGCAGGATGGCAACCAACGAGAGAGATCCACCCGAGAACACCGAAGCCGGTGGTCAGGAACGAGAGACACGTACCCCAGCCCAGATGGCTCGGTACATTGAGGAGCTTGTCACAGCGGGACTTGCTGCCCGAAGCAACCAGAGAACATATAACCGATCTGGGAACGCGTTGGTGGAAAATTTCGAAGTCCCCACCGGGGGGCATGAGCGAGCTATTGTGGTGCCCGAGATCACCGCCGAGCACTTTGACATCAAACCATCCACCATCCAGACGGTACAAACTCTCTGCCAGTTTCATGGCAGGGCCGACGAAGACCCGAACGATTTTATCGGGAAATTCGAAGATTACTGCAACAAGGTCAGATACAAGGGGGTAGAAGCAGAGGCACTCATGTTGATCTTATTTCCGTACTGTCTTTATGGAGTAGCCAAAGACTGGCTCGAATACCGACCACCCCGATCCATCACCACATGGGAGGAGTGTCTCACGGATTTTCTGGCAAAGTTCTATCCCGCCTCCCGAGTCATACAGTTACAGAGCGAGATCCTGTCATTCAGACAAAAGATGGGGGAGACGGTGGTGGACGCATGGGACAGGCTCATGAGATTGGTAAAACAGTGCCCGAACCACGGTTTTGGAGACGTGAAAATCCTGCAGGTTTTCTACCATGCCCTAGACAGGGAGAACGCCGACAGGATTGACAGAGAGGCCGGGGGAAACTTCTTGTATCACGTAGACAAAGAAGGTGCGTATGACCTGATGAAGCAGTTGGCCAAGCAAGACACCCGACTTTTTGACGATCGCAGGATGGCGGCTAGAGCCGAACCTGCAGAGGATGACCGTATAGACAATCTGGCCAGGATCGTTCATGACTTGGTCACGAAAGTCTATTCGGATAAGAAGACTGTTGCAGCAGTCGAAGAACCTGATCTGGACACGGCCATTGAGGAAATAAGGACTGAAGATACTAATTACGTACAGCAGCAGTGGGACCCGAGCCGGTACCGACCGGGTACGAGAGACCATCCCGGGTTTCGGTACGGAAACCCGAACGCAGCAGTTTATGCACCGGGATTCCAGCACAGGCCACCAGCTCAACAGGATGCCCCGGCCCAGCAGGCTTAGTCAGTCCCATCAGCACAGCAGTACGACGCTCAGATGAAAGCGATCAAGTCCATGTTCCAGACCATGGAGTCCCGGTTCAAGCACATGGACACCTTGACGGCAGATATGCAGACAACCAAAACGTCACTGCGCGCTTTGGAAGTACAGGTGGGGCAGTTAGCACAGCAGCTAACGGAGAGACAGCCAGGAAACCTACCCTCGAATACAATAAACAATCCACGGGCTCAGATCAATGCTATCTCCACTCGGAGTGGATTGGCACTGCAGGATCCACAGTATCCCAGCCACGCACGTGCAGAAAATTCGAAAGAAGTAGAACGCAACTTGTCGGGCCAGGATAACAGCACAGTCGATCGCCCCCAGCCGAAGGGCTCGGTTGAGCAGGATGCAGTGCAGAACGAGAGAGGTGCAGAAACTGTACCAGTTTCCAAGGAGGTCCCGTACCCTTTGCGAACACGAAAGAGGGATGACAGCAAGGACTACGCCAGGTTTCTCGAGATGTTCAAGCAGCTGCAGATTAACATACCTTTTGCTGAGGCTTTGGCTAAGATGCCCACTTACGCCAAATTCCTCAAGGACATCTTGTATGGGAGGAGGCGAATGAGCGATTTCGAGACCATAAACCTGACGGCAGAAGTGAGCAATTGTGTGAAGAATGGGCTACCGAGGAAGAGAAAGGATCCTGGCAGTTTCGTTATACCGGTCACCCTAGGTAACGCTTACACAGGAAAGGCTCTGTGTGACCTAGGGGCCAGCATCAACCTGATGCCGTTAACGATTTTCAAGAGTTTGAAAGTCGGTGAACCCCGACCCACCAGAATCATGCTGCAGATGGCAGACAGGTCCGTAAAATAGGCCTACGGGGTTATCGAGGATATTCTGGTCAAAGTCGGCGAGCTGATTTTTCCGGCAGATTTCGTCATCCTGGACATGGAGGCAGGGGAGGTACCGCTCATACTTGGCAGGCCGTTTTTGGCCACGGGTGAAGCAATGATAAACTGCAAGAGCGGGGAGCTGACCATGCAGATTAACGAGGAAAAGGTGAAATTCAACGTTTTCAAAAATCTGCAACTGCCAAATTACTACGACCACGAGGACATCTTTGCTATAGATGTGGTGGACGAAGGCTGGGAAAACGAGGAGATGGACCAATTATGGGAAGAGATTGACAACATGTACAGGGAAGAAAAGGAGAAGACTCGGTGCGAGCACGCCATGAGAGCCGAGGACTGGACCACCTTGCACCGGGACGAAGACGGCGGGCAAAAGATGATTCTGGTCCCATCACTCAAGGAGCCACCCGCACTGGAGCTGAAACTGCTCCCAAGCCATCTCAGGTATGCGTATATTGGTGAAAATAGTACTCTTCCCGTAATTGTTTCGTCTCGTTTATCTCAGGAACAGGAGCAGAAACTGCTGGAAGTATTGCGAGAGCATAAGGAAGCAATCGCATGGACGATTGCAGATATCAAGGGGATCAGCCCCTCCTACTGCATAAATAAGATCCGAATTGAAGAAGGAAAAAAACCGGTGATTCAGCCCCAGCGGAGACTGAATCCGAACATGAAGGATGTTGTGCGAAAAGAGGTCATGAAGTGGCTGGAAGCGGGAATCATCTACCCCATATCGGACAGCACGTGGATCAGCCCGGTCCAGTGCGTGCCCAAAAAGGGGGTATTACGGTGGTGCAGAATAATGACCAGGAGCAGATTGCGCAGCGCACCGTTACAGGCTGGCGGATCTGCATGGACTATCGGAGGCTAAACGATGCAACACTGAAGGGCCACTTCCCGCTGCCATTCATGGACCAGATGCTGGACCGGCTCGCCCACCACGCCTATTACTGTTTTATGGACGGGTACTCCGGGTACAACCAGATTTGCATAGCCCCGGAAGATCAGGAAAAGACGACGTTTACCTGCCCGTACGGTACGTTCGCGTTTCGGCGCATGCCGTTCGGGTTGTGTAATGCTCCGGCCACGTTCCAGAGATGTATGATGGCGATTTTCTCCGACATGATCGAGAAAAATCTGGAGGTCTTCATGGACGATTTTTCACTATACGGGGACAGTTTCGATGACTGCCTGTTCCATTTGGGCCAGGTTCTGATCCGATGCAAAAAGGCGAATTTGGTGCTCAATTTGGAAAAGTGTCACTTTATGGTCACCGAAGGGGATCGTGCTGGGTCACAGAATTTCCAGCAAGGGACTCGAGGTGGACAGGGCAAAGATCGAGGTGATAAAGCAGCTTCCATACCCGACGAACGTAAGGGCGATCAAAAGTTTTCTGGGTCAGGCAGGATTTTTCCGAAGATTCATCAAAGACTTTTCCAAGATCACAAAGCCACTTTGCGCCTTACTCGGAAAAGACGTACACTTTGATTTCAATGCAGAATGTCGGCAGGCTTTTGACCATTTGAAAGAGAAGCTGACCACAGCCCCGGTGATAACCACGCCAGATTGGTCACTCCCGTTTGAGCTGATGTGTGACGCCAGCGACTACGTAGTCGGGGCAGTTTTGGGACAGCGAAAGGATAAGGTATGCCACGTCATTTATTATGCGAGCCGGGTACTCAACGATGCCCAGCTAAACTATGGCACGACAGAAAAAGAACTGCTGGCCGTGGTGTACGCCCTGGACAAATTCGGGCCCTACTTGGTCGGGTCGAAAGTTATCGTTTTTACCGACCATAGTGCCCTGAAATACCTGCTGGACAAGAAGGACGCGAAACCGAGACTGTTGAGGTGGGTACTACTGATGCAGGAATTTGATGTGGAAATCCGGGACAAGAAGGGAGTTGAGAACGTGGTAGCGGATCACCTATCCAGACTTAAGAACGTGAAGGTGGACCCGGTGCCGATCAAGGAAAACTTCCCGGACGAGCACATCATGGCAGTAAAAATCAGGAGACCATGGTACTATGCCATAGCCAATTACTTTGTAACTGGCACGCTTCCCGAGGATCTTACCCCGTCGCAGCGGAAAAAGTTCATTGCCGAAAGTCGACAGTATTTCTGGGACGACCCGTACTTGTTCAAACAGGGGGCCGACAACATCCTGAGAAGGTGTATCCCGACCCACGAGGCCTGGAACGTGATCCGACACTGCCACTCATCACAGTGTGGGGGTCATTTTGGGGGAACGCGAACAGCTCATAAAATACTGCAGTCCGGTTTTTTCTGGCCGACAATCTTCAAAGACTGTCACGACTATGTGCAGGGATGTGATAGGTGCCAGAGGACAGGAAACACGTCACACCGGGACGAGATGCCGACGACTGTGTGGCAAGAGGTAGAGCCATTTGATGTATGGGGGATTGCCTTCATGGGTCCGTTCCCGTCTTCGATGGGAAATCTTTACATTCTGCTGGCAGTAGATTATGTAACAAAGTGGATCGAAGCGATCGCGTGTCAGAAAAACGATGCAGCTACCGTTGAGCGTTTTCTGAAACGCAACATTTTCACTCGTTTCGGGACTCCCAGGGCAATGATTAGCGACGAGGGTTCGCACTTCATCAATCGAGTTTTTGCGAAAGTTCTGAAACAGTACGGCGTGTCAGTTCATAAAGTCTCGTTACCCTATCATCCGCAGAAAAACGGGCAAGCCGAGGTGTCAAATCGAGAGATCAAGAGCATACTCGAGAAAACAGTGAATCTCGGCCGAAAGGATTGGTCCGTCAGACTGGACGATGCGCTTTAAGCCTACAGGACTGCTTTCAAAACACCGCTGGGAATGTCACCGTACCAGCTCGTTTTTGGGAAAGCGTGCCACTTACCGGTGGAATTGGAGCACAAGGCGTATTGGGCCATCAAACTGCTCAACTTGGACCAGAATCTAGCAGGAGATAAGAGGAAGATGGCGCTACTGGAATTAGAGGAATTCCGCAGAACGGATTTCGAGAGCGCCAAAATTTACAAAGAGAAGATAAAGAAGTGGCATGATAACTGTATCATGCCGAAGCAGTTTAACGAAGGCGACAAAGTGCTTCTCTACAATACCCGGATGCGGTTCTTTCCGGGCAAGTTGAGGTCTCGTTGGTCGGGACCGTTCATCATCAAGCATATTTTTGCCTGGGGGGCATTCGAGCTGGAAAATCCAAAAGACAAGTCCAGTTTCAGGGTGAACGGGAACCGGATCAAGCCGTATCTCGAGACCGCCGAAGTCGTCAAAATAGACCCGGTCTATTTTGACGATCCGTAAGAGGTAACAAGGTCGGGCCGTCGACCGTAAATCACAAGGCGCTGTTTGGGAGGCAACCCAAAATTAGTCGTTTATTTACTTATATTAATTTATTGCGTTATTATGTTCAGTTCTGAATTTCCGAGAGAGGCGAGATGAGCGGGTTTTTGACTTTGAATTTGAGAATGTGCAGATACAAAAACATCCAAAACAGCCAGAACCGGGAAAACAGAGGAAGAGTGATGATTTGAAAAAAAAAATAATAATAATAAATTTTGCCTGGGGCTGCGTATATACGCAGTGCGTATATACGCAACCCGAGACAATTTTTTTTTATTTTTTGGTTTTTTCTTTTTGTTTTCTGATTGCGTATATACGCAGTATTGCGTATATACGCAAACAGAAAGAAAAAAAATTAATTTTTTCAAATACCCGAGGGCATTTTGGTCATTTTGCCAAATTTTGGGTTTATATGGGAAGAGGGGGCCGGCCACACCATTGTTGGCACCTCTCTTTCTCTCTCTTCCTCCATTTCCTCTCACTTGAAGAACATATATTTTGCATCGGACCTCAGAATCAAAATCCGGGCACATTTCTGGAATCCCCTCGTCGCAAGGATCAAGTTTCATCCTTCAAAATCCAGAAACAAGCGAAAATTGAGCGGGCAATTTCCATCAAAAAGTGAGGTGTTCTTGAGGAAAAGTGCAGATTCGAAGGTGTTAGAGCAAGAACTAGCAAAAACCGGACAAGGGAACGTGAACGAGGAGATCGAGGGCTTCGATTTGGTGGGCTCGGATTTCAATTCCGGGCAGTTTGGTTTTCCGGCGATTTTTCCGGCGACCACCGGCAGCTTTTCCGGCGACTTTCCGGGCAGAATCTCCGGTCTTCACCCCTGTTTAGGGAAGGTCGAAAACCTCATCCCTCGCTTTATTTTCCGTTTCGGCACGGACCGTAGCCGGTCCCGTTATTTTCAGTAATTTTGCTTTTTGGAGCAGCACTTGCCGTGTGGACCTCTGGTAGCTCTTAGGTGGACTATCTACTGAGACACACTATTTTTGTGCACGTTTCACGTTTTTGCTTATTTTTCCCGAGTCGGTACGTTTTACGAGGTTTGGTCTGTTATGGAGTTTAACGTACCCATCCTAGACCTCGAGCGAGATGACATGCCTACAGACTATGAGGCGGATGAGATTACCTCTAGGCAGTTTGACAGTTTTAGGTTCGTCAACCATAACGCTCAGTTTTACTTTTTGACCGGAACCAAAATGGGTCATAGCCTTCCCGTAGACTATCAGTTTCAGGTCGACCATACGAGCATGCCACCAGAGATGGCAGAGTATGCGAGTCGACCGGAAATTTCCGGAACGTCCCTAGCGGGATTTCCGGAGGTTTCTAGTTCTGACTTGGTGCGTGAGTTTTACGCGAACCTCATGTCCGCTAGGTGTATTTGCGGCGTACGTTTCTGTTGATCACGGCGGATACCATCCGCCAAGCGTACCAGATTCCGATGCGCCATTTCTCGTGCGCATATGCTGAGTGTGCAGATTACCCGCCTAGCGATTCTGAGCTTTTGCGGGTTGTGACTGAGGGGTACCCGGGTGCCAATTTCGAGAGAGAGGGGCCAGGCGAGATAGGCAAGAAATTGCATTCTCGTTTTATTACCGGCCCGCCACGTTGGTGGGCCGAGTGGGTAGTGAACAGGGTAGTAGGTATTAAGCATTTTACCTACCTTGACTTTGAGTACGTACTCTTAGTCTATTGCCTTGTTCTTCGACGAGAGGTTGACATTCCTCGTCGTATTTGGGTGTACATGCAGGAGCGGAACTGCTCCGGTAGCCACAAGGGATTGGGGTACGCCAACCTCATTGCCAAACTGGCACGGGAGTTTGAGGTTCCGATGTATGTTGTAGAGGGTGATCTACTTCCTCCTAGGCCACGGCCTTATAGGAAGCTCATAGCCCGTCACCCGGGCCCACCACAGCCGGTCGTTGACCTCGATGAGGATGACGATATTATGGAGGAGGACCCGGCTCCTGCACTTGCACCTGCCCCTGCCCCTGCCCCTAGGAGGCGTTCGACTCAGGAGCGACCAGTCAGCCGCCAGGCATCGGCCGGACTTCGGCGGTGCCGTACTAGTAGAGAGAGTGAGCGTCCCGAGTCGAGTACACAGGGGACTGAGAGGAATGCCCAGCCTCAGCCAGCCCGACAGCGAGGTGAGCCGGCCCCACGGGCCAACCCGACCCCACGAGCTAGACCGGCCCCGCCACGTAGACTGCTCCGAGTGGACGAGAGATTTGAGGGGTGTCAGGGCGGACGCAAGTCCATCGGAGAGAAGGTGTATGAAAGCGTGGGCAAGCTTTGGAGAGCGTTAACGCATAACCGCCGGACTCAGCGGAAGGTCACGAAGGACACCCAGGCTCCCCTAGCTAGTATTCGAGAGGAGCAGCGGGATGCGGCTCGGCACGCAGGCCGAGATCCGCCACTCCCGCTGTATTTTCCACCCACCTACTCCAGTAGATTTACCGAGGGTTGGTCGGATGACGGGGACTCTAGCGAGTGTACATCCGCTCCGCCACCTCCGACCCAACCACCTCCCCCGACTCAGCCATCACCGCCACCTGCCCGACAGGAGAGACGGCAGCCTGGGACACGTTCCCAGCAGCCTACGGGTCGTCAGACTGGGTCCCGTACCCAGCAGCCTTCGAGTGGCAGGACGACTTTGCGATCCCAGCCACCTAGCAGTTGGACTGGGTCCGAGTCGCAGTCCTCTGATTACCGGCCCCGTACACGGGCGCGTCAGCCGGTCTTTAGGTCTGATTCAGGTAGCAGCTCGCCGGGTAGCATATCCGGTACGTCCGAGACCGGGTCCGACCCGACATTTTTTCCGGACGAGTGAGTGCCATGAGGGCATGCCACCTCTTAGTGTGGGGGTGGTAGTCGTGTCTTCATTTACCCGGTCTGCACGTTTTTTCGTATTTATTTGCAGTTTTATTTTTATTTTTGAGTCAGCATATTTTCTTTATTTGAGTCAACCCACTATAATCATTCTGGCCATGCATTGTATATAATTTAAAAAAAAAATGAAAAAATTAAAAAAATTTTATGCTGCTGGTTGGGTATATACGCAGACCTGCGTATATACGCAAACTGCAAGTATAAATTATTTTTCAACAAAAAAAAAAGTTTAAAATCAGAAAATTTTGAGAAAGGGCAATCGAGATAATGAAAACAGTGAAGAAATTGAGTTTAAATCCTTTGAAAGAGAAGAAAACTTGCACCGAGGTATAGTAGATAGGTGAGAGCCAGTGACCGTTGGAATCCGCAAGTAATTATCACCTGAGCTAAAAATCCGACTAGTTGCTACACCACCGTCACATAGGTAGTCGACAACCCGCCCACGGGCGCTATCACGGTCATCGCATTTTTCGGTGGAGTGACTGGCTATCAAGGGACCTCACGTCCTTTTTCTTACCCCTAGGTCCAATTAGTCAACCCGTTTGAAGCCATTTACCCTCTTTCTTCGTAGCCACTTTAGCCTAGGCAGCCTTCTTTGAGACCTCATCAGTCGATAGTTGGCTATTCTACGTGTTATGACGGAGGGAGTGAGTAGGGGCAGGTTTTAGATGGGGGAGCTTCATGAGTTATCAGTTTTGGACAGTTTCGACATTGACACGTTTTTCGAGGGAAGGACAGGGTGAGTTAGTGGCGACAGTGCATTAATTTGCGGAGGTGGATCACTTCACTACATAGTGACCACAGGAGGAGTTAGTCGCGTGCGAGCATCTTTTCGCACAAAACGGGGTTCCGGGGGGTTGTAGGGTCAATTGGTGGTTGTGCCGTTTTTCTACATCTTTGGTGATGAGGAGGTTCGGTGGGACTGCACAGTATTATCTCGACTACAGGATCAGCGCTTCAGGATTAGTGTGGGGGTACTTCACATGAGGACATTTTGCGTACCCCACGGCAGAAATTTATTTTCACTCACTCAGCTTAGTCAGTTTAGTATTGTCAGTATTTGTGTACGTTTGTATATATAGTTGTGTTATAAAAAAAATATAAAAAAAAAATAAAAAAAATATATTATTATAAAAAAAAGAAAAAGAAAGAAAAAAAAAAGAAAAAAAAATCATGATCTAGTTTTTAGTTGTTTTATGTTTTGGTTATTTAAATAAAAAGCTGAGTGAGTGGCACAATTTTCGAGACGTTTTGCACCGCTTCACATTTGTGGCCGCGAGCACGGCGAAGACACACCGGGGGACATGAGAATTGGGAAAGCAGGAACTTAGGTGTTTCGGGCAGTTCTTCGGGATCTCGGTGAGGGGTGTGAGTTTGGTAAATTGTGAGAATGTCATAACAAGTAGGATTATGCCGTACCTTGATACATACTTATCCTACCTGATTAGACATAGATCCTTTCGGAAACAGCTCGGATGGTAAGTTAGCTAGGGATTTGCTCAGTGTGATAATCAAAGTAGTAGTACTTTGGTCCAGTGCTTAATTCCACCATATAAATCTGTTCAGACTTACCGATCGCTTGCAGGGAAGTAAAATCTGAAAAGGATGAGATCACGAGGACACACTGTTTATGTTTTGGAGGTTGCCCAATCTCGCCAAAAATATTGTTGTAACTAGTCTGTTTTGAGTCGTTTGAGTCTGTGTATATTCTATCTGAGTCAGTTTTTCTATGGAGTTGTCCGTTTGAAAGGTTCGGGTCGAAAGCGTAGGCAACGGTAGGGTATGTACAGAGTCAGTCACGAGGACAGAAATGCAGGCTAGAGTTGGCAGGATTGCTCGGGACGAGGAATGTTTAGTGCGGGGGTATTTGATAACGCCCAATTAGGGGTTATCTTTTAGCCTGATTTCACGAGTATTTGTGTCGGAATTAGCGGTTTTTGCCGGAAAATGCCTTAGAATGCCTCGGGAATCTAGAACAAGACGTTTATTTGTACTTCCTGGATTTCTGCTTATTTATTGCTATATTTGGATATGATCGCGGGTTTTTCGTTCATGTTGCCTTTTCAGGAACAGGTTCGGGAGGTGCATCGGGAAGCGTGCCGGGACCAAGCCGGGACCGTCTCGGGAAACGTGCACAAGACCGGGACACGACGGAAACACGGAAAAGCAGGAGAACACCGAGGAGGCAAACCGGGAGCGTCAGGCAGAAGAGTGGGACCCAGGGGACCCAACCTGGCCCACCAAAGGACCAAGCAGGGCCCACATCTCCACCCCCTGCCTGCGTATATACGCAGGCAGGGAGGGAGATGGGGGGTGGTTTATATGCTCTGGTTGCGTATATACGCAACTCTGCGTATATACGCAGCCAGTTTTGACTTTTTGGTCAAAGGCGGTGGACCGATGGCAGATTCCGTAATTTCGGGCTCAAGCGTTTCGGGGTAAACAGCACTATTTAAAGACTCGTCCAGACTCGTTTTGAAGACACGGAGACACAGCACAATTCTCAGCACAACCGAAGGGCAAGTCAGAGCATTCACGGAGAGCACGAAAGCGCGATTCGAGATTCGAAGACTTAGTTTGATTTCGTTCTCTCTCTTTATATTCAGAAACTGCGTTTTGTATTATGTCTAGTCGTAGCTAAACTTCTCACCTAGGTTCTCGGTGAACCTAGGGTTTCGTACCCAGATTTTATGACTACTTCGTTTATGGATTCATGATTGTTATCTTAATTCAGCAAGTTATATCTGTTATTCTGGTTTTGATTGTTATCATATATGCATGATAGGATTGATCACCCAGGATTGCTATAGACCCGAGCTTGTAGGTGAAAACGTCAAGTTAGGGTTAGGAAGAAAAACCAGGATTTAGTACCTTACCCTGATAGACCGACCAGAGAAAGGGAGATAGGGCTAGCATCGAAAAACGTGAGACCAACTGTTAGATAATTTGACCCGGGCCATTCGGACAGGTTAGAAACCCTAACAGGATTAGACCGAGACTGCAGATTTAGGCAGCTTAACAAGAATCCGAAAGTCTGCAGGATCGGGATTACGTGTGGAATCTGAAAAGTCACTGCAAAACTGGTACGTTGCACAGATATCGAAACTGCTGAGTGTTTTCATAATCGAACGTAAAACTGAAATCTGTAGAAACCCTAGGGGATCCTGGAGCCTAGTCGTCATCTATTATCGTTACAACCGATTCAACCTATTTCAGAAAACGTCACAAAAATATTTACGTTTACGTTTTTAATTTCTGTTTTTAGTTTAGTCACTACAATCACAACCTACTCCTCCTTGTTACTACACTCGGTTAACCAAAACTGACAACGTAAGTAAACCCGAAACAGTCCTCGTGGGAACGATCACCCGAGTCTAATTTCACCCGGTATTACAAGATTCGTACACTTGCGACAGCACGTTAGTTTGCGCATCAGGGATGAGGGGCGGCAAAGGGGGGGGGTGGACTCGGCCTCCTTTTTTTGTTCTCTCTCTCCTTGAATTTCTCTCTACTCAAGTAATGTTATGAGAATTAGTATTGAGAAAAATCTAGGAGTGTCCTTTATATAGTCCAACAACTCCTTGTTGACTGCATAAAAGCCCCTATCCTAATCCTGTCCATACACAGATTAGTCCAACTTGAAAATTAGTCCTACTAAGTTTGCAAGTAGTTGCGTATTGATCCTTCCATTTAATTAAACGTATTAATTACTTCCCAAGTCCGGTCTAATCCATAGGAAGTATGACCCCATAGGTTTCTACTTAGTTGGTAGTAACAATTTACTAACATGGAGCGGTTTCTAGCAAGACATCCACGCTACCCAACTAATAGAAATAGTCATCCAACAAACCTTGTGCAAGTATTGTCTCATCCCTTTGTCTCTATATCCGGATTGGACACGAGACATACAAGTCACACTCGTATATCCAATCCATAGTTTTCGATCATGGGAATAGTCTCATCCATGTAGATAACATCAATATCCTATATTGATTTATCTGAGTTTGGCCATACATTCTATGAGCACCATCCCTCGAGTGGCCGTGGATATTTACTCCCCTTACATAGGAGGAACAAATTCTATCTACGTCACTACAATCTCTAAGCTTACTTCCTTATTGTATTCGGCTAACACCCTTATTACTACCTAGTTACGGTGTAGTGTTTGACGATGTCAAAACACAACATTCGACTGTTAGAGGATCTAGTGACCTCAAGTCTAAGGATGACAATACCGTTGTCACTAAGAGAAGCACTTGTGACTTCATAACCTGTATGTAGCCTTCTCGTTATGGGTCAATACAGTATGCTATTACTCCAAATTCATACTCATGTGTTGGATCGTGATATCTCCATATCAATCCAACCACATAATAGCCTATAGTTGATCGTCCTGTAAATAAATATAATTGACTAGGGATATTTAAGATAAAAAAAAACATATTTTCAATCTAAGGACTTCATTATATTATCCATAAATAATAGAATGAATGTTTCTAGCCAAAAACACTATTCATACTAAAAAGATTGCCTCTAGGCACGTATTCTAACAGTCTCCCACTTGCACTAGAGCCAATCTGGTGCATCCCGTATGCCCATAGACCTAGTGTGCCTTTCATGCTTCCGCTGAACAAGCGGCTTTGTAAGCGGATCTGACAGATTCTCATCTGTAGAAATCTTGCATATCTTCACATCTCCTCTATCGATGATATCTTGAATAAGATGGAACTTCCTGAGTATGTGTTTGGATTTCTGGTGTGACCTTGGTTCCTTTGATTGTGCGATCACCCCTGTGTTGTCACAATAAAAATCTTTTGGATCCACAATGCTAGGAACCACACCAAGCTTAGTAATGAACTTCCTAGTCCAAACATCTTCCTTTGCTGCGCCACTTGCAGCAATGTACTCGGCCTCAGATGTAGAATCAGCAACCGTCTTTTTCTTGGGACTCTTCCAGCTCACTGCTCCTCCATTTAGGCAATACACGTATCCCGAATGCGATCTAAAATCATTTATGTCGGTTTGGAAGCTTGCATCTGTGTAACCCCTCGCACACAACTCTTTTTCCCCTCCATAGACCAAGAACTCATCCTTAGTTCTTCTCAGGTACTTTAGGATGTTCTTAACCTCTATCCAGTGACTCTCACCCGGATTACACTGATATCAGCTTGTCATACTCAACGCATATGATATATCTGGTCTAGTACATAACATGGCGTACACGATGTATCATATGGCCTAGGCATAGGGTATCCTACTCATGTGTTCCTTCTCAATCTCATTGGAAGGATAATCGCTCTTCGAAATAGTGATTCTATGCGACATGGGCAAGAATCCCTTCTTGGAATCCTGAATGTTGAACCGATTCAACACCTTGTCTATATATGTACTTTGACTTAGGCCTAGCAGCTTCCTTGATCTATCTCTATATATCTTAATACGAAGTATATAAGATGCTTCCCCTAAGTTCTTCATTGAGAAACACTTTCCTATCCAATATTTCACAAATTGCAGCATGGGAATGTTGTTTCCAGTGAGTAGTATGTCATCCACATACAAGACCAGAAAAGAAATAGAGCTCCCACTAACCTTCTTGTAGACACAAGATTCATCTTCTTTCTTCATGAAGTCAAACTCTTTGACTGCTTCATCAAAACGTCGATTCCAACTCCTAGAAGCTTGCTCTAATCCATAAATGGATCATTGTAGCTTACAGACTTTATTTGCATGCTCTGGATCCACAAAACCCTCAGGTTGTGTCATGTACACGTCCTCGAGGAGGTTTCCATACAAAAATGCTTTTTTGACATCCATATGCCAAGTCTCATAGTCGTAGTAAGCTGCAACAGCAAGTAGGATTTAGATGGATTTGGTCAGAGCGACTGGTGAAAAGGTTTCATCATAGACTATACCATGAATCTATCTGAATCCTTTTGCCACAAATCGGCCCTTATCACATTACCATCCATGTCGGTCTTCTTCTTGAAGACCCATTTGCACCATATGGAGCCGCCCCTTGGGGTGGTTCCACCAAAGTCCATACTTTGTTGGTATACATGGATTCCATCTCGGATTCCATGGCTTTGCGCCACTTCTGAGAGTCAGGCCCTTTCATGGCCTCTCCATAGGTATTAGGCTCATCATCTATGAGCAACGTGTCACTAGACTCAGTCACGAGAAGTCCATACCTCTCTGGCTCCTGGCGCACTCTACTTGACCTACGAAGCTCTTGTGTTACTTGAACAGGTTGCTCCACAACATTTTGTGGTTCTTGTTCATGTTCCATAGCATGATCATTAGTTTGTGTTTCTTGAATTTCATCAAGTTCAATAGTCCTCCCACTCGCTTCTTTAGAGACAAATTCTGTTTCTAGAAACACACCGGACCGAGCAAAAAACACTTTGTTCTCAGTTGGATTGTATAAGTAAGATCCCTTAGTTTCCTTAGGGTATCCCAAAAACTTACACTTATCCGAATTAGGCCTGAGTTTTTCTGATTGTAAACGTTTTACATAGACATCGCAGCCCCAAATCTCCATGAACAACACCGTGGGATGCCTCCCACTCTACATCTCATGTGGTGTCTTCATGACCGATTTAAATGGAACACGGTTAATGGTGAAAGCTGCACACAATAGAGCATAGCCCCAAAAGGATAATGGAAGATCATTTTGACACATCATAGATCGAATCATGTCTAACAGTGTTCGATTCCTCCTCTAGGGTGGCGTGAGTTGGGATATTATCCCACACTCTCTAAGATAGTCGTCAAACTCTTGGCTCAAGTATTCTCCTCCACAATCCGATCGTAGAGCCTTGATATTTTTTCCAAGTTGCTTCTCTACTTCATTCTTGAATTCTTTGAACTTTTCAAAGGATTCGGATTTGGCCTTCATAAGGTATACAAATCTATATCTACTGAAATCATCAGTAAACGTAATGAAGTAGACATAACCACCCCTGGCAGGCGTGGCAAATGGCCCACACACATCATTATGCACGAGCGCCAATTGCTCACTAGTCCTCTAACCCTTCTTATTGAAATGGGTCTTTGTCATTTTTCCCAATAAACAAGCCTCACATGTCTCATATGATTCAAAATCAAATGAGATGATTCTTGTAAATTTAGCTTGACGTGACGCTTGATGGACTTTACTTTTTGATGTATGTGCAATGTATATATTAGCTTACAAGCACCTGTGTTTACATTTCATGCATTGTGCATATTTCATACATTAATTAGATAAATACCTAAGGTTCGTACCAACCCCTCTAAATATGGTACTAGGACTTTAGCAAGGATGCAACCTACCAACCAAGGCACGCAGTTCAACATGGCCCAAGAATACGATCCGGTGCGCTTCGCTAACATGAAGCAAGCCGCCATGGCCTTGACAGAACTTATCCAAGAGTCTCGTAGCGGAGGAGGTGACGTAATGAGGAAGGTAGCAGAAATTCATCCGGACTTGTTCTACGGAACATATGACCCCACTCTCTTGGAGAACTGGATCCGAGATTTCGACAATGCACTAAAATCGGCTCGTTGCCTTGAAAACCAACGTGTGGAAGTAGCTCTTTACTATTTTAAGAAGGAATCAGATAACTGGTGGTCCTTGAAAGACGAGGAACTTCTCTAAACAGTAAGTTTTGGATGGAAACACCTGAAGAAAGAAATGCTTGAACGGTTCTATCCGGATCAGGTTAAGGAGAGGAAACTCAAAGAGTTCTTAAACCTGAACAGCGAAGCGAAAGTCTCGTGTATTAATTTAATAACTACATGGAGTTGGTATGATTT
Source organism: Linanthus parryae (assembly GCA_023055425.1). Classification (NCBI taxonomy): domain Eukaryota; kingdom Viridiplantae; phylum Streptophyta; class Magnoliopsida; order Ericales; family Polemoniaceae; genus Linanthus; species Linanthus parryae. The sequence continues at coordinate 2,571,855 of JALGPY010000010.1, read as the reverse complement.
GGAGGAGAACTTGTTCATACGGAGGCAAAGAAGATTAAAAGGTTTGTGGAGGGTATGAGTTATCAATTGAGAAGGTCAATAGGACCTGTCCTGTTCAACACCCTACTAGATGTTTATGGAGAGGCACAAGATATGCAGAGAATTCACGAGGAGAATCTGGAGGAGAATAGAAAAAGAAAGGTAGAAGCACCTACCAATCACAACCGTAGAGGCGGCCACAATGGTGGAGACAAGAGGTTCCGAGCAAACCTTAACACCAAGTATCAGAATGAGAATCAAGAAAAATCCAGGAGGGAATCGCTTCAACGGTGCCTTAGGCCCAGCTAGAGTTTACCACTGTAGGGTTTTGATTCATGGATCGCGCAAACGGAAGCATAATCAAACAAACAACCATGCAAAACCCTCCAAGGATCACAAGTCTAGATGCATAACGATAGTGAAGGTAAGAAATCATAAACACACCTTTGGGTTCTCCTTGATGACTTCAAACGCGAATAGTGTCACGTTCTATATAGTTGATCCACGCCTAGAGTTGATCCTAGATCTCCAATCTCCTTGGTGATAGCCCGGAATGAGAGGAGGGTGAAGGAATCACGCAAAACGAGACAAAAAGGAAGGGGCTCGGCCCTCTTTTTGGCCGACGGGGACGAGGGCGGCGGCAAGGGGGGCGTCGGCCTCCTTTGTGGCTTGCTCTCTCTCCTTTGTTCTCTCCCACTCTTTTTATGTTCTCTCTAGAGAATAAATTATGAGGAAGGAAGGAAGGAGGGTCCTTTATATAGTCCAACAACTCCTTGTTAACTACCTAAAGGACTTATTCTAGTCCAACTAGAATTCAATTTAGTCCCTTCCTTGCAAATTAGTCCCTACTAAGTTTGCAAGGGTTTGCAAAGTGATCCTTCTAATTAATTAATCCAATTAATTAATTCCCAAATCTAGTACAACTCTATATAGCGTGTGACCCCATAGGTTCTATCTAGTTGGTAGCAACTCTTTGCTAATATGGAGCGGTTTCTAGCAAAACATCCATTCTAGCCAACTAATAGAATAGTCATCTAGACAACCTTGTACAAGTAATTGTCTCATCCCTTTGCCTCCATATCCGGATTGGACACGAGACATACAAGTCACACTCGTATATCCAATCCCTAGTTTCTGGATCCATGGAATAGCCTTATTCGTGCAAATAACATCAATATCCCATATATTGATTTATTTGAGTCTGGCCAGACATTCTATAAGCACTATTCTTCGAGTGGCCTAGGATATTTGCTCCCGTTATGTGGGAGGGGCAAATCCTCTCTACGTCCACTACGATCTCTAAGCTTGCTTCTCATTGCATCCAGTACACGCCTTTATAACTACCCAGTTACGGTGTAGCGTTTAACGCTACCAAGATCACAATGATCCACAACTAGAATATCTAGTGACTTCAAGTCTAAGGATGACAATACCATTGTACCCGAGAAGCACTTGTGACTTAACATAACATATATGTAACCTTCTCGGTGATGGGTCAATCCAGTGCAACATTCCGTAATGCACACCTATGTGTTGGATCCTGATATCTCCATATCAATCCAACCCCATACTAGTCTATAGATGATTGTCCCATTTAATCATTATACTTGACTAGGGACATTTAAGATAAACAACACGATTGTAAATCTAAGGACTTCATTATATTAAATATCCAATAGATAATAAATGAATTTTCTAGCCATATACAAATTCATACTAAACTAGATTGCCTCTAGGGCATCTATTCCAACAGTCTCCCACTTGCACTAGAGCCAATCTGGCGCATCTCGTATGCCCATACTCCTAGTGTGCCCTTCATGCTTCCACTGCGCGAGAGGCTTCGTAAGCGGGTCTGACAGATTATCATCTGTAGGAATCTTGCATATCCGAACGTCTCCTCTATCGATAATATCTCGAATCAGATGAAACTTCCTGAGCACATGTTTGGACTTCTGGTGCGATCTTGGTTCCTTTAATTGCGCGATCGCCCCAGTGTTGTCACAGAACAACTCCACTGGATCCGCAATGCTAGGGACCACACCAAGTTCAGAAACAAACTTTCTGATCCAAACAGCCTCCTTTGCTGCGCCATTTGCAGCAATGTACTCAGCCTCTGTTGTAGAATCAGCCACCGTCTCTTGCTTGGAACTCTTCCAGCTCACCGCTGCTCCATTCAGGCAAAACACATAACCCGATTGTGATCTAAAGTCATCTCTATCGGTTTGGAAGCTTGCATCAGTGTAACCCCTTACACGCAACTCTTCCTCGCCGCCAAACATCAAGAAAGCATCCTTAGTTCTTCTCAAGTACTTCAGGTTGTTCTTGACAGCAATCCAGTGACTCTCACCCGGATTGGATTGGTATCTGCTTGTCATACTCAAGGCATATGACACATCTGGTCTAGTACATAACATGGCGTACATGATAGACCCTATGGCCGAGGCATAGGGAATCCTACTCATGCGTTCCTTCTCAATCTCATTGGAAGGACAACCACTCTTCGAAAGAGTGATTCCATGTGACATGGGCAAGAATCCCTTCTTGGAATCTTGCATGTTGAACCGTTTCAACACCTTGTCAATATATGTACTTTGACTTAGGCCTAGCAACCTCTTAGATCTATCTCTATAGATCTTTATACCGAGTATATAGGCTGCTTCCCCTAAGTCCTTCATTGAGAACTTTCCTAGCCAATCTTTCACAGATTGCAGCATGGGAATGTCGTTTCCAATGAGTAGTATGTCATCCACATACAAGACCAGAAAAGCTACAGAGCTCCCACTAACCTTCTTGTAGACACAAGACTCATCTTCGTTTCTGATGAAGCCAAACTCTTTGACCACTTCATCAAAACGTCGATTCCAACTCCTAGAAGCTTTCTTTAATCCATAAATGGATCGTTGCAGCTTACAGACTTTGTTGGCTTGCTTTGGATCTTCAAAACCCTCTGGTTGTATCATATACACGTCGTCGAGGAGATTCCCATAAAGGAATGCTGTTTTGACATCCATCTGCCAAATCTCATAGTCGTAGTATGCTGCAATTGCAAGTAGGATTCGGATGGATTTGGTCATAGCGACTGGTGAAAAGGTTTCATCATAGTCAATACCATGAATCTGTCTGAATCCTTTAGCCACCAATCGGCCCTTATAGGTAATCACATTACCATCCATGTCGATCTTCTTCTTGAAGACCCACTTGCACCCTATGGGCCGCGCCCCATCAGGTGGTTCCACCAAAGTCCATACTTTGTTGGTATACATGGATTCCATCTCGGATCTCATGGCTTCAAGCCACTTCTTCGAGTCTGGGCCATTCATGGCCTCCTCATAGGTAGTAGGCTCATCATCTATGAGCATCGTGTCACCGGAATCGGTTACGAGAAGTCCATACCTCTCGGGTTCCTGGCGCACTCTACTAGATCTACGAAGCTCTTGTGTTACCTGAACAGGTGGCTCCACAACTGCTTGTGATTCCTGTTCATGTTCCATAATCGGTTCAGTGATTTGTGGTTCTTGAACTTCTTCAATTTCTACATTCCTCCCACTTGCTTCTTTAGAGACAAACTCTCTTTCTAGAAACACGCCGGTCCGAGCAACAAACACTTTGTTCTCGGTTGGATTGTAGAAGTAGTATCCCTTAGTTTCCTTAGGGTACCCCACAAATTTACACTTATCCGATTTAGGCCCTAGCTTGTCTGATTGTAAACGTTTTACATAGACATCGCAGCCCCAAATCCTCATGAACGACAGTGTGGGACGCCTCCCACTACACATCTCATATGGTGTCTTCATGACTGATTTAGATGGAACACGGTTAATGGTGAAAGCTGCACTTAATAGAGCGTAGCCCCAAAATGATAATGGAAGATCGGTTTGACACATCATAGACCGAACCATATCCAATAGGGTTCGATTCCTCCTCTCGGACACGCAATTCCATTGTGGCGTTCCGGGTGGAGTGAGTTGGGACACGATCCCACACTCTCTAAGATAGTCGTCAAACTCTTGGCTCAAGTATTCTCCTCCACGATCCGATCGTAGAGCCTTGATACTTTTGCCAAGTTGCTTCTCTACTTCATTCTTGAATTCTTTGAACACTTCAAAGGATTCGGATTTTGCCCTCATGAGGTACACAAATCCATATCTACTGTAATCATCAGTAAACGTAATGAAGCAGACATAACCACCCCTGGCAGGCGTGGCAAATGGCCCACACACATCGGTATGTATGAGTGCCAATTGCTCACTAGTCCTCTCACCTTTCTTATTGAAAGGGGATTTTGTCATTTTTCCCAATAAACAAGCCTCACATGTCTCATATGATTCAAAATCAAATGAGTCTAGTAATCCATCCTTATGGAGTCTAGATACACGTTTCTTATTTATGTGGCCTAAACGACAATGCCATAAATAAGCAGGATTTAAATCATTTATTTTAATCCGCTTGGTATTAATGTTGTAGACAGGATTGCTTAGATCAAGGACATAAAGTCCATTAAATAATTGCGCACTAAAATAGTGAATATTATTCAAATAAAAGGAACAACAATTGTTCTTTATTGAAATAATAAAACCTTCCTTGTCCAAACAAGAAATAGAAATAATGTTTCTGCTCATAGCAGGCACAAAATAGCAATTATTTAATTCTAAAACTAATCCTGAAGGCAGAGATAGCTCGCACACGCCTATGGCCAACGCAGCAACCTTTGATCCATTCCCAACGCGCAGATCTACCTCCCCTTTAGCCAATCTTTTAGTTCTCTTTAGATCCTGCATATTTCGACAAATATGAGATCCACATCCAGTATCTAATACCCATGATGTAGAGACAGTTAAATTGACATCTACAACAAAAATACCTGGTGGTGGTGGAATCACTATTCCAAGCCTCTTGTCCTCCAGATATTTTGGGCAGTTCCTCCTCCAGTGTCCAGGTTGACTGCAGTAGTGACACTCACCCTTAGTCACGACCTTGGCAATGCCACCAACAGGCTTAAGGGCTTGTTCCTTGGACTTGGCAACTGACTTGCCTTTGCCCTTGGAGGAAGATGCAAACTTTTTGCCCTTTCCTTTATGCACCATCATAATGGCCTTGCCCTTACCCTTGTTGATGCTCTGTTCAGCCGTCCTCAACATGTTGAGCAAATCTGGCAGTGGTTTGACGATCTCGTTCATGTTATAGTTCATAATGAACTGTCCATAACTCTCGGGCAACGATTGCAACACGAGATCGGTTGCCAAATCTTGGCCGACCGGGAACCCAAGCCGGGCGAGATTCTCCAAGTACCCGATCATTCGGAGTACATGGGGTCCCACCGGGTTCCCTTCTGCCAGATGACATTTGAACAGTGCCTTTGAGACCTCATACCTCTCTACCCTCGTCTGCTCTTGGAAGAGCTGCTTTAGATGTTCGATCATATCGACAGCATTCATGTTCTCATGTTGCTTCTGAAGCACAGAGGTCATGGTGCAAAGCATCAGGCAGGCCGCATCATTAGCGTCATCAACACGCTTTTGATACGCCTTTAAGGCAGCAGGTGTCTGGTTCTCTGGACCTTCTGGAACTTGCTCCTCTATTGCGTACAGTTTCTTCTCTTGCTTGAGAACAATTCTCAAGTTTCTGTACCAATCAAGAAAGTTGGTTCCAGAGAGCTTGTCCTTCTCAAGGACAGATCGTAGGGAATGTTGTGAACTCGATGAGTTGTTTGCCATTTGGAATTCTACAAAAGGAAAATACGCAAGTTTTAGTATTTGTGAATTTTTGACTATATTTAATAATGGCTAGTTTATTAAATATAGCTCCCACTATTTTTCTACGGATTAATAACCCTCAAGATATTAATGCGGAAAATATCCTTATATTTTCTAGTGGGCCAAGATCCATCCTTTTCATCTCCTTATGAGCTTGCTTTGGCAAGTCACCCATAATTCGACTACTTCTTAGGTAGGAACAATTCCAATTGCATCTCATATGCAACTCTTGGTTCAATCGGACAAATAACTCCTTATTTATCCATCCATATGGATAATCCCAATTGATTGCCTCTAGGTTTCTTAATCAAATTAATAGCCTAGTTGTGTTCAACCTCTTACCTAAACAATTGCACATTGTTACGTGCCATCGCATTCCATCATTATGAACCAAGTCGCCATGCTTTGGCACGCACGAACTTGATAAATAATGATGATAATGAGTGTTTAAATAACGAGAAGGCAAGAACACAATATTTAAAATTTGAGGGATTTTTCTTCAATTTTAATTATTTTGTTGATCAATATCAAATAATCTATCTATTTGAGTTTGGGCACAACTCCAAATAATAGATCCGGGTTGTCTAATTATCTTATTATCCTAATTGCATGCATCATCCATACACCAACCACACATATATATAAAACGATAAATAAACAACCACAAAACAGAAATTAAACGTGATGTGGATATGGCCTTTTCTAGACTAAGATAATTCCAAGCCAATGGAATTATCTATGAACCCTAAGCAAACACATCTCCATGCGTCTTGATCTTTTGGTCCATCCTTCATAGTCATGTGGAATGCTCAATGCTCCATGCTCCATCTTTTGTGGCATCTTTGGCTTTGGGCTTCTTTTCTTCAATCTTGGCTAACAATCTACTTTATCTAGCACTAGCTAATATCTATACTAAATAAAATAAATCTCACAAGTTGAGAAAAAAAATGGCACGCAGGCCATAAAACCAGAATTAATTATTACAATTAATTGATCAGCTCGCAGGCCGTAAAACCAAACCACAAAATTAAACATCCACATCAAACCACATCCTAAGGCCATATCCAATCACCATGCGATTTGCACATAAACAGTTAAAATCCAATTTTAACGCGCTTGGTCAATTTTAATTGATTTTAGGATTTCTAGGGTTAAAACGGTCCATGGGCCCAACAATCTAATTGCCCGGGCCCAAACAAAGTGAACCATAAGGCCGTAGGGCCGGCCCGGCCCAAAACCCGCAAGCTAGGCCCGCGGGTTAGGGCCGCCCGGCCCCTTAGGGCGCCAATCTTGGGCGGCAAGCAAGGGGGGCGGTCCCCTAGGGGGCCGAACCTCCTTATGGAGGTTGTTTCCAAAACAACCTCCTTGCTTGGAGCCCAAGTTTGGTTGTTTCCTTGTTTTGGGAGAACTCCTTCTTCCCCAAGGATGCCCAAACCCTAGATCTAAGATCCCAAAATTTCTCAAACTCACCAATTCATGCATCCAATGCAAAATTGGGTCTTGTTATGATCTAATTATTGACAAATTGCATCCCATGCTTGATTTGTCTTGTTTTACGCGATAAACAACAATTTAAGGTGTAAAACAACAAGAATGTAACACATAAACTACGTTTATGCTCTATGAACCAGGCTCTGATACCACTGTAGGGTTTTGATTCATGGATCGCACAAACGGAAGCATAATCAAACAAACAACCATGCAAAACCCTCCAAGGATCACAAGTCTAGATGCATAACGATAGTGAAGGTAAGAAATCATAAACACACCTTTGGGTTCTCCTTGATGACTTCAAACGCGAATAGTGTCACGTTCTCTATAGTTGATCCACGCCTAGAGTTGATCCTAGATCTCCAATCTCCTTGGTGCTAGCCCAGAATGAGAGGAGGGTGAAGGAATCACGCAAAACGAGACAAAAAGGAAGGGGCTCGGCCCTCTTTTTGGCCGACGGGGACGAGGGCGGCGGCAAGGGGGGCGTCGGCCTCCTTTGTGGCTTGCTCTCTCTCCTTTGTTCTCTCCCACTCTTGTTATGTTCTCTCTAGAGCATAAATTATGAGGAAGGAAGGAAGGAGGGTCCTTTATATAGTCCAACAACTCCTTGTTAACTACCTAAAGGACTTATTCTAGTCCAACTAGAATTCAATTTAGTCCCTTCCTTGCAAATTAGTCCCTACTAAGTTTGCAAGGGTTTGCAAAGTGATCCTTCTAATTAATTAATCCAATTAATTAATTCCCAAATCTAGTACAACTCTATATAGCGTGTGACCCCATAGGTTCTATCTAGTTGGTAGCAACTCTTTGCTAATATGGAGCGGTTTCTAGCAAAACATCCATTCTAGCCAACTAATAGAATAGTCATCTAGACAACCTTGTACAAGTAATTGTCTCATCCCTTTGCCTCCATATCCGGATTGGACACGAGACATACAAGTCACACTCGTATATCCAATCCCTAGTTTCTGGATCCATGGAATAGCCTTATTCGTGCAAATAACATCAATATCCCATATATTGATTTATTTGAGTTTGGCCAGACATTCTATAAGCACTATTCTTCGAGTGGCCTAGGATATTTGCTCCCGTTATGTGGGAGGGGCAAATCCTCTCTACGTCCACTACGATCTCTAAGCTTCTTCTCATTGCATCCAGTACACGCCTTTATAACTACCCAGTTACGGTGTAGCGTTTAACGCTACCAAGATCACAATGATCCACAACTAGAATATCTAGTGACTTCAAGTCTAAGGATGACAATACCATTGTACCCGAGAAACACTTGTGACTTAACATAACATATATGTAGCCTTCTCGGTGATGGGTCAATCCAGTGCTACATTCCGTAATGCACACCTATGTGTTGGATCCTGATATCTCCATATCAATCCAACCCCATACTAGTCTATAGATGATTGTCCCATTTAATCATTATACTTGACTAGGGATATTTAAGATAAACAACACGATTGTAAATCTAAGGACTTCATTATATTAAATATCCAATAGATAATAAATGAATTTTCTAGCCATATACAAATTCATACTAAACTAGATTGCCTCTAGGGAATCTATTCCAACAACCACTGCCCTGGCTGCAACAGAAACCATCCAGGAAAGGAATGTAGAGGCAATAAGGTCACTTGTCTTATCTGCAGAAAGCTAGGCCATCGGAAGTTTGAGTACCGAGTAAGGACCCACGGGAACCACAATGGAGGAAAGTACAACCACAACAACACCTATGGAGGAAATGGAGGGTTCCAGGGAGGCCGCAATAACTTTCAAGGAGGAAGCCTGCATGGAAATTACAAGTAGGGCGGGGGAAACCGCTATGGAAACAACAATGGAGTCTATAAACAGAACAATAACCGCCAAGGTGATGGTAGATACAACAACCGCCAGCAAGGGAACGTCGCAGCTCCGGCAGCAAGAGCCCCAGCAGCACCAGCTCAGCAAGGACAAAGAGCAGCAGACACCATCAATGTCATGAACCAAAAACAGGCGGAGCAGGGAAACGTTGTGACTGGTAGATTCCTTACCCACTCGATCCCTTATTTAGTCTTATTTTATTGTGGAGCATCGTTTTCTTTCATATCATCCTATTATGCAAAGAATCTTGAATTACCAAACCCAACTTCCATATCTATTCCAGTATCTACTCTTTCTGGAGAAGTTTTCACCTGTAAACCATGTACCCAGAGGTTAAGTTAGAAATCCTAGGGGTCGAGATACCTGCAAATTTAATTATGTTCGACCTAGGAAACATTGATGTGATACTTGGAATGGATTGGCGTAGTAAACATCAGGCAACCATTGAGTGTTCACTCCAAAAGGTTAGTTTTCATGGACTAAATGGTGATCGTCTATCTTATAAGGGTATAACCAGTGGACCAAGGATTCAATTCGTGTCAGTCTTAGCCATCCTCTCAGACCTTAGGAAAGGGCATAAGGCATACCTCTGCACGATCCGTGACCAAGAGAAGGAAGAAGAGAAGTTGGAGAATATCCCATTAGTGAACGAGTTTTCTGACGTATTTCCAGACGAGCTTCCAGGAATGCCACCCAAGCGAGAAGTGGATTTCACAATAGACCTAGTGCCAGGAAGTGAACCGATTTCCAAGGCACCTTATAGAATGGAACCAGCAGAGTTGAAGGAGTTGAAGGAGCAACTCAAGGATTTATTAGATAAGGGTTACATCCGACCGAGTGCTTCACCGTGGGGAGCACCGGTTCTTTTCGTGAAGAAGAAGGACATAAATCTAAGGTTGTGTATAAATTATCGTGAGCTGAATAGTATAACCATCAAGAATAAGTACACACTCCCTATGTTCGATGACTTTTTTTTACCAAATGCAAGGAGCAGACACCTTCTCGAAGATTTACTTAAGGTCAGGCTATCATTAGTTGAGGATAGTTGAACATGATATACCCAAAAGGCCATTTCGAACTCGATATGGACATTACGAATTAACAGTGATGCCATTCGGTTTAACAAATGCCCCATTTATCGAGTTGATGAACCGCGTGTTGCAGAAGTACCTCAATAAGTTTGGGGTAGTGTTTACAGATGACATTCTGATCTACTCAAACGAAAGGGAAGATCATGAGAAGCATCTTAGGGAAGCATTGGAAACCCTGCGACATGAGAAGTTGTATGGGAAACTTTCAAGGAGCGATTTTTGGTTAGATAGAGTTCCTTTTCTCAGAAATATCATCTCAAAAGAAGGTGTGTCGGTGGACCCAGGTAAAGTGGCGGTCGTAAAGGACTGGCCGACACCTAAGACCGTGATAGAAGTAAGGAGTTTATTGGGTTTAGCTGGATACTAAAGTAGGTTCGTGAAGTATTTTTCAAAGATCGCAAGACCGCTGACAGCCCTGACGAGGAAAAAAACCAATTACGTTTGGGACAACAAGTGTGAGGAGGCATTCCAGACACTAAAGGTTTGATTGACGACATCTCCTTTTTTGACATTACCCACCGAAGGGGAAGTCTTTGAAGTCTACAGTGATGCATCCAAGCATGGTCTAGGGTTTGTTTTAATGCAGAACAGGAAGGTGATAGCTTATGCCTCAAGACAGTTAAAGCCCTATGAAGAGAACTACCCAACACACGACTTAGAGTTTGCAGCAGTGGTGTTGGCGTTGAAGATTTGGATACACTACTTATATGGGACGACGAGTAAGTTCTTTACAAATCACAAGAGCTTGAAGTACATATTCACGCAAAAGGATCTGAATATGCGACAGAGAAGGTGGTTGGAATTGATTAAGGATTATGATCTTCAGATCCAGTATCATGAAGGAAAAACGAATGTGGTAGCAGATACGCTAAGTAGGAAGACCACACACTCAGTAAACTCATTATGGGTTTTTCCAAATAAGCTCTATGAGGAATTTCGGAAGTTGGAGATTGAGTTTCTCACAATTGGGATTGTAGAGTGTTTATTCTGCAATTTGACAGTGGTTTCGGACATTTTCATAGAGATACGAGAAGCTCAGCGGAAAGTCGAATTCCTACAGCAAGTGAAAGAGAAGGTCGAGAAGGGTGAGGCACCTGATTTAAAGATTGAGGAAGACGGAAGCATAAGATTCAAGGGAAGGTGGTGCATACCAATGAAATGATCAGAAGTGAAGGAGAAGATATGAAGGAAGCTCACAACACTCTGTACTCAGTGCATCCCGGAGGAGACAAACTCTACAAGGATTTAAAGAAAAACTTTTGGTGGAGGAACATGAAGAAGGAAGTAGCAGATTTCGTGCTCGTTGCCTAACTTGCCAAAAGGTTAAGTTCGAACATAAAAGGCCCGGAGGAATGATGCATCGATTGGACCTAACAGTTGGCAAATGGGATTCCATCTCAATGGATTTTGTGACGGCTTTCCCAGTATCAACTAATGGGATGAACCAGATTTGGGTAGTGGTTGACCGGCTAACGAAGACAGCAAGGTTCATTCCCATGAAGAACACATGGGACATGGAGAAGAGGGCTAGTTCATACATTCAGAACATAGTGATATTACACGGAGTACCTAGTTCCATCATTTAGGATAGAGATCCCAATTTCTTATCGCACTTTTGGAAGAAACTATGGAGGGCTATGGGCACGGAGCTCAATTTCAGCACAGCTTTTCATCCAGAAACAGATGGGCAGACAGAAAGGACAATTCAGACACTGGAAGACATGCTTAGGGCTTGTAGTTGGACTTCGGAGGATCATGGGTGGATAAGTTACCATTGATAGCGTTTTCCTACAACAACAGCTACCATGCAAGCATAGGGATGGCACCCCATGAAGCACTCTGCGAAAGGAAGTGAAGGAAACCTTTGTGTTGGAGTGACATCAGTGAGACACTTATTCTAGGACCACAAATTATTTATAACTCGACGAATTAAATTAGAATATTTCAGCAAAGAATGAACGGGGCCCAAGATCGGCAAAAGTCTTATGCAGATTCGAAGAGAAGGCCTTTGGATTAAATATAGGTGACAAAGTCCTTCTGAAGGTTTCACCAACTAAGGGGGTAATTCAGTTCAATCAGAAAGGGAAGCTGAGCCCCAAGTTCATTGGACCCTGTGAAGTATTGGAACGTATCGGCGAGGTTTCCTACCACCTAAACCTTCCCAATGACCTAGGTAGAATCCATAACATCTTCCATGTCTCTCAACTCAAGCCATACATCCCTGATGAAAGTCATGTCCTTGATCAGAGCCAATTGAGTTAGATCCAGCCTTAACCTATGAAGAACAACCAATCAAAACCTTAGACGAGAAAGCTCGATATACCCGTACCAAGTCAGTCACGTTGGTCAAGGTCCTTTGGTCTAACAGAAGAAGCCACGTGGGAGTCAGAGGAGATCATGAAGAAAAATTACCCGCACCTCTTTGATCTTGTATTACCAAGAGTGTCGAGGACGTCACTCCCTTTGAGGGGGGGATGATGTGACAAAACGAGTTTTATCCACCTTTCTTGCATATATTTTTGAATATAATTGTTGCATGTTCATTGTAATTTCATAAATTTTTCATATGAATTAGTTGCATCTCTCATGAAACGTGTCGTAGTTTATCCAAAAGAGTTTTGAGCTTTGGGGACGAAGCTTTGTTTTAAGGGGGAGATGATGAAATACCTCGTATTTCGTTTGGGGCTATTTTTTTATTTTGAAATGTTGTGTTTTTCTTGAGTAATTCAAATCATAGTTTCTAAAAAGTTATCAAAAATACTACTAGTAAGCTTGTTACTAAGTGGTAATTCCAAAAATACCCATCTTGCATTTGCAATCTTGTATTTACCTTAATTTGTAGTATTTTCCTATCAACCCTCAAATTTTTTATTGCTTTAATTTCTACCCCCAACTAATTTGTTGGGAGAGTTGTAATTTATCTCAAGTCCCTCCCCAACACTACCGAAGTCCACTGTAATAAAGTAATGCTCCTACTTTCCCCATCCATATGTGGAGTCACCATATGCCATAAGATGAAAACCCTTCCCACACTACGACTAGCACATCTCTACCTCACTCCTTCCACTCTCTAATATCTATATCTCTTCCCTAAATTTCATCCAAAACAATGAGGGAATCATAAACATCATCCTCTTCCTCAAACCCCACTTCTCTCATCTCTCTCTTGCTTCCATTGAAGGAGCTCCAAGTCTAGGGGGAAATCAAGCACTCCAAGACTCTCTAAAACTCCTAAATACTTCTTAGGGATGGTTGTAAGTATCATTTCCTTGCTCTTATCTTTCATATCTTGTTAAAATAGTTGTTGGAAGAATGTCTTGTTGGAAATCTCTTGATTTGATGATGCATGTGTACTTACAGCACGAAATTGTGACTTTGAACTTATGTTTTATCAAATTCTTCACTTGATTCCTCAAATTTATTGTTTTATTTCTTTTTATATGTTTAAATGGCCGTGTTTTAGCATGTTAACATGTTTCTCAAGTTGCATGTATCATGGAAATGATTTGATCTAGATTTGAAGGTTTTAGGGAAACTTCCATGTTGATACAAGCTGTGAGGTGTGTGAAAAACATGGTTAAATTCAACTTTTGTCTCTCTAAAAATTTTAAACCTTACATTTTATGAAACTAGACTCATAGGGGGTGATTTTGAGAAAGAAAAAAAAAACATATTCATAGCGTTCTTAGTTAATAAGCAATGGTCATTTGAAATTGATTTTTTTCTGGAACTCTGTTTCTGAACCAATCTTGCCATTTTCTCTAAAAACCCCATTTACAGAAACTTTTGGGACTCAATTTTTCTTGTTTTAAAACTATAGACATAGATGATTAATTGTGGAGAATATGAGCATCATTGCTACTCTCAAAGCGGTCGAAATCACATTTTAAAGTGGAGATTTACTTCCAGACTTGTCTCTGCACAATTATATTATTTATTTTCTATATTTACTTCTGTAATAGCTATTGATACGATTCTTGATGTTTCAGAAACTAGACACATATGTCTACATTCTGAGAGAGTTTCATTAATTTTAAAAGTATTTTGGTACTTTAAATGTGACTCTAAAGTCAGAGCCACAAATCTGTCCAGATTTGTGGTTTCACATTCTTAAGAAAACTTGAATTTTCACATGTCTAAGTGTTGGATTTGATGTATTTTGTGATTATGTCACATTTTTATATGTGCATTTTTTACATATGTGATTATGTAGCATGTATGTTGCATTTGTATTATGTAAGTGTAAGTTGGTGGTTATGAGTACGTATATCTGTGATTGTAGACATCGGGTTCGTAGGAGACGAGTTTGTGCCTTCGGAGTTCTAGGATTGCTCTTTGTTTGCCTCGCGCTTGTATATCATTTGGTAAGTATATGTGTGCAACCTTTACAAATAAAAATTAGATGTTTATTTGATTTTCAAACTTGGAAATTATGTTATAAAAATGAAAATCGGAGCATGTGAGAACTTTTAATAATCTAAATCGTACTCTTTGGAAATTACTTGGGGAAAACTTTGTGTTGTGGAAAGAAAATTATTTTGAAACGGGAATTAATAAGACACTCATAAATTATAGGGCGATGTAGGGAGTTTTATTGTGGCTAAGGTCGGGGGCGCCAAGCGATCCTCCTACTATTTACGGCTACAGCCTGAAGCAATGCTTCACCTCATTGGACAATACTTAAGGGTATGTATGGTTTTCTAGGATTAGCAGTATTGCTTGGTATTGGACTAAATATAGTTAGGTATTATTTAATATTGTGTTTGGTTGTTCTGGGCTAATTTTAATACTGGTACTAAATAGTGAACAGATAGTCGTTAATACCCCAAATTAGTCCCCTCTCTCATGAGGGTATTAGCTGGATTGGACTATTTGTACCTTAATACTGAATTAATACTGCGCAAATCCAAACACATTATTAATTATAGTTAAGCTAATCCAATAAAGTCCTATCCGGAAAATTTAATCCAGTCCAGTCCAATCCGGCTAGTCCGGAAAACCAAACGTGCCATAAATGTTTATAATCCACCCCCGATGAGCCTATATGTACCAAGGTATTGCGCCCAAGGGGTTTATAGAGCTAGAGTGCTACTTATACTTGTACGAGTCACTACGGTATAGAATTGTCGACACTTAAGGCCTTTTAGCTAGAATTTGTGAGCGACGATTGACATATGGGCTCCCATAACGCTCGGGAGAAATAGGGTTGTCAAACCCTAGAATGCACCCTTAAGCAATTCATTGAGATTCCTCCGTCTACACTAATCCCGTTGGTGGCTCTAGACATGCCCCAACCAAATGGAAACGTTAAAGTAACTCGTTACAGCAATTAATCAATAGTTTTAAATTTCTGAAAATCTTTTACTGTCATTATTTAAGTTCATCTGATCTCTTTTGTAACTTATAACTGTGTTCCCTAGTCATCTATTTATGAGTTGTAGCTTATATTTACTCAGTTTTGACTGACTTCATTTAAACTGTGGTGTCCCGTTATTTTATTTTAAACCACCCCTGGTTCGAGCTCGCGAGGGAGGGAAACGCACCACGAAATATAGGCAACGGTAGTATATAGATCACGGAGCCTACATGAAAACTTCTCTTTTTGTAGCCATATTACTTTTGCTTCTTGTAAATAACGTTGTACACATTTTTTAACGTAATAGTAATGTAACTGTTGGGTTTTGTTTGATCGCATGTAACCAAGAACCGTGATCCTACTCTGTTACCCGGGAAGGCTCATCACCTTGGGGGGATGGCACTTCTCATAATTTCTGAAGGTGGGGTGTTTCAAATGAGTCTAGAAATCCATCCTTATGGAGTCTAGATACACGTTTCTCGTTTATGGCCTAAACAAAAGTTTCATAGATAAGCAGGATTTAAATCATTCATTTTAATCCTCTTGGTATTTATGTTATAGACAGGATTATTTAGATCAAGGATATATAATCCATTAAATAAGTGCGCACTACAATATTGAATATTATAAAAATAAATGGAGCACCAATTGTCCTTTATTGAAATAGTAAAACCTTCCATGTCCAAACAAGAAATAGAAATAATGTTTCTGCTCATAGCAGGCACAAAGTAGCAATTATTTAATTCTAAAAAAAATCAGAGACAGCTCGTACACGTCTACAGCCAATGCATAAACATTTGCTCCATTCCCAACGCGCAGATCTATCTCCCCTTTCGCCAGTCTTCTATTTTTCTTTAGATCCTGCACATTTCGACAAAATTGATATCCACATCTAGTATCCAATACCCAAGATTAAGAGACATCTATAACAAAAATACTTGATGGTGGTGGAATCGCTATTCCATGCTGTAAGGGCATAGGTTGTGCCTTGAATAACCTTTCAAAGCCTTGATTCTACTATCACAGTCTTAAAAATAGTACAGTTATTTTCAAGGCCTTGAAACTGGATTCAAAGCCTTGAAACTGAATAACCTGTATGCTTATTCTTAGGGGGAGTTTTTTGTGAACTCTTCTAATCTGATTTATCCTCTCTCACCCCTATGCTTGATTTATTATTATTTGATGATGAAAGGCAAATTAAGTCGACATATTTGAACATAAGAAGTCATTTGTTTTAATATGTTTTTGCAGGGAATTTTACTTCCTAGTTTGCATGGATAGTTTCGTAATCTGACTTGTGCAGGAAATGAAACAATTGGAGAAGATGATTATGTGATCAATCAAACCTACATGATAGCTTCTCAATTTGTTAGAATGCAAGATCACAACAATATCTCTGAAGATTGTGATCATCTAACCATTGGAGAAGATGTCAAAGAGTCAAAGTTTGTTGCCTACAAAATAGGAGATCTGTTGCTGAAAAATCTGGGAAGATTTGCAGAGCTTTTTTAAGTATAAATAAAGCTCATTTTTTAAGCAACAAGACACATCACTCAACGGAAAAAAAAGAGAGACACAATTCTGGATTGACAAGCATCAAAGTTGTTCATCATTCTCACAATCCAACACACAGAAGTTCACTGCATTCTTAATTGCAGTTTTCTATTCTAGTGTTCTTCTGTATTGTACTTTATTGGTAGATCATTTCTGTAATTTTTATATACATCATTCTCAAGGAATGTTCAAAGTGAACAATAGATAATTCTTTGTTATTCAGTTAGCTAGAGCAGGTACTAGATAGGTCAGAGAGAACCTGAAGCTGTAACAGAGTAAGGCAAATCTCTGTGCTTGAGATCTACGCCTTAGCTACTGATTAATAATAATTGAGTTGAAAATCATGCAGGAGAAGATCCCTGAGGTAGAGACGTAGGTCCAAGTGGATTGAAATCTATGAATCCTTTGTCTCTTACATTTACAGTTCAGTCATATTCATAGTTTCTATAGCATTCTAACTTGTCTGTTTTTCAAGGGTTTGAAACTCTTTTCATGTCCTTGAAAAAGACTTGTCTGTTTTACAGCAATTGTATTTCGTTCCAAAGGCTTGATTTTGTGTTCAAGTCCTTGAATGCTTTTTCAAAAAAACTAAAACTAAAACTCTTTTTCTCCTCTAGATTTGCAAAAAGTTGGCATACTCTATTCAACCCCCCCCCCCTTCTAGAGTATTTGTGCTGCATATTCATCTTCATACTCCCCCTTTCAATTGGTATCATAGCTTGTATCACTGTAAAATATTTAACCATATGGTGATCATGAGTACTGCAGGTGATGGTGGTTTTTCACATGGAAGAGCTTCCCACAGACCTCCTCTATTTTGTGGAGAACATTGCTCACTAGAAAGCCCTGATGAAGATGTTCATCATTGATCAGGACATAGAACTTTGGACCATTATTCATAATGGACCTCACACCTTCTTTATAAAGAAAGATGGGATCAGAACTCCCAAATATGAAGACTCACTCTCCCCTTCTGAGTTAGAACAATATTCTAAGAATTACAAAGCTATTAACATCTTGTATTGTGCTTTGAGTACAGATGGATTCAACAGGATTTCAGGCTGCGAGACTGCCATAGAAATCTGGGACAAGCTTGTAGTGACATTTGAAGGAACCAGTCAAGTCAAGAAAACCAAGATCAACATCTATCTCAGGCAATATGAGCTGTTCAAGATGAATACAGATGAGTCAATTAGAGAAATGTTCAAGAGTTTCACATACATTGTCAGCAACCTTGACTCTTTGGGAAAACATATTTCCAATGAAGAAAAGGTGAGGAAGATACTGAGAAGTCTTCCAAGGCCAAATGGGAACCAAAGACAACAGCCACTGAAGGAGTTCAAGATCTCTCATCACTACAACTTGATGACCTACAAGGGAAGATGATGACACATGAAATATCCATGAATGAAGCTGATGGAGAGCTACCTGAAGGTGTCAAGAACTTGGCACTCAAGGCCAAAGAGAATGAGAAAATTCAAAGCCTTGAAACTGAAGATGATGATGATGAAGATCCTTTTGCATTGATTTCCAAAGCCTTGAACAGAATTCTCAAGATGAAGAAACACTTTGGACACAAAGACTTCAACAGAGAAAGAAACAAATCATCTAGAAGCAAGGACTACAAAGGTAAGTCTTCTTCACAAAATAAATCCAAAGTCATGAACTGATTTGAGTGTGATAATGCGGGACATTTGATAAGAGATTTTCCACACAAGAAAAGCAAGAACTTCCAAAAGAAAGACCATTACAGGAGAAACAAAGCTATGATAGCTTCATAGAGTGATTCAGATAGCTCAAGTGAATCAGAATCTCAAGAAGAAGATGCCAACCTATGCTTCATGGCCAAGCATGATGAAAGTTTTGAGAATAACATTGAGGTAATGGTAAACTGTCTGATTTCAAAATCAAAATATTCTCTTTCAGATTATCTAAGAACAATGCTTTTAAATGAAGAAGATTATCTGAAAGAGATCAGACTTTTGAAAGAAAAGTTCATGAGCAAGAAAAGGAGAATTTACAACTTGTTAGTCTAAATCATAATCTTGAAATATCTCAGAAGAAAACTGACAATGATTTCAAGGCCTTGAAAACACAAGTCAAGGAAGTAGTCACTGAGAAATCTTTGATGAGCAACAGCCTTGTTGATCTGAAACATCAAGTTGATGAATTGGATAAACAAAAGACTACTCTTGCTGAGAAACTTCAAGAATCTAAATTAGTCAAAATCAATCTTCCAGGCTCAGAACATAAGTTAAACATGATTCTTGGAGGAAGTTCAAAGTCTGTTCATAAAGTTGGTATTGGATACAATTCCAATTTTCAAAGAAACAACAATACCAGATTTGTGAAAGTTGGAAGCAAAACTTCTCCTAAGTGTCATTTTTGCAACAAGATTGGTCATATGAAGATGACTTGTCCTTTAAGAAGAAGAGACCCTCATATAATGAGGAACACATTTCCATTTCAACTTAAAGGACAAGTCAGAGGGATTTGGGTTCCTAGAGGGTTAAACCACCTAACATGGTTGATCCTGAGTATGAGTCAAAATTCCACACTTGGTCAAAAAGCTGGGTAAGGCAGTGATTGGTGTTTGCAGTTTGCCACCAACATCAAGGAACATAAGTGGTTTATGGGCAGTGTTTGCTCAAGACACATGAGTGGAAAGAGATCTCTATTCTCAGAATTGAAAGAGCAATATGAATGTTCAATTACTCTTGGTGACAAAGGCAAATGAAACATTCTTGGTATTAGTAAAGTTGGTACAAATTCTGAAAATTATATTTCTTATGTATATCTAGTTGATGGTTTGAAATTTAACTTGATTAGTGTATCTCAGCTTTGTGATAATGGCAGCAAGGTTATCTTTGATAAAGAGAAATGTGTGGTGCAAAATGAGAAATCAGGAGATTGCATCCTCACAGCCTCTAGATCAGAAAATGTTTATACTTTTCAGACTAACAAAGTTGCAGGTAAAAGCCTAAAGTGCCTCAAGGCCTAGAAAGAGGATTCAATGGTTTGGCACATAAAGCTTGGTTACATTAGCTTGCATACCTTGAAAAAATTGATCTCCAAGGATCTGGTAAGAGGATTGCCATCTATCAAGTTCAAATAAGATGATGTATGCAATGCTTGTGCTCAGGGTAAGCAGACCAGAAGCTCATTCAAACCAAAGAATTTTGTAAGTACCTCTAGACCTATAGAACTACTTCACATGGATTTGTGTGGTCATATGAGGACACCGACCCCAAAAGGTAAGAAGTATATGCTATTCATAGTAGATGATTATTCTAGATATACTTGGGTTATGTTTTTAAAAGAAAAGTCTGAAGCCCTATCTGAATTTTCAAAGCTTTGCAGAGAACTTCAAAACTTGAAAAACCAACCCATTGCTTCAATTAGAAGTGATCATGGTAGAGAATTTGATCAACTAGAATTTGATTTGTTCTGTGCTAAGCATGGTATCTCTCACAATTTCTCTGCTCCTAGAACTCCTCAACAAAATGGAGTTGTTGAAAGAAAGAACAGGACTCTTGAAGACATGTCAAGGACAATGCTTCTAGAAAATAAGTTGCCAAAACATTATTGGGCAGAAGCTGTGAATGCAGCAAATTATATTCTGAACAGGTGCTTGATCAGGCCTATCTTGAAGAAAACCCCATATGAACTCTTCATAGGGAAACGCCAAACATCTCATACTTCAGACCCTTTGGTTGCACATGCTATGTCCACAACAATGGTAAGGAAAACTTGGGTAAGTTTGATGCAAGAAGTGATGAAGGTATATTTCTTGGTTATAGAGTTTATAATAAAAGAACCAAGCTGGTTGAAGAAAGTATTCATGTTATCTTTGATGAAAGCTATGATGGCTCTTTGAGTGAATGTTTTGCAGACCTGCATCTAAACAAGCATGAATCATAAGAAGAAGCTGAAAACTCAATTGGATTCAAGAAAGTCTTAGAAGAAAACAAAAGACATTTTCAAGACCTTGAAAATGGTGTTCAAGGCCTTGAAAACAAGCCTCAAAGCCTTGAAAAACATGATCAGAAGGATACAAGTGACAAAGCCACTACTTCAAGACCAAAAAGATATATGGAGAACCTGAACCATGGTCTCCAAGAAAGAGATTCAAATATCTCTCATCTCATCCAGTTGACAATATCATTTCAAATCCAACCACTGGTACACAAACTAGATCACAGTTGAAGAACTTATGTGCTTTTAGTGCTTTTATCTCTCTTGTAGAACCTAAATCTGTGAAGGAAGCACTACAAGAAGCAGACTGGATCATTTCTATGCAACGTGAACTCATTGAGTTTCAATTGAATAACTTCTGGAACCTGGTTCCTACACCTACAAATCAGTCTGTCATTGGTACCAGATGGGTGTTCAGAAATAAGTTGGATGAGAATGGCCAAGTGATCAGAAAAAAAGAAAGTTTAGTTGCTCAAGGTTAAAATCAAGAATAAGGTATTGATTATGAGGAAACGTTTGCTCCGGTCGCCATGTTAAAAGCAATTAGAATTTTGCTTGCATTTGCATCTTTCAAAAACAAGAAACTATTTCAAATGGATGTGATATGTGAATTTCTGAATGGATACTTGCAAGAAGAAGTTTATGTTGCACAACCTCCTGGTTTTGAAAGTGATAAGTTTCCAGAAAATGTTTATAAAGTTGACAAAGCTCTTTATGGTTTGAAACAAGCTCCAAGAGCTTGGTATGCAAGATTGTCAAAAAAAATTCTCGAAAATGATTTCAAAAGAGGATTGATAGACAAAACCCTTTTCTTAAAGACTCATGAGAAAGATCTACTTGTAGTTCAGATTTATGTTGATGATATTCTGTTTGGAGCTACTAATGATCTTCTATGCAAAGAATTCTCAAGTCTTATGAGCAGGGAATTTGAAATGAGTATGATGGGAGAGTTGAACTTCTTTCTTGGACTTCAAATACATCAATTGAAAAAGGGCATCTTTCTACTTCAAAGCAAGCATACTAGAGACTTGTTGAACAAGTACAACATGTCTCAATCCAAAGAGATCAAGACTACAATGAGTTCTACATTGTCTTTAGATAAAGATGAATATGTTAAGATTGTCAATGTGAAAGAGTATACAACTATGATTGGATCATTACTATACCTTACTGCTAGTAGACCAAATATCATGTTCCGTGTATGTATGTGTGAAAGATTTCGAGATGATCCAAAGGAATCACACTTAAATGCTGTGAAGAGAATATTCAGATATCTCAATGGTACCAAAGACTTAGGGCTTTGGTATCCAAGAAATTCTAAATTCTCTTTGCAAGAATTTTCAGATGCAGACTTTTCAGGTTACAAAGTTGATAAAAAGAGCACTTCTGGAACTTGCCAATTTATTGGATCATCTCTAATCAGTTGGCACTCCAAGAAACAGAACTCAGTTTCTCTATCAACAGCTGAATCTGAATACATATATGCTGGTGCATGATGTTCACAAGTGTTGTGGATTTCTCAAAAGTTGAGAGATCTTGTATTTGATCTCAGAAGTATTCCCATCAAATTTGACAACACTAGTGCAATATCTATCAAAAAGAACCTGTACAACATTCAAGAACCAAGCATATTGATGTTAGACATCATTTCATCTGAGATCATGCTGAGAAAGGTGATATTGTTCTTGAATTTGTTTCGACTAACATGCAACTTGCAGATATCTTCACTAAACCATTGCCAGATGAAAGATTCTCAGCTCTAAGACTGGAGCTAGGCACGCTAAATAAAGACGCATTGGTTTAGGGGGAGTATCAGGTAAGAAGGTAAGTCATTATGTGGTTTTCAAAGGTTTGAACTGATTTTCAAAGCCTTGAAATTCTTTCAAAACTTTGATCTTATTTGCTTCAGTGTTGCAGCTTTTCAAGACCTTGAAAACCTTTTCAAAGCCTTGAAAATGAGTCTTCTGAACTAGTTAGTCAACAATCTTGGATCTTTCAGTATTGGGTGCTATCTCTGTAGATATTTTCTCAATATTGCCCCTACCTTTTTAAAAATTGATTTTTAGCCAAATACTGTATTTTAATATTTGTTTTCCAACGGCCTAAAATATTTGAATCTTCTCTGATCATTACAGATTTTTTCAGATCAGAGAGATATTCTAGTTTCCTTTTGAAACTCAAAAACACTTTTCGTATTTATCTTATTCACTTCTCTATCTCTCCGTATCATTCCTACTTCTCTCTATTCTTCTCCCAAACCCTGATGAGTACTAGGAGAGCCTTAGACATAATCAAGATGGTAGGGGGATCCAAACCTAGTTCAGAGAAGAAAAGAAAGACAGTTGTGGATGAAGTTCAAGAGATCTCTAGCTCTAGAACTCCTAGTGCAGGGGCAGTTGCAGAACTTCCTCCACCCAAAAAGAAAGTCAAGAAGGTTGCAACTCCCTCCTCAGAAAGTAAGAAGAAGAAGAAGAAGAAGAAGAAGAAGAAGAAGAAGAAGAAGAAGAAGAAGAAGAAGAAGAAGAAGAAGAAGAAGAAGAAGAAGAAGAAGAAGAAGAAGAAGAAGAAGAAGAAGAAGAAGAAGAAGAAGAAGAATAAAGAGAAGGCTGCTGCATAAAAGCAACCTGAAGCAGAGATTTCTAGCCCAAAGAAGTTGAAGAAAAAGAAAAAGGAAACTCAAGCTGAAAAAGGGAAAGGAAAGGTAACAGAGGAACAGCCAGAAGACAATGTGGAGAAAGCATTGCAGATCTACTCAAAGAATAATGCTCCTGATGAATCTTGGTTCATCTCTAATACTTCAAAAGGTCAGTGGTTAGATGGCTTTGCTTCCAGATCTATTTCTTTCTGTAGTATGATCAACATGCATAATGGTAGAACACATGAATCTTAAGTGCATCTATATGTTAAAGAAGATTTCTCTGTGGTTTTTGTTGAATCCTAAAGAGTAAACCTACCCAAGACTCACCAGACTCTTCTATCTGAAATTGAAACAAGTTAAGAGATCAGCACACTTGGTAATTCAATCTAGAGATGCTGGAATTGAGAATGAATTGGATCACTCTGAGTTTGCCAATGTGCTACGCTGTCCCAAGAGGTATGACACAAACAATCACCTTCCTAAGATATAAGTACTAAAAATATCCAGAGAAGTTATACCTACCAAACACTCCCACCTCAGTCAAGCAATTACAACAGTCTGTGTTAAATGTTGAAGCCAAATTCCTTCACACTATTTTGGTAAGGTGTATATTTTCCAGAGAGCACTCTAGAGAGTTGGTGACTGAGAGAATGCTGGAAATTATGTATATGATAATGCATGGTTATGAGATTGATAATCAAAAGTTAGTGATTGAACATATGCTCTTAGCCATACCAATCAAAGGAAACATCCTCTGCCATATACAAATCTGCTCACCTTTTTCTTTGAACATTTTGAGATTCCAACTGGTGGAGAGGAATCAGTCACTCCTGGCATTGGAATGCTTAATGAGAAAGCTTTTGAGAAAATTGGAGTGGTAAAAACTAAAGAAAATACTTGGAAGTTGTATTCAGATTTGGCTGAAGAAGAACTTGTTGCAAAGAAGTTTCTTAAGCCCAAGACCTTGACCCCCACTTCAAGTCAGACTTCTCATCCTAAAGACAATCAAAGACTTGATGGTTTGGAATTGGATTTGGAAGAGATCAAAGAAACTGTTTATGGACTTGAAACTGATCTGGGTCAAGTCAAGTATATGGTGGAAAAAAACTTCAGGAGCATGTCTGCGTTTGATTTTCCTGAGGATGAAGAAGGTACAGAGAAAGGTGGTTCTGAAAAGAATTTTCCAAGTGAACATTCCAACCAGGAAGAGGCTGCTCAAGTCAAAGATAAGGGAAAACAAGTGGTAGAACAAGCTGCTCAGGAAGGAGATGAAGTTAACAGTCCTGAATCAGATGATCTGCTGATTACTTTGAAGAAAAAGAAGAAATCTCCAAAGGCTTCTACCAAGGACAAGACTGAAGAAGTGACTAATGCTTGTGAGAATGAAGAAGAACAGGAAGAACATGATAAGACTGATGTTGACAGTGAGGAAGAAGAGGGAGATTAAGATGGAGATGAAGACCCAAACCCTTAATCCTTCCTACTCTTTCTTCCCCATTCCGTCTTTTAAGTTTTTAAGTTTTTATTTTCAAAATTTTCCAGACACTTGATCCAACATTTTCTCTAAACTTTTTGATGAAAGTCAAAAAGGAGGAGAAATTCTAGGTGGTTTTTAAGTTTTCTATTCTTAGAAATTATTTGCTGAACTTTTTTATTTTCTGTTGCTGAATGAATAAGTTGGATGTTTTGGAACTATTATGTTATTTGAACTGTATACTAATCAGTATGTTTTTGCAGAGACTAAGAATCAAACAAGTCTTGGTTTTGCCTTTCATCAAGGGGGAGACTGTAAGGTCATAGGTTGCACAAGGCTTGAAATAGTAAAACTATTTCAAGGCCTTAAATCATCTTTCAAATCCTTGAATCTGTGCTCATATACTTCAAAATAGTACAGCTGTTTTCAAGACCTTGAAACTGGATTCAATGCCTTGAAACTGAATAACGTGTATGCTTATTCTCAGGGGGAGTCTTCTGTGAACTCTTCTAATCTAATTTATCCTCTCCCACCCCTATGATTTATTTATTATTATTCGAGGATGAAAGGAAAATTAACTCGACATATTTGAACATAAGAAGTCATCTGTTCTATTATGTTTTTGCAGGGAATTTTACTTCCTAGTTTGCAGGGATAGTTTCGTAATCTGACTTGTGCAGGAAAGGAAACAATTGGAGAAGATGATTCTTTTATCAATCAAACCTACCTGATAGCTTCTCAATTTGTTAGAATGTAAGATCACAACAATATCTTTGAAGATTGTGATCATCTAACCGTTGGAGAAGATGTCAAAGAGTCAAAGTTTGTTGCCTACAAAATTGGAGATTTTTTGCTGAAAATCTGGGAAGATTTGCAGAGCTTTTCGAAGTATAAATAGAGCTCATTTTAAGCAACAAGACACAACACTCAACGGACATAAAAAAAGAGAGACACAATTCTGGATAGACAAGCATCAAAGAAGTTCTCATTCTTACAATCCAACACATAAAAGTTCACTGCATTCTTCATTGCAGTTTTCTATTCTAGTGTTCTTCTGTATTGTACTCTATTGGTAAATCATTTCCGTAATACTTCTATACATCATTCTCAAGTATTTTTCAAAGTGAACAATAGAGAATTCTTAGTTAATCAGTTAGCTAGAGCAGGTACTAGATATGTCAGAGAGAACCACAAGTTGTAACATAGTCAGGCAATTCTCTGTGCTTCAGATCTAGGGCCTAGCATTTGATTAATAAGAATTGAGTTGAAAATCCTGCAGGGAGAAGATCACTGAGGTAGAGACGTAGGTCCAAGTGTACTGAACTCTATAAATCCTTTGTCTCTTACATTTACAGTTCAGTCATATTCATAGTTTCTACAACATTCAAACTTGTATGTCTTTCAAGGGTTTGAAACTCTTTTCAAGGCCTTGAAAAAGACTTGTCTGTTTTACTGCAACTGTATTTCATTCCAAAGGCTTGAATTTGTGTTCAAGGCCTTGAAATATTTTGCACTAAAACTAAAAATCTTTTTCTCCTCTAGTTTTGCAAAAAGTTGGCATACTCTATTCAACCCCCCCCCCCCCCTCTTTTAGAGTATTTGTGCTCCATACTCATCTTCATACTCCCCCTTTCAGAAGCCTTTTATCCTCCATATACTTTGGGCAGTTACTCTTTCTAGTGTCCCGGCTTATTGCAGTAGTGACAATCACTCTTAGTCACGCCCTTGGCAACGCCACCAACATGCTTAAGAGTAACTTCCTTAGATTTAGCAACTGCCTTGCCTTTTCCTTTGTACGTAGAGGAAAACCTTTTGCCCTTCCCTTTGTGCACCATCGTTATGGCATTGCCCTTTCCCTTGTTGATGCTTTGTTAAGCTGTCCTCAACATATTGAGTAGAACTGGCAGAGGTTTTACAATCTAGTCCATGTTATAGTTCATGATGAACTGTCCATAAATCTCAGGCATCAATTGCAAAACGAGATATGTGGCCAACTCTTGACCCACCGGAAATCCTAGGCGTGCGAGATTCTCCAAGTACCCGATCATTCGGAGTACATGAGGTCCCACTGGGTTTCCCTCTGACAGATTACATTTGAACAATGTCTTTGAGACTTCATACCTCTCAACCCTAGCCTTCTCTTGAAAGAGCTGCTTCAAGTGTGCGATCATATCGTACGTAGCCATATTCTCGTGTTGCTTCAGGAGCTCAGAGGACATGGTGCAAAGCATCAGGCATGCCGCATCATTAGCATCATCAACGAACTTTCGATGCGCCTTCTAGAGCCTGAGGAACTTCCTCCTCTAGAGTGTACAATTTCTTTTTCTGCTTGAGAACGATTTTAATGTTCCTATACCAGTCTAGGAAGTTGGTTCCAAAAAGCTTTTCCTCCTCAAGGACAATGCGTAGCGTGATGAACTCGATGAGTTGTTTCCCATTGGAATTCTACAAAATGAGAAGTATAAAAGTTTTAGTATTTTGTGAATTAATAACCATATTTAATAATGGCTAGATTATTAAACATAGCTCCCACTATTTTTCTCGGATTAATAACCCTCAATATTAATGCGGAGAAGATCATTATATTTTCTAGTGGGTGCCAAGATCCATATTTCACTTCTTTTCAGCTTGCTTTGGTAAGTCACCCAAAATTAGTTATTTAGGTAGGAACAATTCCAATTGCATCCTTATGAAATTCTCTGTTCAATTGGGCAAATAACTCCTTATTTATCCATCCCATGGATAATTCCAATTGGTTGCCTCTAGACTTTTAATCTTATTAAAATCACCTAGTTGCGTCCAACCTCTTACTTAAACAATTGCACATTAATTGTTTGTGTCATCGCAAAAAAGTCATGACAAACCAAGTCACCCGAATTTTTCACGCACGAGCTTGATAATCATGATAATGAAGAGTGCTTAAGTAACGAGCAAACAAAACGCAATATTTAAATTGAGGGATTTTTCCTTTTCAGTTTAATTGTTTTGTTGATCTATATCAACTGATCTACTTATTTTAAGTTGGGAAAAGTCACAAATAAAAGATCGGTTTGTTAATTATCTTATTAACAATTTCGCATGTATCATCCATACACCAACAATAAATAATAAGATAATAAAATAAACAACCACAAAATAAAAATTAACGTGATGTGGATATGGCCTCTAAACTAAGATATTCCCAAGCCAGTGAGAATATGTATGAACCCTAAAATAGCAAGCTCATCTCCTTGCGCCTCCATCTTTTGGTCCATACTCCATAGCCTGTGGATTGCTCCTTCTTGTGGTCATTCGTTTCTTTAGGCTTCTTTTTCTCCATGTCTTGACTATTATCTATTTTATCTAATTCTAGGTAGCACCTAGACTAAATAAAAAGATCTCACAAGTTGAGAAAGAGACCGGTTCGTAGACCGTAAACTTAATTAACTATTACATTAATTTGATCAGCTCGCAGGCCATAAAACAAACCACAAATAAAACATCCACAAAAAACCACAACCTAAGGCCATATCCAATCACCATGTAATAAGCACATAAGTTGTAAAAATCCAATTTTAACGCGCTTGGTCAATTTTAATTGTTTTTTGGATGTGCTAGGGTTAAAACAGTCCAATAGGGCTAACTTTGGCTTTGGCCAAAACCCTAAAGGATTGCACCCTTTCCATGCCCCCTAAGCTAGGGCACGACCAGGCCGTGTGCTAGGCTGGCCGAGCCCTTGGTCGTGCCCTAGCTTAGGTGGCAAGGCAAGGGGGCGGTCTCAAGTTGGGGGGGGGGGGGGGGGGGGCGAAACTCCTTTGGAGTTTTTTCCAAAACAACTCCTTGCCTTGTTGCCCAAGTTTAGTTGTTTCCATACTTGAAAAACCCTTTTTCCAAGCATGTGCCCAAACCCTAGCCGTGTAGATCCAAAAATTCACATCCTGTGTGATTCAAACTCACTCTTAATTCACAATATATGTAAAATATGTCTTGTTTGATTGAATCATATTCAATTTCATCAATTATGCTTAATTTTTCCGTATTACGCGATAAACAACAATTTAAAGTGTAAAACAACATAAATCGTAACACATAAACTACGTTATGCTCTACGACATGTGGCTCTGATACCACTATAGGTTTTGATAATGGATACACAGCGAAATAAACAATAATTAATCCGTTCAAGACCCTCCAAGGATCAAAAGTCTAGAATTCATAACGATAGTAAGGGTTTAGTATCAAAATACCTTTTGATTCTCCTTTGATGACTTCACACATGAAATATTATTCCCGTCTCTATGGCAAGTCCACTCCTAAGATTGAATCCGGATCCTTCAAACCTTTTTTATAGCTAGGATTTAAGGAAGAATAGTAAGAAGATCACAATCACGCAAAATGGAGGAAGGAGGGGCGGTCCTCCTTGGTGGCCGATGGGATGACGGGGGGGAAAGGGGGGGGGGGGGGATCGGCCTTCTTTTGTCTCTCTCTCTGCTTGATTTTCTCTATACTCAAGTAATTTTATGGGCATTAGTATTGAAAAAAATCTAGGAGTGTCGTTTATATAGTCCAACAACTCGTTGTTGACTGCATAAAAGCCCCTATCCTAATCCTGTCCATACATGAATTAGTCCAACTTGCAAATTAGTCCTACTAAATTTGCAAGTAGTTGCGTATTGATCCTTCCATTTAATTAATTATATTAATTACTTCCCAAGTCCGGTCTAATCCTTAGGGAGTGTGACCCCATAGGTTTCTACTTAGTTGGTAGTAACAATTTACTAACATGGAGTGGTCTCTAGCAAGACATCCACGCTACCCAACTAATAGAAATAGTCATCCAAAAAATCTTGTGCAAGTATTGTCTCATCTCTTTGTCTCTATATCCGGATCGGACACGAGACATAAAAGTCCCACTTGTATATCCAATCCATAGTTTCTTGATCCTGGGAATAGTCTCATCCATGCAAATAACATCAATATCCTATATTGATTTATCTGAGTCTGGCCAGACATTCTATGAGCACCATCCCTCGAGTGGCTTTGGATATTTACTCCCGTTATGTAGGAGGGACAAATTCTATCTACGTCACTACCATTCTAATCTCGCTTCCTTATTGTATCCGACTAACGCTTTTATTACTACCCAAAACACAATATTCCAAAACTAAAGGATCAAGTGACTTCAAGTCTAAGGATGAAAATACAGTTGTCACAACGAGAAGCACTTGTGACTTTACATAACATGTATGTAGCCCTCTCGTTATGGGTCAATCCAGTATGCTATTACTCCTAATGCATACCCATGTGTTGGATTGTGATATCTCCATATCAATCAAACCCCATACTAGTCTATAGTTAATCGTCTTGTTAATCAATATAATTGACTAGGGATATTTAAGATAAACAACAAATTTGCAATCTAATGACTTCATTATATTAAATATCTCCATAAATAATACAATGAATGTTTCTAGCCAAAAACACTATTCTTACTAAAAAAGATTGCCTCTAGGGAACCTATTCCAACATATTATCTGTATCCTCAAAGGAGGATGTGTAGATGGTCGATTCTCGTGCTTCGTTCCATGCGACAGGAAGAAAGGATATTCTTCATAATTACATGCAGGGTGACTTCGGGAAGGTGTATCTCAGAGACGATGGGGCATGTAAGATTGTAGGGAAAGGAGAAATCCAACTGAACTTGGATAATGGAAAAACTTTGCAGTTGAATGATGTCAGACATGTACCGATGTTGAAGAGGAATCTCATCTTATTAGGCCAACTTGCAGCATCCGGTTGTAAAACTACTTTTGGAGTTGATTCCTGGAAGGTAACAAGAGGATCCATGGTGATCGCTCAGGGTAAGAAGGAGGTTACCTTCTTTATGACTACAGGAACGGACAGTACCATAGCTGTCGCATCTTCTGAAATTGGCGCATGTACATGGCACCACAGGCTAGGACACATGGGTGAGAAGGGCGTGCAGATAATGCTCAAAACAGGCAAGCTCAAAGGTTTGAAGGAACTTGATTTGGAGTTTTGTGAGGATTGTGTCTATGGGAAGCAGAAAAGAGTCACGTTCACCAGAGTTAGCCGTGGTTGAAAGCTCAACAGGTTGGAGTTAGTGCATACAGGTGTATGTGGTCCAGCGAAGATAGCTTCTAATGGAGGTGCGTCTTAATTTGTTACTTTTATTGATGATGCCACTAGAAAACTATGGGTTTACTTCTTAAAGAACAAATTCGATGTATTTGATGTGTTTAAGAAGTGGAAGGCTGCTAATGAGGATGAGACAGGTTAGAAACTTAACGGTTTGAGATCTGATAATGGTGGCAAGTATTGCAGCATTGAGTTTGAGAGTTCTGCGCTGAGAACGACATCAAGATACATAAGACAATTCCAAACAAGCCTAGACAGAATGGAGTTGCAGAGCGCATGAATAGAACACTCACAGAGCTTGCAAGGTGCACGAGGATACACGCTAGATTGCCTAAGTCATTTTGGGCTGAGGCAGTGAACACAGCTGCATACTTAATCAACAGAGGTCCATCGACAGAACGAATTTTTGGATTGTCCGAGGAATCTTGGAAAAGAAAACAAGTATGTTTGTCGCATTTGAGAACATTTGGATGTACCGCTTATGTTCATGTTGATGCAGAACAGAGGTCCAAGCTATATCCTAATTCGAAGAAGTGTGCGTTTATCGGATACGACGTTAACAGTTTTGGCTATCGATTTTGGGATTTCGATAAGCACAAGGTTGTTAGAAGTATGGATGTGGTATTTAACGAGTCAGTTGTGTACAAGGATTGGGAACAAGGGCAGGTTTCGGAACATAAGGAAACAGTAGAGCTTGAGATTTGAGACCTCCAACCACAAGTTGAAGCCCCTACTCCAGTACAAAGTTTAGAAGTTGAAGTGGTTGCTCCAACACGAAGAGTTTTAGGAAGGTCAACTAAAGGTTAGACTCCAGCTCGTTATTTATCATCATTTTTATATCTTATGCTCACAGATAGTGGTGAACCCGAGAGCTTTGAGGAAGCAATCAGAGTGAAGCCATAGTTAAGTGGGAGCATGAAATGAATGATGAGATGCACTCTCTCTACTCCAACAAGACATGGGATCTTGTAGAGTTTCCCCGAGGGAAGAAGGCTTTGCATAACAAGTGGGTTTAAAGTCTTAAGGAGGAGCATGATTGATCAAATAGGTACAAGGTTAGACTGGGGTGAAAGGATTCAGCAGAAAGCAGGCGTAGACTTCACTAAAATCTTCTCTCCAGTGGTGAAGATTCCACCATCTGCACAGTACTTAGCATTGTGGCAGTAGAATATTTGCACCTTGAGAAGCTAGATGTCAAGACATACTTTCAGCATGGGTATCTAGAAGAATACATCTACATGGTACAACCACGAGGGTACAAAGAAGCAGGTAAAGATAATATGGAGAGAAAACTAAGGAATAGTTTGTATGGCTTGAAGCAGGCACCGAGGCAGTGGTACAAGTTGTTGGAATAGGTGCCCTAGAGGCAACCTATAATTAGTATGAACAATGTTTTGGCTAGAACATTCATTTATTATTTATTGTGATATTTAACATAATGAAGTTCTTAGATACAATGTGTTGTTTATCTTAAATATCCCTAGTCCATTATATTGATTAATAGGACGATCAATTATAGAGTAGTATGTGTGTAGATTGATATGGAGATATCAAGTCTAACACATGGGTATGAATTAGGAGTAATGGCATACTAGATTGACCCACAACAAGAACACATTAGATTATGTCAAAGTCACAATCGCTTCTCGTAGTGCTAATGATATTGTAATCGTTAGACTTAAAGTCACTAGATACTCTAGTTGTGGAATATCATGCTTTGATGTTATCAAACGTTGCGCCTTAACCAGGTAACTATAAAGATAGTTATCGGGCATGATAGGAAGCAAGCTTAGAGAATGTAGTGACGTGGAGACGATTTGTCCCTCCCACATAATGGGAGAAAATATCCATGGGCCACTCGAGGGATGGTGCTTATAGGAATGTCTGGCCAGACTCAGATAAATTAATATGGAAATATTGATGTTATCTGCTCCCATAAGCATATTCCCAGGATCGAGTAACTATGAATTGGATATACGAGTGCGACTAATATGTCTCGTGTCAAATCAGGATATGGAGACAAAGCAATACATGAACATTGGGAACAAGGTTTGTCGGGATCACTAACTTATTTCTATTAGTTGGGTGGCATGGATGTGTTGCTAGACACCGCTCCATGTTAGTAAATAGTTACTACCAACTAAGTAGAAACCTATGGGGTCACACACCGAATGGATTAAATTGGATATAGGTATTAATTATTTGGACTAATCAATAAAAGGATCATAACGCAACCACAAGCAAACTTAGTAGGACTAATTTGCAAGTGGTCTAATCCATGTACGGACATGATTAGTTTTGGGGCCTTTATGTAGTTAATAAAGAGTTATTACTATATAAAGGAACTATACCTTGTTAATTCTGAACACAAGTCATTATTGAGAGAACTTAACAAAGAAAGAGAGGAGACAACGAAGGAGCCGAAGCTCCAACCCCTACCCGATGCCGTTGGCCTTTCCTCTTGGGAGCGACTTTGCCTCATTTTGCGTGATCTCTTCCTCCTTCCGTTTCTAGCACTACACGGCGAGAAGGAATCCAATCAAGAATCCAAGGTGTGGATATTCATAGAGACGAAGACACTATTATTCGTGTGATCTCCCAAACTAAGGTACACATATTTTATGCCCTTAGCATGTTATGAATGCTTGCTCGTGATCCTTGGTGGGATTTGAGCATAATTATTTTATTATTCCGCTCCGTAACCTGCATCAAAACCCAACAGAAGTTTGATAACTTCATGTCTAAGCAAGGATACAAGAAGTGTCATGGGGATCATTGTTGCTACTTCAAGAGGTTCAAGAATTCTTACATTATTTTCTTGTTATATGTGGATGATATGCTTGTTTCAGGATCAAGCCTGGGGGAAATTCAAAAGCTGAAAGACAACTTATCTAAGGAGTTCTCAATGAAGGATTGGGTCCTGCAAATAAAATCCTTGACATGAGAATCTACAGGGATAGAATTGGTAAGAAGCTAGTTTTGTCACAAGCTGATTATGTTCAAAAAGTCTTGAAGAGCTTTCACATGCATGATGCTAAACCAGTGAGTACGCCATTGGCGAGTCACTTCAAACTTTCGACAGACCATAGTCCAGCTACAGATGAGGATAAGGACTGCATGGCTAAAGTTCCTTATGCATCTTCTGTGGGAAGCTTGATGTATTCTTTTGAATGCACACGTCCAGATATTTCCTAAGCAGTGGGAGTTGTTAGCAGATTCATGAGAAATCCCGGTAAGGAGCATTGGAGAGTTGTGAAGTGGATTTTCAGGTATCTGAGAGGTACAGAGGATGTAGCTTTGTGCTATAGAGGTTCAGAGATCAGTTTGAAAGGGTATGTTGATTCCGACATGCCTGGTGATGTGGACAGAAGAAAGAGCACTACATGCTATGTGTTTACACTTGGCAGTGGAGTTGTTAAGTTGGGTTTCGAGGTTGCAGAAAATTGTTACTCTATCTACTACTGAAGCCGAATATGTAGCAACTACGAAAGTGTACAAAGAGATGGTTTGGCTACAGAGTTTCTTGAGGGAACTTGGGAAGAAGCAGAAGAGTTGTAAGCTGTATAGTGACAGTTAGAGTCCAATTCATCTGGCGAAGATTCCACTTTTCATGCAAGGACGAAATACATCGACATCAGGTCTCACTTCATTCGTTTATTATTGGATAAAGACGTGATAAAGTTAGAGAAGATCCACACAAGCCAGAATCCTGCAGATATGTTCACCAAGGTTGTGACTAGGCTAGTTGTGACCTTAGAGAAGCTGAGAACCTGCTTGGCTTCAGTTGGCCTAGTTACATGATGATAGGCCAAGTCCATACTCATGGAGGATGTTGAATTGAAGCTGGGAGAAGTACACACAAAGTTAATCAAACTTCAAGTGGGAGATTGTTAAGTGTGAAGACTGTTTTGTAACCTAGTCTAAAATTGAGGGGCTTACAAGCAATTTCATGTATTAGCTATCCCTATATAGTTAACATACCTCTAGGGTTAGGATATCACATCACAGAAAGAGAGACTGAGAGATCTTTTGCAATTTTCATTCGTTCATCATAGTGAAGTGGGTGTGGACCGTGGATGTAGCCAATTTGGTGAACCACGTAAATCGTTGTGTTCTTGTTCGTGTTATTATTCTGTTTTTTCTTTTCGTTGAGTTGTTAAATCGCTCAGAGACGATCCTAAGTCCTAACATCCCCCGACCCATGATGAGCTTGAGTAACTAAGAGTATTATTTGTATTTTACCAAACTAGAGGGGTTGAAATAGAATTAAACAAATATATTTATCAACCGGTCATTGACTCTTTGTCCCATATATAAACGTTGAGGCGGCGAAATCCCTTTTTCGGGAGTGATTGTTACGCTATAAAAGGCGATCGAATGCATTAGGTTGGATGTATTGGTCCTCGAGTTTCCAAACAGACGAACACATAGCCTGCGATTAAGAGGAGAGAAAGCAGAGGAGAGATTTTGAATTCAAGTTTGGTGAGGATCAACCCATATACCGGGAGACATGGCAGCAACGCTTGGTGAGTGTTTGTTGGCTGATCTTGATGATTTGTCAGACAAAGAAGAACTCGATATATAGAAGTTGCAGGAGGATTCATATATGGTGGATTTGGACAGTGTATGTAACTTACAGAAGACGCGGCGGTACATCGATACTATGAAGAAATTGGACAATGCCCTTGAAAAAAAGAATGTCCCTGAGTGGATTCCTCCCATCGAAGACGAAGATCCGGACGAGTATGGCCTTATAATAGATTGCAATTCGTTGTCTGTTGACATTGACAATGAAATTCTCACCATCCACAACTTCATCGGAGACAACTATCGATTCAAGTTCCCAGAACTCGCTTCTCTGGTTCAGCACCCAATTGATTACGCCCGTGTCGTGAGAACCATTGGGAATGAAACCGATTTGACCCTTGTTGATTTCGAAGGTCTCTTGCCTTCTGCTATCATCATGGTTGTCTCTGTCACCGCATCAACCACTCCTGGTAAACCACTTCCAGATCATGTCCTGAAAAGAACAATAGACGCGTGTGATCGTGCTCTTGATCTTGATTCTGCTAAGAGGAAGCTTCTTGATTTTGTAGAGACTAGGATGGGAAAAATCGCTCCAAATGGGAGCATGAAATGAATGATGAGATGCAGTCTCTCTACTCCAACAAGACATGGGATCTTGTAGAGTTTCCCCGAGGGAAGAAGGCTTTGCATAACAAGTGGGTTTAAAGACTTAAGGAGGAGCATGATGGATCAAATAGGTACAAGGTTAGACTGGGGTGAAAGGATTCAGCAGAAAGCAGGCGTAGACTTCACTAAAATCTTCTCTCCAGTTGTGAAGATTCCACCATCCGCACAGTACTTAGCATTGTGGCAGTAGAATATTTGCACCTTGAGCAGCTAGATGTCAAGACATACTTTCAGCATGGGTATCTAGAAGAATACATCTACATGGTACAACCACGAGGGTACAAAGAAGCAGGTAAAGATAATATGGAGAGAAAACTAAGGAATAGTTTGTATGGCTTGAAGCAGGCACCGAGGCAGTTGTACAAGTTGTTGGAATAGGTGCCCTAGAGGCAACCTATAATTAGTATGAACAATGTTTTGGCTAGAACATTCATTTATTATTTACTGTGATATTTAATATAATGAAGTTCTTAGATACAATGTGTTGTTTATCTTAAATATCCCTAGTCCATTATATTGATTAATAGGACGATCAATTATAGAGTAGTATGTGTGTAGATTGATATGGAGATATCAAGTCTAACACATGGGTATGAATTAGGAGTAATGGCATACTAGATTGACCCACAACAAGAATACATTAGATTATGTCAAAGTCACAATCGCTTCTCGTAGTGCTAATGATATTGTAATCGTTAGACTTAAAGTCACTAGATACTCTAGTTGTGGAATATCATGCTTTGATGTTATCAAACGTTGCTCCTTAACCAGGTAACTATAAAGATAGTTATCGGGCATGATAGGAAGCAAGCTTAGAGATCGTAGTGACGTGGAGACGATTTGTCCCTCCCACATAATGGGAGAAAATATCCATGGGCCACTCGAGGGATGGTGCTTATAGGAATGTCTGGCCAGACTCAGATAAATTAATATGGAAATATTGATGTTATCTGCTCCCATAAGCATATTCCCAGGATCGAGGAACTATGAATTGGATATACGAGTGCGACTAATATGTCTCGTGTCAAATCAGGATATGGAGACAAAGCAATACATGAACATTGGGAACAAGGTTTGTCGGGATCACTGACTTATTTCTATTAGTTGGGGTGGCGTGGATGTGTTGCTAGACACCGCTCCATGTTAGTAAATAGTTACTACCAACTAAGTAGAAACCTATGGGGTCACACACCGGATGGATTAAATTGGATATAGGTATTAATTATTTGGATTAATTAATAAAAGGATCATAACGAAACCATAAGCAAACTTAGTAGGACTAATATGCAAGTGGACTAATTCATGTAAGGACATGATTAGTTTTGGGGCCTTTATGTAGTTTATAAAGAGTTATTACTATGTAAAGGAACTCTAGCTTGTTAAGGTCATTTTTTAGAGAACATAACAAATCAATAGAGAGAGACAAGGAAGGAGCCGAAGCTCCAACTCCTCCCCTACCCGACGCGGTCGGCCCTTCTTCTTGGGCGCGGATTTGCCTCGTTTTGCGTGATCTCTTCCTCCTCCTTCCGTTGCTAACACTACACGGCGAGAAAGAATCCAATAAAGAATCCAAGGTGTAAAAATTCATAGAGACGAGGACAATATATTCGTCGTGTGATCTCCCAAACTAAGGTACACATCTTTTATGCTCTTATCATGTTATGATAGCTTGCCTGTGATCCTTTGTGGGATTTGAGTAGTTGTGTAACCTTCATCAAAACTCAACAATGGTATCATAGCCACAGGACGTAGCGCATAACATGATTTTATGAGTTGCAATTTCAGTTTATACACCATATTGTTTATATTACACGAAAACTGAAATTAATTGGCATATTATATGCAAATTGAATTAGATTCAATACAAGCAAGAACTCATTTAACATTGGATGTGAGAATTAGTGAGTTTGGATCACATATGATGTGATGAATTGGGTTCTTGAAAATTAGGGTTCTTGGGCACATAATTGGAAAAGGAGTTTTTTCAATTATGGAAACAACTTTATGGAAACAACAAAACTTGGGCAACAAGCAAGGAAGGGGAAGGAACTAAGGACGAAGCCCTAGTCGCCGCCCCTCCTCTTCCTAGCGCGCCAAGAAAGGCCTCGACCACCTAGGGGCAGCCGGCCTAGGGCCGGCCCGGCCCGGTGGCGTGCAGCGGTCCATGGGTTCGGCCTAGGTCTAGGTTGACCTCTTGGACTGTTGTGACCCTAACTACCCAATTTCAACTAAAATTGAACAAGCACGTTAAAAATTGATTTTAACTGTACTATGTGTTTTGTTGCATGGTGGATGGATATGGCCTAGGTTGTGGATGTTTAATTTTGTGGTTTTGTTTACGGCATGCGAGCTGATCAAATTAATATAATAGTTAGTTAATTTTACCGCCTGCGAGCTGATCATCTTCTCGACATGTGAGGTTTTATTTATTTATTTATTCTAGATTTTAGGCATAGATTAGAATATTTAGATGATAGCCAAGAGCATGGAGGAGAAGACCGAAGGACTAAGAAGCCACAAAGACGATGAGGACTCCCATCCTAGGCGCGTGACTATGGTGGAGTACATGGAGATGAGCTTGTCACTTTAGGGCATATAGATATTATCATTGGCTTGGTAATATCTTATTCTAGGGGCCATATCCATGCCACGTTAATTTTTCTTTTGTGAATGTTTATTATTTATGTCTTGTTATTTATTTTTGTGTGTATGGGTGATACAAGCAAAACGTTAACAACATAATAATAAACAAGTTTGATCTTTTATTGTGGATTGCCCAATCCAAATAAGTAGATCATGTTGAAAAGATCAACCAAACAGTTAGATAATGACAATTAAATCCCTCAATGGAAATATTGTGTTTTGCCTTCTCTTGCCTAAACACATTTCATGATCAAGGTCTATTAAATTCGGGTTCTCCAAAGCAAGGAATTTTAATTCACCTTGGTGTGTTGCGGACGACACAAGCAAGTAATTTGTGATTGTTGAAGCAAGAGGTTGGACGCGACTAGACAAAGTCAATTCGATTGACGAGCCTAGAGGCATGGCAATTAGGTGTTTTCTACCGAATAAAGAATAAGAAATTATTCACCTAATTGTACCAAGAGTTCCATGGGATGCAATTGGAAAGGGATCCTACCTAAATAACTAATTCTTGGGTGATTTGCCAAAGCAAGCTCAAGAAGAAGTGAAATATGGATCTTAGACTCACTAGAAAATATATATGATATATTCCGCATTAATGGTGAGGGCTATCAATCCGAGAAAAATAGTGGGAGCTATATTTAATTATCTAGCCATTGTTGAATATAATTAAACTGTTCAAAATACTTAAATTGCAAATTTCTCGTTTTTGTAGAATTCCAATGGCAAACAATCACGCATCGACTTCATCCCTGCGATCTGTCCTTGAGAAGGATAAGTTGTCTGGAAAAAATTTTCTTGACTGGTACAGATATTTAAGGATGGTCCTTAAGCAAGAAAAGAAATTGTACGTCTTAGACAATCCTATTCCAGAACCAGCCCAGGATGAGTCTATACTAGCTGCCGTGAGAGTACATCAGAAACATGTGGATGATTCTAATGATGTGACTTGTCTCATGCTTTGAACCATGACCTCTGAGCTTCAAAACCAACACAAGAACATGGAAGCCTACGATATGATCGAATACTTGAAACAGTTGTTTCAAGAACAGGCAAGGCATGAGCGGTATGAAGTGTCCAGGGCACTTGTAATACCCCGATATTTTGGGGGTATTTTTAGGAGTTTATTGAATATTTTGTGTTGTTAATAGGATTTATAAAAAGTAGTTTTCTTAATTTTAGGTGTTATATAGATTATTTTATATATATATATATATATAATTATAAGTTAAGAAAAATAATATTTTGAACTTTTTATTTTTATATTTTGTTTTAGTAAAAGTTATAAAAGTTAGATAGGTTTTCAGTTATTAAAAGTTGTGGGTCGTATAATATTTTTAACGTGTCTAAAACGTCACATTTTAATAGATTTTTTTTACGTATCATGCCACCGCGTAGCACGGTGTACCCGCTACACCGTAACAAAGCTTTAGTCATCCCCTACCTCACCTTCAATGAACAGGAGAGTTACTCTCAACGCTCCCGACGCCGTCTCCGACACAAACACCACCACCAAGACCCCCTCTTCACCTAAAATCGGTCCCAATTCGATCCTAACCCGCTAAAGACCGAATCTTCCTCACCAAGCAATCAATTTCGCCCAAATTCGAGTCTCGATTCGAACCCGAAATCAACCCGGAAACCACCATCGTCGGACTCCACCTCTGTCACGGAGTCTCTTCACACCGCCTATATAAACCCCGGACTAAACCCCAGAAATCACACAACCAATACACAGCTGACTCTCTCTCTCGCTCGCTCGATCGCCCTCTCCCTCTCGCTCTCTCGTTTGAATCGCAACCCGGACGGAAACCGGGTCCGACCCGATCGAAGACAACGCCGCCAGCTCCGCCACCCTACTTCGCCACCTCGCGTCGCCGACGTGTCCTCCCCGTCGTCGCCGTCGTCCCTGTCCACCTCCGGTAAAGCTAAACCACGTTATTGTTAAGTTTTTGTTGTTCTTTAAAAAAAAAAGTTGCTTTGATGGCTAAGATAGTTACAGTGACTTTGAGGAAGAGGAATGGGTATTGAATTAAGTTGGAAAATTTTGTATGGTTTGAAACTTTGGGGGTATATATTGTATTTTATCAAAACAGTGGGGGTGTTGTTTGTACCTTATGAAAACTAGTTTATTTTTTTTTTTTACTGAAACTTATTTTGGTTATGGGGCACTACTATAATGGTTAGTATATGTTTATACCTTATCATTTTTTGGGTAGAATAATAAGTTTTGTTAATTAAAGAATTATCAATTTTCTTTATTCTAAAAATATAATAATAATAGTAAATTTCAGACTACCTTATGAGTTATTACACATAATGAATAGTTATTGAATGTTTTCATAATAATAAAAGCTTGCTATATATATCGTATACTACAAAAAAGTCGTATTTCTTTAGCAAATTTTGGGGGAATTAGATAAGGGGGAATTATATGCATTACCAATAGGATTGTGCACTATTGTCGTGATAATCAGAATGATCATTAGGAAATATTTGTTATTGTAGACACCGAGTTCATAGACGGTGAATTTGTGGAGGATCCGTACTACGAGTACTAGGAGGTTGTTTGCTTTCGTGTGACGATCTCTCTTCCAATCCAAGTAAGTTTATATGCACAACACCTTCAACTATCAAAATGTGTTTGGCGTGTGTTACTTGTGTATCGTGCAACTGTTTTAAACATTGAATTTTGAAATCTCTTTCGAAAGTATGCAAACATGTGATATATTAATGAACGATAAATGATATGGGGCGATGTACAGAGGATGCGTGTGAAGGCTACGGCCGGAGACGCATGTCGGCGAGTCTCCATTGTATTTATATATGGCTACGGTCGGAGACGCATGTCGGCGAGTCTCCTTTGTATTATGGCTACGGCCAGGGAAGCATGT
Organism: Linanthus parryae; assembly: GCA_023055425.1. Classification (NCBI taxonomy): domain Eukaryota; kingdom Viridiplantae; phylum Streptophyta; class Magnoliopsida; order Ericales; family Polemoniaceae; genus Linanthus; species Linanthus parryae. The sequence continues at coordinate 2,529,765 of JALGPY010000010.1, read as the reverse complement.
CGGCGATTCCCTATGTTTATTGTGAAAGCTATAGAGTACTACCTATGCACGTGTGGGTCACAACTGTATAGGGGTGTCGACACTTAAGGTCTCGTAGTTAGTTCAGGGGTGAACTGGGATGGACTGTGATATCCCGAGAGGAACCCTAATTATTATTTTATTGCATCGTGACCTCTCTGTGGGCATTCGTTACCCGCTGGGCTCTAATACGCCTCAGCTCAACTAATGATTAAATGTGAACTTACTTCAGTTATATTGTGATCCAGTCTTTAAGCCAAAACTCTGTTTTACATGTTGTGGTATATGCTTACTCAGTTTTTACTGATAAACGTTTTCTGCGGTCGGCTGTCGCTATTTTAAAACCCGCAGGTCGAGAATAAAGTGGGGGAACGCGCACACGTAAGCTGGAGTTAGGATCAGGCAGCTAGAAAGTATTTCATTTATTTAGGAAGCAGATTTTTAGAATTTAGATTTGAACAATGTCATTTGTTTTATTTCAAATTATGGTTGGAGAATTTCTCCGTTTTTTATTAAATAAATGCGCTTGGATTATCGTTTGGTTGTGCTAGTAGGGAACCGTAGGTTCCAGGGTTGTTTCAGTTGGTATCAGAGCCGACGGTCCCAACGCTAGTGCAACCTTCGATTTCCATTAAATAAAGATAAAACATAAATTGAAACTTTTTGAAATTTAAAATGGACATAGGCTATCGAAAATTGGAAATAAAACTAAACAAGCCGGGGTTATGGGATACGTGTAGTCTTTACTCCTTATTAATTGTCTCTATCCTATCCTATCATGTTGATTTGTTTATGGTTCGATGCCTTGCTGGTTCTCAGCTGTGTGCTTGCTATTCTCCTATTGCATGTTTCGTGAGTTTCGTTGTGATACTATATGTGTTATATACGTTGTTATTTTACTGTCAAGTGTCCCGTCTGCACCTCAAACTTTCTCTGAGACTTCCCTCTTTCACTCTCCCTCTTGCCTCCCATATGGCATACCCTTTTATCCTCACCATTGCACCAGAGGAGGAGTCCTGCTGCTTATGAAGTATCGAGAAGATGAAAGCACCCATAAATTTGTTGCTAGTGGCCGATCATTGTCAAGATTAGAGTTGGATACGAACTTCCAACTGTCGTCTTCGAAACTCGTTGATGTGCTGCCATTACATTCTTAACGGTTTGGCCGACGTTCTATCATGGTTACTATTGAAGCCGAGTACATGAGTGTTCTTGGTGAGCTGTAGAATGTCAAATCCGATGAGGTCATGATCGAATAAGTTTCCCGCTTGTTCGAACATTCACTGAATTGGGATCTGGGGACATCACTCCTCTAAGGGGAAGGGGATGTGACAACCGGTCCCATTTTAGGCCTTCTCTCTTTGACAGTTGTTGCGTGCATGTAGTGTCATCCTCTTTATTACACTTAGGCACATTGGGCATCACGGTAGTGTCACGTCATCGTGTTAGTTATAGGAAGTCGTTGAGAGTGATGGTGCTGGAGGATTAGTTTAAGCTTCGGGGACGAAGCTTTGTTTTAAGGGAGATGTGATGTAATACCCCGATATTTTGGGGGTATTTTTAGGAGTTTATTGAATATTTTGTGTTGTTAATAGGATTTATAAAAAGTAGTTTTCTTAATTTTAGGTGTTATATAGATTATTTTATATATATATATATATATAATTATAAGTTAAGAAAAATAATATTTTGAACTTTTTATTTTTATATTTTGTTTTTAGTAAAAGTTATAAAAGTTAGATAGGTTTTAAGTTATTAAAAGTTGTGGGTCGTATAATATTTTTAACGTGTCTAAAACGTCACATTTTAATAGATTTTTTTTTACGTATCATGCCACCGCGTAGCACGGTGTACCCGCTACACCGTAACAAAGCTTTAGTCATCCCCTACCTCACCTTCAATGAACAGGAGAGTTACTCTCCACGCTCCCGACGCCGTCTCCGACACAAACACCACCACCAAGACCCCCTCTTCACCTAAAATCGGTCCCAATTCGATCCTTACCCGCTAAAGACCGAATCTTCCTCACCAAGCAATCAATTTCGCCCAAATTCGAGTCTCGATTCGAACCCGAAATCAACCCGGAAACCACCATCGTCGGACTCCACCTCTGTCACGGAGTCTCTTCACACCGCCTATATAAACCCCGGACTAAACCCCAGAAATCACACAACCAATACACAGCTGACTCTCTCTCTCGCTCGCTCGATCGCCCTCTCCTTCTCGCTCTCTCGTTTGAATCGCAACCCGGACGGAAACCGGGTCCGACCCGATCGAAGATAACGCCGCCAGCTCCGCCACCCTACTTCGCCACCTCGCGTCGCCGTCGTGTCCTCCCCGTCGTCGCCGTCGTCCCTGTCCACCTCCGGTAAAGCTAAACCACGTTATTGTTAAGTTTTTGTTGTTCTTTTAAAAAAAAAAAGTTGCTTTGATGGCTAAGATAGTTACAGTGACTTTGAGGAAGAGGAATGGGTGTTGAATTAAGTTGGAAAATTTTGTATGGTCTGAAACTTTGGGGGTATATATTGTATTTTATCAAAACAGTGGGGGTGTTGTTTGTACCTTATGAAAACTAGTTTATTTTTTTTTTTACTGAAACTTATTTTGGTTATGGGGCACTACTATAATGGTTAGTATATGTTTATACCTTATCATTTTTTGGGTAGAATAATAAGTTTTGTTAATTAAAGAATTATCAATTTTCTTTATTCTAAAAATATAATAATAATAGTAAATTTAAGACTACCTTATGAGTTATTACACATAATGAATAGTTATTGAATGTTTTCATAATAATAAAAGCTTGCTATATATATCGTATATTACAAAAAAGTCGTATTTCTTTAGCAAATTTTGGGGGAATTAGATAAGGGGGAATTATATGCATTACCAATAGGATTGTGCACAATTGTCGTGATAATCAGAATGATAATTAGGAAATATTTGTTATCGTAGACACCGAGTTCATAGACGGTGAATTTGTGGAGGATCCGTACTACGAGTACTAGGAGGTTGTTTGCTTTCGTGTGACGATCTCTCTTCCAATCCAAGTAAGTTTATATGCACAACACCTTCAACTATCAAAATGTGTTTGGCGTGTGTTACTTGTGTATCGTGCAACTGTTTTAAACATTGAATTTTGAAATCTCTTTCGAAAGTATGCAAACATGTGATATATTAATGAACGATAAATGATATGGGGCGATGTACAGAGGATGCGTGTGAAGGCTACGGCCGGAGACGCATGCCGGCGAGTCTCCATTGTATTTATATATGGCTACGGTCGGAGACGCATGTCGGCGAGTCTCCTTTGTATTATGGCTACGGCCAGGGAAGCATGTCGGCGATTCCCTATGTTTATTGTGAAAGCTATAGAGTACTACCTATGCACGTGTGGGTCACAACTGTATAGGGGTGTCGACACTTAAGGTCTCGTAGTTAGTTCAGGGGTGAACTGGGATGGACTGTGATATCCCGAGAGGTACCCTAATTATTATTTTATTGCATCGTGACCTCTCTGTGGGCATTCGTTACCCGCTGGGCTCTAATACGCCTCAGCTCAACTAATGATTAAATGTGAACTTACTTCAGTTATATTGTGATCCAGTCTTTAAGCCAAAACTCTGTTTTACATGTTGTGGTATATGCTTACTCAGTTTTTACTGATAAACGTTTTCTGCGGTCGGCTGTCGCTTTTTTAAAACCCGCAGGTCGAGAATAAAGTGGGGGAACGCGCACACGTAAGCTGGAGTTAGGATCAGGCAGCTAGAAAGTATTTCATTTATTTAGGAAGCAGATTTTTAGAATTTAGATTTGAACAATGTCATTTGTTTTATTTCAAATTATGGTTGGAGAATTTCTCCGTTTTTTATTAAATAAATGCGCTTGGATTATCGTTTGGTTGTGCTAGTAGGGAACCGTAGGTTCCAGGGTTGTTTCAGCACTGTTCGAGAGCAATCTCGCAGAAGGGAACCCAGTTGGGCCTCATGTACTCCGAATGATCGGGTACATAGAGAAACTCACGAGGCTGGGGTTCCCACTCGGCCAAGAGTTGCCAACTGATCTTGTCTTGCAATCGTTGCCTGACAGTTATAACCAGTTCATCATGAACTATACATTGAATGAGATCAGTAAAGCTCTGCCGGACTTGCTGAACATGCTAAGGACAGCTGAACAGAGCATCAATAAAGGCAAGGGAAAGGATACAATGATGGTTAATAAGAGGAAGGGAAAGGGAGTTGCCTCTACTTATAAAGGAAAGTGCAAGAAAGTTGCAAAGTCGAAGGAAGCCCTAAAGCCTAGTGGGGGCGTGACTAAAGGTGATTGCCACTACTGTAGCCAGCCGGGTCACTGGAGGAGGAATTGCCCCAAGTATCTGGAGGATAAAAATCTTGGAATAGTGATTCCATCACCACCAGGTATTTTTATTATAGACGTCAATATATCTATTTCTTCATCTTGGGTATTGGATACTGGATGTGGATCTCACATTTGTCGAAATGCGCAGGATTTGAAAAGAAGTAGAAGATTGGATAAAGGGGAAATAGATTTGCGCGTCAGGAATGGAGCAAGAGTTGTTGCATTAGTTATAGGCGTGTATGAGCTATCTTTGCCTTCTAGACTTATTTTAGAATTAGACAATTGCTATTATGTTCCTGCTATGAGCAGAAACATTATTTCCGTTTCTTGTTTGGACGAGAAGGGTTTTCTATTTCAATAAAGGAAAAGTGTTGCTCCATTTATTTTGATATTATGCACTATTTTAGTGCGCATTTATCTAATGGATTGTATATCCTTGATCTAAGTAATTCCATCTATAACATAAATACTAAAAGGAATAAAACTAATGATTTAAATCCTACATATCTATGGCACTGCCGTATAGGCCATATAAATGAGAAACACATATCTAGACTCCTTAAGGATGGATTTCTAGACTCATTTGATTTGGAATCATATGAGACATGCGAATCTTGTTTGTTGGGAAAAATGACAAAGTCCCATTTCAATAAGAAAGGTGAAAGGACTAGTGAGTTACTTGCACTCATACATACTGATGTATGTGGGCCGTTTCCCACGCCTTCCATATGTGGTTACACCTACTTCATTACGTTTACTAATGACTTCAGTACATACGAATTTGTACACCTTATGAAGGCCAAATCTGAATCCTTTGAATTTTTCAAGGAATTCAAGAATGAAGTAGAGAAGCAACTTGGTAAAAGTATTAAAGCTTTGCGATCGGATCGTGGAGGAGAATACTTGATCCAATATTTTGAAAAATATCTTAGAGAATGTGGGATAGTATCCCAACTCACTCCACCAGGAACGCCACAGTGGAATGGCGTGTCTGAGAGGAGGAATCGCACACTATTAGATATGGTGCGATCTATGATGTGTCAAACGGATCTTCCAAAATCATTTTGGGACATGCTCTATTGACTGCAGCTTTCACCATTAACCGTATTCCATCCAAATCAGTCATGAAGACACCATATGAGATATGGACTGTGAAGCGTCCTATATTGTCATTTATGATGATTTTGGGTTGCGATGTCTATGTAAAGCGTTTACAAACACACAAGCTCGGACCCAAAGCGGATAAGTGTAAATTTGTGGGATATCATAAGGAAACGAAAGGATATTATTTCTACAATCCAAACGAGAAAAAAGTGTTTGTATCTCGGACATGCGTGTGTCTAGAAAGAGAGTTTGTGTCTAAAGAAGCAAGTGGGAGGACTGTAGAACTAGAAGAAATTCAAGTACCACAAACCACTGAACCGATGATGGAGCATGAACAGGAATCGCAACTTGTTGTGGAAGAACGAGTTCGGGTAACACAGGAACTCCGTAGGTTAGGAAGGGTACGTCATGAGCCGGGGATATATGGACTTCTCATGACTGAGCCCGATGACATGCCACCTAGACTTCAAAAAGTGGCTAGAAGCCATGAGATTCGAAATGGAATCCATGTATACCAACAAAGTACGGACTTTGGTGGAACCACCTGAAGGGGTTCGGCCCATAGGGTGCAAGTGGGTCTTCAAGAAGAAGACTGACATGGATGGCAAGGTAGTTGCCTACAAGGGGCGATTGGTGGCTAAAGGTTATAGAAAGATTCATGGTATTAACTATGATGAGACCTTTTCTCCAGTCGCCATGACTAAATCCATTCGAATCTTACTTGCTATTGCAGCTTACTATGACTATGAGATTTGGCAAATGGATGTCAAAACAGCGTTCCTTTATGGGAACCTCCTCGAGGATGTGTACATGACACAACCAGAGGGTTTTGAGGATCCAGAGAATTCCAATAAAGTCTGTAAGCTGCAATGATCCATTTATGGATTAAAGCAAGCTTCTGAGAGTTGGAATCGATGTTTTGATGACGCGGTCAAAGATTTTGACTTCATCAAGAACGAAGATGAGCCATGTGTTTACTAGAAGGTTAGTGGGAGCTATGTTGTGTTTCTGGTCTTGTATGTGGATGACATACTACTCATTGGAAATGACATTCCTACTTTGCAATCTGTTAAAGATTGGCTAGGAAAGTGTTTCGCAATGAAGGACTTAGGGGATGCATCTTATATACTTGGTATCAAGATCTATAGAGATAGATCTTGAAAGTTGCTCGGCCTAATACAAAGTACATATATATAAAAGGTGTTGAAACGGTTCAACATGCAAGATTCGAAGAAGGGATTCTTGCCCATGTCACATGGAGTCACTCTTTCTAAGACTAAATGGGTCCTTCCAATGAGATTGAGAAGGACCGCATGAGTAAGATACCCTATGCTTCGGCCATAGGACCCATCATGTACGCCATGTTGTGTGCTAGACCAGACGTATCATACGCATTGAGTATGTTAAGCAGATATCAGTATAATCCGGGTGAGAGTCACTGGATTGCTGTCAAGAACATCCTAAAGTACTTTAGAAGAACTAAGGATGCGTTCTTGATATTTGTAGGTGAGGAAGAGCTCAATGTAATTGGTTACACTGATGCAAGCTTCCAAACTGACAAGGATGATTACAGATCGTCGTCGGGGTAAGTGTTCTGCCTGAATAGAGGAGCTTTGAGCTGGAAGAGTTCCAAGCAAGAAACAGTTGCTAATTCTACAACTGAAGCCGAGTACATTGTTGATGCGGAAGCAGAAAAGGAGGTAGTTTGGATAAAGAACTTTACCACTAAGCTCGGTGTGGTCCCTAGCATTGTGGATCCTATGACATTGTACTGTGCCAACTCTGGAGTGATCGCACAAGCCAAGGAACCAAGATCACACCAGAATCAAAGCATGTACTTAGGAGATTCCATCTTATTCGTGATATGATCGATATAGGAGATGTGAAGATGTGCAAGATTCCAATGGATGACAATCTTTCAGATCCGCTCACAAAACCACTTCCGCAGCGAAAGCATGAAGGGCACACTAGATCTATAGGCATACGAGATGCTCCAGATTGACTCTAGTGCAAGTGGGAGACTGTTGGAATAGGTTCCCTAGAGGCAATCCATATTTAGTATGAACAATGTTTTGGCTAGAACATTCATTTATTATTTATTGTGATATTTAATATAATGAAGTCCTTAGATACAATGTGTTATCTATCTTAAATATCCCTAGTCCTTTATATTGATTAATAGGATGACAAACTATAGACTAGTATTTGTGTAGATTTATATGGAGATATCAAGTCTAACACATGGGTATGCATTTGGAGTAATGGCATATTGGATTGACCCACAACGAGAAGGATACATTAGATTATGTCAAAGTCACAATCGCTTATTATAGTGCTAAAGATATTGTAGTCCTTAGACTTGAAGTCACTAGATACTCTAGTTGTGGAATATCATGCTTTGATGTTATCAAACGTTGCGCCTTAACCGGGTAACTATAAAGATAGTTATCGGGCATGATAGGAAGCAAGCTTAGAGATCGTAGTGGCGTAGAGAGTATTTTTCCCTCCCACATAATGAGAGCAAATATCCATGGGCCACTCGAGGTATGGTGGAATGTCTGGCCAGACTCAGATAAATTAAAATGGAAATATTGATGTTATCTGCTCCCATAAGCATATTCCCAGGATCGATGAACTATGATCTGGATATACGAGTGCGACTAATATGTCTCGTGTCAAATCAGGATATGGAGACAAAGCAATACATGAACATTGGGAACAAGGTTTGTCGGGATGACTAACTTATTTCTATTAGTTGGGTGGCATGGATGTGTTGCTAGACACCGCTCTATGTTAGTAAATAGTTACTACCAACTAAGTAGAAACCTATGGGGTCACACACCGGATGGATTAAATTGGATATAGGCATTAATTAGTTGGACTAATCAATAAAAGGATCATAACGCAACCACAAGCAAACTTAGTAGGACTAATTTGCAAGTGGACTAATCCATGTACGGACATGATTAGTTTTGGGGCCTTTATGTAGTTAATAAAGAGTTATTACTATATAAAGGAACTCTACCTTGTTAATTCTGAACACAAGTCATTATTGAGAGAACTTAACAAAGACTTAGAGGAGACAACGAAGGAGCCGAAGCTCCAACCCCTACCCGATGCCGTTGGCCTTTCCTCTTGGGCGCGACTTTGCCTCGTTTTGCGTGATCTCTTCCTCCTTCTGTTCCTAGCACTACACGGCGAGAAGGAATCCAATCAAGAATCCAAGGTGTGGATATTCATAGAAACGAAGACACTATTATTCGTGTGATCTCCCAAACTAAGGTACACATATTTTATGCCCTTAGCATGTTATGAATGCTTGCTCGTGATCCTTGGTGGGATTTGAGCATAATTATTTTATTATTCCGCTCCGTAACCTGCATCAAAACCCAACAGAAGTTTGATAACTTCATGTCTAAGCAAGGATACAAGAAGTGTCATGGGGATCATTGTTGCTACTTCAAGAGGTTCAAGAATTCTTACATTATTTTCTTGTTATATGTGGATGATATGCTTGTTTCAGGATCAAGCCTGGGGGAAATTCAAAAGCTGAAAGACAACTTATCTAAGGAGTTCTCAATGAAGGATTTGGGTCCTGCAAATCAAATCCTTGACATGAGAATCTACAGGGATAGAATTGGTAAGAAGCTAGTTTTGTCACAAGCTGATTATGTTCAAAAAGTCTTGAAGAGCTTTCACATGCATGATGCTAAACTAGTGAGTACGCCATTGGCGAGTCACTTCAAACTTTCGACAGACCATAGTCCAGCTACAGATGAGGATAAGGACTGCATGGCTAAAGTTCCTTATGCATCTTCTGTGGGAAGCTTGATGTATGCTTTTGAATGCACACGTCCAGATATTTCCTAAGCAGTGGGAGTTGTTAGCACATTCATGAGAAATCCCGGTAAGGAGCATTGGAGAGTTGTGAAGTGGATTTTCAGGTATCTGAGAGGTACAGAGGATGTAGCTTTGTGCTATAGAGGTTCAGAGATCAGTTTGAAAGGGTATGTTGATTCCGACATGCCTGGTGATATGGACAGAAGAAAGAGCACTACAGGCTATGTGTTTACACTTGGCAGTGGAGTTGTTAAGTTGGGTTTCGAGGTTGCAGAAAATTGTTACTCTATCTACTACTGAAGCCGAATATGTAGCAACTACGAAAGTGTACAAAAAGATGGTTTGGCTACAGAGTTTCTTGAGGGAACTTGGGAAGAAGCAGAAGAGTTGTAAGCTGTATAGTGACAGTTAGAGTGCAATTCATCTTGCGAAGATTCCACTTTTCATGAAAGGACGAAACACATCGACATCAGGTCTCACTTCATTCGTTTATTATTGGATAAAGACGTGATAAAGTTAGAGAAGATCCACACAAGCCAGAATCCTGCAGATATGTTCACCAAGGTTGTGACTAGGCTAGTTGTGACCTTAGAGAAGCTGAGAACCTGCTTGGCTTCAGTTGGCCTAGTTACATGATGAGAGGCCAAGTCCACACTCATGGAGGATGTTGAATTGAAGCTGAGAGAAGTACACACAAAGTTAATCAAACTTCAAGTGGGAGATTGTTAAGTGTGAAGACTGTTTTGTAACCTAGTCTAAAATTGAGGGGCTTACAAGCAATTTCATGTATTAGCTATCCCTTTATAGTTAACATACCTCTAGGGTTAGGATATCACATCACACAAAGAGAGACTGAGAGATCTTTTGCATTTTTCATTCGTTCATCATAGTGAAGTGGGTGTGGACCGTGGATGTAGCCAATTTGGTGAACCACGTAAATCGTTGTGTTCTTGTTCGTGTTATTATTCCGTTTTTTCTTTTCGTTGAGTTGTTAAATCGCTCAGAGACGATCCTAAGTCCTAACATCCCCCGACCCATGATGAGCCTGAGTAACTAAGAGTATTATTTGTATTTTACCAAACTAGAGGGGTTGAAATAGAATTAAACAAATATATTTATCAACCGGTCATTGACTCTTTTTCCCATATATAAACGTTGAGGCGGCGAAATCCCTTTTTCGGGAGTGATTGTTACGCTATAAAAGGCGATCGAATGCATTAGGTTGGATGTATTGGTCCTCGAGTTTCCAAACAGACGAACACATAGCCTGCGATTAAGAGGAGAGAAAGCAGAGGAGAGATTTTGAATTCAAGTTTGGTGAGGATCAACCCATATACCGGGAGACATGGCAGCAACGCTTGGTGAGTGTTTGTTGGCTGATCTTGATGATTTGTCAGACAAAGAAGAACTCGATATACAGAAGTTGCAGGAGGATTCATATATGGTGGATTTGGACAGTTTTTGTAACTTACAGAAGACGCAGCGGTACATCGATACTATGAAGAAATTGGACAATGCCCTTGAAAAAAAGGATGTCCCTGAGTGGATTCCTCCCATCGAAGACGAAGATCCGGACCAGTATGGCCTTATATTAGATTGCAGTTCCTTGTCTGTTGACATCGACAATGAAATTCTCACCATCCACAACTTCATCCGAGACAATTATCGATTCAAGTTCCCTGAACTCGCTTCTCTCGTTCAGCACCCAATTGATTACGCCCGTGTCGTGAGAACCATTGGTAATGAAACCGACTTGACGCTTGTTGATTTCGAAGGTCTCTTGCCTTCTGCTATCATCATGGTTGTCTCAGTGACCGCATCAACCACAACCGGTAAACCACTCCCAGATCATGTCCTCAAAAGAACAATGGATGCGTGTGATCGTGCTCTTGATCTTGATTCTGCTAAGAGGAAGCTTCTCGATTTCGTAGAGACTAGGATGGGAAAAATCGCTCCAAATCTTTCAGCAATCGTTGGGAGTGCAGTAGCGGCGAAACTCATAGGAGCAGCTGGAGGTCTATCATCTTTAGCAAACATGCCTGCCTGCAATATTCAGCTTCTGGGTACAAAGAGAAAGAACTTGGCAGGCTTTTCTACGGCTATGTCGTTGATTCGTGTAGGCTTTCTTGAAGAAACTGATATTTTTCAGAGCACGCCGCCTCCGCTAAGGATGCTAGCAGGCGGGCTACTCGCTACAAAATCAGCGCTTGCAGCACGAGTGGATTCGATTAGAGGAGACTCGAAGGGGAAGATAGGGAGAGACTTCCGCGAGCAGATTCTTAAGAAAATTGAGAAGTCCAAACAGCCACCGCCTGCAAGGCAGGCGAAACCACTCCCTGTTCCTGATTCAAATCCAAAGAAGAAGAGAGGTGGTCGTCGTATGAGGAAGATGAAGCAGAGGTATGCAGTTACAGAAGTGCAGAAGCTGGCTAATAGGATGATGTTTGGTATACCCGAAGAAAGCTCCTTAGGCGATGGGTTCGGAGAAGGGTATGGTATGATAGGACAGGCTGGGAGCGGCAAGCTCTGTATATCGCCTGGTCGGAACAAACTTGGTGCCAAAGCAGCAAAGAAGTTGAAATTGAAGAGTTTTGGAATCAGCAATGGAGGCTCCTCAGGACTAACATCAAGTTGGGCCTTTACCCCTGTGCAGGGTATCGAGTTGTTGAATCCACATGGTGTTGGTAATCGGGTTGACAGTGTTCCACAAAGTACCTACTTTACATAGACCATGACATTTTCAAAGATACAACAAAAAGACTACTCGAGGGCGTGTTCTGACGGACGACAAAACTTTTTGTTGTAATCTTCTCTCATTCCTTATTACTTTTCTTAATGAAAATATTCCAGTTCAAGGCTGCCACGAGCTAGGAAGTTTCCTTGTATAATTGTTGTCTGCTGTTTTTTCCCCTTTTCAAGTAATAGTGAATTCTTATGGGTGATCATGAGTTAAGTAGTTGCAATTTCAGATGGATGCATGTAGGATAAACCATAAGACAGAAAAATACCACCATAACACCATTATATTGATAGATTGTGTTGGCTACATGCTTAGTTCTGAATAAAAGGCGGGCAAGCTATGTGAAGTCGTTGAGGGTGATCAATCAATTAAACTTGAAATTCATAAATCCAATAAACTCTCCAAGAGTAAAATATCCTCTTATAGTCAGATATAGTGAGATATGACGGAAGTTGCCATCATATCGACGGCAGCTAATAATAGGGCATTTACCAGTATACGGACGGTGAAAGAAGCTGAGTGAAATATGCTTATGTACTTTTCATGGCAGCGTGGTTTAGGAAATCAGTGCGATGGGTTCAATCTAATGAAACCATCGATCTGTACAATAGAACATAAAATTCTGCACTTATCGTTAAGTTATGTACATTCAGTTGTTGTATTAATATTCCGCTAAGCAAATTACATTACAGGATATTTACCATCACTGTTGCGAAGGTAAAATTACTTAAAGTGAGAACCCAGTGTACATATTTTTCCCAAAAGGGTCTTTGATACGTTATAAAATCATTAACTTATAAGATGGTCGTTGATACGTTAATAAATCATGAAGTCCAAGGTATAAGGCTTTGACTTTTGTTAGATCCCAGACCGTGGTGGAAAGAGGCAGTGCAATAGGTGAAAAGAAGTCCAGGAAAGAGAACAAATCTCAGACAGAAGGTCGGAAGAACGGACGATAAAACTCTTGGAAAACTTTGAATTTTGGATAGTAAAATATGTAGAGTTTAATTCTCATTCGGAGATGGTAATCTACAATTGAGAGTTGTCCAAAATAAGTTACGGGTGAATGAAAATTATTGTAAATTATGGGTGCACAAAGAGGTCATTCCATGGATGCAATTTAACTTTGGGTGCGTTATTAATTAAAGTTGCAAATTAATAATTGTTGGAATTGCTAATAATTTTATTAGTTATCGACCAAAGTTAGTTATTGTTAGTTACTAACGTTCAAAGTTAGTTATTACCATGAATAGACACATCTATTCATTTGCACCCCTTTGAAGGGTCACCTACTCTATAATAAGTAGAGGGCTTCTCCGCTCATTTGTGCATTCCAACATTTTGCTTCTACTCTCATAATTCCCTACAAAGTCCTCCTAGACTTTGTAGAACCTTCAACTTTCAGAATTTGAATTCCCATATTCTAATTCAATTTCTTCAAGAGAGGTACCATGCCATTGCGGTTCGTAGGGTGTAAGTGGTGTACTGACTTCTTGAACGGTGAGAGACGATTATCCTGTGAGGCGGTTTGTTCCGGATCAAGCAGTACCAAAGGGAGAAAATAAAGCCTTAAGAACATTGAGCCAATGCTCGAGATCGTTTCTAATTTTTTCATATTCGACGACTTTAGTAAGTATTTCAATTCGTCTTTATTTAGTTACTTTCTATCATACGATTCTGTTTCAGCTTCTTTTCCATCTTCTTCTTTTCGGTCCAGTTTCGTTTGTTCTCCAACAATGTTAAGGCTTCATGTGTCGAAACAGGTTTTGGCGCTTCTTTGGTTTTCAAGTCAGGTTTAATTAATTTTTTGTTAATCTAAGAGTTTCATAGTACTCACAGATTGTTGTATTAAAGAGTTTTTATAGCACTTATTAATACAACGAATTGCAAATAGCTTTTATAGTACTCCTTGCATTAAAATTATGGTTTACCGATTAGTATCATTGGAGAGTGAATTTTGCTACGCAAAAATTCAGCATGCATAAGTTGGGGGCAGAATTGTATTTTGTCATTTAGACAATGATAACGATCTCGGATAGATTTTCGTAAAACATGAAAATTGTAGATAACGAAAAAATGAAGCACTGGGTGAAAAAGGTGAATCAATCGAAGTTGTAAAATTCAAGATATCGTTGTTCAAAGTTGTTGGTTCGTAACTGAATTTTGTACAAATTCTGACTTCGATTTTCGAAAGATATCTGGAGCTATAGACCTCTGATCAATGCGAGTCATATATGAAAATTGTGTATCTCGACGAGAAGAATCTAATGGATATGGTCTTGATGTCAGATACACAAAAGCGAGTTTCCATAATAATGGTCAAAGTTTCTGAAAAATGATATCGTACCAAGCCGAATAGTCTATGCAATTAGATTTTGGAAAGTTGTCACGTCTAAAAGTGTAAGCCATATTTTGAAACGTAAGAATTTAGTTTATTCATATGTGACATCTTAAAAAGGATCCAAACTTAGTCTTGAATCCGGAAAAAAAAGTTTTAGTAGTTGTTACGCACGACATGTGTGTGGGCAATGGAACGTTCAAAATTAAGAAAAAGAACGTGATACTCTATAATAGAGTAGGTCGCGTCATGTGAATTTTGATTTAATTCGCGAATTCATTGAATTTGATCATTCAATGTTTTCGGATATGTCGAAATAAAAGTTTCGTAGGAGATGATTTTAAACTAACATAAGTACGATGTTGCCGTCCGTTAGTTTAAAGCATGCTGATCTTAAATTTTTACGTATTCAAATATTTTCGTTGTAAAACGAAAACATGTCGTATTCCTTGTGGGGGTCTCTTTATCAATAGGTCAATTATTGGACGTACCAAGAGTTTCAAGCACTCATGGAAATCCAAGAGTTTCAAAGTACTCATGGGTTATCGATTTAGTTTCTTGCAAATCAAGAGTTTTATAGTACTTTTGGTTTGTTATTAAACTTAATCATGACGTCGTTTGGTAGAGTACATATATCAAGAGTTTAAAAGTACTGATGGACATTGGTAAATAAATCAAGTGTTTCATAGCATTTATGATTTATTTAATCAATGTGTATATGTACTTGAATTAGGCATATAAATGGAACCACTTATATTTCGGCATCCTTTTGACCAATTGAGAACAAAAACTACTACGCCTCTTGAATTAATCCACTCGGATATTTGTGATTTGAAGTTTCTTCAAACAAGAGGTGGAAAGAAGTACTTCATTACATTTGTAGATGATTGTACACGATGTTTCTATGTCTATCTTCTACGAAGTAAAGATGAAGTAATTGACATGTTCAAGCACTACAAAATGAAGTGGAAAATCGAATGGGAAAGAAAATTAAAATGGTGCGTATCGATCGTGGCGGAGAATAAGAAGAACCACTTAAGGAAATTTGTCTAGAAATTGGAATTATCCACCAAACTACGACACCCTATTTGTCTGAACAAAATGGCGTAGACGAGAGGAAGAGTAAGACTTTAAAAGAGATTTCTAAACGCATTACTCTTAAGTTCGGGTTTACCACAGAACTTGTGGGGGGAAGTCCTATTAACGGCCAACCATATCCTTAATAGGATACCTCAGAAAAATGTTGGCAAAACTCCATATGAATTATGGAAAGGAAAAACTGTCATCTTACAAATACCTCAAAGTGTGGGGGCGTCTCGCAAAAGTGGCAATACCAGTACCTAAAAAGGTGAAACTTGGACCGAATACTGTAGATTGTGTCTTTATCGGATATGCTTATAATAGTAGTGCATATCGATTTTTGGTTATTAAATCAGAAATCGAAGATATACATGAAAAGAAAATACCATCTTTGAGTCATGCAATGCTTCATTCTTCGAAGACGTATTTCCATACAAAGAGAAGAATGAACAAAGTTCTAATTAAAGAACGCGGGAAACCATATACCAAGAATCGTAAAAGGAAAACAAACCTAGACGTAGCAAACGGGCAAAAGTTGCTACAACATTTGGCTCGGATTTTCTAACCTACTTGGTAGAAAATGATCCTCAAACCTACAAGGAAGCTATGTCTAGTACTGCGGCATCATATTGGAAAGAAGCAGTGAATATGGAAATTGAATCCATACTTCAAAATCATACTTGAGAATTGGTCAGTCTTCCACCACGAAGTAAAGCGTTAGGCTGTAAGTGGGTTTTTAAGCGGAACCTTAAACCTGGCGGTTCAATTGAAAAGTATAAGGCTAGACTTGTCGCAAAAGGTTATAAACAAAAGGAAGGTAATGATTATTTCGATACCTATTCACCAGTTACAAGGATAACGTCCACTCGCATGCTTATAGCTATTGCAGCTATAAATAATCTTGAAATTCACCAAATGGACGTTAAGACTGCATTCTTAAATGGTGAATTAGACGAAGAGATTTACATGGAACAACATGAGGGTTTTATTGCTCCTGGGCAAGAAAATAAGGTATATCGTTTGGTGAAATCTCTTTACGGTATCAAACAAGCTCTGAAACAATGACATATAAAATTTGATAATAACATGTTATAAAATGGATTTCATATTAATGAATCTGACTAGTGTGTTTATACTAAAACCACCCGTGATGGATATGTCATCGTGTGCTTGTATGTTGATGATATGTTAATTATGGTTCAACTATCATTAAAACAACCAAGAAAATGTTGACAACAAAGTTCGATATGAAGGATATGGGTATTGCTGACGTTATTTTTAGAGATGAAAACACTAGAACGACGAACGGATACTCATTATCTCAATCGCACTATGTTGGGAAGATTCTTGAGAAATTCGACAAGAACGATGGCAAGATAGTTAAGACTCCCGTGGATCTTAATTTACATCGCCAAGAATCATGGTGCAAGTATAAGGCAAGTCGAATATGCTCAAGTAATTGGTTGTTTATGTACCTCATGAATTGTACAAGGCCCGATATTGCTCAAGCTGTTGAAAATTTAATTCGATTCACTAGTAATCCAAGTGATAAACATTGGAACGGAGTGTCTCGAGTGCTAAAATATTTAAGATATACTTAAGCATATGGACTACACTATACTAGGTATCATGCGGTACTGGAAGGGCATAGTGATGCCAACTATCATTAAAACAACCAAGAAAATGTTGACAACAAAGTTCGATATGAAGGATATGGGTATTGCTGACGTTATTTTTAGAGATGAAAATCACTAGAACGACGAATGGATACTCATTATCTCAATCGCACTATGTTGGGAAGATTCTTGAGAAATTCGACAAGAACGATGGGAAGATAGTTAAGACTCCCGTGGATCTTAATTTACATCGCCAAGAATCATGGTGCAAGTATAAGGCAACTCGAATATGCTCAAGTAATTGGTTGTTTATGTACCTCATGAATTGTACAAGGCCCGATATTGCTCAAGCTGTTGAAAATTTAATTCGATTCACTAGTAATCCAAGTGATAAACATTGGAACAAGGTGTCTCGAGTGCTAAAATATTTAAGATATACTTAAGCATATGGACTACACTATACTAGGTATCATGCGGTACTGGAAGGGCATAGTCATGCTAACTGGATATCGGACACTTTGGATTCTAAGTCCACAAGCGGGTATGTCTTTACCCTTGGAGGTGCAGCCGTGTCTTGGAAGTCTTCTAAACAAACTTGCATTGCAAGATCCACAATGGAATCAGAATTCATTGCTTTGGATAAGACAGAAGAGGAAGCCGAATGGCTTCTTCAACTTTTAGAAGAACTTCCAATGTGGCCAAGACCGGTGCTAGCTATCTGCATTCATTGCGATAGTCAATCGGCAATCGGAAGGTCCCAAAGCACCATCGACAATGGAAAGTCTAGACATATACGTCGTAGACATAACACCATTGGACATTTGCTCTCAAACATAATTATATCGATCGATCGTGTGAAAAGTAAGTAAAAACTAGCGGATCCGTTGCCCATAGGGTTAACAAGAGAGAAATTGTTTACGTCGTCAAGGGGATTGGGATAAAGCCTATCTCTCTGAGTTGCACATAACGGAAAACCCAACCTAGATGACTGGAGATCCCAAGAACTAGGTTCAAAAGGGACAACCTAATTACTGTGCAAATATAGTCACTGTAGGAAATTTTATTTCCAAACCCATTCTTAGGACGACACGGAGTGACGCTTGCATTGGAAAGGATAAGCGATTAGATTTTAATGAGCTCATACCTTGGGGATAAAACCAAGTGGAGTATGGAAAGATACTCATTATGAGACTCACCTATATGAGTGGGAACTGGCGGCCAGTTCTAGGAGAATGACGAGGCTAAATTCTCTAAGACCACTCATGAAACCAGGATTAATTGCTCCAAGGCCAAAACGGACACGACAATGAGAACTTAATATGAAAGGATGATAACCGTGTGGGTACTATTGTCTAGGTATACACCACGGAAAGCAGTTCAAGGTGTTTCACCACTGACAATCCAGTATATCCGATAGTATTCCACTAATGGAGGTTCAAGGTCCTTGGCCACCTTCTCGATACGATTATCATCCGTTTGGTATCTCTCTAAATCTCCTCTTTGATTATTCCGGCTCTTATGCCAATTTTTCATTCATGTGGGGGATTGTTGGAAAACTTTGAATTTGGGATAGTAAAATATGTAGAGTTTAATTCTCATTCGGAGATGGTAATCTACAATTGAGAATTGTCCAAAATAAGTTACGTGAAAATTATTGTAAATTATGGGTGTACAAATAAGTCATTCGATGGACGCAATTTAACTTTGGGTGCGTTATTAATTAAAGTTGCAAATTAATAATTGTTGGAATTGCTAATAATTTTATTAGTTATGGACCAAAGTTAGTTCTTGTTAATTACTAACGTCCAAAGATAGTTATTACCATGAATAGACACATCTATTCATTTGCACCCCTTTGAAGGGTCACCTACTCTGTTATAAATAGAGGGCTTCTCCACCCATTTGTGCATTCCAACATTTCCTTCTACTCTCATAATTTCCTACAAAGTCCTCCTAGACTTTGTAGAACCTTCAACTTTCAGAATTTGACAACTGGCGGCCGGTTCTAGGAGAATGACGAGGCTAAATTCTCTAAGACCACTCATGAAACCAGGATTAAGTGCTCCAAGGCCAAAACGGACACGAAAATGAGAACTTAATATGGAAGGATGATAACCGTGTGCGTACTATTGTCTAGGTATACACCACGGAAAGCAGTTCAAGGTGTTTCACCACTGACAATCCAGTATATCCGATAGTATTCCACTAAGGGAGGTTCAAGGTCCTTGGCCACCTTCTCGATACGATTATCATTCGTTTGGTATCTCTCTACATCTCCCCTTTGATTATTCCGGCTCTTATGCCAATTTTTCATTCATGTGGGGGATTGTTGGAAAACTTTGAATTTTGGATAGTAAAATATGTAGAGTTTAATTCTCATTCGGAGATGATAATCTACAATTGAGAGTTGTCCAAAATAAGTTACGTGTAAATTATTGTAAATTATGGGTGTACAAATAGGTCATTCGATGGACGCAATTTAACTTTGGGTGCGTTATTAATTAAAGTTGCAAATTAATAATTGCTGGAATTGCTAATAATTTTATTAGTTATCGACCAAAGTTATTATTGTTAGTTACTAACGTCCAAAGTTAGTTATTACCATGAATAGACACATCTATTCATTTGCACCCCTTTGAAGGGTCACCTACTCTATTATATATAGAGGGCTTCTCCACCCATTTGTGCATTCCAACATTTCCTTCTACTCTCATATTTCCTTACAAAGTCCTCCTAGACTTTGTAGAACCTTCAACTTCCAGAATTTCAATTTCTATATTCGAATTCAATTTCTTCAAGAGAGGTACCATGCCATTGCGGTTCGTAGGGTGTAAGTGGTGTACTGATTTCTTGCACGGTGAGAGACGATTATCCTGGGAGGCGGTTTATTCCGGATCAAGCAGTATCAAAGGGAGCAAATAAAGCCTTAAGAACATCGAGCGAATGCTCAAGATCGTTTCTAATTACTATTCATATTCGAAGACTTTAGTAAGTATTTCAATTCGTCTTTATTTAGTTACTTTCTATCATACGATTCTGTTTCAGCTTCTTCTCCATCTTCTTCTTTTCGGTCCAGTTTGGATTGTTCTCCAACAAAAAATTTAGTGCATGATCTTCAAGAACTGGGTTAGTAGCCCCTTTCTTGGCTAATTTCTGATCAATATAGAGAGAATTAGGGAATGATTACAGCATGACAATTGTTCTTGAGATATGAGGAATGAAGTACATGTACCCAGAATTTCATGAGAGTAAACAATAAAAAGTTACGAATGCATTTATAGGTGGACTTAACTGCGGGAACTGTCAAAACGGTGTTAAGTAAGCATGTTCATTGGAAACTTCAGATCAAACCAGAGAGATTTAGAAGATTCTTTGAACATGAAAGTTGCTCCCGAGATGTTGGGGAAGATATAGGTACAAACAGATTCACAAAATAATACATATAAAGCCAGTTACCGTCTCCAAAAAGATTGGGTGGGTGACTCAATAGAGTAAACGTGCTGAACAAGGCAGAAATTTAAAACTATCACAATACGACAATGTATAAAAACACTCTACACTAACCACACAAACTCACAATACTAACACAACTACATGTAACAAGGCTATGCAAGAACCGACATGGATAGCAAAGCTACACACAACCCCCCGCCCCCACACACACACACACTTAAGCGTTTCGTTGTCCCCAACGAATTTAGAGATCAAATAGGAGGTTTCCTCGCTTAAATATGTGGGCGGTGGATTTCAACATTTAATTCTAAAATCGTAGAAGCTGAAAGAGTATGAGTTACCTGTGGTGCCCGGAACTACATGGGCACCGTGTCTGCAAAACTACAAGAAGGGGTCGTTTGGACCGTTGACAGCTTCCCGCTGATGAAGCTCTTCTGAGCAATCCCTAAGCTACATTATGTTACAATGTAGCTCCCCTAAGGTTGTGTGTGCCTCACACACCGGGGTAGATTGCTCCATGCTACGAGCAAGGTGTACGAAAAATTCCCAACTCGCTCATGAGTCCCCATTTGGGTCAAATGTGCCATGGCACACTGGGGTAGACATTTCGCTAAACATCACCTGCAAACACTAGATAACTCATCAGTCTCCCTGTCAGACATCTCAAAATCAGGTATGGAAAACTAAAAACAAAAAACAATAAAATAACATCATACTCTACCTTGGGTTGCCTCCCAAGAAGCACTTTTTATTTAAGGTAGACGGCCCGACCCGTTTACCTCAACCGAAAAGGATAGTGGAGAATGCTTTATCCCTCCACTTCTTCATCTTTCACCATCTCTTGTCAAGAACTTTCTTCTCAAGTGCACCCCTGTGTTGTAAAGGTGGTGGAGAGTTGTAGAAGCTGACTCTTTTCATCTTGCAATTTATCTTCTTGATCAACTTCCACAAAGTACCACTGTGCTCACATATTCAACCAGTCGTACCTTTTTGGTGCCAAATGCTCTTCAAATGACTCATGCAATTCGCCCCCACACTTGTTGGTTTTAAATTTATTGACTATGGCATGTATATCATCATTAAAGTAGCCCATAAAACAAGAATTTGAAAACTTCTCATGTCGTTCTTACCCATATGAATCTCCATAAAGTAATCGTTCCAGCTCATCGCAGACTTGCGTGGCATAGACTATAGAGAATTCATCATTAATAACAGTTGGGGCTTTTACCTCAATAGCACTGAGCACAAGTATTTCATCAGCTTCATCATCATCAGCGCACCACAAGCTTCCAATGCCGGTGTCTTCCCATCCATGCCAATGATGTGATAGCGCATGCGGTCTTGGCTCGCAATACGGCATGTCCTCCCATCTTGGTCACTGAGGTCCACCCCAGTCTGAATCATAGTTTGAGTCCTCATAAATGGCAGAGCCCACCCATGGTTCCTGGACACTGCAGTCTTCGCTCGACTAACGTATCTCTTCTTCCACTGTTGTAGCTTGCGGTGCAGAATCCCGTTCTTGCTCCATCGTAGAAAAAGATATCTTCTGCATCTCTCGTACATTTGGCAGCCAATGTGGTTCATCCGAATCATCATCTTGTGCCAATGATGACGAAGGTTCATTTTGAGACTGTCATGTGGCAAGGGCTCCTCTTATGGATCTTGAATACTTAATTCCCTTGTTGTTGACAGCTCCTCTAGTCGTTCCTTTATCCTCTCCATCATCTCCTTCACGTATTCCATACCTATGGATGAATCTCTTGTGGCACTTATGTAAACACAGACAAAAACTTGGAGCACACATGGATGTCCTCCATAATAATGTGTCGTTCTGCCATAATCGCTGATTAGTCTACTTAGTGCTAACAAAGCTGTGGTGGATGAAATATGCATGGGTCTTCATATTTGTGTTATTTCTTGCACTTATAGCACCAAATCACTGAGCATCCATGTGACAAATTTTCATTTAGCACATAAGTAGGGGTATTCAGATATCCCCTCATAATCATCGTCGCTCCACGAGCTCATTACGTCTCCTGCTTCATGCGTCCTTGCGAAAATAAGCTCACAAGATACACGTGAAGAACATAGATAGAAACAAAATAAAACAAAACTGAAAGAAACGTACTCTAAACTAACGCCTAACTAGATAATCTACCGTTGTCCCCGACAACGGCGCCAAAAATTTGACGCGATTTCTTAACGCGTATGCGCACGTGCACGGTCAAGTAATATGGGGGTGATATTTCAACCCCGAGTTATCGATCCCACGAGGACGGCGTCGAGACTATTTAGTTAAGCGATTAACTAAGAGTGCAGTAACAGGGAGGAAAATTGAGTGATAAATGAGTTTGTCACCCATAAAAAAGTGACTGGAAATTGAAATAACAACTGAACCAATCCTTTTGTTTTTTTTATTTTTAATAAAGAAGCAAGGAGAAACCAGGAAATCTCTAGATCACCTAGGGTTGTAGACTATTTTCGGATTATCTGAGTAAAACATTAATTCTATCCTAATCAAGTTGGGTAATAGTCTGATAGAAACTTTTAGGGGCTATAATTCTTTAGCATTTACCACATGTTAATAGGTATTTGAGAATTATTTGAGCCTAATATTAGAGAATATAGGTCGTTTTATCACTTGTTGCTACCATGTGCTATATTGTTTGTCCGGGCGGTTTCTATGCATATTTCATTGTTATTTGTCAAATATAATCGCTTGGTATGTTTTTTCATGTTTTTTTGGCAGGGATGGATGCGAATCAGTTTATAGGAGGCATGGAACGAACTTCGGAAACAACAGGAGCTCAAGTGGAGTCAAGAGAAGCCGAATTGGAGGAGCTTGGATGACCAGTCTGCACTATTTTGATCATATCTGAAGTTCTAAAACTCATTTGGGGGTGAGAACAGTGTCATATGAAAGTAGACTCAGAGAGATTTCCATCAATAGGTCGGGGAGCTAAATCCGAGTTCGGACAAAGAAGATATCGCGTTTTGAAGTTAGGAGCAGATTTCAGGGGGCTTTTATGCAATTACTGAAGACTTCTGCGGGGTATGAAGGAAGGACGACCTAGGGACGAAAAAAATCACCATTCACGCCTATTGAGAGCCAAGATCAAGGAGGAGAGCAAAGAGACTCCATTGGGAGCAACCTCAAGCAAGGAGAAGAGCCCGAATCGCGCCAATCTTCACGATTTCTAGCGTTTGATCTCTTCTTCCCTCTTTTAACCACTTGTATGGAGAAACTTTGTTGTGTTGCTACGATTTCTAGTAGTAGCTAGATATTTTGCTAGGCTTCTATAGAAAGCCTAGGGTTTATGTAGACAACATGTTTTTCGGATTTTAGACTTGTCTCATGCTTTTGGATTTTGATCTATTGGATGAAGTTTGATTTCATGAAGTTGTTAATGAGTGTAGTCTATTGACACGAATATGTTAGGAATTGATATTCATGAACTTAGGGTTTATTCTTAGATTGTAATCTCGCTTAAAGTTAATATTTTTTTTTAGCTAATTGTTCATATGCTATGCTTAATCCTTGGCAAGAATGGAGTAATTAACCAGACTTGTTATTTAGCTAGAAAGTGCGTGAGAGCGACTTAGACCTAGTTGTGATGAGATATGAACAACAATCCTTAATCACGGAGACTGAGAAGAGAAGTGTGTAGGATTGGCCTTAGTGGGTAGATTTGGTAGGAGATAGTGAAGTGTTCGTGTGGTGGTGGTTTGAGAGGACATCATTCCGTGCACTGTCGTTAGCCTACTAGAACGGACCGTTAGATGTAGGTGGACCGACAGGACACCAAGTAAACCGTGACGTAGAACGACATGAGACCGAGAGGAGATTGTTAGTACTATTACCCGGCTTAACTAGAATAGGATTAAAGTGTTACTTTGCTAATCGGGAAATCGTCTACAGCCCTAGGTGATCTAGAGATTGACTAGTTTCTCCATATTTGTTTAATAAAATAAAAAAATACGAAAAGATTAGTTTAGTTGTTATTTTATATCTGTCACCTGTTTGAGGGTGACAACTCTTAAAATCACAATTCTTCCTCCTATTACAGTACTCCAAGTTAATAAATAATTAAATAGTCTCAAGCTTGTCCTCGTGGGATCGATAACTCAGGGTTGAAATACCACCCCTATATTACTTGACCGTGCACTTGCGCATACACGTAAGAATTCGTGTCATTGTCTATGACAATCTCCTGTCGGTCTCATGTCATTTTACATCTCGGTTGACTACACTCTCCTCTCAATATCATGTTGTCTACCGGTCCGTTCTAGCAGGTCATCTAATGGTACGATAATGGGTCCCGTCGGTCCATCGTTTCACGGAACAACTGAATAATCCTACTGAATCTACCCACACTAGCCAATCCTACTCACTTCTCCTACTGGTCTCGGTGATTCGATATTGATGCTCATATCTCATCCTAGCTAGTTAAAGTCACTCTCGGGCACTTCACTAGCTAACTAACGGTTCTGGTTAATTACTCCATCCCGGTTAAGAATTACGCATAAAATATGAACAACTAAATTAGAATATCACCAACTTTAAGCATGAATCAACTTAATGAGCCAACCCTAGTTTATGAACATTAGATCTTCTCCTAAACGTGTCAGTAGTCTCATATTACTATCAATACTCAAAAGCTAACATTAATTCAACAAGATGAAATCAATTACGCATGAAATTAGATTTAATACAAAAAAAGTATTGTTACATAACCCTAGGCTCTCCTAGAGACTCGTAGCAAAATGTTTAGCTAATTGAAATCAACCAAACAAGGCTCAATAATTTCTCCATAACAAGATTGAGATAGAAGAAGAAGAAGATAGAACCTGGGTCTTCAATGGAGGAGACTTCAGTTCTTCGTCTTCGTCCTCGTCATCGACCTCTATTTATCCTCCGTTATTGATGAATATTATGAGAAAGTCATACCCTAATAACGGTTGTTTAGTCTCCCATACGTTCTCCAATTGTTTCCAAAAGAAAAGATTCAAAAAATACGTCCAAAACAAAAGTTATTGAGCAATCCTACGTCGCACTCGTATGAGTGTAGTTCCAATCGTACGAGTGTAATGATCCCACTCATACGAATGTTTGAGAGTGGTCATACAATTGTATTTCTTCCAAACTTGGATTTTGGCTTTCTTTCTGCACTCGTACGATTGTACTGTGCACTCGTACGAGCGGCTGAATATGTCTTAGCTCTTTTTCTTCATTCTTGTTGCTCTTTCCTCTCTCATTTCAGTCCCAAGCATCATCTTGAGTCTTGAAATGTTTCCGAAGCTCGTATTCTCCTCTCCATTTCATGTCCAAGCTAAGTTTCCTGTCAAAACAACACGAAACAAACCCGTGCGATTAAATGTGACAAAATAACGTAAAGTAATGCGAGGAACGCGCGAATTATCGATTATGCGTCAAAACTCTACTTTCACAATTTCTTCATGTTCATAGTGTATATCTCACAATATCCCAGAAATCACGCAAAACGACAGTAGAATGTCTATGAATTATAACTCTAATATAGAGTTATCAGCTCTCCAACTTGCTCCACAGTTTCTCATCAGTCTCTTTATCCGCAACCTCCGTGATCGCGTTGTAGACATGGAAATTTTAACAAATTGAATTTCCACGTGATTAAATTATCTCACGTCGAGCGGTCGCTACGAAGGAAAATTGACATAAAGAACCCTATAGAACATGGTGGATTTTCTGTAATAAGTGAAAGCTTCTAGCTAAGTGATAGTAATTATTTACTTTATTAGATATTATCTCTTAAAAAAATTAATAAAGAGATAAATATTGAAAATTCTGGATCTTCCCTGATTTTCCTCTATAAATAGAGGGCCATTCCCAAGGAGAAAAACACACTTGGAGATTCAGGAGTAGAAGAGCTCAAAAAATCCATTCAATGCCCAAAGGACCTCATCACTGCTCGAAGACGCTGCCTCCGCCTACATTGGAGATCCTAACTCCGCCTAAATCGGAGAAATCGCATTCGCCTACATCGGAGATCCAAGCTCTGCTCAAATAGGAGAACAACCCAGCTCCGCTCAAATCATAGAATATCAGATCCACCTAAATAAGAGAAGATCGATCCCCTCGATTAAAGAAGGAGAGAAGAACCAAAGGATATTGTTTGTTATTTAATAAAATACAAACTAGAGATTGTAGTCCCGCTTTACTCACATAAATTGAATTTGTTGGAGATTTACTTGTTTATTTTATTGAACAACAAATTTGTGTGTACAAATTTTTGGCACGCCTAGTGGAACATATCTTCCTTTCATCCCTTCTCTTCAGCAAATCATTTGAAACTTGTTTCTGATGTCTTTCAACAAAGGTGTCTTAAAGATCTCGGAAAACAAGACAAGAAGCTTCGAATCTGTACTTACTGACAAAGTTGGATTGGAAATAAGCAAAGGAAGTTCCAGATGAGTAACTCGAAGCATGTCAAAAGCGATTGCCGAGAAGAATTTCTCAATTGTCACAATCCCGAAGCCAACCTCAGTGTTTGGCGCTCACCTCCCGAAGATTGCAGACCTTTCTAGGCGAGTTGAAGATGACAAATACTTGTTGCAAAGGTGAAAGTGTGTAATGTAGTTGTAACGGGTATATAAATACTCTAGAAGTGGGGGGGGGGGGGGGGGGGAGGGTTGAATAGAGTATACTATCTTTTGCCAAAACCCAATTGAAACTTAAGTAGATCAAACTGTTGATATCTCAAAGCTTTGAAAAAGATTTGAAAAGCTTGAAGATATAACAGTAGAGTATAGAGGCTTCAAAGCTTTGAGACTTGGAAAGCTCCAAAGCTTTGAAACTTCCAATATAAACAGAAAGTAAACGCAACAAAAGTAAATAGCAAATACACAGAGATTTTACAGAGTTCAGTCACAATTGGACCTAGTCTTTGCCTGAGGGATCTAATACCTCCAGGATTCAAACACAACTTCTTATTAATCACCCAGATTTATCCCTAGATCTCAAGCTTAAGTGAGATACCTTACACTTATACAATTTGTGGTTCCCTACCTATCTAGTTATAGGCTACAGTCAGTTGAAATAATAAGAACCTCTTGTCGTTCACTTGAACAACCAAACTTCTACGTTTAGTGAGGTTTCAGAAATGAAGAATAGATAATACAGTTAAGTACAAGAAGAAGAACTCAGAATAGATAAGCTGTTTAAGCCTGGAAGATTTCTTCTGAGTTTGAATGATCTTCAATCTGCCGGAGAGTTGAATCCCTGAATGATTTGAAGAGCTGTATGAACTTGATCTTCCCAGTAAGTTTCTTTCTTTAAAATCACGATCTCTGTCACTTCTAACTCTCTGCAATTCAAATTTAAATTGCTGATCTCACTCTGTAACTGACTTGAGAGAATTCATAAACATAATTCCTAGAATATCTCCTTTCTGATAAGCTTCAATCAACAACTTTATTTGAATGAATTGATGATCTATTTATGGACGTTGGAGTGTCCAAAAAACCTGCATATACTCAGAAAACAAGATCAAACAAATAACAATACAATCTAGCAAAAACATATGCCTTAAATAGCAGCTATTCCGTTCATGAGAAACTATGCTAGAGTTGTCTGCTGACAGTTCTGAGTTAATAAATATATTCAATCTCATGAGTATATCAACTAACTAATATAGAACACACAATAATAGATAATAATAAGCTTATATCAAGTTCTAAGTATAAGTGAATCCACCTACATACAGGAAGATAACTATATGAACTTAGCAGTAAAGAGTAACCAGAATATCTCAAAGCTTTGAAGCTTTGCCTGCTAACTTCACCAGAATGAACAATGGATTTTCAATCCAACTTAGTCCTGCAATAAGTAACTTAGAACATAGATCAGTAAATGAATTCATATAATTAATCCATATCATAACCAAAACCTGCACAAAAACAGTAATATAATTAAGTATATAGGAACTGCTACAACATATATACAGTTATAAGTATCAGTGAATCCACCTGCATACAGGAAGATAACTATATGAACTTTGCAGTAAAGAGTAACCAGGATTTCTCAAAGCTTTGAAACTTTGCCTGCTAACTTCACCAGAATGAACATTGGATTTCAATCCAACTTAGTCCTGCAATCATTAACTTAGAACATAGATTACTAAACGCATTCATATAATTAATCCATATCATAACCAAAACCTACACAAAAGTTATATAATTCAGCATATATGAACTGCTACAGTAACTCAAAGCTTTAAAGCTTTGATACTTAGCAATTTCTTATGCTTGTGTTTCTGGCTTTCATCATCAAATAGCTAAAATCTCTGCCTATATATTCACAACATAATGTCTAGGAGTTTCAGACTTATCAATCTCCCCGTTGATGAGAGACAAAACACATTATTTGGGCACTGATATCCTGCAACTTACAATCAGAAGTAAAAATCACAGAATATGAATAACACAAAATCAAGTACCACCGAATTGCAAAGATAACATCCTACCAGATCCAAAAATTATTACAAACCATGAATCCAGATACTAAACATCCTCAAACATAATAACAAAAACCACCACCTAAAACACATAACACATAATCTTCTTCCCCTTTTTGACTTTCATCAAAAGAGTAGAAGAAATGTAGGACCTGTTCATAGTGTTTTTAAGAAAATAATAGAAAGATACACTAAACTTTAGGACTGAGAAGACTAGAAAAAATAGAGAAAATAGAGAGAATAGGTTCAAGGCTTTGAAGATCCTGAGGAATTTTCTTTACCCTTTCCTTTGCCGCGAGTCTCCTCTTGCTCTGCTTCTAAAACTTCTGCATCTTCAGCTTGTTCTTCAGTCTGCCTTCATGGTTCATCATCTTCCACAGATTCAGCTCCCATCTTCTCCACAACCTCAATAACCAACTTGTTTAGATCTGCAGCTTCCTTTTCGGCTTTCTTTGCCGCAGTTTCCTCATCATCTGCCTCCTCTTCAGATTTTTCAAAGAGATCCTTTCATGTCAGAACAACAGGAATACCTTTTTTCTTCTTCTGTTTCTTGAGAGCTTCTCCAAGAACTTCCTCTGAATCAATGCTGGTATCTCTACTTTCTGAAGAATGTACTTTCTCCAGATCCAACCTTTGATGATCAGGTCAAGTTTGTTGAGCACCAAGCCTTTGAACTTAGTAATGTCATTGGACAAGTCAAACATACCTTGTCTCAAATCTTCCACACTATCTTCCAGAACCTCAACCCTGTCTATAATATGTGAAAAATCCATATTACCATACACCTTAGGGGTTGAAGCAGTTATAGGTTTGATGAATTCCTTCTCCTTCAGCTCCGTAACATTCAAGTCTAAATATAACTTCCACTTTACTTTAGCAGTATAAACAATCTCAATCCTTGGAAGAGATGCTTCATCAAATATCCCAAAACCTGTAGTAATCTTCTCTTCATCCTCCAAAGCAATCCCAAAATGCTTGAAAAACAATGGTAAAACATTGGAATAGGGTAGGGAGTGGTTCCTAGTCCTAGTTCCACAATAGACCATATGCTCCATCACCACAGTAGAAAGGTCTACCTAAAACCCTTGACAGATCAAATACATCAAAATCAGAACTTTTTCTGTTACCAACTCTTTGGAATATTCTCTAGGGACAACACACCTCATAATGATTGAGAACAGGATTTTGGCTTCACAGTTAAACACAAAATGTGTTAACTGCTTGGGTTTAGAAGTGGTTCCCTCCAAGAAAAACATGGCTTTGGATTTCTCTAGAATTTCTTTCCTATCAGGATGATCACCAACCTTATATTTCCTAGGTACCCCCAAAACTTCGGAGAACACCTTGTGATCTAACATAATGTCTACACCAGCCACTCTTGAAGTGAGGATGTATCCATCACTATCATCAAGTTCTTCTACCAAATTCAAATAGAACAGTCTGGTTAACCTAGGGTAAGCTTCAGAAGGTGGGTTCAACAGACTTCTAACAAATGAGTTTCTCAAACTCTTAATGTAGTCTAAGTCCAAAATATCCAATAACTCAGTACTGATCAGACTACAAAAAGAAACCTTAGATGATGCATACCCATCCATCCATACACTCTTAACTTCAGAATTAACAAACCAAGACTCAGGCAAGAGATACTTACCAAAATTTGTGGCTTTCTTGGTTTTCACTGCACTGTGCTTAACCCTCTTCTTCTCAGGAGTTGCTTCTCCCTTCTTTTCTGGAGTTGCTTATGCTTTCTTATCACCACCCTTTTTCTCTTTTGAAGATGGTACACTCTTCTTTTCCTTCTCAGCAGTCACCTCTCTCTTTTTCTTACTTGACTCTTCCTCCTGATGTTCTCCTTTTCTTTCACCACTTCCTCTGTAGCAGATTCTGAATCTGACCCGAGCCTTGCTTCTTCCTGAAATTCCTTCCCCTTCTTGGTCTTATTTGTAGGAGGAGAATTCTCATGAACACTGGTTGTGTCTTCTGAGTCTGATCCATTAATGGTGATCTTTCTATTTTCCTTTCTGTTCACCCTTTTGTTGGAGGTCTGACCTAGCTGCTTGATCCTTTCTAATTTTCGCTCCATTTGGGTTAGGGTTTGAGATAATGGGGAGAGAGAGAGATAGAGACGAAGAGATAGAAGTAGAAACTGAAAGAAATAAGTACTGAAGCCATCTTAAGTACGTAGAAGAGTTTGATTGAAAGTAGGAGATTTGCATGCAAATAGATTTCAGAAGATTTTCAAAGATATTTGTTGATATTTTGATCAAATCTCTGAACATTTGAAAAGATTCTGTAATTATCTAAAAAGATATTACAAAAATTTCATGATCCAATTTTTTTTAAAGATAATGCAAATTCATTCATTAAAACAGTATAACAGTGGCTCAAATCTTTGAGAAGTTTCAGAATATTACAGAAACTTCAAAGCTTTGAGTCATACTTTCAAGGATTAAGAAAGTATAATCTCAAGGCTTTGAGATTCACACAGATAATACATATAGTAACTAATTACTCCTCCTAAACCAATGCATCCTTGTTTAACATACCCAATTCAAGTCTTAGGGATGCAAACCTTTCATCTGGCAGTGGTTTAGTGAAAATATCAGCAATTTGCTTAGAAGTAGAAATAAAAGATAGAAGAATGTCACCTTTTTCAGTATGATCTCTAAGAAGTGATGTCTCACATCTATATGTTTTGTCCTTGAATGATGGACTGGATTCTTAGAGATAGAAATGGCACTAGTATTGTCACAGTTGATAGGCACATATCTGAAATCATATCCAAGGTCTCTTAGCTGATGTGCAATCCAAAAAACCTGTGAACAACAAGCTCCAGCTGCAATGTATTCTGCTTCTGCAGTTGATAGAGCTACTGATTTTGCTTCTTTGAATGCCAACTTATCAATGAAGATCCAAGAAATTGGCAGCATCCAGAAGTACTCTTTCTGTCTACTTCCTATCCTGCAAAGTCTGCATCTTAATATCCACTCAACATAAAGTTAGATCTTCTTGGATACCAAAGCCCCAAGTCTTTGGTTCCATTCAAATATCTAAAAATCCTTTTCACAGCAATTAAATGACTTTCTTTAGGATCATCTTGAAATCTTGCACACATGTACACACTAAACATAATATCTGCTCGTCTAGGAGTTAGATATATAAGTGAACCAATCATACCCCTGTACTCTTTCTGATTTACACTCTTACCAGTTGTGCCCTTGTCTAAAGACAGTGATGAACTCATAAGAGTCTTTACTACCTTGGAATGTGACATGTTGTACTTGTTTAAAAGTCCATGGTGTATTTTCCTTCATGCACAAAAATTCCTTTCTTCATTTGATGTACATGAAGTCCAAGAAAGAAATTCAGTTCTCCCATCAAGCTCATTTCGAATTCCCTGCACATTAGACTTGAAAACTCTTTTGAAAGAGCATCATTAGTAGCACCAAATAGAATATCATCTACATATATCTAAACAATTAACATATATTTTTCCTGATTTTTGATAAAATTAAAAGAGTTTTACCAACCAGTCCTCTCTTGAAACCATTTTCCAATAAAAATTTAGAGAGTCTGTCATACCAAGCTCTTGGATCTTTCTTAAGTCCATATAAGGCTTAGTCCAGTTTGTAAACATAATCAAGAAATGTGTCATTTTCAAAACCTGGTGGTTGAGCAACATATACTTCTTCGTGTAAATAATTATTCAGAAAAGAACATTTGACATCCATTTGAAAAAAATTTATGTGATTATGTGATGCAAATGCAAGAATTATTCTGATAGCTTCTAACCTTGAAACAGGGGCAAATGTTTCCTCATAATCAATACCTTCCTCTTGATTGTATCCATGTGCAACCAGTCTTTCTTTGTTTCTCACAACCTTACCGTTTTCATCAAGCTTATTTCTGAACACCCATCTTGTTCCAATCACCAACTGATCCTTTTGTCTAGGAACCAAATTCCAGACCTTGTTCCTTTCAAACTCATGCAGGTCATTCTACATTGCAATAATCCAATATGCATCTTCTAGTGCTCTTTTTGAATTTTTGGGCACAATGAGTGATACAAAAGCACTGAATGCACATAGGTTTCCCAATTGAACTCTTGTCTGAGTTCCAGTGGTTGGATCTGATATGATATTCTCTGCGAGATGATCTAATAAATATTTAAACTTCTTTCTGGTTGTCCAAGTGTATGGACCTTCAAGGCTTTGAGTTCTTGATACAGTAGAAGGAGCATCATATATCCTGTCAATCTCAGTCTCAAGGCTTTGAGATTTTGGCTCAGCAGGGGGTTCAAGGCCTTGAGATTCTTCTGAACATTTTTGCTGCTTAGTTTTGCTCTTGCTGGCTTTCTCAAGGTCTTCATCAGCCTCATATTTATTCAAGCTAAGATCTGCAAAACTTTCACTCAGAGAATCATCAGTACTTTCATCGAAAATAACATGGACACTCTCCTCCACATTCATGGATCTCTTATTGTAGACCCTGTAAGCTTTGCAGGTTTGAGAATAACCAAGAAACACACCTTCATCACTTCTAGCATCAAACTTACCAAAATTATCTTTGTCATTATTATGCACAAAACAAGTACAACCAAAAGGCTTAAAGTAAGCAACATTAA
The DNA here is from genome assembly GCA_023055425.1 of Linanthus parryae. Classification (NCBI taxonomy): domain Eukaryota; kingdom Viridiplantae; phylum Streptophyta; class Magnoliopsida; order Ericales; family Polemoniaceae; genus Linanthus; species Linanthus parryae. Next base: position 2,496,101 of record JALGPY010000010.1, on the reverse strand, counting down.
GATTTCTGCCTTTAAACATTTCATAAGGGGTTTTCTTCAAAATTGGCGTGGTCAAACATCTATTGAGCACATAGTTGGCAGTATTAACAGCTTCTCCCCACAAAGATTTTGGCAAATTAGTTTCAAGTAGCATGGTTCTAGACATGTCTTCAAGAGTCCTATTTTTCCTCTCAAATACTCCATTCTGCTGAGGAGTTCTAGGTGCAGAGAAGTTGTGTGAGATGCCATGCTTTGCACAAAATAAGTCAAAATCAAGTGGATAAAATTCCCTACCATGATTACTCCTAATAGATGCAACAGGTAAATTTTTCAAGGTTTGAAGCTCTTTGTAAAGTTTAGAAAATTCAGACAGTGCTTCATACTTTTCTCTAATAAACATAACCCAAGTATATCTTGAGTAATCATCAACCACAACAATCATATATCTCTTACCTCTGGGTGTCTTAACCCTCATAGGACCACACAAGTCCATATGCATCAATTTTAAGGGTCTGGAGGTACTTACAAAGTTCTTTGACTTGAATGAGCTTCTGGTTTGTTTACCTAGAGTACATGCCTTGTAAAACTTGTCATCTTTGAATTTTAGGAGTGGTAATCCCCTTACCAGATATGTTGAGATGACCTTATTTAAAGAATGCATGCTTATATGACCAAGCTTTATGTTCCATAGTTTTGAGTCATCCTTCAAAGCTTCGAGACATTTCAGACTATCACCTGCAACTTTTTTAGTACATAGTGCATAAACATTATGTGACGTAGGAGCAGTGAGTATGCAATCGCCTGACTTTTCATCTTGCACCACACATTTCTCCTTGTCAAAAACTACCTTATTACATTTGTTACAAACCTTGGAAATACTCAATAAATTATACTTAAGACCATCAACTAAATAAACATCAGAAATTGAATATGCAGAATTGTTACCAACACTTCCTATACCAATTATGTTGCACTTTGCTTTGTCACCAAGTGTGATTTTTCCCTCTGATTTCTCTTTCAGCTCTGAGAATAAAGATTTCTTCCCACTCATATTCCTGGAACATCCACTATCCATAATCCATTTCTTATCATTCAAAGCTTTGGTGACATCCTGCAAACTTCAATCAATGCCTTAATAGGATACTAGACCAAGTGTAGAATTTGGATTCATACTCAGAGTCAACCATATTAGGTGGTCTAACTCGTTTTGGAACCCAAATTTATTTCACTTTTCACTTAAGCTGATAAGGATAGGTGTTCCTATGTGAGGTTATGTCCTTCTAAAAGGGCAAGTTACTTTACATGTCCAATTTTACAACAGTAATGACACTTTGGAGAATGTCTGCTTCCTACTTTCACAAAAGTGGTTTGGCCTTTTCTTGGAAAATTTGGGTTATATACAATTCCACTCTTGTATACAGAATGCATACTTCCTCTAAGCATAAGACTTAGCTTCTGTTCTGAGCCAGCAAAAGTTGAAAGAATTTTCTTGGATTCTTGAAGCTTACTAGTCAATGAAGTATTTTGTTTTTTTTAAATCATCAGAATGATTTTTTAGATCAACAAATTTGTCTATTAAAATAGTGTTTTGAACAACTACTTATTTGACTTGTGATTTCAAAGCTTTGAATCTACTGTCCAAGGTTTTGAAGTCACTATCAATTTTTAACTTAGTAGCTTCAAGACATTTGTTCTGAAAAACCAAATCTAAATTTTCTTTTGCCTGCTCAAGAACCTTCATTTTCAAAAATCAATCTCATTCCTGTAACTCTCCTCATTTAGAAACATGCTTTTGAGAATTTCAGGCAGCACATCAGAAGGAATAGATAAGATAATTTTTTACCATGTCTTCAATCGGCTTCTCAGTAGAATGGTCCTCTTGATGCCCAGCCATTAAACAGAGATTGGCTTGCTCCTCATCAGAATTTGAGTCTGAAGAGTCTGAATCACTCCATGAGGCTACCATTGCCTTCTTCCTTCTGTTGTCATTTTCCTTCTTTGAAAATTATTTGTTCTTCTTATTTTGAGGGAAATCTCTTACCAATTGATATGCATCTCCACATTCATAGTAATTCATAAATTTAGGTTTAAATGACTGTGAAGAATACTTACCTTTCTATCCTTAATGGTTGAGGATCTGAGCTTCTCTTTGTTGTAATCCTTGTTCCCAGAGTTTCTCTTTTTCTTGAGAATTATGGCCAAGGCTTTGGAAATCAAGCCTAAGGCCTCTTCATCATTATCATCATCTTCTGTTTCAAGGCTTTGTGATTTTTCATTATCTTTTTCCTTGAGTGCCAGATTCTTGATATTGTAACTCAGTTCACCATCAACCTCCTTCATAGATATCTTATGAGTGAGTAAATTTCGTTGCAGATCATCAAGTTCCAGGATGCTTAAATCCTAAGCTTCTTCAATTGTAGTTGTTTTAGGCTCCCATTTGGCTTTAGGCAAGCTTCTGAGAATCTTACTGACTTTTTCTTCATTTGAGAATACTTTTCCCAAAGATTCCAAGTTATTCACAATATCTGTAAACCTTTTGAACATATCTTTGATGGATTCATCAGAATTCATCTTAAACAGTTCATAGTGTCTCAAAATGATATTAATCTTTGTCTGCTTGACTTGGCTAGTTTCTTCATAGGTAACTGACAGCGTAAACCTATCTGCTTTTTCGCAAGTGTACGATCAAGTAATATAGAGTATGTAATTGTGACTCTGGTTGTCGAACCCTCGAGAACAGTTTAAGTTTTTGCTTATTAGAATTAGAATTAGACACAAAGTCTGTAAGAAGGAGGAAGGTTGGGATGTGATTCTACTCACTAAATTGCAGTAAATAAAACAATATTTAGAAAAACTTATTATTTTTTTTTTCTTCTAAATAATTTGCAGAAATTGTGGTAGTTATAAAAATCGATAATTCTAAGAATCTAGGTTCCAGGATCCCCTAAGGTTACTCTCCAGCTTTCATGGTATATTTGATTTTAGAAACACACGGTGGTTTTGTTTATGCCAACATACCAATAGTACAATCTCCTCTCGGTCTCATGTACCTATCACTCTCCGGCAGATTTTCGGGTCCTCTCGGTCCACCTAAATCTGCAGGTTTGTTCTAAGTCTGCTAGGGTTACAGGTTCTCCTCTCGGTCTCCCCCTAAACGTCTAGCAGTTGGTCTAATGCTTCTGGGCTAGTCCCCTGATTCTTTTCACCTCTCGGTCCATCAAGGCAGAGTACTAAATCCTGTCTTTTCTTCCTAACTCTCACTGGTCACTCTCGTGCACCAGATCCTGTCTATAACACTCCTGGGTGATCAAGCCATTCATGTATGTAAATAAAATCAAAGACAAGATAATAAACAATCCATCCTGTATTAAGACTTAAACTAGCCATGCATCAGAGAATCAAACAAACCAGTCTGCTGAATTCATAAACCCTAGGTTCACTAAGAACCTAGGAGAAAGGTCTAGCTAGCTTGCATTATTGAAAAACAATGTTTCATAAAAGAGAGAAAAGATCAAACAAGTTATTGGCTGAATACTGAAAAACTGCTCCAATCCTGCTCTGCTCCAATCCTGACGACTCTGAAACTGGCTGCTGTGATGATGATTGTAGATGTGTGAATGTGTATGTGTGTAACCCTAATTCAGTGCTGGGACACCTCCTTTTATATTGCCACAGTCTCCAAAACTGATGCACGAAATTCCTGTTTTACCCTCAAAAAGACCCGTCCTGGAAGCTTCTGGAAACCCTCCGTGCGTTCAAACGCAACTCACCTGCGTTTGAACGCAGTGCGTCTGAACGCACACATCCTGCGTTTGGACGCATGCCTTAACCACTTTTCCTTCTGGCTTCTGGCTTCTCGGACACGTGCGTTTGAACGCAGCTCGCCTGCGTTTGAACGCACAACTTGGTCTTTCTGCTTATGATGTCGAGTCCTGCGTTTGAACGCAGGTTGTGCGTCTGAACGCACAACTTGTTCTTTCTGCACTTCTGGATCTGAGTTCTTCGTTTGAACGCAGGTTGTGCGTCTGAACGCACAACTTAGCCTCTTCTCCGCCATTTTCCCGCTGCTTCCAACTGGTGCGTCTGAACGCAGGTGAGTTGCGTTTGAACGCACAACTTAGACTTTTTCCTCTTTTTTCTGCTCAGCTTTCCTGACACGCTGCCTCCCATCCAAGTTAATCTCATGCATTTCTCGGCACCTGTTACCTGCACATCATAACATGTACCCGCGATCATATCCAACAAACAAAAGTATGCATAAAATTACTCAAATCTTGCAGTCATATTCTATAAATCTCTGCCTCGTATCAGGTGGAAAATAAGCTGAAAATGGCCAAACTCAACTCTCACAGGGTTAAAACCAATGGTAAAAAGATGTCCCAGACTAATCCATTTTCAAGCTATCAAAATACCCCCACATTAAACTCTGCTCGTCCCGAGCAGACCCTTGCATACTGCCTTGCAGACCCCTCTTTTGCATACTTTATTTGCATACTTCCCCCCTTTATCACAGATTCATGCTACAGACCAAAAGACTCAACAGATTACTGACTCAGATACAGAATATACAAACTGACTCAAAACACAACAAATTTTTTTTTCTCTCTCTGAGATTGGGCAACCTCTCTATCATAAACTGAAATCATCAAATCCTGACAAGCTCATTTTGAAATTCCACAACACGCAGCAAGAAATGGTATAAACTAATCCTGTGCACAAACTCACTAAGGTGTCCCCAAACATCCACCAAACCAACCAATATAAAGCACGTCTCTTGACTTAGAGGGTCCAGGCATCTTAAGTCACTAGATAGTTTTTCTTCGCCAAGTCATTTGAGGTTTTCAGACCCTCTTAGCCGTTATTGCATTTGTTTTGCAAATTGTCCCATTGCTGGGAGACACAACTCCTGTGTAATACGGCTTGACTTTAATTTCCCTCTTAGGCTCTAAATTGGATTGAATCCAAATTTTCCGTGTGAACGGAAGCACATTATGTTGTTTCTACTTTAAGCACAAATAATTATTTATATTTATTTTTATTTCAGATTGTTTTTTTTTTTTTTTTTTTTTTTAAACCTCCTCTGTTTTTACAACTGTGCAGTAGAGCTTTAAGAGTGCGGGCTTTTTAGGATTTTCTCTTGGAACCACCTTAAGGGATGGTGGTGTACATTCCCCAACTTCGCTTAGGCCGAAGACTTGTACCACATAAAATCGACTCTACACGAAGGTCCACCCCAGATTCCAAGAGTCCACAAGTTTCCACGGGAAATGGAATAATCAACTATCTAAAGACCAAATCCTCCTAGCACACTAGAGAAGCCAGAAGTATGCCTGTTATCTACTTTCCACATTCCTGAATACCCGGGACAGCCTGTCGTGAGACTTGCACACAAAATACTAAAATTTGAAGTATCCCTACCACGGTGCTTCCTACTCTCATGAGCTCTTTCATTGGATTCTCTTCAGTTTCCAGGTCCTAAGTTGCCCTTTCTCAAAAAAATTTAATTTATTTATATTTTTCCGTTTTTTTTATTATTATTATTTTTTATTTTATTTTTTTATTTATTTATTTCATGCAAGGTCAGAAAAGTTGGTGGGTAGAATCAACATAAAAAACGTGCTGACTCAAAAACGAAAATAAAATTAAAAATAAAATGGACAAAAATATGCTGACATGGCTATGCTGGAGGACACGATTCCCCACCCCCACACTGGAGGTGGCGCGTCCTCGCGACTCTACTAATCTGGCCTGTAATTAGAATCTGTGTTCTCCGGAGTAGACTGGTCAGTCGGCTCTGGAGATGGTGAAGGGGTTCGCCCTCTGGCGCGCTTTCTTGCAGCATGGCGTGCTGCGGCAGCGGTACCAGCGTGGCTGGCACCGGGATGGGCACTGCTGGCCCCTGGGTCTGCATGCTGCCTCCTAGGTGGGTACTGAGTACCGAGTCTGCCGGGGTCACCTACACTGTCTGCATGTTCCGGACTCGGTGTGGGGTCATGGCTAGAGAAGCTGTCATATGGCCGACTATCCTCCATTGTCCAACTGGGACAATTATCACTCGAATAGCGGTCCGGGAAGTTAAATCTTTTACCACGCATGTTGCTCTGAATTTCAGCGAGTGCCGCCTCATGAGCTCTCAATGCGGCTGTGTTAGCGTGGTAAATATGCTTCTGGGTCTTGAACAACTTTCCAAGACCCCTGGCCATTTTCTTGACCGTCCTTACCAGGTAGTTTTGCACTTTTTCTTGGGCCTTAATTTTCTTCCTGACCCATTCCTCATGCTCAGTCCTCTCCAGGTGCCCAAAAGAACTGCGCCTAACCCCTCTGCTGGACTGCCCTAAGTCGGGGTCGGCATGCCTGTGTTCACTGGAACTGGCAGATCGTGGCAGTCGGAGGGGACCTGGTAAGGCTGGAAAACCCCCATCACCGGGAGGAGGTGGTGGTGGCATCCAGCACCCCCACCCCGAGGCGGAGCATCGTCATCATCATCGTCCACTTGGACATATTCTGAAGACCCGTGCAGAGCCTCGTGCAACGCACATCTCATGTTTCGGTACTTGCGTACCTGCACTGGTCGAATATCTCTATGCTCGCCAGGAATAACCACTCTATAATCCTGCGCCATTTTGGTTAACATCCCCAGGAGACCCAAACCCTTCTTGCTGTGGGTCTCTCTTCGTTCCCGGAAAAACTCACAAATAATCTCCGGGAGGCTCACAGGCTCTCGGGCCATTAGACAGTACACCAAAAGGGCAATGTTATAATCAATGCGGGTAAAGTGTTTAATACCCACAATTCTGTTGTTTACCCACTCAGTCCACCATCTCGCCTCTCGAATCAGGTAGGTCGCAGGGAGTTTCCGGTAGGAAGGACTCCGTTCAGGATAGTACCAAGCAGCGCCCGGTACACCATCACTCAAGGTGGTCAGGATCTGTTCGCTAAGCTGTTTAGAGGGATGACGCCTCAGTTCCTGAAACTGACAGTCATCCAACACTAATTCCAGACCCAGACTTTCTCGAATACTCTCTGGGGTGATTCGAATCCATCTCTTTCTGCAGTAAATCCAGTCAATTGACTGGGCTTCACTGTTCATGCACTGCTGGAGATTGCTGAAAATCTCCTTAGCCAGCACAGAACTGACTTGCAGATTGGTAAAACCAGTAAACAAATCCCCAAAATGATCCTGCCCAGTATAGTTGAACAGTTCATCCCCCATTGCCACTCTGTCACGGGGAAAGGTTCTCTCAGCAGGTATATCGTACCGAATCTTTTTGTCTTGCAGAAAGAAACGGTGAGCCTCCATGTTAACAAACCTATGGTCGCAGAAATGGTCAACCCTAAGCAATCTGCAGTCTATGATGTTCAAGGGTGCAATCGCCCTATCAGGCCTCATGTAAGGGCTATCCTCATCCATTTCAAGATTCAAACAGAAAAAATGGAAATCTGCAAAGAGAATGAAAAGATAGAACCTGGCTACCCGCAGTAAATCTTACGGGTACAGATCTGGAAATTACTCTCTGAAGTGGATTTGAAGTTGTTTGGATCTGATGAGTTGGACCACCCCCACACTGTTCCTGACTTTCTGGTGTTCCTGCGTGGTCGTCGGAGATTGCTGGCGGTTGACTGCGTCTGGCGGCTGCTAGGGTAGAGAGAATTTCTAGAGAGAGAGTTGAAAACTGGATGAGTTGGGTGAAAATGAGTCACTGTCATCCGTACAGTATATATAGGTGAACGTTCAGAAATTGCAGAATGGCCCCTGAAATTTAAATTTTTTCAAATTTTTTTAAAATTTTCTGATCCCGCTCGAATGTGCGTTTGACCGCAGCTTCTGCGTTTGAACGCACAGCTTCCATTTTTCTGGAAATTTGAAATTCTCTTGATCTGCGTTTGAACGCATGGTGTGCGTTTGAACGCAGTGCTTGAAGGTCTATGAAATTTCTGGGCTTGTTGATTTGCGTTTGAACGCACATGAGTTGCTTTTAAACGCAATGCTTGTCTTCTGCAATGTCTTTGATGAGCTGCGTTTGAACGCACATGATCTGCGTTTAAACGCACGCCTTGTCTCTAGAAATTCTCTGCTGATTGGTTCTTGCGTTCGAACGCACCTTCTGCGTTTAGACGCACGTCCTTAGGTTTTTCCAACCCATCTTTTTCTACTTGCGTTTGAACGCACCTTGTGCGTTTAAACGCACCACTTGTTGGCTGGAACTCTTCATTAAGTGATCTGCGTTTGAACGCAGGCGGTCTGCGTTTGAACGCACGCCTCTGATTCCTGAGACACTGAATTCAATATTAAACCCCTCTTTCTCACTTTTCTCTCAAATTATGAACATTGTAAAAAAATTATATAAAAACAACTAATCTATGTTGGGTTGCCTCCCAACCAGCGCTTGTGATTTACAGTCGACAGCCCGACTTTGTTACCTCTGTTGTGATCACGGAAGGTCGAGGTAGATTGCCTCTACCTACATGATTTCCTGAGGATCTCTGTATGGCTTGACTCTGTTCCCATTCACCTTGAAAACTGTATTGTCTCTCGGGTTCTCCAGCTCCAACACTCCGCATGATGTAATGTCCTTCACAATAAATGGTCCAGACCATCTTGAGCGCAGCTTCCCTGGATAGAATTTCATCCTTGAGTTGTAGAGGAGAACCTTCTGCCCGATGTCTATCTTCTTTGGTAGAATGCGGTTGTCGTGCCACTTCTTCATTTTTTCTTTATAAATTTTGGCACTCTCATAAGCAGTTTTAGGGAATTCCTCTAGTTCGAGGAGTGCCATCTTTCGTTTGTTTCCCGATAAACTGTGATCCATATTCAGGTGCTTGATTGCCCAGTATGCTTTTTGCTCCAATTCTACTGGTAAGTGACATGCTTTTCCAAACACAAGCTGGTATGGGGACATTCCCAACGGGGTTTTGTAAGCAGTTCTGTATGCCCAGAGCGCATCATCCAGCTTTAATGACCAGTCCTTGCATCCAGGATTCACAGTTTTCTCCAGTATGCTCTTTATCTCCCTGTTGGACACCTCTGCTTGCCCGTTTGCCTGAGGGTGATAAGGCAGTGATACCTTATGGATAGACACCCCGTATTGCTTTAAAACCTTGGCAAAGACCTTATTGATAAAATGAGAACCTTCATCACTGACCATGGCCCTCGGTGTTCCGAATCTGGTAAAGATGTTACGTTTGAGAAATCTTTCCACGACTGACGCATCGTTCTTCTGATAGGCTATTGCTTCCACCCATTTTGACACGTAATCTACTGCCATTAGGATGTAGAGATTTCCCAGAGACGAAGGGAATGGACCCATAAAATCAATACCCCAAACGTCAAACGGCTCGACTTCCTGCCAAAGTGTCATGGGCATTTCATTTCGCTGGGAAATATTTCCTGTCCTTTGGCAGCGATCACAACTCTGCGCATAATCATGGCAATCCTTGAAGACTGTTGGCCAGAAAAATCCTGACTGTAGCACCTTGTGAGCTGTTCTTGGTCCGCTGAAGTGTCCCCCACATTGTGCTGAGTGGCAATGCTGAATTACCTCCAGAATCTCGTGGCATGGAATGCATCGACGGAGAATATTATATGCCCCTTGCTTGAACAGATAGGGATCGTCCCAGAAATATTGCCTGCAGTCTGAAATAAACTTCTTTTTCTGCCAAGGGGTGATGTCTTCAGAGAGTGCTCCATTGACCAAATAATTGGCTATGGCATAGTACCAGGGCCGTCTATTGGTCTTGATCTTCATAATATGTTCATCCGGAAAATTTTCTTGAATTGGCACCAATTCTTCTGTAGGGTTTTCCAGAGGAGATAGATGATCAGCTACCACATTTTCAACTCCCTTCTTATCCGTGATTTCGACATCAAATTCCTGCATCAGCAGAATCCAACGCAGTAGCCTTGGCTTTGCATCCTTCTTCTCCAGTAAGTATTTCAGCGCACTGTGATCTGTGAATATGATGACTTTTGAACCTACCAGGTAGGATCTGAACTTATCCAGGGCAAAAACGACTGCCATCAGCTCCTTCTCTGTATTCCCATAATTAATCTGTGCCTCATTCAGGACCCTGCTGGCATAGTAGATGACACTGCACACTTTGTCTTTTCGCTGTCCCAGTACCGCGCCCACTGCGTAATCACTGGCGTCGCACATCAGCTCGAACGGGAGGGTCCAGTGTGGCGTTGTGATAATGGGTGCAGTTGTCAGCCTCTCTTTAAGCACATCAAAGGCCTCTTTGCAGGCTTCATCAAATACGAAGGGCACATCTTTTCCCAACAAATTACATAGTGGCTTTGTAATTTTTGAGAAATCTTTAATAAACCTTCTGTAAAATCCTGCGTGGCCCAAAAAACTCTTAATTTCCTTCACTGTGGTTGGATATGGCAGCTGCTTGATCACCTCTATTTTTGCCCTGTCTACTTCCAGTCCTTTGCTGGAAATCCTGTGTCCCAGCACTATTCCTTCAGTAACCATGAAGTGGCATTTTTCCCAGTTGAGTACCAGGTTTGTTTTTCTGCAGCGAATCAGAACTCTAGCCAGATGGTATAAGCAGTCTTCAAAGCTGTCTCCGAATAACGAAAAATCTTCCATGAAAACTTCCAAATTTTTCTCTATCATATCAGAGAAAATAGCCATCATACATCTTTGGAATGTTGCTGGAGCATTGCACAATCCAAATGGCATTCGTCTAAAGGCGAACGTTTCGTATGGGAAGGTGAACGTCGTCTTTTCTTGATCTTCTGGATTTATATAGATCTGGTTGTAGCCAGAGTACCCGTCAAGAAAGCAGTAATAAGCATGATGAGCTAGTCTGTCCAACATCTGGTCCATGAATGGCAGCGGAAAGTGGTCTTTTAGTGTGGCATCATTCAGCTTCCGATAGTCCATACAGATTCGCCAGCCAGTGACAGTGCGCTGGGCGATCTGTTCCTGATTAGCATTCTGTGCTACTGTAATACCCCCTTTCTTCGGTACACAATGGACAGGACTGACCCAGGTGCTGTCTGATATGGGGTATATAATTCCTGCTTCTAGCCACTTCATGACCTCCTTACGTACCACATCTTTCATAATTGGGTTTAGTATCCGTTGAGGCTGGATGACTGGCTTCTTTCCTTCTTCGATTCTTATTTGTGCATGCAATAATCAGGACTGATTCCCTTTAGGTCCGCAATTGTCCATCCTATGGCTTCTTTATGCTCTCGAAGTACCTCCAGCAGCTTTTGTTCCTGTTCCTGAGATAAAAGAGAAGAAACAATTACCGGCAGAGTATTATTTTCACCAATAAAAGCGTACCTGAGGTGGTCTGGCAACTGTTTTAATTCCAGGACTGGTGGTTCCTGGAGTGACGGGACCAGTGTCATTTTCTGCTCGCCTCCTTCATCCCTATATAGCGTGACCCAGCTTTCTGTTCCCATGATCTGCTCATCCTGTTGCTCCTCTGTTTCCTCTGGATACATGTCCTCAAATTCCTCCCATAAATCTTCTATCTCATCATTCTCCAGATCGTCAATTACCTCTACTGCAAAACAGTTTTCATGCCCATAATGGTCAGGAAGCTGGAGAGATTTGAAGACATTGAATTTCACTTTTTCTTCATTGATTTGCATGGACAGCTCTCCACTTTTGCAGTTAATAATGGCTTCACCAGTCGCTAGGAAAGGTCTGCCCAGGATTAGCGGGATCTCTACGGCCTCCATATCCAGTATCACAAAATCTGCTGGAAAAATAAGCTCTCCTACTTTTACCAGGATATCTTCAATTACTCCATAGGCAGGTTTCACAGATCTGTCATCCATTTGAAGCATAATTCTTGTTGGATGTGGCTCTCCGACTCCCAGACATTTGAAGATGGTTAGTGGCATCAGGTTGATGTTGGCGCCCAAGTCGCATAAGGCTTTTCCTGTGTATGCACTGCCCAGAGTTACTGGAATAACAAAGCTGCCAGGGTCTTTCTTTTTCAGTGGTAGACCATTTTTCACACAACTGCTCGCTTCTGCCGTCAGATTCACTGTTTCGAAGTCACTCATTCGCCTTCTCCCATACAATATATCTTTGAGAAATTTCGCATAAGTAGGCATTTTGGCAAGTGCTTCGGCAAAAGGTATGTTTATCTGTAATTGCTTGAATACCTCCAGAAATCTGCCGTAGTCTTTGCTGTCATATCTCTTACGTGTCTTCAGAGGGTAAGGAACCTCCTTAGAAATTGGCACTGTTTTCTGGATTACCCTCATTAGTCTGCGCTGCTTCCTGCTAGACCGAACCCCTTTTCTGAGGGTAAGCGGTTGAACTGTCTTCCCGGTCAATCACTTCCTGTTCAATAATTTTTGAATTTTCTGCACGTGCATGACTGGGATACGGCGGATCCTGCAGTGCAATTCCACTCCGAGTTGTGATAGCATTGATTTGAGCGCGTGGATTGTTCACTGTATTTGATGGTAAATTCCCAGGGGCTCGTTCTACCTGGTTCTGTGCAAGCTGACCATTCTGTACCTCCAGATTGCGGATAGCAATCTTCATCTGGCTTACATTGGCAGTTAATGACTCCATCTGCGCGAATCTAGTTTCCCACTGCTTATTGAATTTCTCCATATAGGACTCAAAATGTTGCTGTGACAAATTTAGCTGTGGTGGTGCTGCTGGTGCATGCTGAGCTGGGGTTGTCTGTTGTGCCTGTGGCCTGTGCTGGAATCCTGGTGCATATACTGCTGCATTGGGATTTCCGTAGCGAAACCCTGGATGATCACGTGTGCCTGGTCTGTAGCGACTAGGATCCCACTGCTGCTGAACATAGTTGGCATCTTCGGTCTGAAGCTCCAGAATTGCTGCGTCAAAGTCAGGTTCGTCTACTGATGCCACAGGCTTCTTCTCTGTATACACCTTTTTAACTAAGTCATGTACCACTTTCGTGAGATTGTCAATCCTGTCATCAACCACTGGTTCTGCTATCGCTGTGAGCCTGCGGTCATCAAACAGGCGAGTATCCTGTTTGGCTAATTGTTTCATCAGTTCGTATGCTCCATCCTTATCCACATGGTATAAAAAGTTACCCCCAGCTTCCCTATCAATCCTGTCAGCATTCTCCCTGTCAAGAGCATGGTAGAATACCTGCAGAATTTTTGCGTCCCCGAAGCCGTGATTGGGGCATTTTTTAACGAGTCTCATCAACCTGTCCCATGCGTCTACCACCGTCTCCCCCATCTGCTGTTTGAAAGATAAAATCTCACTCTGCAGCTTGATAACGCGGGATGCGGGGTAGAATTTTGCCAAAAAATCAGCAACACACCCATCCCAGGTAGTGATAGACCTCGGTGGTCTTGCCTCCAGCCAGCCTTTTGCTGTTCCGAACAAGCAGTATGGGAATAAAATCAGCTTTAGCGTATCCGCTTCGACTCCTCTATACTTAATCTTGTTGCAGTAATCTTCAAACTTTCCAAGGAAGTCGTTTGGATCTTCATCTGCCTTCCCATTGAAAGGACAATGAGTCTGGGCGGTCTGAAAGGTGGATGATTTCAGATCGAAGTGCTCTGCTGTAATGGGTGGCACTACGATAGCTGGCTGATGTCCTCCGGTTGGGACTTCAAAGTTTTCGACTAACGCCCTTCCAGACCTGTTGTAAGTCCTCTGATTGTTCCTGGCAGCAAAACCTGCTGCTATCAGCTCTTCAATGTAAAGAGCCATCTGTGCTGGAGTACGTTGCTGCTGTCCTGTGGGTGTTCCTGTTTCGGTTGTGGTGTCTTCTCCGTGCTCAGACATCGCGGCTCGGTGTCTGCGACTTTGCTCTCTGAAAACTTTTTCGGGATCTTCAAGTGGTGATACCAGTTTGCTAGGCAATCTGGACATAAACTAGAATAGCCTGAAAATCAGAATTCAAGAGCAATGAGTCAAAAGAAAATAAACGTAAAAAGAAAAGAAAAAACTTTGAGACTTATTCTAATGTCTTTTTAACAAAAACTTTAACCGTTCCCCGGCAACGGCGCCAAAAACTTGACAGCGTAAACCTATCTGCTTTTTCGCAAGTGTACGATCAAGTAATATAGAGTATGTAATTGTGACTCTGGTTGTCGAACCCTCGAGAACAGTTTAAGTTTTTGCTTATTAGAATTAGAATTAGACACAAAGTCTGTAAGAAGGAGGAAGGTTGGGATGTGATTCTACTCACTAAATTGCAGTAAATAAAACAATATTTAGAAAAACTTATTATTTTTTTTTTCTTTTAAATAATTTGCAGAAATTGTGGTAGTTATAAAAATCGATAATTCTAAGAATCTAGGTTCCAGGATCCCCTAAGGTTACTCTCCAGCTTTCATGGTATATTTGATTTCAGAAACACACGGTGGTTTTGTTTATGCCAGCATACCAATAGTACAATCTCCTCTCGGTCTCGTGTACCTGTCACTCTCCTGCAGATTTTCGGGTCCTCTCGGTCCACCTAAATCTACAGGTTTGTTCTAAGTCTGCTAGGGTTACAGGTTCTCCTCTCGGTCTCCCCCTAAACGTCTAGCAGTTGGTCTAATGCTTCTGGGCTAGTCCCCTGATTCTTTTCACCTCTCGGTCCATCAAGGCAGAGTACTAAATCCTGTCTTTTCTTCCTAACTCTCACTGGTCACTCTCGTGCACCAGATCCTGTCTATAACACTCCTGGGTGATCAAGCCATTCATGTATGTAAATAAAATCAAAGACAAGATAATAAACAATCCATCCTGTATTAAGACTTAAACTAGCCATGCATCTGAGAATCAAACAAACCAGTCTGCTGAATTCATAAACCCTAGGTTCACCAAGAACCTAGGAGAAAGGTCTAGCTAGCTTGCATTATTGAAAAACAATGTTTCATAAAAGTGAGAAAAGATCAAACAAGTTATTGGCTAAATACTGAAAAACTGCTCCAATCCTGCTCTGCTCCAATCCTGACGACTCTGAAACTGGCTGCTGTGATGATGATTGTAGATGTGTGAATGTGTATGTGTGTAACCCTAATTCAGTGCTGGGACACCTCCTTTAATATTGCCACAGTCTCCAAAACTGATGCACGAAATTCCTGTTTTACCCTCAAAAAGACCCGTCCTGGAAGCTTCTGGAAACCCTCCGTGCGTTCAAATGCAACTCACTTGCGTTTGAACGCAGTGCGTCTGAACGCACACATCCAGCGTTTGAACGCAGGCCTTAACCACTTTTCCTTCTGGCTTTTGGCTTCTCGGACACGTGCGTTTGAACGCAGCTCGCCTGCGTTTGAACGCACAACTTGGTCTTTCTGCTGATGATGTCGAGTCCTGCGTTTGAACGCAGGTTGTGCGTCTGAACGCACAACTTGTTCTTTCTGCACTTCTGGATCTGAGTCCTGCGTTTGAACGCAGGCTGTGCGTCTGAACGCACAACTTAGCCTCTTCTCCGCCATTTTCCCGCTGCTTCCAACTGGTGCGTCTGAACGCAGGTGAGTTGCGTTTGAACGCACAACTTAGACTTTTTCCTCTTTTTTTTGCTCAGCTTTCCTGACACGCTGCCTCCCATCCAAGTTAATCTCATGCATTTCTCGGCACCTGTTACCTGCACATCATAACATCTACCCGCGATCATATCCAACAAACAAAAGTATGCATAAAATTACTCAAATCTTGCAGTCATATTCTATAAATCTCTGCCTCGTATCAGGTGGAAAATAAGCTGAAAATGGGCAAACTCAACTCTCACAGGGTTAAAACCAATGGTAAAAAGATGTCCCAGACTAATCCATTTTCAAGCTATCAGTAACAGTCAACTTAACCCAGATCTCCTTTGTAGTTTTACAGTTGGATATCCTGTTGAACTCATCTGCACTAAGAACACAATATAATAAGTTCAAAGCTTTGTACTTTTTTAATATCTATTCCAGTTCAGTAACTGAAAGATCTTCATGAGGTTTGACAGTTCTAACACCATTGACAGTAGTATAGTACAAGTTCGGTCCATTCACAAGACCACATTTCCATGTCCTGATCTAGGATGAACATTTTCATCAATGCCTTCCAATGCACAAAATTATCACCACAGAACAGTGGAGGTCTATTGGATGCCCTTCCCTGTGAAAATCCTCCTTCACCTACAAAACTCATTGTCACAGGATTGTTAGATCTTTAAAATGTGACCCAAAGCTCTGATACAAATTGAAAGTGTGTAATGTAGGTGTAAACAGGTATATAAATACTCTAGAATGGGGGGGGGGGTTGAATAGAGTATGCTATCTTTTGCCAAAACACCAGTTTTTGAAACTTAAGTAGATCAAACTGTTGATATCTCAAAGCTTTGAAAAATATTTGAGAAGCTTGAAGATATAACAGTAGAGTAAAGAGGCTTCAAAGCTTTTAGACTTGGAAAGCTTCAAAGCTTTGAAACTTCCAATATAAACAGAAAGTGAATGCAGCAAAAGTAAATAGCAAATACACAGAGATTTTACATAGTTCAGTCACAAATTGGACCTAGTCTCTGCCTGAGGGATCTAATCCCTCCAGGATTCAAACACAACTTCTTATTAATCACCCAGATTTAGTCCTAGATCTCAAGCCTATGTGAGCTACCTTACACTTATACAGCTTGTGGTTCCCAACCTATCTAGTTACAAACTACAACCTGTTGAAACAATAAGAACCTCTTGTTATTCACTTGAAAACCAAACTTCTAAGTTTAGGGAGGTTTCAGAAATGAAGAATATATAATACAATTAAGTACAAGAAGAAGAAATCAGAATAGATAAGCTGTCTAAGCCTGTAAGAGTTCTTCTGAGTTTGAATCATCTTCAGTCTGCTGGAGAGTTGAATTCCTGAATGATTTGAAGAGCTGAATGAACTTGATCTTCCCAATAAGTTTCTTTATTCAAAATCACGATCTCTGTCACTTCTAACTCTCTGCAATTCAAATTTAAATTGCTAATCTCAGTCTGCAACTGACTTGAGAGAATTCAGGAACAAAATTCCTTGAATTTCTCCTTTCTGATAACCTTCAATCAACAGTTTTATTTGAATGAGTTGTTGATCTGTTTATGGACGTTGGAGTGTCCAACAAACCTGCATATACTCAGCAAACAAGATCAAACAAATAACAACACAATCTAGCAAAAAGATCTGCTTAAAATAGCAGCTATCACTTCATGAGAAAACTATGCTAGAGTTGTCTGCTGACAGTTCTGAGTTAACAAATACATTCAATCTCATGAATATATCAAGTAACTAATATAGAACACACAATAAGAGACAATAATCAGCTTATATCAAGTTCTAAGTATCAGTGAATCCACCTGCATACAGGAAGATAACTATATGAACTTAGTAGTAAAGAGTAACCAGAATATCTCAAAGCTTTGAAGCTTTGCCTGCTAACTTCACCAGAATGAACATTGGATTTTCAATCCAACTTAGTCCTGCAATAATTAACTTAGAACATAATTACTAAATGCATTCATATAATTAATCCATATCATAACCAAAACCTGCACAAAAACAGTTAGATTATTCAGCATATAGGAACTGCTACAGTAACTCAAAGCTTTGAAGCTTTGATACTTAGCAATTTCTTATGCTTGTGTTTCTGGCTTTCATCATCAAATAGCTAAACTCTCTGCCTGTATATTCACAACATAACGTCTACGAGCTTCAGACTTATCAAAAGGGAAGAAAATGAAGTGGATCAAGTGATCCAAAAGGTCCATCATCATCCTTCCATGTCTGAGGACTCGGCAGAGGGCGGTTCACACAAGGATCTTGAGAAAGAAAATGAAGGTGACCACTCAGATTCAATCAGCTCTTTCAGCACTCAACGTTCAGAAACCGTTGAAGATGAGAAAGAGGCAACCTCTCAAGGATCCTTCATGCCATTCATGACCACAGACGCCTTCGCGTTAGAAGGACAAGTCACGATCTTGGCAAAGAACATGGAAGAGATGAAAACTGCCATGGAGAAGCGTGACCTATAGTTTGAAACCTTGATGAAGAGGATGGAGACTATGGGATAATCAAGCCATGCAATCCAGAACCCTCTAAGGAATGAAGATGGATTTGTAAAGGAAAAGAGAGGATGCAAGATCCAAACACTTCCGCTAAGGCTCCAATCCCTATCAGCCAGCTGAAGACCTTTATCCTTGAAGCAATGAAGGAGAAGCAACAAAAGATAGAAGATACCCCAAAGCCTCTTACAGGATACAAGGAACTTGAAACTGAGAGGATTGAGCTACTACAGTTACCTACTGGATATAAACCACCCAAGTTCAAGATTTTCAAAGGAAAAGGAAATCCAAGGCCGCACATCGCTCATTTCGTGGAGACGTGCAACAACGCTGGATCTTATGGAGATCTACTAGTAAAACAGTTTTTCTGGTCTCTTGATGGTTTTGCTTTTCATCGGTACGGTGATATTGAAACAAGAACAATAGATAGTTCAGAGCAGATGGAGAATGAGTTCTTGAATCGTTTCTACAGCACGCGTAGAATTGTAAGCATGACTGAGCTTGCCAACAGCCGCCAATGGAAGGAGGAGCCAATGATTGATTACCTAAATCGATGGAGGAACCTCTATCTTAATTGAAAATATCGCCTCAACAAAACCTCTGCCATCGAAATGTGCATTCAAGTCATGCACTGGGGGCTACATCCATCAAGGGATCAAGCCAATGAATTTTGAGGAGTTAGCTACCCGACGTAATTATATGGAACTTAGCATCGCTGCTAGTGGAAATCATAAACCTCCAGTTCAAGACTCTTGAAAGATTACTCTTAAGCCAGAATTTCGCAAGGTGGCAAGAACATTACCTAGAAAGTAAACAAGGAGTCTACGGAAGTAACAATTGCGCCAATGAAGCTGAAATCCAAGTCAACTCAAAAGGAGAATGATGAATTTATCTCCTACCCTGTGGTGGGGAGACAATCTTGAAGGAGTTAAAGGCTAAAGAGTACCCTTTTCAAGAATTTGATGTTCCTGGGATGCTCAATGAATTGTTATCCCTTAAACTCATCGAGCTTCCTGAGTCCAAACAGCCCGAGGAGGCCATGTGGGTTAACGATCCAAAGTACTGCAAATACCATCGCCTGGTTAGCCACCCTACAAATGGTGTTTCGTATTGAAATAGAAGATAATGCAAGTGGCTAGAGAAGAAAAAGTGTTCCTGGAAACAGAAGAAGATGTTGCAACTACCAACTGCTTATCCATTGCTTTTGGTTCTTTCGATCCAAAAGGATTTATTATCAAATACCTTGTTTGTATCATTGGATGACTTCACACGTGAAATATTGTTCATATCTCTATGGATAGTCCAAGCCTAAGATCAAGTCTAGATTCCTTCCTCGTCTTGTGCTAGCGATCGAAGGAATGATGACGAAGAAGATCATGCAAAACGAACCAAAGAAGAGGTAGTGCCTGTCTTTGTGGCCTACGGGGTAGGGGACGGAAAAGGGGTTTCAGCCCTCTTGTCTTGTTCTCTATCCTTGCTTTGTTTTCTCCTTGTGTTATAACAATTATGACACTTAGTGAGAATAAGCTAGGTGTTCATATATATATATATTCTAACAACTCCATGTTAACCACATATTAGCCCCTCTACTAATCATGTATTTACATGGATTAATTCAAATTGCAAATTAGTCCTACTAAATTTGCATGTGGTTGCGCATTGATCCTTCTATTTAATTAATCATATTAATTAATTCCCAAGTCTAGTTTAATCCATATGGCGTGTGACCCCATAGGCTCCTACTTAGTTGGTAGTAACGATTACTAACACGGAACGGTGTCTAGCAACACATCCATGCCACCCAAATAATAGAAATAGTCAGTAATCCGACAAACCTTGTGACTATATTGTCTCGTCCTTTTGTCTTTCTATCCGGATTGGACACAAGACATAAAAGTCACACTCGTATATCCAATTCATAGTTTCTCGATCCTGGGGGTAGTCTTATCCATGCAGATAACATCAATATCCCATATTGATTATCTGAGTCTGGCTAGACATTCTATAAGAACTACCCCTCGAGTGGTAGGGCCACTAAATGGGTATTGACACGACAACCCGACACGAACATGACACGAAGTTATAGGGTTTGGGTTTAGTCATATGCGTTCGGGTCATAAACGGGTCGACACGATTAGACACGACGCTTAACAAGTCGGGTGTGGGTTGACTCGCAAAACCCATTTACAACTCGTGTAACCCGCACTTTTTAAGCAAGTCACCGGTTTAATAAACCCAACACGATACGTTTTAACCCGTATTTAAAACCTAATAAATTTGTGGTATAAATAGCTCTGATACTTTGGATTGTTGCTTCTAGTGTCATTCCATCTTGAATAGTAGAGCTTTGCTGAGTTGGAGCTCCTACGCGGGATGTGGTGAAGTATCATCAAAATATTAATTAGTTATAAGTTAATTCCTTTTCAGAAACTTCTTGCAGTTACAGTTCTAGTATATGATTTTACATATTTTGTGAGAATCAAAATATATTCGATACTCACTGTTTAATTTTATCCTAAAGCTTATATTTTCAATGTTTATATTAACTTATTTGGATTGATTTATTGTGTAATTTCTTTATTATATATGTAGAAATTTATTGTAACTGTGAAATAAACAGGTTACACGATGGGTAACCCGTTTATTATTTAGGTCGGGTTAGGGTCCATTGTACCGGAAACGTTTAATATATGGGTTGGGTTCGGGTTTACTCCGTATGGGTCTCGACACGAATATGACCCGACACGAACATGACCAGTGACACGAATTGCCGCCCCTATTGAGTAGCCGCGGATATTTTCTCCCGTTATGTGGGAGGGACAAATTTTATCTACATCACTACCATCTCTAAGCTTGCTTCCTGTTGTGTCTGATACGCTCCTTTATTAGTACTCAGCTACGATGTAGCGTTTGACGAAATCAAAACACAATATTCGACAACTAGAGGATCTAGTGACTTCAAGTCTAAGGATGACAATACTGTTGTCACTACGAGAAGCACTTGTGCCTTTACATAACTTGTATGTAGCCTTCTCGTTGTGGTTAATCCAGTATGCCATTACTCCTAATGCATACCCGTGTGCTAGACTTGGTATCTCCATATCAATCTACCGACATGCTAGTCTATAGATGTTCCTCCTATTAATCAATATAATCAACTAGGTGCATTTAAGATAAAAAAAACATTTTCAATCTAAGGACTTCATTAAATTAAAATATCCATAAATAATACAATTAATATTCTAGCCAAAAGTAATGTTCATACCAAATAAGATTGCCTCTAGGGCATCTATTCCAATCGTCTCCCACTTGCATTAGAGCCAATCTGGTGCATCTTGTATGCCAATAGATCTAGTGTGTCCTTCATGCTTGCACTTAACAGCGGTTTTTTAAGGGGATCTGAGAGATTCTCATCTGTAAGAATATTGCATATCTTCACGTCTCCTCTATCGATGATATCTAGAATAAGATGGAACTTCTGTAGGGTTTTGATTCATGGATGCGCAACGGAAACACAAACAAACAAAATCCATGCAATACCCTCCAAGGATCACAAGTCAAGAGACATAACGATGGTAAGGGAAGAAATCAATAACACACCTTAGGGTTTCTCCTTTGATGACTTCAAACACGAATTGTGTCACGTTCTCTATAGTTGATCCACGCCTAGAGTTGAATCCTAGATCTTCCAATCCCTGGTTCTAGCCCGGAAAGAGGAAGAGGAAGAAGAATCACGCAAAACGAGACGGAACAAGGAGGTCTCGGCCTCCTTGTGGGCCGACGGGGACGGGCGGCGACTCCTCTTTGCTTGCTTGCTCTCTCCTCTTTGTTCTCTCCCACTAAAGTTATGATCAATAAGGTCATAAGTGTGGGAATTAAGGAAGGAGTGTCTTTTATGTAGTCCAACAAATCCTTGCCAACTACCTAAAGGACCTATTCTAGTCCTACTAGAATTCGGTTTAGTCCCTTCCTTGCAAATTAGTCCCTACTAAGTTTGCAAGGTTTTTCAAAGTGATCCTTCTAATTAATTAATCCTATTAATTAATTCCCAAATCTAGTTCAACTCTATATAGCGTGTGACCCCATAGGTTCTATCTAGTTGGTAGCAACATTTTGTTAATATGGAGCGGTTTCTAGCAAAACATCCATTCTAGCTAACTAATAGAATAGTCATCTTGACAAACTTGTACAAGTAATTGTCTCATCCCATTGTCTCTATATCCGGATTGGACACGAGACATACAAGTCACACTCGTATATCCAATCCACAGTTTCTCGATCCATGGGAATAGCCTTATTCGTGCAAATAACATCAATATCCCATATTGATTTATTTGAGTCAGGCCAGACATTCTATAAGCAATATCCCTCGAGTGGCCTAGGATATTTTCTCCCGTTATGTGGGAGGGAAAATTTTTATCTACGTCCACTACGATTTCTAAGCTTGCTTCTTATTGTATCCGGTACACGCCTTTATAACTACTCAGTTACGGTATAGCGTTAAACGCTACCAAAATCACAATAATCCACAACTAGAATATCTAGCGACTTCAAGTCTAAGGATGACAATACCATTGCACCGCGAGAAGCACTTGTGACTTAACATAGCGTGTATGTAGCCTTCTCGGATATGGGTCAATCCAGTGCGCCATTACCCTTAATGCACACCTATGTGTTGGATCATGATATCTCCATATCAATCCAACCCCATACTAGTCTATAGATGATTGTCCCATTAATCATTATACTGGACTAGGGATATTTAAGAGAAACAACACAATTGTAAATCTAATGACTTCCTTATATTAAATATCCAAAAACTAATACAATGAATTTTCTAGCCACAAATAAATTCATACTAAACTAGATTGACTCTAGGGCATCTATTTCAACAACTTCCTGAGCACGTTTTAGGATTTTTGGTGTGACCATGGTTCCTTTGATTGTGTGATCGCTCCAGTATTGTCACAATACAACTCTTTTGGATCCACAGTACGAGGAACCACACCAAGCTCAGTAATGAACTTCCTAACCCAAACAGCTTCCTTTGTTGCGCTACTCACAGCAATGTACTCAACCTCACTTGTAGAATGAGCAACCGTATCTTGCTTGGAACTTTTCAGCTCACAGCTCCTCCATTTAGGCAAAACACAAACCCCAACTGCGATCTAAAACCATCTATGTCACTTTGGAAGCTTGCATCCATGTAACCCTTACATGTAACTTTTCCTCACCTCGAGATATCAAGAATGCATCATTAGTTCTTCTCAAGTACTTAAGGATGTTCTTGACAGCAATCCAGTGACTGTCACCCGGATTAGGCTTGTATCTCCTTGTCATACTCAATGCGTATGACACATCTGGTCTAGTACACAACATAGCGTACATGATGGACCCTATGGCCGAAGCATAAGGGACCCTACTCATGCGGTCCTTCTCAATCTCATTGGAATGACAATCATCCTTAGAAAGGGTTATTCCATGCGACATGGGCAAGAATTCCTTTTTTGTAATGTTATGTTGAACTGATTCAACACCTTGTCTATATATGTACTTTGACTTAAGCATATCAGCTTCCTCTATCAATCTCTATAGATCTTGATACTGAGTATATAAGCTGCATCCCCTAAGTCCTTCATTGAGAAACACTTTCCTATCCAATCATTCACATATTGCAACATAGGAATGTCGTTTCCAATGAATAGTATGTCATCCACATACAAGACCACAAACGCAATAGAGCTCCCACTAACCTTCTTGTAGACACAAGATTCATCTTCATTCTTGATGAAGTCAAATTCTTTGACTCCTTCATCAAAACTTTGATTCCAACTCCTAGAAGCTTGCTTCAATCCATAAATGGATCTTTGCAACTTACAGACTTTATTTGCATGCTCTGGATCCATAGAACCCTCATGTTGTGTCATGTACACATCCTTGTGGAGGTTTCCATACAGAAACACTATTTTGACATCCATCTGCCAAATCTCATAGTTGTAATAAGCTACAATGGCAAGTACGATTTGAATGGATTTGGTCATCGCGACTGGTGAAAAGGTTTCATCATAGTCCATACCATGAATCTGTCCGAATCATTTTTTCACCAATCAGCCCTTATAGGTAATCATATTACCCTCCATGTCGATCTTCTTCTTGAAGACCCACTTGCACCCTATGGGTCGCTCCCCTTGGGGTGGTTCCACCAAAGTCCATACTTTGTTGGTGTACATGGATTCCATCACGGATTTCATGGCCTTAAGCCACTTCTGAGAGTCCGGCCCTTTCATAAACTATCCATAGGTAGTAGGCTCATCATCTATGAGAAAAGAATCACCAGTCTCAGTCACGAGAAGTCTAACCTCTTTCGCTCCTGGTGCACTCTCCTCGACCTACGAAGTTATTTTCTTACTTGAACAGGCTGTTCCACAACGTCTTGTGGTTCCTGTTCATGTTCCATAGTAGGAACAGTAGTTTGTGGATATTGAACTTCATCAAGTTCTACAGTACTCCCACTTGCTTCTTTAGAGACAAACTATCTTTCTAGAAACACCCCAGACCGGGCAACAAACACTTTGTTCTCGGTTGGATTGTAGAAGTAATATCCCTTAAATTCCTTGGGCCTGAGATTTTCTTTTTTGTAAACATTTTACATAGACATCGCAGACCCAAATCATCATGAAGCACACTGTGGGAGGTCTCCCACTCCACACCTCATATGGGGTTTTCATGGCCGATTTAGATGGAACGCTGTTAAGGTTAAAGTTGCACACAATAGAGCGTGGCTCCAAAATAATAATAGAAGATCAGTTTCACACATCATAGATCGAACCTTGTATAACAGTGTTCGATTCCCCCTCTCGGGCACGCCGTTCCATTGCGGTGCTCCGGGTGGAGTGAGTTGGGACAAGATCCCACACTCTCTGAGATAGTCGTCAAACTCTTGGCCTAAGTATTCTCCTCCACGATCCGATCATAGTATTGGAATAGGTGCCCTAGAGAAAATCTATATTTAGTATGAACAATGTTTTGGCTAGAATATTCATTTATTAATTATTGTGATATTTAATATAATTAAGTCCTTAGATACAATGTGTTGTTTATCTTAAATATCCCTAGTCCAATATATTGGTTAGTAGGACGATCAAATATCGACTAGTATGTGTGTAGATTGATATAGAGATATCAAGTCTAACACATGGGTATGTATTAGGAGTAATGACATACTGGATTGACCCACCAGGAGAAGGATACATTAGATTATGTTCAAGTCACAATCGCTTCTCGTAGTGGAAGTTGTATTGTAATCCTTAGACTTGAAGTCACTAGATACTCTATTTGTGGAATATCATACTTTGATGTTGCCCAACGTCGTGCCTTAACCGGGCAACTATAAAGGTAGCTGTCGGGCATGATAGGAAGCAAGCTTAGAGATCGTAGTGATATAGAGAGGATTGTCCCTCCCACATAATGGGAGAAAATATCCATGGCCACTCGAGGGATAGTGCTTATTGAATGTCTGGCCAGACTCAGATGAATCAATATGGAGATATTGATGTTATCTGCTTGTATAAGCATATTCCCAGGATCGAGGAACTATGGATTGGATGTACGAGTGTGACTATTTATATCTCGTGTCCAATATGGATATGCAGACAAAGGGATAATGCAATATGTGATATTGGGCACAAGGTTTGTCGGTATCACTGACTTATTTCTATTTAGTTCGGTTGCATGGATGTGTTGCTAGGAACCATTCCATGTTGGTAATAAGTTACTACCAACTAAGTAGAACCTATGGGTCACAAGTCTAATAGAGTTAAACTAGAATTGGGAATTAATTAATATGATTAATTAATTAGAAGGATAATTTTGCAAAACCTTGCAAAACTTAGTAGGACTAATTTGCAAGGAAGGGACTAATCCAAGATCATGTAGGATTAGGAAGGGCCTTCATGTAGTTAACAAGGAGTTTTTGGACTATATAAAGGATGCTCCTAGCTTCCTTCCCACAACTAATTCTCATAACATAAGTGAGTGGGAGAGAAAGCAAGAGAGAGAGAGAGGAAGACAACAATGAGGCCGAAGCCCCCTTGTATCCGCCCATACCTGTCGGCCACAAAGAGAGGCTGAACCCTCTCTTTGTCCTTCATTGTGTGATTCCTTATTCCCTCTTACTCCGGTCCAAGCTATCCCTGGGAGAAGGAAGATCTAGATCTCACCTCTAGACGTGGATCAACCATAGACGAAGACACTATTCTTCATGTGATCTCCCGAACCAAAAAGGTACACATCTTCTATGTCCTTCATCATGTTATGAGTGTCTCTTCCTGTGATCCTTGGTGGGCTTTGAGTAGGAATTGTTTTTGTTATTCCGCCGCGTAATCTACGTAAAAACACAACAGTTGTATCAGAGCCACATGTCGTAGTGCATAACATGATTTTATGTGTTACGATTTCAATTTATACACCGTTATATTCATATTACGCGAAACTGAAATTAATTGGCATAGTAGATGCAAATTGAATTTGATTCAATATAAACAAGATCTAATTTAACATTGGATGTGTAATTTAGTGATTTTAATCACATAGGATGTGAATAATTGGGTTCTTGAAAATTAGGGTTTATGGGAACATAATTGGAAAGAGGGTTTTTCAATTATGGAAACAATTATATGGAATCAACCAAGCTTGGGCAGCAAGGAAGGAAGGGGAAGGAGACTAGGGCCGAAACCCTAGACGTCCGCCCCTCTTCCTTGTGCGCCAAGCAAGGCCGCGCGTCACCTATGGGCTGTCGAACTAGGGCCGGCCTAAGGTGGCGTGCGGCAGTCCTTTGAAGTTCGGCCTATGCCTAGGTTGGACCCCTTCGACCGTTGTAACCCTAATTACCGAATTTCAACTAAAATTGAACAAAAAATTGGTTTTAACTGTGTTATGTGCTTTGTTGCATGGTGGATGAATTTGGCCTAGATTGTGGGTGTTTGTGTTTGTTGTGGTTTGGTTTACGACCTGCGAGCTGATCAAATTAAGGTAATATTTAGTTAATTTTACGGCCTGCGAGCTGATCATCTTCCACAACATGTGAGGCTTTTGTTTATTTATTTATTCTAGATGTTAGTGAAATACCCTGTTTTGTGAATACGGGTATTTACGATATTACTATAAGTATTGGGTGTTAATTGTTGGAATAGATGCCCTAGAGGCAATCTAGTTTAGTATGAATTTATTTGTGGCTAGAATATGCATTTATTATTTATTGGATATTTAATATAATGAAGTCCTTAGACTTACAATTGTGTTGTTTATCTTAAATATCCCTAGTCCAGTATAATGATTAATGGGACAATTATCTATAGACTAGTATGGGGTTGGATTGATATGGAGATATCATGATCCAACACATAGGTGTGCATTAAGGGTTATGGCGCACTGGATTGACCCATCTCCGAGAAAGCTACATACACGTTATGTTAAGTCACAAGTGCTTCTCGCGGTGCAATGGTATTGTCATCCTTAGACTTGAAGTCACTAGATATTCTAGTTGTGGATTAATGTGATTTTGGTAGCGTTAAACGCTACACCATAACTGGGTAGTTATAAAGGCGTATACCGGATACAATAAGAAGCAAGCTTAGAGATCTTAGGCCACTCGAGGGATAGTGCTTATAGAATGTCTGGCCAGACTCAAATAAATCAATATGGGATATTAATGTTATTTGCACGAATAAGGCTATTCCCATGGATCGAGAAACTGTAGATTGGATATACGAGTGTGACTTGTATGTCTCATGTCCAATCCGGATAAAGAGACAATGGGATGATACAATTACTAGTACAAGTTTGTCAAGATGACTATTCTATTAGTTGGCTAGAATGGATGTTTTGCTAGAAACCGCTCCATGTTAGCAAATTGTTGCTACCAACTAGATAGAACCTATGGGGTCACACGCTATATAGAGTTGAACTAGATTTGGGAATTAATTAATAGGATTAATTAATTATAAGGATCACTTTGCAAAACCTTGCAAACTTAGTAGGGACTAATTTGCAAGGAAGGGACTAAATTGAATTCTAGTAGGACTAGAATAAGTCCTTTAGGTAGTTGGCAAGGATTTGTTGGACTATATAAAGGACACTCCTTCCTTCCTTCCCACACTTATGTCATTATTTATCATAACTTGAGTGGGAGAGAACAAAAGGAGAGAGCAAGCAAGCAAAAGGAGTCGTCACCCCCTTGCTCGCCGCCCGTCAATGTCGGCCCACAAGGAGGCCGAAACCTCCTTGTTTCGGTCTCGTTTTGCGTGATTCTTCTTCCTATTCCTCTTTTCGGGCTAGCACCAAGGATTGGAAGATCTAGAAATCAACTCTAGGCGTGGATCAACTATAGAGAACGTGACACAATTCGCGTTTGAAGTCATCAAAGGAGAACCCTAAGGTGTGTTAATTGATATCTTCCTTTACCATCGTTATGTCTCTTGACTTGTGATCCTTGGAGGGTTTTTCATGGTTTATTATTGTTTCCGTTGCGCATCCATGGATCAAAACGTGGTTTATGTGTTACGTTTTGATAGTTTTACACCTTAAAATTGTTGTTTATCGCGTAAAACAAAGACAAATCAAGCATATGATGCAATTTGTCAATAATCTATCATAACAAGACCTAGTTTTTGCATTGGATGCATGAATTAGTGAGTTTGAGAAATTTTAGGATCTTATATCTAGGGTTTGGGCATCCTTGGGGAAGAAGGAGTTCTTCCCAAACAAGGAAACAACCAAACTTGGGCATCAAGCAAGGGAGTTGTTTTGGAAACAACTCCCAAAGGAGGTTCGGCCCCCCTAAGGGGACCGCCCCTCCTTGCTTGCCGTCCAAGCAAGGCTCGTCCTAGGGGCCGGGGCAGCCCTAGCCCGCGGCCTAGCCGCGTAGGCTAGGGACCGGCCGGCCCTAGGCCTTTGCGGTTCACTTTTTGGGCCCGGGCAATTGGATTGTTGGGCCCCATTGACCAAGCGCATTAAATTTGGATTTTAACTGTTTATGTGCAATTTGCATGGTGATTGGATATGGCCTTAGGATGTGGTTTGTTGTGGATGTTTAATTTTGTGTTTTGGTTTAAGGCCTGCGAGCTGATCAATTAATTGTAATAATTAATTAGGGTTTTATGGCCTGCGAGCCATTTTTTTCTCTCAACTTGTGAGATTTATTTTATTTAGTATAGAAGTTAGCTAGTGCTAGATAAAGTAGATTGTTAGCCAAGATTGAAGAAAAGAAGCCCAAAGCCAAAGGAAGCCACAAAAGATGGAGCATGGAGCATGGAGCATTCCACATGACTATGAAGGATGGACCAAAAGATCAAGACGCATGGAGATGTGTTTGCTTTTAGGGTTCATAGATAATTCCATTGGCTTGGAATTATCTTAGTCTAGAAAAGGCCATATCCACATCACGTTTTATTTATGTTTTGTGGTTGTTTACTTTATTGTCTTATTATTTTGTGGTTGGTGTATGGATGCTGCATGCAATTAGGATAATAAGATAATTAGACAACCCGGATCTATTATTTGGAGTTGTGCCCAAACTCAAATAGATAGATTAGTTGATATTGATCAACAAAACAATTAAAATTGAATTTAAAATCCCTCAAAATTCAAATATTGTGTTCTTGCCTTCTCGTTATTTAAACACTCATTATCATCATGATTTATCAAGCTCGTGCGTGCCAAAGCATGGCGACTTGGTTCATATTGATTGAATGCGATGGCACAAGCTAGTAATGTGCAATTGTTTAAATAAGAGGTTGAACATTACTAGGCTATTAATGTGATTAAGAAACCTAGAGGCAAACAATTGGAATTATCCATATGGATGGATAAATAAGGAGTTATTTGCCCAATTGAACCAAAATTTGCATGAGTGATGCAATTGGAATTGTTGCTACCTAAAGTAGTCAAATTATGGGTGACTTGCCAAAGCAAGATCATAAGGAGATGAAACATGGATCTTGGCCCACTAGAAAATATAAGGATATTTTCCGCATTAATATCTTGAGGGTTATTAATCCGTAGAAAAATAGTGGGAGCTATATTTGATAAACTAGCCATTATTGAATATAGTCAAAAATTCACAATACTAAACTTGCGTATTTTCCTTTTGTAGAATTCCAAATGGCAAACAATTCGCGAGTTCACAACATTCCCTATGATCTGTCCTTGAGAAGGACAAGCTCTCTGGAACCAACTTCCATGATTGGTACAGAAACTTGAGAATCGTTCTCAATCAAGAGAAGAAACTGTACGCAATAGAGGAGCATGTTCCAGCAGGTCCAAAGAACCAAACACCTGCATCCCTAAAGGCGTATCAAAAGCGTGTTGATGACGCTAATGATGCCGCCTGCCTTATTCTATGCACCATGACTTCTGAGCTTCAAAAGCAACACGAAAACATGAATGTTGTCGATATGATCGAGCATCTGAAGCAGCTCTTCCAAGAGCAGGCAAGGGTTGAGAGGTATGAGGTCTCTAAGGCACTGTTCAAGTGTCATATGGCAGAAGGGAACCCGGTGGGACCCCATGTACTCCGTATGATCGGGTACTTGGAGAATCTCGCCCGGCTATGGTTCCCGGTCGGCCAAGAGTTGGCAACCGATCTCGTGTTGCAATCGTTTCCCGAGAGTTATGGACAGTTCATCATGAACTATAACATGAACGAGATCGTGAAAGCACTGCCAGATTTGCTCAATATGTAGAGGAAAGCTTAACAGAGCATCAACAAGGGTAAGGGCAAGGCCATTATGATGGTGCAGAAAGTAAAGGGCAAAAGGTTTGCCTCATCCTCCAAGGGCAAAGGCAAGTCAGTTGCCACGTCCAAGGAACCTGCCCTTAAGCCTGTTGGTG
Organism: Linanthus parryae; assembly: GCA_023055425.1. Lineage (NCBI taxonomy): Eukaryota > Viridiplantae > Streptophyta > Magnoliopsida > Ericales > Polemoniaceae > Linanthus > Linanthus parryae. Next base: position 2,465,257 of record JALGPY010000010.1, on the reverse strand, counting down.
GGATTTCCAAAGGTGTGACTAAAGGTGAGTGTCACTACTGCAGTCAGCCTGGACACTGGAGGAGGAACTGCCCAAAATATCTAGAGGACAAGAGGCTTGGAATAGTGATTCCACCACCACCAGGTATTTTTGTTGTAGATGTCAATTTAACTGTCTCTACATCATGGGTATTAGATACTGGATGTGGATATCACATTTTTCGAAATGTGCAGGATCTAAAGATAAGTAGAATATTGGCTAAAGGGGAGATAGATCTACGCGTTGGGAATGGAGCAAAAGTCGCTGCGTTGGCCGTAGGCGTGTGCGAGCTATCTCTGCCTTCAAGATTAGTTTTAGAATTAAATAATTGCTATTTTGTGCCTGCTATGAGCAGAAACATTATTTCTATTTCTTGTTTGGACAAGGATGGTTTTATTATTTCAATAAAGAACAATTGTGGTTCCTTTTATTTGAATAATATTCACTATTTTAGTGCGCAATTATTTAATGGACTGTATGTCCTTGATCTAAGCAATCCTGTCTACAACATTAATACCAAGCGGATTAAAATAAATGATTTAAATACTGCTTATTTATGGCACTGTCGTTTAGGCCACATAAACGAGAAACGTGTATCTAGACTCCATAAGGATGGACTACTAGACTCATTTGATTTTGAATCATATGAGACATGTGAGGCTCGTTTATTGGGAAAAATGACAAAGTCCCCTTTCAATAAGAAAGGTTAGAGGACTAGTGAGCAATTGGCACTCATACATACTGATGTGTGTGGGCCATTTGCCACGCCTGCCAGGGGTGGTTATGTCTACATCATTACATTTACTAATGACTTCAGTAGATATGGATTTGTGTACCTTATGAGGGCCAAATCCGAATCCTTTGAAGTGTTCAAAGAATTCAAGAATGAAGTAGAGAAGCAACTTGGCAAAAGTTTCAAGTCTCTACGATCGGATCGTGGAGGAGAATACTTGAGCCAAGAGTTTGACGACTATCTTAGAGAGTGTGGGATCGTGTCCCAACTCACTCCACCCGGAACGCCACAATGGAATGGCGTGTCTGAGAGGAGGAATTGAACCCTATTGGATATGGTTCGATCTATGATGTGTCAAACCGATCTTCCATTATCATTTTGGGGCCACGCTCTATTAAGTGCAGCTTTCACCATTAACCGCGTTCCATCTAAATCAGTCATGAAGACACCGTATGAGATGTGGAGTGGGAGGCTTCCCACACTGTCGTTCATGAGGATTTGGGGCTGCGATGTCTATGTAAAACGTTTACAATCAGACAAGCTAGGGCCAAAATCGGATAAGTGTAAATTTGAGGGGTACCCTAAGGAAACTAAGGGTTACTACTTCTACAATCCAACCGAGAACAAAAAAAGTGTTTGTTGCTCGGACCGGCGTGTTTCTAGAAAGAGAGTTAGTCTCTAAAGAAGCAAGTGGGAGGAATGTAGAACTTGAAGAAATTCAAGAACCACAAATCACTAAACCGATTATGGAACATGAACAGGAACCACAAACAGTTGTGGAGCAGCCTGTTCAGGAAACACAAGAGCTTCGTAGATTTAGTAGAGTGCGCAAGGAACCCGAGAGGTACGGACTTCTCATGACCGATTCCGGTGACACGATGCTCATAGACAATGAGCCTACTACCTATGAAGAGGCCATGAAAGGCCGAGACTCTCAGAAATGGCTGGAAGCCATGAGATCCGAGATGGAATCCATGTATACCAACAAATTATGGACTTTGGGGGAACCACCCGAAGGGGCTCGGACCATAGGGTGCAAGTGGGTCTTCAAGAAGAAGACCAACATGGATGGCAAGGTAGTTGACTATAAGGGGCGTTTGGTATCCAAAGGGTATGGACAGATTCATGGTATTGACTATGATGAGACCTTTTCACCAGTCTCTATGACCAAATCCATCCGAATCCTACTTGCGATTGCAGCATACCATGACTATGAGATTTGGCAGATGGATGTCAAAACATCATTCCTTTATGGGAATGTCCTCGAGGACGTGTATATGATATAGCCCGAGGGTTTTGAGGATCCAAAGCAAGCCAACAAAGTCTGTAAGCTGCAACGATCCATTTATGGATTGAAGCAAGCTTCTAGGAGTTGGAATCGACGTTTTGATGAAGTAGTCAAAGAGTTTGGCTTCATCAGGAACGAAGATGAGTCTTGTGTTTACAAGAAGGTTAGTGGGAGCTCTGTAGCTTTTCTGGTCTTGTAAGTGGACGACATACTACTCATTGGAAACGACGTTCCCATGCTGCAATCTGTTAAAGATTGGCTAGGGAAGTGTTTCTCAATGAAGGACTTAGGGGAAGCAGCCCATATACTCGGTATAAAGATCTATAGAGATAGATCTAAGAGACTGCTAGGCCTAAGTCAAAGTACATATATTGACAAGGTGTTGAAACGATTCAACATGCAAGATTCCAAGAAGGGATTCTTGCCCATGTCACATGGAATCACTCTTTCGAAGAGTGGTTGTCCTTCCAATGAGATTGAGAAGGAACGCATGATTAGAATTCCCTATGCCTTGGCCATAGGATCTATCATGCACGCCATGTTATGTACCAGACCAGATGTGTCATATGCCTTGAGTATGACAAGCAGATACTAATCCAATCCAGTGAGAGTCACTGGATTGCAGTCAAGAACATCTTAAAGTACTTGAGAAGAACTAAGGATGCTTTCTTGATATTTGGCGGTGCGGAAGAGTTGCGTGTAAGGGGTTACACTGATGCAAGCTTCCAAACCGACAGAGATGACTTTAGATCACAGTCAGGATATGTGTTTTGCCTGAATGGAGCAGCGGTGAGCTGGAAAAGTTCCAAGCAAGAGACGGTGGCTGATTCTACAACAGAGGCTGAGTACATTGCTGCAAATGGCGCAGCAACGGAAGCTGTTTGGATCAGAAAGTTTGTTTATGAACTTGGTGTGGTTCCTAGCATTGCGGATCCAGTTTAGTTGTACTGTGACAACACTGGGCCGATCGCGCAATCGAAGGAACCCAGGTCGCACCAGAAATCCAAGCACGTGCTCAGGAAGTTTCATCTGATTCGAGATATTATCGATAGAGGAGACGTTCGGATATGCAAGATTCCTACAGATGAGAATCTGTCAGACCCGCTTACAAAGCCGCTTACGCAGTGGAAGCATGAAGGGCACACTAGGAGTATGGGCATAGGAGATGCGCCAGATTGGCTCTAGGGCAAGTGGGATACTGTTGGAATAGATTCCCTAGAGGCAATCTAGTTTAGTATGAATTTATTTGTGGCTAGAGAATTCATTTATTATTTATCGGATAATTAATATAATGAAGTCCTTAGATTTACAATTGTGCTGTTTATCTTAAATATCCCTAGTCCAGTATAATGATTAATGGGACAATCATCTATACACTAGTATGGGGTTGGATTGATATGGAGATATCATGATCCAACACATAGGTGTGCATTAAGGGTAATGGCGCACTTGATTGACCCATCTCGGACAAGGCTACATACACGTTATGTTAAGTCACAAGTGCTTCTCGCGGTGCAATGGTATTGTCATCCTTAGACTTGAAGTCACTAGATATTCTAGTTGTGGATCATTGTGATTTTGGTAGCGTTAAACGCTACACCGTAACTGGGTAGTTATAAAGGCGTGTACCGGATACAATAAGAAGCAAGCTTAGAGATCGTAGTGGAGGTAGATAGAATTTGTCCCTCCCACATAACGGGAGCAAATATCCTAGGCCACTCGTGGGATAGTGCTTATAGAATGTCTGGCCAGACTCAAATAAATCAATATGGAATATTGATGTTATTTACACGAATAAGGCTATCCCCATGGATCGATAAACTGTGGATTGGATATACGAGTGTGACTTGTATGTCTCGTGTCCAATCCGGATATAGAGACAAAGGGATGAGACAGTTACTTGTACAAGGTTGTCAAGATGACTATTCTATTAGTTGGCTAGAATGGATGTTTTGCTAGAAACCGCTCCATGTTAGCAAATTGTTGCTACCAACTAGATAGAACTTATGGGGTCACACGCTATATAGAGTTGAACTAGATTTGGGAATTTTTTAATAGGATTAATTAATTAGAAGGATCACTTTGCAAAACCTTACAAACTTAGTAGGGACTAATTTGCAAGGAAGGTACTAAATTGAATTCTAGTAGGACTAGAATAAGTCCTTTAGGTAGTTGGCAAGGATTTGTTGGACTATATAAAGGACACACCTTCCTTACTTCCCACACTTATGTCATTATTGATCATAACTTGAGTGGGAGAGAACAAAAGGAGAGAGCAAGCAAGCAAAAGGAGCCGCCGCCCCCCTTGCTCGCCGCCCGTCCCCGTCGGCCCACAAGGAGGTCGAAACATCCTTGTTTCGGTCTCGTTTTGCGTGATTCTTATTTCTCTTCCTCTTTCCGGGCTAGCACAAAGGATTGGAAGATCTAGAAATCAACTCTAGGCGTGGATCAACTATATAGAACGTGACACAATTCGCGTTTGAAGTCATCAAAGGAGAACCCTAAGGTCTGTTCATTGATTTCTTCCTTTACCATCGTTATGTCTCTTGACTTGTGATCCTTGGAGTGTTTTGCATGGTTTATTATTGTTTCCGTTGCACATCCATGGATCAAAACCCTATATTAATATGCTACTATTATACTTTATGATATTATTTGGTGTTAATATGACATTACTATAAGTGTTGGGAGTTAATATTATTGGTAGGAAGTTAATTTTTATTACTATTACCTACTTAGGGGTTATTATGTATTTTACCTACTTTATGAGGAGTCTTTTATTTAAAATTGGTGGTGGTAGTTGTCATTTTACCTAAACTAGTGGGGGAAAAATTTCTTGACCTCTTATGTTTCATCATCTTCTTCCCCAAAAGATGAACAACTGTGGGTTTCTTCCTCCACCATCAACCACCACTCCATCTCCAACTCCAACTCTTCAAGTTTCTTTTTTCACCCAAATACAATCACAATCTACTCCCAACTCCACAAAGACCAATAATTTCTCACCAAGAAACCATTTTCGTCCAAAATCAAAACCCAATTCGGAATCGAAAATATCGCCGGTGGGTTTTCTAATACTCGCCGGATTCATCACCCAAAGGCTATAAATACCCACTCAAACTCAGAGAAAGCCACACCCAAATCAATCTTCAAAGTTCTCCCTCTCAATCACTCTCTCTCTCTCTCTCTCTCACCCGACGGGCCGGCCCTCGCCGCCGCCGCTGCTGCCCACCGCCGTCGCCGCCGTCATCTTCGGCCACCGCCCGCGTCGCCACCGTCGGCCTGGCCACCCCTCCATTCCGTCGGTTTTCTCGCTGTTTGGGTATGAAACCCGTTCTTCTTCTTCTTCTTTTTTTTTTTATTATTATTAGTATACTATATTGGTAGTTAAACTATTAGTTAAGGGAAAGAGAACAAAGTGGTTGTTGGCCCAATGGTTAAATGCTAACACTTAAGGCTTGGTTGGTTATTTGAATGTGAGGTTCTAGGTTCGAATCTTATAAAAGACAATTATTTTTATACATGTTTAAAGTAATATTTTTGTACTCATCTTCACTCCAAAATAAAAGTGTAGAATAAGGATGATAAAAGTATATTTTTCTTATTTATTTTTAATAGTTATTTTTCATGAATAAATTTTTTATTTCTTTTAAATAAAAGTTAGTTAATTTATAACCTATATTCTCTAATAAGGCTTGTTTGGTTGGGAGAAACTACTTTTTGAATTAAAAGTGTTTTTGGGGTAAAATAATATGCTTCTCTACTCTAAAAATGATAGTTTATCTAATCTTCTAAGTTATATTTATATGATTATAGCTTAGTATGTTTTTTACAAATAATAAACATTAGATTTATAAAGCGTATTTTATTATAAAAGAGGTTGTTCACGTTAGCAAGGTAAGGAAGAGTTAGTAAGGGATTTATTTCATTTACCTATAGGACTCCGTGTGCAATATGTTGATTAGGATATTATTAAATTTGTAGGCGACAAATTTCGTTGGCGAAGGATACGTCAAGTATCATTAGCAAGTGAATTGCTTTGGCTTGAGATTCAAGGTAAGTAAACATGCCAGCCTAGCGCCCATTTCGCCTTTTCGTGTCAAATGATTTCATTCCTATTTTTCTCAAAATGATTTTATGTGAAATATGAGCTACCGAATACTTGTTTCATATTGTTGAAATGTTTCTCTGAAAATATCACAGCAATCTATTAATCAACGATAACGTAAAGTGGAAGAGTTGTGCGGGGATTGTTGTTGTATGGTTACTATTGGCATTGGGCGTATTGACTTCGGTCTCTCGTCCAATTTATTTTATTTAATCCGGTTACAAGTTCCCGGATAGCTCCTTGTACTCACTCTTCTGGCCGCAAGAAGTCTGTAAGGGGGTGCCGACACTTAAGGTCTTGGATGCTTGCGAAGTGGTTGGTTTTCCCCGTATCAACAAATTAACAAATTGGTTTTGGATTGGATGCTGTTAATGGAAAAATGGAATATTATGAGTTTTGGAATCCCATTATTTGGATAATGGATGTGATTTGGAAAATATAAGTGAACTTGGAATCTCTCATCTTATTTATTTTATAAAAAGGTCAAAACATTTACTTTCACTTTGTTTTAGCAAAACTACTACAAACTGGTTTTCAAATTACTTCATAATCTGTTTACATGCTTGGGTGTTACTTACTCAGTATTTCCGCTGACTTTTGGAACTGTGGTTTTCTCTTTTTGTTTTCTGCACCACAGGATTATATGATGGGAGCATAGCTTAGCAGGGGACGCTAATCATCACTTAGACGATTAGTGATATCACACTTAGTTCCTTAGAGATTCTTTTAGTATCATTAAAACTGTAGTTGGATTGTATGCCTGTGTTTGAGGCTCAAGGATTGGGGTTTATTAAAGTTATGTTCGGATTTTCTGTTTTAAAACCTCCTTGCATTCGGGTTTAACCCCGGGTACGGAGTGACACCCCTGGGTTTCTGGCTTAGCCAACTTGGGGGTGTTACAGTTGGTATCAGAGCCAGGTTATCCAAAAAGGAATTAAAACTGTAGGGAAATTTGAAATGGACAAGGTAAAGAATTTAAAATTTGACAAGCCGTTGGGGATTTGGGTAGTCTTGAACTGGGTTATTATGTGTTTAAGTCTTTAGAAAATAGGCTTAGTGAGCTGGTATCCCCACCCACCCTCTCATAGCTAAGAGCTTTAGCCCACCCGATTTAGTTGAGTGTTTGGATTTGAGGCTTTTCATTGGAGTTAGGTTAAGTGTCCATTATTTGGGTGATCAAAAGCTGAAACTCGTTTCGAAATTCATGTGTGATCAAAAAAAATTAGTGTTGGGAGTATGTACTTATAAAAGCAATCATTTTGGTTTAAGATATACATTGTGGAGTAAGAGAGTACTTATGGAGTTGAACTATGAAGACTACTTCTGTCAAAATGAATGGATGATAAATGCCAACTTTAGGTGTAAGATGTTAATGGAGGCTCATGAAAAATGACAAAATGAGAATGGTGATTGATATAGTTTCTAGTGAGGATGATGAGGTTGAGGAAGACCATATCAAGGATATTGAGATTGAAGAAGGCCCTAATGAGGATGATGAGTTTGAGGATGACCCTAGTGAAGATATGGAGTCGGAAGCAAGTGTGATTAACTATGAGAAGTAGACATATTATGCTTCCCAATTTCTTAGACTTTTAGTGCTTTTGAAGTTTTATTTTTAATAAAGTCATGAGGCCAAACAATACTTTAAGGTTTCTTAGAATGTTTTTGCACAAGCCACTTTTGGGCTAGAGATAATCACTGGTGATTTGCGTAGATAAAATATTTCTTTCATGATGAGTGATAATACTTATGGATCCATCTTGAAATTTAATAAATTTATTTTTTATTTATTTTGAGTGTGAATTGAAGAATTAAGGTTGTCTTATGTTTCGTCATCGTTGATTAGTGCATAGAAAGCATTCATAGTGTTAGAACGCGAGAGCGCTAAGTTTGTGGAGTTTTTATTTGGTGTAGCATACATGTTTAAATGTTGAATTATTTTTTTCGAAATTTTTTTTAGGTAGTAGACATGTTCAGGCATCTGACATAAAATTTCATCCCCAAGTAAGTTCGTGAGACTTAGATATGAGTTTCCAAGGTTTATTGTTCAATAGCAGAGTTGCAAGGTGACCATCTGTAGTACTTTGGATTTTTCATATCTTCCAGATCTTGGTTGAAGCTCAAATTTTATGGTGATTAGTAAACACAGAGGGCTATACCTGGGTAAAATCCTATCCCATTTTGAGAAAGTAAAAGTCAGTTTAAGACTTGGTGAAGTTGAAGTTTCTGTTCTGGTGGCTTATGAAAGCAGCTATGCTATTCCCTGCATAACTTGAATTCTATAAATTATTTTGAGTTGATTCTTCTTGATTATGAAATTAGAATCAGAGAGGTTGTTTTACACCAAATTTCATAAATTTTCTTACCCGTTTGATCACTTTTCTAATTTTCAAAGAAACATGAGAAATAAGATGTGTTCAGTCTATGTGAAAATTGTATGTGTAATTGATTGTATGATGATCAATGTGTTATTTCACGCATAATTGATATTAGATGCCATTTATTTATATTTACTTGAACTCCATGATACTTTATGAATGATACAATAGGCTATAGTGTAGGAAATTATACCACACATACAACACTAAAAATAGTTGTTACAAAGAGGGTTAAATTTCTTACCTATTCGAACCCGACGAATGCGGATTCAAAATAATTTTGGTAGTTAAGAAAATACCGTTCAAGAGAAGTTTGTAGGAGCAGGAAATGAGGATAAATGACCTCATATCGAGGAATTGTGAAGTACCCGCGTGTTGTCTTGGTTACGAGTTTTACAATAATGTTAGAGCAAGGAAAAGCAAGGTATAGTTATATTATGTTCAAGACAAAGGTGTTTGAGATATGTCTGGGGACGTGATTTCAAATTTGTGTTTTTAGATATCTCTCAATTAGTTAGTCGAAGGTTAGACTTTTGGGGTTTATACGGAACCATGTTGTTGTTGAATTGGCTACTTTGGAGATTGCGCTATAGTGATTCGTTAAGGAGATAGTTTGAGAGTTTTGATGTGTTGGGAAATACTAAAATATTGAAATTATACTTGGAGCACTATTGATCGCTAAAATACATGAAGAGTTTAATATTCTCTCATTGATGACAGTTTCTCACAAACATCTCATTAGAGTCTTGTTCTTGGGGCATAGTTTTGAGCGTTTCACCATTTAAGATTAACATAGATTTGGGCTTTAGAGTTTCATTGTTGAACAAGTTTTGGGATCTTAATACATGACTTAAGAGTTTGATCTCCAATATTGTGCTATCCCTTATAAATGTTGAGAAGTTTCCTTGGGCAAATCCTTAGTTGTCAACCGTTAAGTATATAATTCTGGGAAGTCATCTTTAAAATACCCTTATGGCAAAATAATATTTTTTTTTTGTCGTCTAATAAGAGTGTTCTTCAACCCTTGTAGATATGGCGGTGAACCTAGTGAATACAACAGCGGAAGATTTTCAGCTAAGCCACCCGACAAGAACACCTCTCTTGGAGGGCATGTCAATTTGGGAATTCATCGGAGAAGTCTTGGATAGGTGCGAGCATTGGGCTTACACTTTTGTTGGAGGATGGGTATTCACCAACGTCTTAGTTCAGATTCAATGCATTGTGGAGTCTTTATCAAATGAGCCACCTTGAATTTCGATTAAGAGACAGTATAATGATTTGGTTGATGAGGAAGGATGGTACCTTCCCAATCAAAAATATTTACATCAAGGTCAATGGATGGTAACGCCGCATTTCATGAAGTGTACGTTGTTGTTAGCTCACAAGCCTTGGGAGGAACCTATGTATGACCCCAGAGAAGTGATAGACTAAAAAGCTAGCATGGACAATAGTGGTTTCCCGCCCACCCTCACCGGGAAAGCGTTTTGGCAATCGTGTCTTTTGGTTTCTTCAAATACTATAATCATTTTAGATCCTACCTTGAATTTTTTAGGTAAAAGTGTAATCTTGGGATTCTAGTTGGAATATTCTATCAAGGAATATTGTAGTTTCCATTTTGGTTGGAATATTGTTACTTAGTTTTGATAGATCACATTGTTGTACTAGTGCTTGTGTCTCTTCTTATCTCGTCTCGTCTATATTTAGTGGACGTTATATTAAACTTGTTTCTCTCCATTATAGTCTATATATGACCGTAAAAGAATAAGGAAAAGAGGGAATCACTCATGTGAAACTAAAATTTTGAGGTGAAGGGCTAAGTTTTGTCTGTTATCTTTTAGACCATTGGAGATACTGAGTGCGGTATTATACGTCACTTAAATGTTAACTTTTGCGTTAGATATTTATGTTTGGAGCCTTGTTACTTAGCTATTATTTGAGGAACGACATATTTCTTTGTTCGTGGTTTGTCCTTGGTGTTACACTAGTCGTTGGGTTGTGTCGTCATTTTGTGTAAGCGTAATGTATTTGTTATTTTAATCTGATTGGGAGTTCCGATGTTCAGCCTTGGACAATCTGAAGACCTTGTTTCTCGGGACAAATAGTTTATGATGTTGTAACGGTTATCATTGGAGTTATTGATTTATATTTTGGAAGCTTTCTACTACCTTGGTGCTAGCAATGAGATAAATTTTTAGTGTAGTTTAACTTATTTTTAGTATGGTCTCACGTTGGAATAATTATCTTATAACGTTGTTTGCGTATATGATTGGAGCCTTTTCACTAAACCAATGTTTGGACAATGGAATTGTTAATAACCTCTAAAAAGATTTGTCGAGTTTTATGCTTATATTGGATTGCTTGGAGTTACATAAATCATTGGTACCGGGATAAATGAGTCCGCTCAGTTGTTGTAATCTCCTCGGACGATGTACTTGGAGCTTTGTTAATAGAAATATATTTTTAAGGATTTATCACCAAAGGTGACTTCGGATACTAGCTTGCGAGTCTCGTTATTGTTGAAACTATTTGAATATGAATAAGTTGCTTGGAGCTTTTGCCTCAATATCGTATTCTTTTGGTTACACATGGTTTAATTATTTTATTTCCTTAATTTCAAGGCAAAGTTTATCACTAATGTCATAGGAAAGAAAATGAAAAATGGAACCATGCCGCTTTAGAATCGTGTACACTATTTCTTCGATTTTCCGTCTTGATTAGATGAGACGTTTTGTACCATTCGAATGATAGTCCTGACCTTGGGAAGTTAGTTTTGGATTATCAGCTATAGTTAGCGGAACAAGATTTTTTCTTATTTATGAATAGTCTTTAGAGTTATATGATTCATTTTGACGCGTTTTCATTTTTGAGGAAATCGTAATCTAGAATCTTTGATTTGGTTTATGTTTAGGTTCACTAAGAGTACTTACTTTCAAACTTGGGAGATTTTATGAACTTACTCTCTGGGAAGAGCCGCTTATGAGACAATAACAATAGTTATTTGGGTTGATGACTAAAGCAACAAGGGTATTTTCTTTGTCACTGATTAAGTTGTGGGCTTTATCTCACTAGTCACGTTATAATCTAAATCTTGATGCAATTAGGACACCTTATCATTGGTGGTGTATTATTGGAGTCTTGTAACCAAAATTATTGTTCGAGTCATGGGATGGACGTCCACGAAGGAGCTAAACTAAAAATTGTATGCTTTTATTGGTCTACTAGAGGTTCTACCTTGTGTTGAGTGGTTGTAAGAGTGCGCTTGTAATCATTTGGAATGGGGATTATAATAAAGACCTTTTATATGTCACCAAAGATCGTGTTCAATGGTTAGACCCAACAACTGAGTGACAAAAAGGAATGTGAACTTCTTTTGAAGTTCTTGTTATATACTTGGAATACTCGAACATATAAATTTGTGTTATAGTCTTGCCTCTGACTCAGATTATTGTGGTTACTATTTTGGACTAAGATGTTACTCATATGTGGAGAACACTAATACTTTATGTGAGACCTACTACGTGAATAAATGCCTCCGAGCAAAGTTATTCTTTGAAACCTGGTTGTGAATGATCAATGACGATCCAAGTTGAAAATTTAAATAGTGTGATATATGTGATATTATTGCATGTTTGTAGTGTTGCATGATAAGATAGAAAATGATCAATAGGCGATAGTTGTGATCCCTACCCCATAGCCTTACCACCTGACCAGATGATCACGTACGACTATGTCTTGAAGAGAAAGGTGAAAATTTTGGGGAATACCTTGTCCCATGGGTAGCAACTTAGGAAGTGTGTTCTATATCATTTCATGTATTGGATCCTGAACCAGAAGTTTTGACCATGTTAAGATTGTAGATATCATGACAAGGGGCACTTGTACCAAGAGTGTTAGTATTGTAAAGGTCTTATGGACAAATTACCTCAGAAGGAAGGCAACATGTGAAGCAGAGGATGGTACAAGGAAGAAGTATCCTCACCTTTTTCACGATATATTTGAGTTTCGAGGACGTCACTCCTTTAAGGGGGAAGGATGTAATCCTTCTGCTTTGAAGCATTGGTTTTGAAGCAAACCATTCTAGTACATCCTTATAGAATTTTGCTCATCGTGCATAACCTTAGGTTTGCACTTAGTTATTATACCCTAAAGTGGAGACCCATACCTTAGTGGTTGTTGAGGGTTTGGTTTAAGCTTCGAGGACGAAGCTCTCTTTAAGGGGGGAAGGATGAAATACCCCATTTTGTGAATACGGGTATTTAAGATATTACTATAAGTATTGGGTGTTAATATGCTACTATTATATTTTATGATATTATTTGGTGTCAATATGACATTAGTATAAGTGTTGGGAGTTAATTTTATTGGTAGGAAGTTAATTTTTATTACTAGTACCTACTTTGGGGTTATTATGTATTTTCCCTACTTTATGAGGAGTCATTTATTTAAACTTGGGGGGTGGTAGTTGTCATTTTAGCTAAACTAGTGGGGAAAAAGTGTGTTTACCTCTTATGTTTCATCATCATCTTCCCCGAAAGATGAACAACCGTGGGTTTCTTCCTCCACCATCAACCACCACTCCATCTCCAACTCCAACTCTTCAAGTTTGATCCTTTTTTCACCCAAATACATTCTCAATCTACTCCCAACTCCACAAAGACCAATAATTTCTCACCAAGAAACCATTTTCTTCCAAAATCAAGACCCAATTCAGAATCGAAAATATCGCCGGTGGGTTTCCTAATACTCGTCGGATTCATCACCCAAAGGCTATAAATACCAATTCAAACTCAGAGAAATCCACACCCAAATCAATCTTCAAAGCTCTCCCTCTCAATCACTCTCTCTCTCTCTCTCACCCGACGGGGCCCCCCTCACCGCAACCGTCGGCCTCGCCACCCCTCCTCTCCGTCGGTTTTCTCGCTGTTCGGGTATGAAACCCGATCTTCTTCTTCTTCTCCTTCTTTTTTTTTGTTTTATTTTTTATTATTATTAGTATACTATATTGTTAGTTAAACTATTAGATAAGGGAGATAAAACAAAGTGGTTGTTGGCCCAGTGGTTAAATGCTGACACTTAAGGCTTATTGGGTATGTGAATGTGATGTTCTAGGTTCGAATCTTATAAAAGACAATTCTTTTTATACATGTTTAAGGTAATATTTTTGTACTCATCTTCACTCCAAAATAAATTTGTTATTTCGTTTAAATAAAAGTTAGTTAATTTATAACCTATATTCTCTACTAAGGCTTGTTTGGTTGGAAGAAACTACTATTTGAATTAAAAGATTTTTTGGGGTAAAATAATATGCTTCTTTACTCTAAAAATGATAGTTTATCTAATCTTATAAGTTATATTTATATGATTATAGCTTAGTATGTTTTTACAAATAATAAACGTTAGATTTATAAAGCGTATTTTATTATAAAAGAGGTTGTTCACGTTAGCAAGGTTGGGGAGAGTTAGTAAGGGATTAATTTCATTTACCTATAGGACTTTGTGTGCAATATGTTGATTAGGATATTATTAAATTCGTAGGCGACAAATTTTGTTGACGAAGGATACGTCAAGTATCATTAGCAAGTGAATTGCTTTGGCTTGAGATTCAAGGTAAGTAAACATTCCAGGCCTAGCGCCCATTCCGCCTTTTCGTGTCAAATGATTTCATTCCTATTTGTCTCAAAATGATTTTATGTGAAATATGTGCTACCGAATACTTGTTTCAAATTGTTGAAATGTTTCTCTGAAAATATCTCTGCAATCTAATATTCAAAGATAACGTAATGTGGAAGAGTTATGTGGGAATTGTTGTTGTATGGTTATTATTGGCATTGGGCATATTGACTTCGGTCTCTCGTCCAGTTTATTTTATTTAATCCGGTTGCAAGTCCCCGGATAGCTCCTTCTACTCACTCTTCTGGCCGCAAGAAGTCCGTAAGGGGGTGTCGACACTTAAGGTCTTGGATGCTTGCGAAGTGATTGGTTTTCCCTGTATCCACAAATTAACAAATTTGTTTTGGATAGGATGTTGTTAATGGAAAAATGGAATATCGTGAGTTTTGGATTCCCCTTATTTGGATAATGGATGTGATTTAGAAAATATAAGTGAACTTGGAATCTCTCATCTTATTTCTTTTATAAAAGGGTAAAAACTTTTACTTTCATTTTGTTTTAGCAAAACTACTACAAACTGGTTTTCAAATTACTTCATAATCTGTTTACATGCTTGGGTGTTATTTACTCAGTATTTCCGCTGACTTTTGGAACTTTGGTGTTCTCCTTTTGTTTTCTGCACCATAGGATTATATGATTGGAGCATAGCTTAGCAGGGGATGCGAATCATCACTTAGACGATTAGTGATATCACACTTAGTTCCTTAGAGATTCTTTTAGTATCATTAAAACTGTAGTTTGATTGTATGCCTGTGTTTGAGGCTCAAGGATTGGAGCTTATTAAAGTTATGTTTGATTTTCTGTTTTAAAACCTCATTCTATTCGGGTTTAACCCCGGGTACGGAGTGACACTCCTGGGTTTCCAGCTTAGCCAATTTGGGGGTGTTACAGTTAGGCTAGAATTAGAAATAATTATATGATAGCCAAGAGCATGGAGAAGAATACCGGAGAACCAAGAAGCCAAAAGACGATGAAGATTTCCATCCCTAGGTGCGCGGCTATGGTGAAGCACATGGAGATGAGCTTGTCACTTTAGGGCATATAGATATTATCATTGGCTTGATAATATCTTAGTCTAGGGGCCATATCCATGCCACGTTAATTTTTCTTTTATGGATGTTTATTATTTATGTCTAGTTATTTATTTTGTGTGTATGGCGATACTAGCAAAAACATTAACAAGATAATAATAAACAAAGATGGTCTTTTATCGTGGATTGCCCGATCCAAATAAGTAGATCATGTTTATGGGATCAACCAAACGAATAATGACTATCAAACCGCTCAAATAGAATATTGCGTTTTGCCTTCTCTTGCCTAAACACCCTTCATGATCAGGGTCTATTAAATTTGGGCTTGCCAAAGCAAGGCAATTTTAATTCACCATGATGTGTTGCGGACAACACAAGCAAGTAATGTGTGTATGTTGAAGCAAGAGGTTGGACGCAACTAGGTAAGAGGCATGACAATTAGGGGTTATCTAAAGGATAAAGAATAATGAGTTATTCACCTAATTGGACCAAGAGTTGCATAGGATGCAATTGGAATGGATCCTACCTAAATAATAAATTCTTGGGTGACTTGCCAAAGCAAGCTCAAGAAGAAGTGAAATATGGATCTTGGACCTACTAGAAAATGTACATGATATTTTCCGCATTAATGGTTAGGGCTATTAATCCAGGAAAAATAGAGAGAGCGATATTTAATGATCTAGCCATTATTGAATATAGTTAAATTGTTCAAAATACTAAAATTGCATATTTCATGTTTCGTAGAATTCGAAATGGCAAACAATCACGCATCGACTTCATCCCTACGATCTGTCCTTGAGAAGGACAAACTGTCTGGAACGAATTTCCTTGACTAGTACAGAAAGTTAAGGATTGTCCTTAAGCAAGAAAAGAAGATGTACGTCTTGGACACTCCTATTCCACACCCACCCCAGGATGAGTCTGGTCTAGCTGATGTAAGGTCACGTCAGAAACATATAGATGATTCTAATGATGTGACTTGCCTCATGCTCTGCACCATGACCTCTGAGCTTTATAATTAACATGAGAACATGGAGGCATGTGATATGATCATACACTCGAAACACTTGTTGAGCCTGAGCGGTATGAGGTCTCCAAAGCACTGTTCTAGAGTCGTCTTGCAAAAGGAAACCCAGTTGGGCGTCATGTACTCCGAATGATTGGATACATTGAGAACCTCGAGAGACAGGGTTTCCAACTCAGCCAAGATTTGGCTACTGATCTTGTCTTGCAATCGTTTCATGACATTGATAATCAGTTCATCATTAACTATAACATGAACGAGATCAGTAAGACTCTGCCAGACTTGTTGAACATGCTGAAGACAGCTGAACAGAGCATCAACAAAGGCAAGGGAAAATCCATAATGATGGTAAATAAGAGGAAGGGCAAGGGAGGTAGCCCTAAAGCCTATTGGGGGCGTGGCTAAAGGTGAATGACACTACTGTAGTCAGCCGGGTCATTGGAGGTGGAATTGCCCTAAATATATGGAGGATAAAAAGCTTGGAATAGTGATTCCACACCACCAGGTATTTTTGTTATAGACGTCAATATTTCTATGTCTCCATCTTGGGTATTAGATACTGGATGTGGTTCTCACATTTGTCGAAATGTGCAGGATTTGAAAAGAAGTAGAAGATTGGCTAAAGGGGAGATAGATATGCGCGTCGGGAATTGAGCAAGAGTTGCTGCATTAGCTGTAGGTGTTTATGAACTATCTTTTCCTTCTGGACTTATTTTAGAATTAGAAAATTGCTTTTATGTTCCTGCTATGAGCAGAAACATTATTTCCATTTCTTGTTTGGACGAGAAGGGTTTTTCTATTTCAATAAAGGACAAGTGTTGCTCCATTTATTTTGATAGTATGCACTATTGTAGTGCGCATTTTTCTAACGGAGTGTATACCCTTGATCTAAATAATCCAATCTATAACATAAATACTAAAAGGATTAAAACTAATTATTTAAATCCTACATATATGTGGCACTGTCGTTTAGGCCATATAAATGAGAAACGCATATCTAGACTCTATAAGGATGGACTTCTAGACTCATTTGATTTGGAATCATATGAGACGTGCGAATCTTGTTTATTAGGAAAAATGACAAAGTCGCCTTTCAATAAGAAAGGTGAGAGGACTAGTGAGTTACTGGCACTCATACATAACAATGCATGTGGGCCGTTCCCCACGCCTTCCAGAGGTGGTTACACCCACTTCGTTATGTTCACTGATGATTTCAGTAGATATGTATTTGTATAACATATGAAGGCCAAATTCCAATACTTTGAATTGTTCAAAGAATTCAAGAATGAAATGAGAAGCAACTTGGTAGAAGTATTAAGGCTTTCCGATCGGATCGTGGAGGAGAATACTTGAGCCAAGAGTTTGACGAGTATCTTAGAGAGTGTGGGATGGTATCCCATCTCACTCCACCCGGAACGCCACAATAGAATTGCGTCTCCGAGAGGAGGAATCGCACACTATTGGATATGGAGCGATCTATGATGTCTCAAAAGGATCTTCCACTATCATTTTGGGGACAACCTCTAATGACGGCAACTTTTACCATTAACCGTGTTCCATCCAAATCGGTCATAGTGTTGTTTATGAAGATTTGGGGCTGCGATGTCTATGTAAAGCTTTTACAAACAGAAAAGCTCAGGCCCAAATTCAAGAACCACAAATCACTGAACCGATGATGGAACATAACAGGAACCGCAAGTTGTTGTGAGGAACCTGTTCAGGTAACAAAGGAACTCCGTAGGTCAGGAAGGGTACGTCATGAGCCAGAGAGATACAGACTTCTCGTAACTGAGCCCGATGACATACCAGTCATGGATGATGAGCCTGCAACCTACAGGTAGGCCATGAAAGGCCCGAATTCCAAGAAGTGGCTAGAAGCCATGAGATCCGAAATGGATTCCATGTATACCAACAAAGTGTGTGTAAGGTCACAGGTTTCATGGACTTCAAGGCCTTGAATAAGGGTTTCACAAGCTTGAAATAGCTATTTCAAGGCCTTGAACCAGGATTCAAAGCCTTGAAACTGTCTGACATGCATGCATGTTCTGAGGGG
The DNA here is from genome assembly GCA_023055425.1 of Linanthus parryae. NCBI lineage: Eukaryota > Viridiplantae > Streptophyta > Magnoliopsida > Ericales > Polemoniaceae > Linanthus > Linanthus parryae. Next base: position 2,446,954 of record JALGPY010000010.1, on the reverse strand, counting down.
GAGTTTCTCTATACCCTTTTGATTTAATTCTATCCCTCTCACCCCTGTACTTGATGTGTTATTATTTTATGATGAAAGACTAACTATTTTGATATATCTAACATGATTAAATCCATCAGTTTGACTTAGTTTTGAAGGGAAATTTTATTTCCTAAATGTACAGGATTTGTTTCCTTATCTGACTTTTGCAGGAAGTAAAATACTTAGAGAAGATGATTTTGTGATCAATCAGAGACTCATGACAGCTTCTCTGATTGTTTAATGACAATATCACAACAATATCTCTGAAGATTGTGATCAACTATCCGTTGGAGAAGGCTGTTAAGAGAGTCAAAGTTTGTTGCCTACAAAATAGGAAGTTGTTGCTGAAAATCTGGGAAGATTTGCAAAGCTTCAAACAGTATAAATGGAGCTCATTTTGAAGCAACTAGATACAACACTAAACGAGCAAAAAGAGAGACACAATTCTGGATTGACAGGCATCAAAGAAGTTCATCACTCTCACAATCCAACTCACAGAAGTTCATTGCATTCTTCATTGCAGTTCTACACTCTAGTGTTCTTTTGTATTGTGCTTTATTGGTAGATCATTTCTGTAATACTTCTATATTTCATTCTCATGGATTGTTCAAGGTGAAAAATCGAGAATTATTAGTTAATCAGTTAGCTTGAGCAGGTATGAGATAGGTTAGGGAGAACCACAAGCTATAACAAAGAGGGAGATCAGGATGGAGATGAAGACCCAACCCCTTAATCTTGCCTACTCTTTCTTTCCCATTCTTCTTTTCAAGTTTTATTTTCAAAATTTTCCCGACACTGATCCAACATTTTCCCATTGTTTTTGATGAAAGTCAAAAAGGGGGAGAAAAATCTTAGATCGTTTTGATTTTATTTCTGTATAGATGACCTATCTTTTGGTCAATAGGATTATCTTTTGGTCAGTAGGATTATCTGCAACTTACTTGAAGTTTTTTTTTTTTTGTTTTTGTTGATTAATAAGTTGGATCTTTGGGAATTACTCTGTTATTATTATTTGTGTGAGTTGTGTGCTAATCATTATTTTTTGCAGAAACTAAGAATCAAACAGATTGAGGTTTTGTCTTTCATCAAGGGGGAGATTGTAAGGTCACACGTTTCATGGACTTGAAATACTTAGGTATTTCAAGGACTTGAACCAGTTTCAAAGCCTTGAATCAGGTTTCACAGGCTTGAAATAGCATGCCTTAAACCAGGATTCAAAGCCTTGAAACTGTCTGACCTGCATGCATGTTCTGAGGGGGAGTTTCTCTAAACCCTTTTGATTAAATTATATCCCTCTCAACCCTGTACTTGATGTGTTATTATTTGATGATGAAATATAAACTATTTTGATATATCTAACATGATATAATCCTTCAGTTTGACTCAGTTTTGCAGGAAAATTTTATTTCCTAAATGTGCAGGATTTGTTTCCTTATCTAACTTTTGCAGGAAGTAAAATACTTAGAGAAGATGATTTTATGATCAATCAGAGACTCATGACAGCTTCTCAAATTGTTTAATGACAAGATCAAAACAATTACTCTGAATATTGTGATCAAATATCCGTTGGAGAAGGCTGTTAAGAGAGTCAAAGTTTGTTGCCTACAAAATAGGAAGTTGTTGCTGAAAATCTGGGAAGATTTGCAGAGCTTCAAACAGTATAAATGGAGCTCATTTTGAAGCAACTAGATACAACACTTAATCGGCAAAAAGAGAGACACAATTCTGGATTGACAAGCAACAAATAAGTTCATCACTCTCACAATCCACCTCACATATGTTCACTGCATTCTTCATTGCAGTTCTACACTCTAATGTTCTTCTGTATTGTGATTTATTAGTGGATCATTTATGTAATACTTATATATTTCAGTCTCAAGGATTTTTCAAGGTGAACAATAGAGAATTCTTAGTTAATCAGTTAGCTAGAGCAGGTACTAGATAGGTTAGGGAGAACCACAAGCTGTAACAGAGTAAGGAAACTCTCAGTTCTTGAGATCTAGGGCTTAGCTTTTGATTAATAAGAATTGAGTTGAAAATCCTGCAGGGAAAAGATCCCTGAGGTGGAGACGCAGGCCCAAGTGGACTAAACTCTATAAATCCCGTGTCTCTTTCATTTACAGTTCTTTTACATACTTAGTTTTTGCAGCATTCAAACTTGTCTGTTTTCAAGGGTTTGAAACTCTTTTCAAGGCCTTGAAAAAGATGTGTCTGTTTCATTTCAAACTGTATCTTATTCCAATGGCTTGAATTTGTGTTCAAGGCCTTGAACTCGATTTCTGTTGAACTAAAACTCTTTTTCTCCACAAGTTTTGAAAAAAGTTGGCATACTCTATTCAACCCCCCCCCCCTTCTCGAGTATATGTGTTGCATATCCATCTGCATACTCCCCTTTCAGCGTGGACTTTGGTGGAACCACCTTAAGGGCTCGGCCCATAGGGTGAAAATGGGTCTTCAAGAAGAAGACTGACATGGATGGCAAGGTATGTGCCTATAAGGGGCGTTTGGTGGCTAAATGGTATAGACAGATTCATGGTATTGACTATGATGAGAAGTTTTCACCAGTCGCCATTACTAAATCCATTCGAATCCTACTTGCTATTGCAGCATACTATGACTACGAGATTTGGCAGATGGATGTCAAAATAGCGTTCCTTTATGGGAACCTCCTCGAGGATGTGTATTTGACACAACCGGAGAGCTTTGAAGATCCAGAGAATGCCAATAAAGTCTGTAAGATGAAAATATTTATTTATGGATTAAAGCAAGCTTCTAGGAGTTTGAATCGACGTTTTTATGACGCGGTCAATGATTTTGGCTTCATCAAGAACGAAGATGAGCCCTGTGTTTACAAGAAGGTTAAAGGGAGCTCTGTAGTGTTTCTGGTCTTGTATGTGGATAACATACTAATAATTGGACACGACATTCCTACTTTTCAATCTGTTAAATATTGGCTAGGAAGGTGTTTCGCATTGAAGGATTTAGGAGATGCAGCATATATACTTGGTATAAAGATCTATAGGGATAGATCTAGAAAGCTGCTCGGCCTAAGTCAAAGCACATATATAGACAAGGTGTTAAAGAGGTTCAACATGCATAATTCCAAGAAAGGATTCTTTCCCATGTCGCATGGAGTCACTCTCTCTAAGACTGTCTGTCCTTCCAATAAGATTGAGAAGGACCTCATGAGTAGGATACCATATGCTTCGGCCATAAGTTCCATCATGTACGCCATGTTGTGTACTAGACCAGATGTATCGTACGCGTTGAGTATGGTGAGCAGATATCAGTCCAATCCGGGTGGAAGTCACTGGATTGCTGTCAAGAACATACTAAAGTAATTGAGAAGAACTAATGATGCGTTCTTGATATTTTGAGGTAAAGAAGAGCTTAGTGTAATTGGTTACACTGATGCCAGCTTCCAAACCGACAAAGATGACTACAAATCGCAGTCAGGATACGTGTTTTGCCTGAATGAAGGAGCTGTGAGCTGGAAGAGTTCCAAGCAAGGGACAGTTGCTGATTCTAGAACAGAAGTTGAGTACATTGCTGCTGCGAAAGCATCAAAAGAGGCAGTTTGGATAAAGAAGTTTATCACTGAGCTCGGTGTGGCCCCTAGCATCTTTGATCCCATAGAATTGTACTGTGACAACTCTGGGGCGATCGCACAAGCCAAGGAACCACGATCACACCAGAAATCAAAGCATGTACTTAGGAGATTCCAGCTTATCCGTGATATGATCGATCGAGGAGATGTGAAGATGTGCAAGATTCCAACGGGTGACAATCTTTCAGATCCGCTCACAAAGCTACTTGCGCAGGGAAAGCACGAAGGGCTCGCTAGATCTATAGGCATACGAGATGCACCGAATTGGTTCTAGTGCAAGTGGGAGACTGTTGGAATAGGTTCCCTGGAGGCAATCTATATTTAGTATGAACAATGTTTTGGCTAGAATATTCATTTATTAATTATTGTTATATTTAATATAATGAAGTCCTTAGATACAATGTGTTGTTTATCTTAAATATCCCTAGTCCATTATATTGGTTAGTAGGACGATCAAATATAGACTAGTATGTGTGTATATTGATATGAAGATATCAAGTCTAACACATGGGTATGCATTAGGAGTAATGGCATACTGGATTGACCCACGACGAGAAGGATACATTAGATTATGTTAAAGTCACAATCGCTTCTCGTAGTGTAATCCTTAGACTTGAAGTCACTAGATACTCTAGTTGTGTAATATCATACTTTGATGTTATCCGACGTTGTGCCTTAACCGGGTAACTATAAAGGTAGCTATCGGGCATGATAGGAAGCGAGCATAGAGATCGTAGTGATGTAGAGAGGATTTGTCCCTCCCACATAATGGAAGAAAATATCCATGGCCACTCGAGGGATGGTTCTCATTGAATGTCTGGACAGACTCAGATGAATCAATATGGAGATATTGATGTTATCTGCTTATATAAGCATATTCCCAGGATCGAGGAACTATGGATTGGACATACGAGTGAGACTATTTATGTCTCATGACCAATCCGGATATGGAGAAAAGGGGATAATGCAATATGTGATATTGGGCACAAGGTTTGTCGGGATCGCTGACTTATTTCTATAACTTGAGTTGCATGGATGTGTTGCTTGACACCGCTCCATGTTGGTAATAAGTTGACCAACTAAGTAGAACCTATGGCGTCACACGTCTAATAGAGTTGAACTAGAATTGAGAATTAATTAATATGATTAATTAATTAAAAGGGTCATTTTGCAACACCTTGCAAAACTTAGTAGGACTAATATGCAAGGAAGGGACTAATCCAAGATCATGTAGGATTAGGAAAGGCCTTCATGTAGCTAACAAGGAGTTGTTGGACTATATAAAGGATGCTCCTAGCTTCCTTCCCACTACTAATGCTCATAACATATGTGAGTGGGAGAGAAATCAAGAGAGAGAGCAAGACAACAAGGAGGCCGAAGCCCCCTTGCGTCCGCCCCTACCCGTCGGCCACAAAGAGAGGCCGAACCCTCTCTTTGTCCTTCGTTGTGTGATTACTTCTTCCCTCTTCCTCCGGTCCAAGATAGCACTAGGAGAAGGAAGATCTTGATCTCACCTCTAGACGTGGATCAACCGTAGAGACGAAGATACTATTCTTCGTGTGATCTCCCGGACCAAAAAGGTACACATCTTCTATGTCCTTCATCGTGTTATGAATGTCTCTTCCTGTCATATTTGGTGGGCTTTGAGTAGGAATTTGTTTTTGTTATTCTGCTGCGTAACCTACGTCAGAACCCAACACATAGAGCCTTGATACTTTTACCAAGATGCTTCTCTACTTCATTCTTGAATTATTTGAACTTTTCAAAGGATTCGGATTTGTCCTTCATAAGGTATACAAATCCATATCTACTGAAATAATTAGTAAATGTAATGAAATAGATGTAACCACCTCTGGCAGGAGTGGGAAATGGCCCACATACATCAGTATGTATGACCGCCAATTGCTCACTAGTACTCTCACCTTTCTTATTGAAAGGGGACCTTGACATCTTTCCTAATAAACAAGCTTCACATGTCTCATATGATTCAATCCACTAAATTATCGGCGTACTACAATAGTTAATACTATCAAAATATATGGAGAAACAATTGTCCTTTATTAAAATTACAAAACCTTACTTTTCCAAACAAGAAATAGAAATAATGTTTCTGCTTATAGCAGGCACAAAATAGCAATGATTTAATTCTAAAACTAATCCTGAAGGCAAATACAACTCGTAGATGCCCACGAACAATGCAGCAACCTTTGCTCCATTCCCAACACGCAGATCTATAGTCTCTTTAGCCAATCTTCTACTTCTCTTTAGATCCTGCACATTTCGACAAATGTGAGATCCACATCAGGTATCCAATACCCATGATGAGGAGATAGTTATATTGACATCTATAATAAAAGTACCTGGTGGTGGTGGAATCACTATTCCAAGCCATTTATCCTCCAGATACTTTGGGCAGTTCCTCTTCCATTGTCCAGGCTGACTGAAGTACTGACAATCACCCTTAGTCACCCCCCTTGGCAACTCCACCAACAGGTTTAAGGGCTACTTCCTTAGGTTTAGCAACTGACTTGCCTTTTCCCCTTGGAGGTAGAAGCAAACCTTTTGCTCTTTCCTTTGTTCACCATCATTATGGCCTTTCCCTTTCCCTTGTTGATGCTTTGTTCACATGTCCTCAAGATATTGAGTAAATATGGCAGAGGCTTGACGATCTCATTCATGTCATAGTCCATGATCAAATTTCCATAACTATCAGGCAACGATTTCAATATGAGATCAGTGGCCAACTCTTGACCCATTGGAAACCCTAGGCGTGTGAGGCTCTCCAAGTACCCGATCATACATAGCAAGTAAGGCCCCACACGGTTTCCCTGTGACAAATGACATTTGAACAATGCCCTGGAAACCTCATACCACTCAACCCTCGCCTACTCTTGAAAGAGCTGCTACAAGTGAATGATCATATCAAACGCAACCATGTTCTCATGTTGCTTCTAAAGCTCAGAGCTCATGGTTCAAAGCATAAGGCAGGCCGCGTCATTAGCATCGTCCACGATCTTTTGATGTGCCATTACGGCTGCAATAATTGTGTTCTGGACCCTCAGGAACTTGCTCCTCTAGAGTGTACAGTTTCTTTTCTTGCTTGAGAACGATTCTCAAGTTCCTGTACCAGTCTAGAAAGTTTGTTCCAGAAGTCTTTCTTAAAGACGGTACGTAGGGAATGTGATGAATTAGATGAATTGTTTTCCATTTGAATCCTACAAAATGAGAAATATACAAGTTTTAGTATTTTGTGAACAAATAACTACATTTAATAATGGCTGGATTATTAAATATAGCTCCCACTATTTTTCTCATATTAATAACCCTCAATATTAATGCGTAAAATATCATTATATTTTCTAGTGGGGACAAGATCCATATTTCACTTGTTTTTTAGCTTACTTTGACAAGTCACCCAGTAATTAGTTATTTAGGTAGGAACAATTCCAATTGCATCCCTATGCAATTCTTGGTTCAATTGGGAAAATAACTTGTTATTTATCTATCTCATAAATAATCCCAATCGGTTGCCACAAAGCTTTTAATCTTATTACAATCACCTAGTTGCGTCCAACCTCTTACTTCAACAATTTCACATTACTTGCATGTGTCATCGCATCACATCATGATGAACCAAGTTTCCCTGCTTTGGCACGCACGAGCTTGATAAAACATGATCATGATGAGTGTTTAAGTAACGAGAAGGCAAAACGCAATTTTAATTTTGAGGGATTTTCTTTTTCAATTTTAATTGTTTTGTTGATCCATATCAACTTATCTACTTACTTAAGTTAAGCAAACTCACAATAAAAGATCCAGGTTGTATTATCTTGTTACCAATTTTGCTTGTATCATCCATACACCAACAATAAACAACAAGACAATAAATTAAACAGCCACAAACAAAAACTAAAAGTGATATGGATATGGCCTCTAAACTAATATATTCTCAAGCCAATGAGAATATCTATGAACCCTAAAAATAGCAAGCTCATCTCCATGTGCCTCCATATTTTAGTCCATGCTCCATTGCTTTGTGGAATGCAGCCATCTTGTAGTTTCTTCTATTTTTTAGGCTTCTTCACCATGCCTTGGCTATCATCTACTCTATCTAATACTAGCTAGCATCTATACTAAATAGAGAGATCTCACAAGTTGAGAAGAAGACCAGTTCGCAGGCCGTAAAACCTAATTAACTATTACATTAAAGATTACAATAAAACCAAACCACAATATAAAACAGTCACAACATCCACACCTAAGGCCATATCCAACCACCATGCGAATAGCAGATAAACAGTTAAAATACAATTTTAACGCGCTTGGTCAATTTTAGTTGTTTTGTATGTAGTGGGGTCAAAACGGTCCAATAGGGCCCAACAACACTTTGCCGAACCCCCAATGGACAGTGATAACTCTGCATTAGAGTTATATTTCATATACGTTTTGCTGTCTTTTTGCGTGATTTCTGGGTAAATATTATGAGTTATACAATGTGAATGTGAGTTAGTGAATGTTGAGCTTTGAGCGTTAATTGTAAATTCGGATGTTTCTCGCGTTAATTTGAGCTTAATTTCTCACGTTTGATTGCACGGATTGTTTTTGTGTTGCTTTGACAGGAAATGAAGCTCGGAGATCAAGTGGATAGGAGGGACAAACTTCGGAAAATTCGTAGAAGCTTGATGGATACGTTTGCTTTGCGGAAGAGGTCGATAAAGGAATACGCGGAGCGGTAAAATCTGGCAAATTTCTCCGATGCCATACAACCATGAAACCAACCTGCTGACTACACCAACCAAATAACCATCCCAATTCACCCATCTCCACAAACCACCTCAACCTATTAAAACTACCAACCAACCTCAATTACCATTTACCAAAACCAACCCTTAACCTTCACAGATCACCAGACCTTCACCAATACCCAAAGAACCCACCTGATACTACCACCGTTTAGACCAATAAAGAACATCAGACCAAACTCCCCATAGCCAAAGCTTCCAATTAACTAAACCTCCATAACCAAACCAATGACAACCAAACCTGCTACATCACAACTCCATTAACATTAGCCACAACCAGTCCAATACACCCTGCAAACCTCAACATCAACTTCACCTGCAAATCACCATAAACAGACCCAACTAATCCCAATCCTAACCAAATACACCACTGCCTATTACCAACACCTAATTCACCATTCATCACCAACATGATACACTACCACAGCAGCTACAAACACCCACGAAGCAAACCAGTTTCAGCCACTGCCTACACCTGATACTCACAGTTAACGCCCCTGCAAATCAGCCACCGGAACCACCACGAATCACCAACTCCTTCTCTACTCCATCGCCGAACCACCACCATTGTTATCACCTCTTAACCACCTGAAAATCAGACTACCACCATTACCAATTCAAAACTAACCTCCTCCACAACAAAAACCAGCCCCTGCACCAGACCAAAACAGCGACCCATAAACCCAATTCACCATACCGGAACCACAAACCCACCTGAAATTCCTCCTCCAACAACCTGCCCTCTCCTTCAACCTCCACCAACACCGCAAGAAGCCGTGGCCGATCAAGAACAGAACTCATAAGCAGCAGCCATTGATATCCCAGACCTCAGCAGCGAAGCAAAACCTGAAGCAAAACAGAGCTACACCGCTGAAAACCAGAGCCAACGATCGAAGAATCAGAAACAGAGAAAAGAAGGAGATAAGGGGGCAATCGTATGATTGGAATTTTCCAATCGTGCGAGTGAAAAAACGTGGAAAAATCGATCCTTTTTAGCAAAACTTCAATCCGAACCCTTCTCTGGCACTTGTACGAGTGGTTTCAGGGAATACGATTCAAGAAATAAAGACGTGGCTTATTTTATTTCCTAGGGGTTTGGGAGAAGCTCCAACAATCTTGGAGAGGAAAAAGTGCAATTGAGAGGACATACAAAGAAGCAACGGGGCTGATTTATTCTAGAGGAAAAAAATCAGAATCCATTCGATTGACGCAGAAGAGAAAAGAAGACGAAGAAGACAAAGGGGGTGAAGCTCCGATTCACTCCAAATCTCCGATTTCGCGTTTGATCTCTTCCCTCTCTTGTTTCATCATGGTTATGGAAGAACTTGTGTTGTTTGTCTACTCAATGAGTAGCTAAACCTCTCTAGCTATATAGTTTATGGAGAACTAGGATTTATATTAGATTTTATGGATTTTTGTCTCTTTGATTCATGTTTTGATACTTAAATCAACGTATTGTTCTAGTTATTTGAAAAGTTCCTCTCTCAACTATTAGTTTGTTTGGTTTGATCACCCAATACATGCTAGTTATCTAGGTTTGTTGCACGATAGTGAACATAACCAGGATTCGTGAAGAACGTTGTTGACATATCGTAGTTTCTTGAGACCGACAGGAGATAGAGACTTGAATGACCGTGTGTGGGTTGTTTCGGTTAGACCTGGTTAGGATTAGCGTAATCGGTGGACCGACAGGACCCGGTGAGTGAACCTGGCTAGCTAACTAGAACGTAACGGTAGACAGAGGTGGACCGACAGGACCCGAAGTAGACCGGAACGTATATTTACGTGAGATCGACAGAAGATCGTAATGAGTGTGACCCGGTATAACAAGACGTAGGTAGAGTGTTTCAAATCATAATCCGGAAATATCTAAATTCCGTAGGGACCCTAAAACTATCTAGTGTTCTCCATATTCGTACAAATCAGAAAATAATAAAAATATTAGTTTAATTTGTAATTTGAATTTCGGTCGCTTTTTTGGGGGCCCCAAACTCTTAAATCACAACTTCTTCCTCCGGTTACTTTACTTTGAATTAATTTGCTTGACTAAATAATCTCAAGACTGTCCCTGTGGGTTCGACAACCTGAGTTTAGTACTCAAACTTTATAACTTTGACCGTGCACTTGCGTATACACGTAAGAAATCGTGTCAAGTTTTTGGCGCCGTTGCCGGTGACAGCGGTAGATTGTTTAGTTAGAAATTAGTTTAGAGTTCTTTTTTTTTTATTTTTCTTTTTGTTACTATCTGTTTACCTCACGCGTGTGCTAGTGTTGTTTTCTCAGGTAGCTATGGCGGAAGGTCAAGGGAAAATGAGCCTCACAACAGAGCAACTACAAGCTTTGGTGGCTGAAGCTGTAGAAAAAGCACTGGCAGCAACATCAAGACCTCACCCTACCTCAATGCCATATAATCGTTCAGGAAAAGCAATAATTCAAGCATTTGAGGCGGATCTTAAGGGAAGGGAGCCTGCAATCGTGGTGCCACCAATTCAGGCAGAAACCTTCTGTCTCAAGCTAGGCACAAGGATGAGACAAGTACTTGTACAAGGTTGTCTAGATGACTATTCTATTAGTTGGCTAGAATGGATGTTTTGCTAGAAACCGCTCCATATTAGCAAATAGTTGCTACCAACTAGATAGAACCTATGGGGTCACACGCTATATAAAGTTGTACTAGATTTGGGAATTAATTAATTGGATTAATTAATTAGAAGGATCACTTTGCAAACCCTTGCAAACTTAGTAGGGACTAATTTGCAAGGAAGGGACTAAATTGAATTCTAGTAGGACTAGAACAAGTCCTTTAGGTAGTTAACAAGGATTTGTTGGACTATATAAAGGACCCTCCTTCCTTCCTTCCTTATAACTTATGCTCATTAGTGAACATAACAAGAGTGGGAGAGAACAAAGGAGAGAGAGCAAGCAACAAAGGAGGCCGCCGCCCCCCATTGCCGCCGCCCTCGTCCCCGTCGGCCAAAAGAGGGCTGAAACCCCTCTTTTGTCTCGTTTTGCGTGATTCCTTCACCCTCCTCTTATTCCGGGCTAGCACCAAGGAGTTTGGGAGTTCTAGGATCAACTCTAGGCGTGGATCAACTATAGAGAACGTGACACTATTCGCGTTTGAAGTCATCAAGGAGAACCCAAAGGTGTGTTTATGATTTCTTACCTTCACTATCGTTATGCATCTAGACTTGTGATCCTTGGAGGGTTTTGCATGGTTGTTTGTTTGATTATGCTTCCGTTTGCGCGATCCATGAATCAAAACCCTACAGTATGTGTCTTTGTAGGATACCCCAAAGGAACAAATGGTGGTTTATTTTATAGTCCGAAGGATCATAAATTCATTGTTAGCACCAATGCTAGATTCTTAGAGGAAGACTATATTATGGACCACAAGCCTAAAAGTAAAATTGTTCTGGAAGAAATGCGAGGAAATCAAGTAGTCCAAGGTAATTATATACCAACTATACAAGAGGAAATACCACAATAAAATGGTATCGACATTCAACTACCTTTGGGTGGTTGGAGAAATGTAGATACTCGTGATACACAAAAAAAAATAGTGTTGACATCCCACCGCAAGACGGCAGTAAGGGGAATGACAATACTAGTGATCCACAAGATAGTATTGACATTCTGCCGCAGTTGAGCAGTGGAGTGTTACAGCTAGTGAACCACAAGTACAACCTCGTCGTAGTGGGAGGGTTTCTCGTAAACCAGACAGATACATGTACTTGGGAGAGTCTTTTGACAAGGTCCCCGATGAACATGATATTGATCCTAGTAACTATACTGAAGTTGTTGGAAGTACGGATGCAGAAAAGTGAAAAAGGCTATGAGTTATGATAAGGAGTCTATGTACTCCAATCAAGTATGGGATCTTGTAGATCCAACAGATGGGGAAAAACCCACCGGGTGTAAGTGGATTTACAGGAAAAAGAGAGGGGTAGACGGGAAGGTTGAAACGTTCAAAGCAAGGATTGTTGCGAAAGATTTTACTCAGAAAAAGGGATCGACTATGAGGAAACTTTTTCGCCAGTAGCCATGATTAAGTCTATCAGGATTCTCTTGTCCATTGGCTCATTTCGATTACGAAATTTGGCAAATGGATGGTAAGACAGCTTTCCTTAATGGAAGTCTTGATGAGTGCATTTATATGATGCAACCAGAAGGATTCGTAGCTAAGGTCCAGGAGCACAAGTTGTGCAAGCTTAAGAGGTCTATTTATGGACTTAAGGATGCATCTAGATCATGGAACATCCGTTTTGATTAGGCAATTAAATCTTTTGGTTTTGATCAATGTCCAGTTTAAGGAAAACGTGGTGGTATTCTTGATACTTTACGTTGATGATATATTGCTGATTGGAAACAATGTGGGTGTATTATCTAGTGTGCGGGTATGGTTATCAAGTCAATTTGATATGAAAGACTTGGGAAAAATAGCATACGTTCTAGGGATCAAGCTTATGTGAGAACGGAAAAATAGGATGTTGGACTTGTCACAAGCCAATTATATTGATACTGTTCTTGCAAGGTTTAGCATGCAGGATTCCAAGAAAGGATTGATAACTTTCAGACATGGAATCAGTCTATATAAGGATCTGTGTCCTAAGACACCTGATGAGATAGAAAGCATGAAAGCAGATCCTTATGCTTCTGCAGTAGGAAGCCTCATGTATGCGTTGTTATGTACTATACCGGATATTTTCTTTGATGTTGGCATGGTTAGTAGATATAAGTCTAACCATGGCAGAGAACATTGGACTCTGGTAAAACATATATTGAAGTACCTGAAAAGGACTCGAGACTATATGTTAGTTTACCATGAAAATACCTTGTACCCATCGGGTACACAGACTCATATTTTCAATCAGATAGGAATTCCTGGAAGTCTACCTCTGGACATGTGTTCACATATGGAGATGGAGCCATTAGTTGGAGGAGCATCAAGCAATCTTGCATTGATGATTCCACCATGGAAGCTGAATATGTGGCTGCTTCGAAAGATGCTAAGGAAGCTGTTTGGCTCAAAAAATTTCTAATGGATCTTGGAGTGGTACCGAGTGCACAACCGGCTATGACGCTTTATTGCGATAATAACGGTGCGGTAGCAAACTCAAGGGATCCAAGAGCTCACAATAAAGGAAAACACATAGGGAGTAAGTATCATTTGATTAGAGAATTCGTGCACGGAGGAGATGTGGCAGTGATGAAGATTGCATCCACGAATAACCTGGCATACCCATTTACGAAGTGTTTGACAGCTAAGGCTTTTGATGGTCACTTAGAGGGAATGGGTTTGACGTGTGTTGCTGCATGGCTTTGAGTCTTAGTGGGAGATTGTTGAATTGAATACTAAAAGCCATGCTTTTTTTATTGGATTATATGAATTTTTTATTTATGAGAATGGTTTTGGGCAATGTTTTTGCATTATATTATTATTGTGCATTGTTGTATATTGTTCTGCATAGTAGAAGATGTGGTGTGTAGAGTATAGCTTACACACATAAGATCTTATCTTCGGTTCTTGTGGAATGAAAGTTGTGAGTTCACAATCTAGATGGAATTAGACAAACCATCGGAATGATTGTAGCACATTGTTTTAGTAGGTCTGTCTTTGCTACAGGAAACAGTATAGTTCACACTATAGTTTCAACTCAATGTGCTAGTATACTTTGTGTATATTGAACAGGACCAAGCTGAGATCATTGTCTTTGTACTGACATAATAAGACAACCTAGGTCTCAAGGTTATGTTGATTACTTATTCTCTTAATCCTTAGATAGTCAATGTTCACATGTATTTAGTAGTTATTGCTTTGACAAGTCAAGTGAGTGAGATTCCTATGGAGTCAATAACCTCGACGAGTTGGGTGATACTATTGAGCCCATGTTTTAAATTGATATATCGAAGGAATCCATGTCTGGGTTATGGGATTGATGATATCCCCTTGATGAAGCTTATAAGTTTTGATTATGTCAAACCCTGGAAGTAGATTACTAGGTAATCTGGACATATAAAATAAGTTAAGTGGTAAGGATCAAGGAATTGGGAAGAGGTCAATTAAATTTATTAGTCAGTAATTAATTAATCGACGAAAATCTGTAATCTTAACATGGGGAGATAATAAGTATTTAATAACATGAGCTCGAAATATTATTTTTTGAGAATATGGACAGGAGTGCAATAACAGTTATTTAGTGGCACTAAGTGTTATTAACTTTATTCGGGCTAGGTTCGGGTGGAACCAGAAGTCCTAATAAAGTTAGGAGCCTGATTCGTACAGGCCCCTCCCGTAGCCTATATAAGTGTCCTTAGTCTTCAGAATTCGTATGCTTCAGATACACACCAAAATCTAGGGTTTCGAGAGTGAGAGCAATTAGCTGGAGGCCAAGACCGATTCTGGAAGCAGCAAGCCCACACTTGCATCCAGAAGGAACTTCAGGAATACGGGAGAAGATCCGGAGTGATTCAGACCTACATCAACTAGCTAGGACGCAGGTATGAACCCTAATTCCGCCTAGTAGGGTTATGGCGTACTTATTGATAAACGAACAAAATTTTAATCGGTATAGCAGACAGGCAATCGAACTGGTCTAGGGATTCGCCTCCCTTCAATTCGGTCATTGGATGATTGAAGGTACGGATATTATTGATCACCTAGACAATCTCAAAACTATGTTGCTTGAATTGCGCAATAGTAACGAGACTGATAGTGATGTTGCTGCGGCTTTGATATTTTTGGTGTCTTTACCTCCTTCTTTTGAGGGTTTTGTCTAATCTTTTGTTGTTAGGAAGGAGACGATAACCCTAGAGTAAGTTCGTTTGGCGTTGCACAGAAGGGAATTGAGGCACAAGGCGTCAATGTTTGAAGATAGTGATAGTTGCGCAATCATGGTCAAGGGAAAGGGTAAGATTGGACATCGGAACTATGGTAGATCCTTCTTACCATTGGACGTTTGTGCGTTTTGTTGTGAGAAGAGCCATTGGAAGCGGAACTATCCCAAGAACAAAGGATCTGAATACATTGTCGTTATAGGTGGAGGGAAAAATTCCGAGGACGCCCACATTCTCTAGTTCTCGTGTGCAAGCTTGGGCTCCAGGCGTAGGAGCATGGGCGTGTGTTTTGTGACAAGTGGATTGGTTGGTTGATTGGCGGCGTGTTATTGTGCATGCTTTGATTGTTGGCAAGTTATTGGCGTGTCTCGGTGGTGTCTTGGTGCGGTAAGTATTGGTGACGCAATTGGCATGACTTGTTTATAGGCACTTTTGTCACCAAGTGTCATTGGCGTGACGATTGGGGAGATGCAATATGTCATGGTGCATTGGTAGTGTGTTGATTGAGACATACAAAGTCTTTGCGTTTGTTGAGACGCAAAGACACGCTTGTGGTGGCGCATAGTCAATGTATTCCAATACCGCAAAATTTTAGAGTATATTCTATCGGTTGATTGGATTGAGGAGAGCATTGGATTGGTTGCTAGGAAACTTGAATCAAGGTGGAGATTTGGTATGTTTTTGGTGATTCAAGCTCCTATCTAATTGTCGGACGAAACGGCGAAGCAAGGAAGAAGAACGAAACGACATTGGAAGAATCTTTCAGGGTCTTCGTGCAAAGACAATTTGTCTCCGTGCGAAGACATCGGGGCTGGGACGGTTTCATTGTTCTTGTTTGATTTTGAAATATTTCTTCGTTTCATTGGGCACAAGTCAGTATCCTAGGCCTATATAAGGAACTAGGGTTGAGACTAACATCGTGTGTTGAATTGTATTGGCTTCTCATCAATAAAATTGGTTCGTTTTGGCCGTGGAGGTAGCTAACCTAAAAACTAGTGAACCACATTAATTTGTGTGTTGTTCTTCATAGCATTCTTTCATCTCATCGCTTCTCTTGGCGCTTCCGCATCGTTTTCTAAAATAACCTTCGACAGTTTCGCTTTCCTCAAGTGAAAGAGGCTGCAACAAACTTCAACAAAGTTTCCAAAAACTAATAGGGCAACGATACGATACATAGTGGAAGATGTCACTTCATTCTTATAAATAAGATCGCGCATCAAGTCAGGTGAACCAATGCATGAACCAACAACAAACTGAACAATCATTCAAGATATTGACTGCCATCACTCTCTTGTTTGACTACTAATACGAACCTTGCGAGGTTTAATCACTCTTCAAGATGTCAGCATCATCCTTGGCGTTTACTCCAGTAACCTTCTGCAGCTTATCAATTTAATATCACATTTACGCAAGTTGAGTGCTTTTTAACAGTGTTCTGATAAATATTATTACTCTCCGGTTCTGCAATTCGATTACCTTTTACTTGCAATTATTGCCACTAGCTGAATTGTCTGAGACTTTCTCGCACCGGGCACGTAGGTATTCATAATTAAGTCTCTCTGTGATTTTGGCTACATGATTGAAATTTTGAGATCCCGCTGGGTAATGTGGTAGACTTGTCTCAACATCGTATAATAGTTACTATAGGAGTTCTTAGTTTAGTGTCACGGTGTGTCAAATGTTTTTTTCTTTTCTAACTAGAGGGGGTGACAAAAACTTTGTGCTAAAATTAAGGGGGTCTTAGTGTGCGTTACCCAAATAATGACCCTAATATATGACATATTTTTTTTTACTATAGATGACACTTTTTCAAGCCAGAAGAAGAAAAAGATCTTGCTAGGGGGAGAAGTGAGTCTGACTCGTTCAAACAACCAACCTACCCAATCGCGAGTCCTGCAACTACTGTAGCTTCAACCGCCCTTACATCACCGACATAACGCGATAACAGAACTACCGTTTCATTCAGAGATAGAAGACGAAGTTGCTCCTCTGGTTTTTGCGCTAGTACATATACTACACAAACCTTTGTTATTTTGTTGCAAAAGAAGCCCTCGTTTTCTCTGTAACTCAACATGGAGCGTTACGACCCAATGAACCCATTGCCGAGACAAAGAAATATAGAGGCTTCTGCTCGTATTCTCTGCAATGTGGAGTCTCAATTCATGGCTTCACCAGATTATTGCAACCATCAAGAAAAGACCCATCTCAGAGTTCAAGCTGTGATTATCGTCAAGGAGGTTCAATCTTTATCAACACGACTCAGTTTCTTTGAAAATTTTCCAGAAATTGATGGGGGCGTAGTTTAATTTTTGTGGGTTTTGCTTATTGTAGCTCAAGGGAGTTCAAGCTGTGATTATCGTCAAGGAGGTTCAATCTTTACCAACACGACTCAGTTTCTTTGAAAATTTTCCAGAAATTCATGGGGGCGTAGTTTAATTGTTGTGGGTTTTGTTCATTGTAGCTCAAGGAAGATTCTGGGAGCATCACCTGCACCCCTTATCTTGCTATGAATTACTTTGATCGCTATTTGTCAAGAAAGCAACTCCCATTACCGGTAGTTCTTGAAGTTTTCCCTTCTTGGGTATTTCAATTTTAGGTATTTTGTTCCGAGATTGATGCGTCTGATCTCCAATTCTTGGTTTATTTTTAGTTGATAGAGGAAAATGATGGCCAGAACTTGAAGCTTGTTGTGTTCTGCTGCTTTTCTCTCGCTTGGAAGATGTCAGTTGATGGGTCCTTTCTTTATGAAGCCTTGGTGAATCTCTCTCTCTAGTTAATTTTGTCTCTGATGGTTGAACAGAGGAAGCAAAAATGAATGGAGATGTTGATATGTTTCTTTCTCTCTCTCTCTCTGATTCTATTGTGGCTTGTCTTGATTGAACAGAGGAAGCGAGAAAGATCAGAAAAATGGGAATTGGGACCAGTACGGTGTTCATAAACCGACCGCACCGGCAAAACCGGACCGCACCAAACCGAACCGTTCCTAAACCGATGGTTCAACAAATTTTTTTCTTTAAGAACGGTTTTATTATTTTGAAAACCGAACCGGACACCAACCGAACCGAGACTGAACCGACAAAACAAAAAAAAACCGCACCGCACCGAAAGAAAAGTTTTGAATACAAATTTTAGTATTTTGTTTACTACTCTCATGTTATGACTCACTCCTCAGAGTTTGAGTTTAACACTTTAAGTCGTACAACAACACCATAGTCTTAATTTCCTAAATAAATAATTGTTTTCTCTCAAAGAGAAGTAGGGAACCACTTTTTCTTTTAAATGTTGAGTTTTTCTTAGTTTTTTAGACGTATTCGGTAAGTAACAAAGATAGAAATAAAGCGGTCTTTTTGTTATAGTTAGTTTACTTTGCGTCAAAGTTATGAATTAATATATAATATGATGGGTTCCAAACCGAATGATTTAACCGGACCGAACCGGAATTTTCGGTGCGGTTTTTAAATTTGTAAGTTTCAAACCGAAGGTATTTCGGTTTCAAAAATATTGAAACCGAAAATTTCGATTTAGGTGTCTCATATCCTCTAAAACCGACCGAACCAGATATGATTTTTCATCCCATGGCCTTCATCCGATTTTTCATCCCAAAGAAACAGCAACCAGGCCAGCGTATTAGTTCCAAGGCGATTTCAAAGGTCATCAGAGAAACCTACGAAGGTAGAAAAATAAAACAGAGCAAACCGTGAAGTTTTTTGTTCATCACTCTTGGAAAATTCTCACACATTCTTGGTTAATAATTTGGATTCCAGATATGATTTTTACCAAGTTCAAGCCATCGGAAATCGCCTCGGCGGTACTTTTGAATTCGTTGCCCAGGCTCCGGATTATGAACAACGACTACATCGATTCGGTAAAACCAAATCATCAAGAACCTAATTTAAGAGCTAACTCTAATATTTCAATGTTTTGAATTTGTGGTTAATATATTAACTGTAGGATGCTGTTGAGGAATGTCAGCGACTGATGAAGGAGAAGCTGGAGACCCAAGGGAAGGCCATGAATGAAACAGAGTATCGGAGTTTTAAATTTAAGGAAAAAGCTGAAGTAGTGTTGTCACATGAGAAGAGTAGGGGTTCGACTGATTTCGATGCTACAAGGTATGCGGACGCCACGCTTGCTAAGTATAGAAGAAGGGGTTATTTCCAGTTGAAACTTGACAACATCATGGAGGAAGAAGAAGGAGAAGGAGCAGAAGAAGTTGAAGAAAGAGAAGGAGAATTAGTTGGAGAGGAGAGCGGAGGAGAAGGAGAAGCAGAATCAGAGCTGGGCATCTTCAGGCGTGCAACATTCTTGGAGCATATCACCGCCTGTTTCGTGTCGTCACTAGGCGTTTGCTTTTCCTGTGACTAGTGAATAACAGGAATTTGAAAAACATAGCAAGAAATCTGTAGGATTATGAAGATGTATTGAAGAGAGCAAAAAAGGATAAGAACATGCATCGATACTTTTAAGAGTATGCAGCAGTAGTAATTGATGTTCTTTAGAGTAGTGCTGACTGCTGTGCATATCGGCTTCATTGAATATTTCTTTTAATAGAAATTTAATTTCATTTTTCTTGGCTGATTACATGATTTTTCATTGAGGCGTAAAAAATTGGCTTGAGAAAATGCAAAGCTTCCATTTTGGCAATGCTCATGTGTCATATGTTTTAAAATTTTCTTATGACGAGATAACCGTAGCCGTTACCTCTCGGATTGAGAATGCTAATAGACACCATTAAGTTACCCGGGTTGCTCTACGTATCCCAAGATTCGAACTCAAGACTTATGTAAGCCCAACCAACTCAATTATCGAAGGGTGCGCATATCACCTTAATCTTTATATATGTCTACAATGTATAGTTGTGACTAAATCATTGTGTGCATTTTCTGAACCGCATCTTCACCCTATATTATATTTGAATATTTCTAAATGCTTAAAGTAGAATTTGTTATTTAAAAATCAATTTTAACAAAATTTAAAACATAAATGGTTCAGTCCGTGTGTTCTCAAAGAGGTGTCTTAATTAGAAAAGGGATAAAAGACACTTTCCACCCTTATCCTTTGGCAAAAATATACTTTGCACCGTTGACATTAGAAAACTTTTACTTTGCACACATGAAACTAACGAAGGCGAGCAACGGCTAATAAGTCATCTTAAAAGACCGTTATATCCCCAATGTTTTAGCTATATAGTTGCTTCTCTCATTCTCCTACCCTTTCCTCTCTTTCTAACCCTTCCAACTATTATTACCCCTTCATTTCTCGCTCAAACTGCTCACCACTACCATTGAAAACAAACCAACCCACAACCCTCACACGAACGACCACCATTACATGTCTCTCTTCCGATCCCTGAGAAGAACCAAAACTGTCATCACCCTCGACACGACTACAACCCGCTGACTGCCGGAATACTCACTATTGCTCCCTACATCTTGTCAACAAACCTACACCCCTATTTATCTCTCTCTCTCTCTCCATCATCTCAAAAAAAATCACTGACAACGAGCCTCGTTCAAAACCTCCAACCAAACTAATCGATGAACACCTATTGAAATCAAGAGCCAATTCGAACTTACAATTGCTTTCCACAACCAAATCGACCCACACAGAGAGTATTTTGTCAAAATGTTCCTGAGAGAGAGCCCTCACTACCAGCATGGCTGGTGAAGTGTTCCATAAGCCATTTCGACCTAACTGGTGTCCCAAACAACATTGAAGTATTGTTTTAAGCCATTGAACTTGTTATCTTTAGCTTCTTCACTGGACCTCCTTGCTCCGCCTCATATATGTTGTAGGTGTATGCCCCAATGGCAATCTATATTATTGTGACATTCATTTAATGATAAAGCATTTTATTCATTTTATGTTATCTATATGCTGATATGTTAACACAATGAAGTTCTTACATGTGGTATTCTTAAATATCCGTAGTATAGTATTATTGTTAATTAGGACGACTATAATGCATCGAGACTAATATGTAGGTAGATTGATATGAAATATCAAGTCTAACACATGGATTCACATTACGAGTAGTAGCATACTTGATTAACCCGCCATGAGCAATCTACATGGATCTTATGTGAGTGTCACAAGTGCTTCTCATATTCAAAATGGCGTTCTGGTCCAATGAGTTGAAGTCATTCCATTCCCTATATGGGGATTCAAATGTCACGCTGTGACAATGTGATTATCAAGTCGGTAACTGGACATGCTATAAACATTCTTAGGGGTGTGAGTGATGTAGATACGATTTATCCCTCCTACATAAGGAAGGCAAATATTCATGGCCAGTCGGTGACTAACTTAGAAAAATGCATGACCGTGCTCAAATAAATCAATATGAGATATTGATGTCATTTATTTGTCTAAGTCCACTTAGCGAATCTAAAAACTGTATATTTAGATATATGAGGGTGACACTCCATGCTTTGTGTATAATCTGGATATATTGATCAAAGGGATTGTATGACACAGTAACATAGGTAATAGAGGTTCCTCAGATTATTCTCATTCCTATTACTTGGGTTGCACTAATGTATTGTTAGATACTGCTCAGTGTTTTCAATTATTACTATCAAAGTCATTAGGAACATTGAGGGCCACGCACAAGAATCGATCAAATTAGAATTAATTGCTCGTTATTCGGACGAAAGAGAAACTATGAATTTTTTACTTAAGTGAAAACTAATCTTAACTGTTAGGATTAAATGGAAAGTTGAATTCTCTCATCCCTATAAACAACCTCGCCGCATGGCTAGGATTCTCATGTTTTTAATCACTATTCGTATTCGATACGAATAACTACAAATTGTATGAGATGCCAAATTAGTCTAAAAATTCATCCTTATGGAGTCTAGAAATGCGTTTATCATTTATATAGCCTAACCGACACTGCCAAAGATAATAAATGTTCATATCATTAGATTTAATCATCTTCGTATTAATAATGTAGACGGAATTATAAATATCAAGGACATACAACTCATTAGACAAAAGTGCAAAACATTAGTGTATATCACCAAAACAAATGGAACAACGTACATCTCTTGCCCAAACAAAAAACTGAAATGATGTTCCTGCTCATAGCAGGAACACAATAATAGTGGTCCAATTCAAGAATAATTCCGGGGGGTAAAGATAAATAATATGTTCCTAAGGCTAATGAAGCTCCTCTTGCTCCATTCTCACATGTTGGTTTGTATCGCCCCTAGCCAATAGTCTACTTTTCTTTAGGTCTTGCAAATTTATATAAATGTGAGAAACAAATCTTGTATCAAATACCCATGAAGAAGAAAAATACAACCGACTTCTATAACAAAAATACATGAAGTGGAATTCACAATTCATTTCTTCTTTTCTTACAGGTACTTTGGACAGTTCATCTTCCGATGACGCGTCACACCGCAATGGTGGCATGTTACTTCCTTACCTACACTACCTTTGGGCTTTAAGACAAATTCCTTTGGTTCAAAATCATCCTTGCCTTTACATTTATAGTTTGAGGAAACTTTCTTTCCCTATCCCTTATTGTTAACCGTCATTATGACTTTGTCTTTACCCTTATTGATGCTTTGTTCCGCTACTACCAACATATTGTGTAAATCTGACAGGGTCGTTGTTGGAATAGATTCCGTAGAGGCAATCTAGTTTAGTATGAACTTATTTTGGATAGAACAATCATTGTATTATTTATTGGATATTTATTATAATGAAGTCCTTAGATTTAGAATTGTGTTGTTTATCTTAAATATCCCTAGTCCATTATAATGATTAAATGGGACAATCATCTATAGACTAGTATGGGGTTAGATTGATATGGTGATATCATGATCCAACACATGGGTATGCATTAGGGGTAATGGCATACTGGATTGACCCATCTCTGAGAAGGCTACATACATGTTATGTGAAGTTACAAGCGCTTCTCGTGGTGACAACGGTATTGTCATCCTTAGACTTGAAGTCACTAGATTGTCTAGTTATGGATTATTGTTATTTTGGTTGTATCAAACGTTACACCGTGAGTGGGTAGCTATGAAGGCGTGTACCGGAAACAATGAGAATCAAGCTTATAGATCGTAGTAGACGTAGATAGAATTTGTCCCTCCCACATAACGGGAGCAAATATCCTAGGCCACTCGAGGGATAGTGCTTATGGAATGTCTGGCCAAAATCAAATAAATCAATATGGGATATTGATGTTATTTGCACGAATAAGACTATTCCCAGGATCGATACACTATGGATTAGATATACGAGTATGACTTGTATATCTCGTGTCCAATCCGTATATGGAGACAAAGGGATGAGACAATTGCTTCCACAAGGTTTGTCTGATGACTATTCTATTAGTTGGCTAGAATGGATGTCTTGCTAGAGACCGCTCCATATTGGCAGATTGTTGCTACCAAATAGATAGAACCTATGGGGTCACATGCCCAATAGGGTTGAACTAGATTTGGAAATTAATTAATATGATTAATTAATTGGAAGGATCACTTTGCAACACCTTGCAAACTTAGTAGGACTAATATACAAGGAAGGGACTAATCCGAAACTCATGTAGGATTAGAAAGGGCCTTTAGGTAGTTGACAAGGAGTTATTCGGCTATATAAAGGACACTCGTGGCTTCCTTCCCAGTAGAATGCTCATAACATAAGTTGAGTCGAAAGGAAACAAAGGAGAGAGAGCAAGCCAAAAGGGCCGAACCCGACCCCTGCGTCCGCCCCTTACCCGTCGACCACAAAGAGAGGCCGAAGCCCTCTCTTTGATCCTCGTTGCGTGATTTCTGCTTTGTCTTCCTCCGATCCAAGCTAGAACTAAGGAGAAGGAAGATCTAGACATCAACCCTAGGCATGGATCAACCGTCGAGATGTGACACAATTCACGTTACAAGTCATCACATGAGATCTCTAAGGTGTGTCACTTGTTTCTTCCTTTACCATCGTTATGATTCTCTTCCTGTGATCCTTGGAGGGTCTTGAGTGGATAATTATTTCTTCCGCTGCGTATCCATGATCAAAACCCTACAGTGGTATCAGAGCCACATGTCGTAGAACATAGACGTGGTTTATGCAAAGTTTTAAAAACCGGACCGGCTCGAACTGGGGAGGCACTGGTTCATGGTCGGACAGGTCGGACCGGTTCAATCGCACGTTTTAATAATATATATTTATTATTTTTATACTAAAAACAGTAAATGTTTTTTCAAAAATACCCCACTTTTTCTTCTAAAAAAATACCTCACTTTTACTCTACACTTTACCCACTCAAACTCCCCCAGCCTTCAAAAATAAAACTCCCCCAACCTTATCCAATAGCCCCCTCTCTTAACCACATACGCACAGACGGCTAACACCAATTTTTTGCAGTGAGAAAGAAACCAACCGACGAAACCCACATATCTCCTCATACCTTCTCGTCTGTGTGTGTGTGTGTGTGTGTGTGTGTGTGTGTGTGTGTGTGTGTGTTTGTGTGTGTGTGTGTTCATAGCTGAACGATGGCTTGGATTTGGCGGATCGAGGGATGGAGAGGAAGATGATTTAGGTGGTGTTGGCGAGGACGAGGAGATAGGGGAATAGGCTGACGAGGACGTCGGCGGTGTTGGCGGAGCTCCTTCCGGCAGATCGATTATGCGTCCACCTTTTCTTCTTCTTCTTCTTCTTCTTCTTCTTCTTCTTCTTCTTCTTCTTCTTCTTCTTCTTCTTCTTCTTCTTCTTCTTCTTCTTCTTCTTCTTCTTCTTCTTCTTCTCTCCTAACTTTTTTATTGAATAAATTGAATTGACAAATTGAACCGGTCGAATCGGTCGAACCGGTTCACTGGTTCAAGCACGAACCGGCCGGTTTTGACCGGTTCTTGCAGGGACGGTCCAATTAGCTAGCCGAGCCGGTCATGGGCCGGTTCACCGGTTCAACCAGTCGAACCGGCCGGTCCGGTCCGGTTTTTAAAACTATGGGTTCATGTGTTACGGTTTGATAGTTTTACACCTTAAAATTGTTGTTTATCGCGTAAAACGGACAAATCAAACATATGATGCAATTTGTCAATAATTCAACCTAACAAGACCTAGTTTGTGCATTGGATGCATGAATTAGTGAGTTTGAGAAATTTTAGGATCTTAGATCTAGGTTTTGGGGACAAATTGGAAACTCGTTCTAATTTGGAAACGCTTTGGACTTGGGAAACAAAAAAAGGAGTTGTTTTAGAAACAACTTAAGAGGTTCGACCCCCCTGGGACCGCCCCCTCTCCTTCCTTGACGCCTAAGCCACCTAGGCCGAAGGCCTAGGCGGTCGGCCAACCCCACGGGTTTGGCCGGCAGGCCTAGGCTCGGCCCGGGGTAGCTCCAAGGTGGTTAGGCCATGTATTGTTGGGCCCCTTGGACCATTTTGACCCTAGTAATCCTAAAATCGATTAAAATTGACCAAGCGCGTTAACATTGGATTTTAACTGTTTATGTGCAAATCGCATGGTGATTCGATATGGCCTTAGGATGTGGTTTGGTGTGATTGTTTAATTTTGTGGTTTGGTTTACGGCCTGCGAGCCGATCAATTTGATATATCAATTAATTAGGGTTTACGGCCTGCGAGCTGATTTTTTTTTCTCTACTTGCGAGATTTATTTTATTTAGTATAGTTGTAAACTAGTACTAGATAAAATAGATTGTTAGCCAAGATTGGAGAAAAGAAGCCCAAAGACAAAGAAGCCACAAAGATGGAGGATGGTGAATTCCACAATGTTGGGTTTTGACGTAGGTAACGCAGCGGAATAACATAATTAATCCTACTCAAATCCCACCACGGATCGTCAGGAGGAGACATCATAACATGATAAATGACATAGTATTGTGTACCTTGTGATTTGGGAGATCACACGATAGTGTCCTCGTCTCTACGGTTGATCCACGTCTAGAGGTGAGATCTAGATTCTTCCTTCAAACACGTGCTAGCTTGAACCCGGAGGAAGAGGGAAGAAGAATCAAAGCAACAAGGACAAGAGGAGGGTTCGGCCTCCTCTTTGTGCCGACGGGAAGGGCAGATGGCCTAGAGGCGGTCGGCCTCTGGGCGTGTCTTGCTCTCTCTCTTTTGCTCTCTCCCACTCTCTTATGTTATGTCTAATAACATTAACATCAAGTGGGAAGGAAGCTAGAGCCTCCTTTATATACTCCAACAACTCCTTATTGTTTACATAAAGGTGTTTCCTAATTCTACATGAACTAGAATTATTCCTTTCCTTGCAAATTAGTCCTACTAAGTTTGCAAGGTGTTGCACAATGATCCTTATATTAATTAATCTATATTAATTAATCCCAAATCTAGCTCTACTCTATATGACGTGTGACCCCATAGGTTTCTACTTAGTTGGTAGTAACTTATTACTAACATGGATCGGTGTCTAGTAACACATCCATGTAACCCAACTAATAGAAATAGTCAGTGATCCCGACAAACCTCTTGTGCCCAATATCTCATATTGCACTATCCTTTTGTCTCAATATCCGGATTGGACACGAGACATAAATAGTCACACTTGTATATCCAATCCATAGTTCCTCGATCCTGGGAATATGCTTATGCAAGCAGATAACATCAATATCTCCATATTGATTTATCTGAGTCTGGCCAGACATTCAATAAGCCTCATCCCTCGAGTGGCCGTGGATATTTTCTCCCATTATGTAGGAGGGACAAATCCTCTCTACATCACTACGATCTCTAAGCTTGCTTCTTGTCATGCCCGATAGCTACCTTTATAGTCACCCAGTTACGGTGTAACGTTTGATGACATCAAAGCATGATATTTCACAACTAGAGTATCTAGTGACTTCAAGTCTAAGGATTGCAATATTATTAGCACTACGAGAAGAGATTGTGACTTCAACATAATCTAATGTATCCTTCTCGTTGTGGGTCATCCAGTATGCCATTACTCCTAATGCATACCCATGTGTTGGATCGTGATATCTCCATATCAATCCAATCCAATACTAGTCTATAGATGATTGTCGTGTTAGTCATTATAATTGACTGGGGATATTTAAGAATATAACACTTATATTCTAAGGACTTCATTCATGTTAACATATCTCCATATCGATAAAATAATGAATCGTAAATCCATATATTCATCACAATAAATTGATTGCCTCTAGGGAACAATTCCAACAATCTCCCACTAGCACTAGAGTCAATCTCCTTCATCATATGCCTATTGATCTAGCGTGGGCCTCCACGCTTACACTGCGTAGGGGCGAGATATCTGCCGGTATCTTGCAAATATTCACATCTCCTCTATCAACAATTTGATTGAGATTGGATATTCTGAGTAAGTGCATTTTATGCATAAATATACTCAGTCCTATGTGATAGAATTGGTAACTGAATCTTGCCTGGAACCTTTCCAGCTCAGAGTCCCTCCAACTAGTGAAAAACATAAAACTTGACTATAATTAGAAATCTTCTTCGTTAGATTGGAAGTTCTCATCACTGTAACCCCTTACAGTAAACTCTTCCTATCCTCCATTAATCAAGCCCTCATCCCAAGTTCTTCTCAAGTACTTATGGATAATCTTGATAATTATCCAGTGACTATCACTTGGATTTGACTGGTATCTTTGTGTCATGCCATATGACATGTCTAGCCTAGTACATAATATAGCGTATCTCATGAATCTTATTCATACGGTTCTTTCCAATCTAATTGGAAGGACAATTAGTCTTCCAAAGACTAATTCCATGTGACATAGGTAGAATCCATATTCTATACATGTTGAACCATTTCAACATTTTTGTCAATATATGTACCATGACTCAGGCTGAACAATTACTTTGATCTATCTCCATATATTTTATAGATTGTCTCGCCTAAGTCTATTATTGGGATTCAATTTCTCTAGCCAATCTATACAAGATTGATGAGTAGAGACATTATTCCCAATAATTAGTATGTCTCTACATACAAGACCAGAAATTTAACTATGCTCCCACTAACCTTCTTGTAAACACAAGATTTATCTTCAATTTTGATAGAACCAAACTCCTTCGATTGTATCATAAATTCGAAGAATCCAACTCCAAGAAGCTTCACTCAATCTAAAAATAGATTGCTACAAGCAAGATGCGAATGGATTTAAGCATCACAACTGGGGAAAGATTTCGTCATAGTCTATACTATGAACTCACATGAAACCCTTTTCAAACCTGTTGCTCCTTAAAAGTAATCATATTACCATCCATGTTGGTTTCCTCATAACCCACTTGCACCCTTTGGGTTCTACCCTTTTAGGTGGTTCCACCAAAGTCCATACTTTGTTGGCATAAATGGATTCCATATCATATCTTATGGCTCTAAGCCATTTCTGAGAGTATGGCCCACACGTGGCCATCTCATAGGTTGTAGGCTCATCTCGATGAGAAATATATCATGGGTTACGAGAAATCCTTATTTATCTAGCCTCTTGACATATTTAACCTACGAGGTTCTTGTGTTTTCTGAGTAGGTTGCTCCACAACACCTTGTGATCGTGCTCATGTTCCATCAAAAGGATCGTCTTCTATTGTGGTTCTTGAACTCCTTCAAGTTATACTATGCTCCACTGTTTCTTTTAGAGACAATCTCAATCTAGAAACACAACGATTCGAGCAACAAACAATTTGTTCTCGATTGGAGTGTAGAAATAATATCCTTTTTTTCCTCAGGATATCCCACAAAACATTTATCCGATTTGAGTCCAAGTTTATCTGTAAACGTCTTTACATAAACTACATAACCCAAATCATTATGAACGACCTACTAGGACACTCCCTAGTTCATATATCATATGGTGGTTCTCATAATTTATTTGGATGGAACAAGGTTAAGGGCGAAATTTGCTGTAATTAGAACATAGCCCCTAAAAGTAAACTGGAAGTTCTGTTTGACTCATCATGGACCGAACCGTGTCCAACAAGGTCTGAACTCTCCTTTTAGACACGCCAAACCCATGTGGTGTGCTAGGTGGAGCGAGTTTGGATCATATCCAATACTTCCCATAGATGCATGTCAAACTCTTGGCTCAAGTACTCTCCTCTACGATCCAATCGTGGAGCCCTTATACTTTTGCCATGCTGGCTCTCTACTTCATTCTTGAGTTCTTTGAACAATTCAAAGGATTCAGATTTGGCCTTCATAAGGTACACAAATCCATATTTCTCTGATCCCATTAGTAAATATGACGAAGTATTGAAAACCATCTTTAGCATTTGTGCTTAGCGGCCTAAACACATCAATATGTATGATTCCCAAAAGATCATATCTTTGCCTAATAAATAAGTCTTACATATCTCATATGATTCAATAATCAAATGAGTTCTATAATTCCATCTTTATGGAGTTCTAGATATGTATCTCTTATTTATGTGGCCTAAACGATAATGCTAAAGATAATTGAAGTTCATATCATTATATGCAAACCTCTTGGTATTAATGTTATAGATGAAATTATCATGATCAAGATTACAATAATGCATATCAGAATAAATGGAACAACATTTGTCCTTTTATTATGATAGAGAGCTTTCTTGTCCACACAATGAATTGTGATAATGATCCTACTCATAGGAGGGTCATAATAAGTTTTGTCTATCTCATGAAAAATTTCATAAAGGTAGAAATAATTTCCTACGGCTAATTCAGCAACCCTTTGCTTCATTGCCACACATGTAGGATTATTTCTTCCTTATTCAATTTTCTACTTCTATTGAGATCCAACACATTTTTATATAAATGTGAGATCCTCATCTAGTATCATATACTCATGATGATGAGATAGACATATTGACATCTATAACAAAATTACCTAGTTTGGAATTCATAATTCCTTTATTATTTCCTTCCAGGTACTTTAGGCAGTTTCTCTTCCTCCATGCCACCTATGGGATCTTTAAGGCAACTTAGTTTTAGCAACAAGCTTGCTTTATACCCATGAGGTCCACGCAAAACCTTTTGCTTTTACCCATGCTGTTAACCATTAACATACTTTGCCTTTATCCCTTTATGAGTGATTTGTATAGCGATTCTCAATCATATTGAGTAAATCACTTTTGAACAAACACTATAATTGCATCCAATGCAATTCTTGGCCCATTTAGGAGAATAACTATCTATTCTTTATATATCTTATAGATAACTCCCAGTCTCTAAGCTTTCAATCCTATTGAGATAGCTTTGTTTGCGCTTCACCTCTTGCTTCAGCAGTCACACATTACTAGCTTGTGTCGTCGCGTCATATCTCACGAACTAAGTCACCTTGCTTTGGCAAGCCCGAACTTATTCCATCTTGACCATGACGAGTGCTAAGCAAGAGAGTGCAAATTGGAGCAAAACTTCAAGCCTTTCATGACAAGCTCGTATGATCATATCACACGCCTCCATATTTCTCATCTTGCTTCCAAAGCTCAGAGTCCATGGGAGCTTGACATGAGACAAGTTACATTCAAAGAATCATTCTTTGATGTTCCTTCCATAAGGCTTTAGTGTGTTTTGGTAGTTGGTGGGACGAGAACTTTATGCTCTACAATGTACAACATTTTTCTTTTATTTGAGAACAATTCTCGATTTAATACTAATCTAGAAAATAGATTCCAGACATCTTGTCCATCTTATGGACATAAAGTCGTGTTTTGTTTGTTTAATGCGATGGGTGTTCTACAAAAAAGGATTTATGCAAAAATTGTGACGTTTAACTATGTTCAACAAGGATTTAAATTGTCAAACATAGCTCCCACTATTTTTCTCGGATTAATAACCCTCCATATTAATGCGGAAAATATCATAATATTTTCTAGTGGGTCCAAGATCCCTTTTTCACTTCTTCTTGAGCTTTCTTTGGAAAGTCACCCAAGAATTGGTTATTTAGGTAGGAACAAATCCAATTGCATCCCATGCAACTCTTGGTCCATTTAGGTGAATAACTCTTTATTCTTAATCCTTTTGATAACGCCTAATTGTCATGCCTCTAGGTTCATCAATCCAAATGAGTCTTACCCAGTTGCGTCCAACCTCTTGCTTCAACATACACACATTACTAGCTTGTGTCGTCCGTAACACAACATGGTAAATTAAAATCTCCTTGCTTTGGCAAGCCTGAATTTTAATGAACCCTGATCATGAAGGGTGTTTTGGCAAGAGAAAGCAAAACGCAATTTTTATTTGAGGGATTTAATTTTCTTAATTTGTTTGGTTGATCTGATCAACATGATCTACTTATTTGTATTGGGCAATCCACAATAAAATACCATCTTTGTTTATTATTATCTTGTTAACGTTTTGCTAGGATCGCCATACACACAAAAATAAATAACAAGACATAAATAATAAACATCCACAAAAGAAAAATTAACGTGGCATTGATATGGCCCCTAGACTAAGATATTATCAAGCCAATGATAATATCCAATTGCCCTAAAGTGACAAGCTCATCTCCATGTGCTCCACCATAGCCGCGCGCCTAAGAAGGTGTTGTCTTCGTGTTTTGGCTCCTTTGGTCCTCCGGTCTTCTTCTCCATGCTCTTGGCTATCATCTAAATATTTCTAATTCTAGCCTAACATCTAGAATAAATAAATAATAAAAGGCTCACATGTCGAGGAGAAAAGACGACTCGCAGGCCATAAAATCTAATTAATTATTACATTAATTTGATCAGCTCGCAGGCCGTAAACCAAACCACAAAGCAAAAAACATCCACAATCCTAGGCCATATCCATCCATCATGAAACACAGCACATAATACAGTTAAAACCAATTTTTTTAACGCGCTTGTTCAATTTTCAGTTGTTTTGGACATACTAGGGTTGAAACGGTCCAAGAGATTTACCAAGAGAATGGCCAAAATAAACCAAGGAACCGCCACACTAGACCCGGGCCGGCCGGCCCCTAGCCCACATGGCTAGGCCGTGTGCTAGGGTGCGCCGGCCCCCTTTAGGGCCGTGTGTTACTTGGGCGGCAAGGAGAGAGAGGGGCGGTCCCTTCATGGGCCACACCTCCTTATGGAACTGTTTCCATAAACAATATATAGAATTGTTTCCATAAACAATTTCTTCCTTGTTGGGTTGTTTCCAAAACACACTTATGGTATTATTTCCAAAATAATTCCTTCCTTGGTTCCCAAGTTTAGTTGTTTCCATAAACAACTTCTTACTTGATTCCCAAGTTTAGTTGTTTCCAAAACAACTTCTTCCTTGTTACACAAGTTTAGTTATTTCCATTCTTGGAAAAGCCCTTTTCCAAGCATGTGCCCAAACCCTAGATCTAGATCCAAAATTCGCACATCTCATGTGATCAAACTCACTAATTTACACACCCAATGCTAAATTAGATCTTGTTTATTGCATCTACTATGCGAATTATTTTCAGTTTTTGCGTAATGACAATAATACGGTGTATTAACTGAAATCATAACACATAAAATCATGTTATGCTCTACGACCTGTGGCTCTGATACCATTGTTGGGTTTTGACGTAGGTAATGCAGCGGAATAACAAAATTAATCCTACTCAAAGCCCACCACGGATCGTCAGAAGGAGACATCATAACATGATAAAGGACATAGTATTGTGTACCTTGTGATTTGGGAGATCACACGAAAAATAGTGTCCTCGTCTCTACGGTTGATCCACGTCTAGAGGTGAGATCTAGATTCTTCCTTCAAACAAGTGCAAGCTTGAACCCGGAGAAAGAGGAAAGAAGAATTAAAGTAACAAGGACAAGAGGAGGGTTCGGCCTCCTCTTTGTACCGACGGGAAGGGCGGTCGGCCTCTAGGCGTGTCTTGCTCTCTCTCTTTTGCTCTATCCCACTCTCTTATGTTATGTCTAATAACATTAACATCAAGTGGGAAGGAAGCTAGAGCCTCCTTTATATACTCCAACAACTCCTTGTTGTTTACATAAAGGTGTTTCCTAATTCTACATGAACTAGAATTATTCCATTCCTTGCAAATTAGTCCTACTAAGTTTGCAAGGTGTTGCACAATGATACTTATTAATTAATCAATATTAATTAATCCCAAATATAGCTCTACTCTATATGACGTGTGACCCCATAGGTTTCTTCTTAGTTTGTAGTAACTTATTACTAACATGGAGCGGTGTCTAGCAACACATCCATGTAACCCAACTAATAATAATATTCAGTGATCCCGACAAACCTCTTGTGCCCAATATCTCATATTGCACTATCCTTTTGTCTCCATATCCGGATTGGACACGAGACATAAATAGTCATACTCGTATATCCAATCCATAGTTCCTCGATCTTGAGAATATGATTATGCAAGCAGATAACATCAACATCTCCATATAGATTTATCTGAGTCTGGCAAGACATTCAATAAGCCTCATATCTCTAGCGGTCGTGGATATTTGCTCCTATTATGTGGGAGGGACAAATCCTCTCTACATCACTACGATCTCTAAGCTTGCTTCCTATCATGCCCGATAGCTACCTTTATAGTCACCCAGTTATGGTGTAACGTTTGATAACATCAAAGCATGATATTTCACAACTAGAGTATCTAGTGACTTCAAGTCTAAGGATTGCAATATTATTAGCACTACGAGAAGCGATTGTGACTTCAGCATAATCTAATGTATCCTTCTCGTTGTGGGTCATCCAGTATGCCATTACTCTTAATGCATACCCATGTGTTGGATCGTGATATCACCATATCAATCCAAACCCATACTAGTCTATAGATGACTGTCTTATTTATTTTGTGGTTGTTTATTTTTCTGTCTTGTCATTTTGTGATTGGTGTATGGATGATGCATGCAATTAGGATAATAAGATATTTAACAAACCGGATCTATTATTTGGAGTTGTGCCCGAACTCAAAATAGATAGGTCAGTTGATATGCATCAACAAAATAATTAAATTTGAATTTTAAAATCCCTCAAATTCAAATATTGTGTTTTTTCCTTCTCTTTATTTAAACATTCATCACCATCATGATTTATAAAGCTCTTGCATGCCAAAGCAAGGCAAATTGGTTCATAATGATGTGATGTGATGGCACAAGCAAGTAATGTACAATTGTTTAAATAAGAGGTTGGACACAACTGCATTATTAATATGATTAAAACCTAGAGGCAATCAATTGGGATTATGCATGCGGATACATAGATAAAGAGTTAATTTCCCAATTTAACTAAAAGTTGCATTGGATGCAATTGGAATTGTTCCTACCTAAATTAGTCAATTTTTGGGTGACTTGCCAAAGCAAGCTCAAGAGGAGATGATACATGGATCTTGGCCCACTAGAAAATATAATGATATTTTCCACATTAATATCTTGAGGGTTATTAATCCGTAGAAAAATAGTGGGAGCTATATTTGATAATCTAGCAATTATTAAATATAATCAAAAGTTCACAAATACTAAAACTTGCGTATTTTCATTTTGTAGAATTCCAAATGGCAAACAAATCATCGAGTTCACAAAATTACCTACGCTCTGTCCTTGAGAAGGACAAGTTTTCTGGAACCAATTTCCTTGACTGGTACAGAAACTTGAGAATCGTTCTCAAGCAAGAGAAGAAACTATACACAATATAGGAGAAAGTTCCTGAAGGCCCAAAAAACAATAATCCTGCAGCCCTAAAGGCGTATCAGAAGCGTGTTGATGACGCTAATGATGCGGCCTGCCTTATGCTTTGCACCATGACCTTTGAGCTTTAGAAGCAACATGAAAACATGAATGCAGTCGATATGATCGAACATTTGAAGCAGCTCTTCCAAGAGCAGGCAAGGGTTGAGAGGTATGAAGTTTCTAAGGTATTGTTCAAATGTCATCTGGCTGAAGGAAACCCAATGAGACCTCATGTACTCCGTATGATCGGGTACTTGGAGAATCACGCACTACTGGGGTTCTCGGTCGGCCAGTGTTGCAATCGTTGCCTAAGAGTTATGGACAGTTCATCATGAACTATAACATGAACGAGATCGTGAAACTACTGCCAGATTTACTCAATATGTTGAGGAAAGCTGTAAAAAGCATTAACAAGGGTAAGGGCAAGGCCATTATGATGGTGCAGTGAGGAGAGGGCAAAAGGTTTGCCTCATCCTCCAAGGGAAAAGGCAAAGCAGTTTCCAAGTCCAAAGAACCTGCCCTTAATCCTGTTGGTGACATTTCCAAAGGTGTGACCAAAGGTGAATGTCATTACGGCAGTCAACCTGGACACTGGAGGAGGAACTGCCCAAAATATCTGGAGGACAAGAGCTTGGAATAGTGATTCTACCACCACCAGGTATTTTTGTTGTAAATGTCAATTTAACTATCTCTACATCATGGGTATTGGATACTGGATGTGGATTTCACATTTGTGGAAATGTGCAGGATCTAAAGAGAAGTATAAGATTTGTTAAAGGGGAGATAGTCCTGCGCGTTGGGAATGGAGCAAAGGTTGCTGCATTAGCCATGTGCGTGTACGAGCTGTCTATGCCTTCAGGATTAGTTTTAGAATTAAATAATTGCTATTTTGTGCCTGCTATGAGCAGAAATATTATTTCTATTTCTTGTTTGGACAAGTAAGGTTTTATTATTTCAATAAAGAACAATTGTCGTTCCATCTATTTTAATAATATTCACTATTGTAGTGCGCAATTATTCAATGGACTGTACGTACTCGATCTAAGCAATATTGTCTACAAAATTAATACTAAGAGGATTAAATAAAATGATATAAATCCTGCTTACCTATGGCAAGTCGTTTAGGCCACATAAACGAGAAACGTGTATCTAGACTCCATAAGGATGGATTTCTAGACTCATTTGATTTTGAATCATATGAGACATGTGAGGCTTGTTTATTGGGAGAAATGACAAAGTCCCCTTTCAATAATAAAGGAGAGAGGACTAGTGATCAGTTGGCGCTCATGCATACTGATGTATGTGGGCCATTTGCCGCGCCTGCCATGGGTGGTTACATCTACTTCAACACATTTACTGATGATTTCAGTAGATATGAATTTGTATACCTTATGAATGCCAAATCCGAATCCTTTGAAAGGTTCAAAGAATTCAAGAGTGAAGTGGAGAAGCAACTTGGCAAAATTATTAAGGCTCCACGATCGGATCGTGGAGGAGAATACTTGATCCAAGAGTTTGAAACTATCTTAGAGAGTGTGGGATCGTGTCCCAACTCACTAAACCCGAAACGCCACAGTGGAATGGCGTGTCTGAGAGGAGGAATCGAACACTATTGGATATGGTTTGATCTATGATGTGTCAAACCGATCTTCCATTATCATTTTTGGGTAATGCTCTATTAAGTGAAGCTTTCACCATTAACCGTGTTCCATCTAAATCATTCATGAAGACGCAACATGAGATGTGGAGTGGGAGGCGTCCTACGCTGTCATTCATGAAGATTTGGGGCTGCGATGTCTGTGTAAAACGTTTACAAACAGACAAGCTAGGAACCAAGTCGGATTAGTGTAAGTTTGTGGGGTATGTTGTAATTGTGCCCTAGAGGCAATCAATTTCGTGTGACAAATATATGGATTTACGATTCATTATGTTATCGATACGGAGATATGTTAACATGAATGAATCCCTTAGAATATAAGTGTTATATTCTTAAATATCCCTAGTCGATTATATTTATTAAAAGGACAATCAACTATAGACTAGTATGGGGTTGGATTGATATAGAGATATCACGATCCAACACATTGGTATGCATTAGGAGTAATGGCATACTTGATTGACCCATTTTTTAGAAGGCAACGTACAAGTTATGTAAAGTCAAAAGTGCTTCTCGCGGTGACAACGGTAGTGTCATCCTTAGACTTGAAGTCACTAGATGTTCTAGTTATGGAATATTTTGTTTTGGTACCGTCAAACGCTACACCGTGACTGGGTAATCATAAACCCGTGTATTGGCCAAAAGAGGAAACAAGCTTAGATATCGTAGTGATGTAGATATAATTTTTCCCTCCCACATAACGGGATCAAATATCCTCGGCCACTCGAGGGTTATTGCTTATTGAATGTCTGACCAGACTCAAATAAATCAATATAGGATATTGATGTTATTTGCATGAATAAGTCTAATCCCAGGATCGAGGAACTATGGATTGGATATACAAGTGTGACTAGTATGTCTCGTGTCCAATCCGGATATTGAGACAAAGGGATGAGACAATACTTGCACAAGGTTTGTCATGATGACTATTCTATTTGTTGGCTAGAATGGATGTCTTGCTAGAGGCCGCTCCATATTAGTAAATGGTTACTACCAACTAAATAGAACTTATGGGGTCACACGCCATATAGGGGTGAACTAGACTTGGGAACTAATTAATTAATATGATTAATTATTGGAAAGATCAAATCGCAACAACTTGCTAACTTAGTAGGTCTAATATGCAAGTTGGACTAATCCATGTATAAACATGATTAGGATTTTCCAAGGTGGACTATTTCATGTAGAGACATGATTATCATTAATTTCCAAAGAGAACTCATCCATGTATGGACATGATTAGGACTAGTTTGCAAAAGGGACTAATCCTTATTTGAGTAGGATTAGGAGAGGGGTTCTTTTTGTAGTAGGACAAGGAGTTGTTGGACTATATAAATAACACCCCTAGCTTATTTTTCTATACACATCTTCTTACTTAGAGTAGGAGAGAATAAAGCAAGGAGAGAGAAAGCAACATAAGAAGGCCGAAACCCCTTATGCCGCCCCTCTACCCGACGGCCACCAAGAGGGCCCGAGCCCACTTCCTTGGTGATTGGTTGCATGATTTCTTCATCCTCTCCCATTTTTCCTAGCTAGCACAAGGATTTGGAAGATCTAGATCTCACATCTAGGCGTAAGTTAACCGTAGTGACGTGATGTTTTTCACGTTTGAAGTCATCAAAGGAGACCTCCAAGGTACATAACACAATTCCTTTACCATCGTCATGATTTCTCTTCCTGTGATCCTTGGAGGGTATTGATTGGATAAATTTCTATTATTCTGTTGCGTATCCATGATCACAACCCTAGTGTGGTATCAGAGCCACAGGTCGTAGAGCATAACGTGGTTTATGTGTTACAATTTATGTAGTTTTACACGTTACAAATCAAGCATATTAATGTAATTTGTCAATAATTCAATCAAGCAAGAACTAATTTTACATGGGATGTTGGAATTAGTGAGTTTTAGAAATTTTAGGATCAAAGATCTAGGTTTCTTGGGCATCCAATTGGAAAAATGAGTTTTTTCAAGAAGGAAACAACCAAAGCAAGGAGTTGTTTTGGAAACAACTCCTAAAGCAGGTTCGGCCCCCCTAGGGGACCGCCCTCCTTCCTTGCCGCTCAAGTAAGGCTCGGCCAAGGGGCCAGGGTAGCCCTAGAGCACGGCCTAGTCGTGTGGGCTAGAGGCTTGCCGGCCCAAGGCTTTGGGCAGTCCATTGAGGGGTTCAGTCATGCTATGGTGGGCCCTCTTGGACCGTTTTGACCCTAGTGATCCTAAAAAGAACTAAAAATTGACTAAGCGCGTTAAAAATAGGTTTTAACTGTTTATGTGAAATTTGCATGGTGATTGGATATGGCCTTAGATGTGGTTTGTTGTAGATGTTTAATTTTGTGGTTTGTTTACGGCCTGCGAGCAGATCAATTGGATGCAATAATTAATTAGGATTTACGGCTTGCGAGCCAATTTTTTTCTCAACTTGTGAGATTTATGTTATTTAGTATAGATGTTAGCTAGTGCTAGATAAAATAGATAAATAGCCAAGATTGAAGAAAAGAAGCCCAAATAAATAATGGAGCCACAACATGGAGCATGGAGCATTCTACAAGGCTATGAAGGATGGACCAAGGGATGGAGGCACATGGAGATGCGTTTTTCACTCTAGGGTTCATAGATATTCTCATTGGCTTGGGAATATCTTAGTCTAGGAGACAATATCCATATCATGTTAATTTCTTTTTGTGGATGTTTACTTTATTGTCTTATTATTGTTGTTGGTGTATGATTGATGCATGCGATTTGATAATAAGATAACTAAACAACCCGAATCTATCATTTGGAGTTTTGCCCAGACTCAAATAAGTAAGATCAGTTGATATGGATCAACAAAATAATTCAAATTGAAAGAAAAATCCCTCAAAACTGAAATATTAAGTGTTGCCTTCTTGCTTACTTAAACACTCATCACACAATCGATTAATCAAGTTCGTGCGTGCCAAAGCAGGGCGACTTGATTCATCATTACTTGGTGCAATGGAACACATAGTGTGCAACTGTTTGGAGTAAGAGGTTTGACGTAACTAGGTTATTTTAATAAGGATTAAAAAGCTAGAGGCAACCAATTGGGATTATCCATGGGATGGATAAATAAGGACTTATTTGCCCAATTGAACCAAGAGTTGCATGGGATGCAATTGGAATTGTTCCTACCAAAATAACTTTTGAGTGACTTGCCAAAGCAAGCTCAAAAATAAGTGAAATATGGATCTTGGCCCACTAAAAAATATAATGATATTTTCCGCATTAGTATCTTGAGGGTTATTAATCCGTAGAAAAATAGTGGGAGCTATGTTCAAATATTTAAGTCCGTGTTAAATATATTTAAGCATCACAAACTTTTCATAATCCTATTGTGTTGAATGCCAATGGCATTAAACAAACAAAACATGATTTTATCTATTTTCTAGACTTGTATAAAATCGAGAACTGTTCTCAAATAAAAGGAAAATGTTGTAAATCGTAGAACATAAAGTTCTCTTCCACCAAATA
Source organism: Linanthus parryae (assembly GCA_023055425.1). Classification (NCBI taxonomy): domain Eukaryota; kingdom Viridiplantae; phylum Streptophyta; class Magnoliopsida; order Ericales; family Polemoniaceae; genus Linanthus; species Linanthus parryae. The sequence continues at coordinate 2,406,914 of JALGPY010000010.1, read as the reverse complement.
CAAAAACACACTAAAACCTAACCGAAGGAACATCAAAGAATGGTTCTTTGGGTGTGACTTGCATCATGTTAGCTGCCATGAACTCTGAGCTTTAGAAGCAAGATGAGTACATGGAGGCGTATGATATAATCATACATTAAAAGAAGCTCTTGTAAAGAGCAAGCTAGACATGAAAAGGTTTTAATTGTTGTTACACGTTGTGTTCTCTTTCTTGAACTCATCATGATCGAAATTAAATCAAGCTCGTGCGTGCCAAAGCAGGGCGACTTTATTTATCAAGACATGACGGGAAGACACTAGCTAGTAGTGTGTGAATGCTAAAGCAAAAGGTAAAATGCAACTAAGCGGTTTAAATATGATTGAAAGCTTAGGTTTTGGGAGTTATCTATGAGATAGATAAAGAATAAACGGTTATTCACCCAAGGAGGACCAAGAATTGCATATGCAATTATGGTTTTGTTCAAAGTTGATTTACTCAATATGATTGAGAATCACTAAACAAAGCACTCATAAAGGGAATAGGCAAAACTGTTAACAGTATGGGTAAAGGAAAAAGGTTTGTGCCAACCCCATAGGTATACAAAGCTTGTTGCTAAAACTAGTTGCCTTAAAGTCCCATAGGTGGTGTAGAGGAAGAGAGACTACCCAAAGTACCTGGTAGTAAATAGTATAGGAATTATGAATTCCAATTTAGGTATTTTGTTATAGAATTTAATGTGTCTATCTCATCATCAAGAGTATATGATACTAGATAAGGATCTCACATTTATAGAAATATGGAGGATCTCAAGAGATATAGACAATTGGATAAGGAATAAATAAACCTACACGTGGGGCAATGAAGCAAGGGGTTACTGAATTAGCCGTAGGGAATTATTTCTACCTTTATGAAATTGTTCATGAATTAGAAAAAAGTTATTATGTCCCTACTATGAGTAGGATCATTATCATAGTTTCTTGTTTGGACAAGAAAACTCTCTATATAATAAAGGACAAATGTTGTTTCATTTATTCTGATATGCATTATTGTATTGCAATTTTGTCTAATGGATTGTATATCCTTGATCATGACAAATTTCATCTATAACATTAATACCAAGAAGTTTTCAAATAATGATATGAACTTCACTTATCTTTAGCATTATCGTTTAGGCCACATGAATAAGTGATACATATCTAGAACTCCATATGGATGGATTTCTATAACTCATTTGATTACTGAATCATATGAGACATGTAAGACTTATTCATTAGGCAAAGATATAATCTTTTGGGCATCATACATATTGATGTATGTAGGCCACTAAGCACAAATACTAAAGACGGTTTTCCGTACTTCATCATATTTACTTATGGGATCAGAGAAATATGGATTTTTGTATCTTATGAAGAAACAAATCAGAATCCTTTGAAGATTTCAAGCAATTCAAGAATGAAGTAGAGAACCAGCTTGGAAAAAGTATTAAGACTCTACGATTGGATCGTAGAGGAGAGTACTTGAGCCAAGAGTTTGACAAGAATCTATGGGAGTGTTGGATATGATCCAAACTCGCTCCACCTAGCATGCCACATGGGTTTGGCGTGTCTAAGAGGAGAGATCGGACCTTGTTGGACATGGTCCGGTCCATGATGAATCAAACAGAACTTCCAGCTTACTTAGGGGCTATGTTCTAAATACAGCAAAATTTTCCCTTAACCTTGTTCCATCTAAATCAATTATGAAAAGCACCATATGAGATATGGACTAAGAAGTGTCCTAGCATGTCATAAAGATTTGAGGTTCTGGATTTTATGTAAAAGAGTTCACAGATAAACTTGGGACCAAGTCGAATAAATGTTTTTGTGGGATATCATGAAAGGGATATAATTTCTACAACCCAATCGGGAAAAAACTATTTGTTGCTCGAACCACTGTGTTTTTAGGTAGGGATTGTCTCTAAAATAAACAGTGGGAGGATAGTAGAACTCGAAGGAGTTCAAGAACCACAACAGAACATTGATCCCTTTTGTGGAACATGAGCATGATCACAAGGTGTTGTGGAGCACCCTACTCAGGTTACATAAGAACCTCGTCGGTCAGGTAGGATATGTCAAGGGACTAGAGAAATAAAGATTTCTCATAACCCGTGATATATTGCTCATCGAGATGAGCCTACAACATATGAGATGGCAACATGTGGGCCATACTCTCAGAAATGGCTAGGAGCCATGAGATACAAAATTGAATCCATGTGTCCCAACAAAGTATGGACTTTGGCGGAACCATCTAAAAGGCTAGGACACATTGGGTGCAAGTGGGTTATGAGGAAACCAACATGAATGGTAATATGATTACTTTTAAGGGAAAATTTGTTGGAAAGGGGTTTCATATGAGTTCATAGTATAGACTATGACGAAATATTTCCCAGTTGTGATGTTTAAAATCCATTCGCATCTTGCTTGTAGCAACCTATCTAAAGATTAAGCCAAGCTTCTTGGATTTGGATTCTTCGAATTGATGATGCACCAAAGGAGTTTGGCTCCATCAAAATTGAAGATGAGACTTGTGTCTACAAGAAGGTTAGTGGGAGCACAGTTATGTTTCTGGTCTTGTATGTGGAGATATAGTAATCATTGAGAATGATGTCCCTACTTGGCAATCTTACGTAGATTGACTAGGGAATCAATGTTCAATGATACACTTGTGCGAGGCAACCTATGAATATCTATGAAGATAAATCAAATGGTTGTGAGGCTTAGGTCATAGTGCATATGTTGACAAAAGTGTTGAAATGGTTCAACATGTATAGAATATGGATTCTACCTATGTCACATGGAATTAGTCTTTGGAAGAGTAATTGTATTTCTAAGTAGATTTGGAAAGGGACCGTGTGGATAAGATTCACGAGATACGCCATGTTATGTACTAGGCCAGATATGTCATATGGTATGACACAAAGATACCAGTCAAATCCGGGTGATAGTCACTGGATAATTATCAATATTATCCTTGAGAAATTGAGAAGAACTAAAGGATGAATTCTTGATAAATGGATGATAGGAAGAGTTTACTGTAAATAGTTACAGTGATGCAAACTTCAAATTTAACAAAGAAGATTTAGATTATTGTCAAGTTTTATGTTTTTTCACTAGTGGGAGGGACTGTGAGCTGGAAAGGTTCCAGGCAAGATTCAGTCACGGATTCTAACATAAAGGACTGAGTAAATTATTGTATGAGATGCACTTACTCAGAATATTCAATCTCAATCAAATTTTTGATAGAAGAGATCTGAATATTTTCATTGTACCAGCGCATGTCTAGCCCCTTCGCAGTGTATGCATGGAGGGCCGTGGAAGATCAATACGCATATGATGCACTAGATTGACTCAAGTACAAGTGGGAGACTAATGGAATTGTGTCCTAGAGGCAATAAATTTCTTGTGATAAATATATGGATTTACGATTCATTATGTTATCGATATGAAGATATGTTAACATGAATGAATTCCTTAGAATATAAGTGTTATATTCTTAAATATCCCTAGTCGATTATATTGATTAACAGGACAATCAACTATACACTAGTATGGAGTTGGATAGATATGGAGATATCACGATCCAACACATGGATATGCATTCGGAGTAATGACATACTGGATTGACCCATCTTCGAGAAGGCAACACACAAGTTATGTAAAGTCACGAGTGCTTCTCGCGGTGACAACAGTATTGTAAGCCTTAGACTTGAAGTCACTAGATGTTCTAGTTATGGAATATTGTGTTTTGGTAGCGTCAAACGCTACACCGTGACTGGGTAGTCATAAAGGCGTGTATTGGACACAAGACGAAGCAAGCTAAGATATCGTAGTGATGTAGATAAAATTTGTCCCTCCCACATAACGGGATCAAATATCCTAGGCCACTCAAGGGTTAGTGCTTATAGAATGTCTGGTCAGACTCAAATAAATCAATATAGAATATTGATGTTATTTGCACGAATAAGTATATTCCCAGGATCGAGGAACTATGGATTGGATCGACTCTGAGATGGATGTCAAAACAGCATTCCTTTATGGGAATCTCCTCGAGGACGTGTATATGATACAGCCGGAGGGTTTTGAAGATCCAAAGCAAGCCAACAAAGTCTGTAAGCTGCAACGATTCATTTATGGGTTGAAACAAGCTTCTAGGAGTTGGAATCGACATTTTTATGAAGTAGTCAACGAGTTTGGTTTCATCAGAAACGAAGATGAGTCTTGTGTGTACAAGAAGGTTAGTGGGAGCTCTGTAGCTTTTCTTGTCTTGTATGTGGATGACATACTACTCATTGGATACGACAATCCCATGCTGAAATCAGTTAAAGATTGGCTAGGAAAGTGTTTCTCAACGAAGGACTTAGGGGAAGCAACCTATATACTTGGTATAAAGATCTATAGAGATAGATCTAGGAAGCTCCTAGGCCTAAGTCAAAGTACATATATAGATAAAGTGTTGAAACGGTTCAACATGCAAGATTCCAAGAAGGGATTCTTGCCCATGTCACATGGAATCACTCTTTCGAAGAATGATTGTCCTTCCAATGAGATTGAGAAGGAACGCATGAGTACAATTCCCTATGCCTCGGCCATTGGATCTGTCATGTACGCCATGTTATGTACTATACTAGATGTGTCATATGCCTTGAGTATGACAAGCATATACCAATATAATCCAGGTGAGAGTCACTGATTGCAGTCAATAACATCCTAAAGTACTTGAGAAGAACTAAGGATGCTTTCTTGATATTTGGTAGTGAGGTAGAGTTGCGTGTAAGGGGTTACACGGATGCAAGCTTCCAAAAACCGACATAGATGATTTCAGATCACAATCAGATTATGTGTTTTGCCTGAATGGAGCAGCGGTGAGCTGGAAGAGTTCCAAGCAAGAGACGATGGTTGATTCTACAACAGAGGCTGAGTACATTGCTGCAAATGGCGCAGCAAAGGAAGCTGTTTGGATTAGGAAATTCGTTTCTGAACTTGGTGTGGTTCTTAGCATTGCGATCCAGTAGAGTTGTACTGTGACAACACTGGGGCGATCGAGCAATCAAAGGAGCGCCGGTCACACCAGAAGTTAAAACACGTGCTCAGGAAGTTCCATATTATTCGAGATATTATCGATAGAGGAGACGTTCGGATATGCAAGATTCCTACAGATGAGTATTTTTCAGATCCACTTACAAAGTCGCTTGTTCAGCGCAAGCATGAAGGTCCCACTAGGAGTATTGGCATACGCGATGCATCAGTTTGGCTCTAGTGCAAGTGGGAGACTGTTGGAATAGATGCCCTAGAGGCAATCCAGTTTAGTATGAACTTATTTTGGCTAGAACATTTATTGTATTATTTATTGGATATTTGATATAATGAAGTCCTTAGATTTAAAATTGTGTTGTTTATCTTAAATATCCCTAGTTCATTATATTGATTAAATGGGACAATCATCTATAAACTAGTATGGGGTTGGATTGATATAGAGATATCATCATCCAACACATGGGTATGCATTAGGGGTAATGGCATACTGGATTGACCCATCTCCGAGAAGGCTACATACATGTTATGTGAGGTCACAAGCGCTTCTCATGGTGACAACGGTATTGTCATCCTTAGACTTGAAGTCACTAGATTGTCTAGTTGTGGATTATTGTGATTTTGGTAGCGTCAAACGTTACACCGTGACCGGGTAGTTATAAAGGCGTGTACCGGATACAATGAGAAGAAATCTTAGAGATCGTAGTAGATGTAGATAGAATTTGTCCCTCCCACATAACGGGAGCAAATATACTAGGCCACTCGAGGGATAGTGCTTAGGAATGTCTAGCTAGACTCAAATAAATTAATATGGGATATTGATGTTATTTGCACGTTACAAGTCATCACATGAGATCTCTAAGGTGTGTTACTTGTTTCTTCCTTTACCGTCGTTATGATTCTCTTCCTGTGATCCTTGGAGGGTCTTGAATGAATAATTCTTTCTTTCGCTGCGTATCCATGATCAAAACCCTACAGTCGTGTCAATGTCATTCATGTTGTAATTCATGATGAATTGACTGTAAATAAATGGAAACGATTGTAGAATAAGATCCGAATCCAACTCTTTCCCTAATGGGAATTCCAGCCACTCGAGATTCTCAATGTACCCAATCATTTTGGGCACATGAGGTCCAACTGGGTTTCCATCTATTTCTTTTGAACAAATCTCTTGTCACTTTCAAACCTTTCACGTCTTGCTTGCTGAGCTTCTATAAATGTATGATCATAACATACGCCTCCATGTTCTCATGTTGCTTCTGAGTTCATGGTAGCTAACAGCCTAACACGAGACATGCAACATTCAAAGCATTATGTGTATGCTTTTTATGTGCATTCTTTTCAGGTCGAGTGGGGTTAGAGCTGGTTGACCTTGAACAGGCTGCTCTAGAACGTAAAGCTTTTTTCTCTTGTTTGAGAAAAAATCTCAAATTTTTGTACTAGTCCAAAAAATTGGTTCCAGACAATTTTGAATTCTCAAGGGCGGATCGTAGCGATAAAGTTGAGTTTTGTGAGTTTGATACCATGACTATCTATCACAGAAATAAATATGCTAGCATAAGTATAGTGATATAATGCTTCACAGATTCACTGTTAACTATTGCCTCTTTCCGTTTAGTTAAAGCATATTGTGCAGAAATATACTATAATTCATCAAATTTACCTCACAGCAATCTTCTCCTTCATTTCTTCCTGATTGTGTCCCAGCCCTTTGACGGCTGAATCTGTTTTCTGCAACCTGCTAGCGAGCTCGTCCACTCGAACCATCCTCTTCACTGACCTTTGAACGAGGCTCTGATACCACTGTCACGACTACCGCAGAACCGGCGAGTGATAAAAGTCCGGCTAGGGTTCCGATAATCAGA